>OZ025241.1:39869573-39872073 GCA_964019155.1 Osedax fenrisi
ATTGTATGATCTCTAGGGAGGTTTTTTTTAATTATAAATGGGCTCGAATGAAATATATTTATTAAATAAGGGTGCATTTTTAGTTGCCTTTTTGAGCTGGAATCTAACCTGTATGCCTATCTATGTAGTTTTATGGTTGGTTTTGTTACATTAATTTATCGGCGTGTCTGATATATATATACATACATGTATCATATTTAGATATGTATGTATACATATATAGTTTCACCTATACGATATGACGTAACAATGGGCGTTTCAAATACAGTGATTCATTTGTTGGGCTGTAAACATCCACATATATACAGCCGTATACGACGTCTTACACTATATAATATACGTAGTATGTTGACATAGATATGTATTCACATCAGGCTATAGTTACTATAGACGCTATACGGCGATAAATACATACACTGTAAGTTATTCGACCGAGAAGAATACATAAGCGTTTGACCAACAGCTAAATTAGGTTATTCGACTCGACTTGGCTCTACCTCGACCATATACAAGTTTGTCTAGTTATAGCTTTTAACTATAGTTAACATTCGATAACTCAGAAACTCGATATTTCAAGAACATTTCTTCTGTCTCTTGTCTTCTGAGATATCAAGAGTTACTTGTCTAAAATATACAGAATATAGAGTATATATACACAATATTTATTAAATATTATCTTCGATATGGTTTTAGTTGTAAACTTTACTACCGTGATAGTGTATACAATACCACCCTAGATATACAATAACAAATATCGTATGTACCCCTCTTATAGGGCACCCCGACTCACGTTTCTCACACAGTAGAACATGTCGTGCGGTACCTATATGTAAAGTATCTCTTATATCATCACTTCATGTATCATTTATTACCGAGTGTTCTCTAGTTCACAGTCTACACTACTACACTCATTGTAATCAACTCATGTCATATAAATAGTATATATAATATATTCCTATTATCCTTGCGAAATGAATATGAACATCCTGTAAGAATATACCAAGGACATGGTTGGGTATAGTGACGTCATTACCGGGCGGGGTACACAATACCTGGGTGGGGGGGTTACGGTGATGGGTTTACGTTGAATAACTTACCGCTATACCGGTCGTTATATTAGGCGGGTTTTTACGCTACTATAAACTATTACACATAAACACACACACATATATATATATATATATATGTATATATATATATATATATATATATATATATATATATATATGAATTAGTGTATTTAACAAACACCGAATTTATCAGGAGTCCTCACTGGTGTATACCATAATTAACAAACAAATAAACTTATAAACTTACAAACAAAAATAAAATGTTACGCTCATAATATATAGTCAATATAGTTATTAAGCGACTTCGAAGGTACATTAGAGCCAAATATGGTTATAAGTGATAACTTCATCTAAATTCGTATATGGGAATAAAGTACTCCACGAAAATAAAATTACAGTAACAATAAAAATAATAATTAAATATAGATATTCAACTCGCTCCGACCACGGGAGTTCAATAATTTGGAGTTTCCCAAGCTCTAGACCAAAGTTCAATAATTGCTGGTCCCATTAGAAGATATGCATAATTAACCAGTGATCACATGTGGTTTATTAACGCGATTACATCACTACTAGCGCGCCCACCCATTCGCCCACTTACTCGCCTACTAGTTGTTTGAAGAGAATTAACGCTGGTCAAGTCGTATTACTTCATCCAGTTTATCCTGACCAATAAGCTAGGTCGTATCGCGCCTTCAAAGTAATCCCTCATGTAACGAATTCGACAACATGACTCATCACGTTATATTGGTGGTGGTCGGAGAGAATATGTTCGACCAATCAAATATGAGTACGCTGTTACCGCGTAACAGTTTCTTTTTAAATATTTGTAATTAGGGGAACAACTTCAAAAAAGATATTGTTTTCAATTGTTTATGAAAAACAATATAATAAAACACATCAACTGAGATTAATATCTAACCTATAGGATTATGGTTATGAATTTATTATGAAAATATCTTATTTTGTTGTAGGGAAAAATATAAAAGTGGGGTGTAAAAAATAATAATGGGGTGGGGGCTATTTTCCACAAAATATATGTTATGGGCAATTACCCCACTATTATGTTAGGTGGTTAAATCCTTAAAAAAGAAGTACTCACTGCTGTTTGGTGTATGCTCGGGTAGATAGAAGTACGTGTATTATCCGACACACACTGTGCGACACACTGTGCGACACATTGTACGATACATTGTGCGGACCTGCAAATCATAACATTAACAGTACTAATGTCAACGACTAATATATCCCACTGAGCGACTATACATGAATATATTAACGATACGTCACTGTGTTGCATACACACACATACATACGCACACATACAGTCGTACACATACACATACACGCAACCCTAACGTAGAACGTCCTAGAATATGTGCATATATGTTTATATTCTTTATAAAGAATTGATGGAAGTTCCTAAACCA
>OZ025241.1:39874573-39909573 GCA_964019155.1 Osedax fenrisi
CTCAGATTAACAATATCAAAAAACGGAATACTACAACACCAACAAAACTAACGAATAAGACACTCACTACCTCATATGCACAAGCTGCCAATACACCTACTACTAACCATACTAATACCGACATAAGATTAATTACCGATACTGCTACTATCAACTATACTGCTACTATTGAAAATATAGCTAAAGATAATCGTAATCTAAACTATATAAAGAAATTTATTTCTAATTTTAATATAAACCCCTCTTCGATATCTAAAGTTATATTTAAAAATAGTTATTGTTTTATATCATTTACTACTCTCTATGCTAAAGATTCTTTTATCTCACTCAACCCATTACTGAAAACTACTGACTATAACCGACTTTTCCTACATAACTATCTATCACCCGAAATAATACGACGAAAACATATATATTTTCACGCTATAAAATCTAATCTAATTAAGGGATATAAATGCTCATTGAACTTAAAGACAAACACATACGAACTCAGACAAAAAATAGATAATAATAAGGTTAACTGGAAAACAAAACCACTAAATGTTCCAAATGAATTATTTACTGATTGGACAACTTCTTTTACAAACTATATTAATAATAAGGATGAACTAACCTCCACTACGGATGAATTAACTTCCACGAATAATCATACATGACTAAACAACAGCATAAACTACTTATCTCTTACTTTAATAAATGCCAGATCTTTAACTGCTAACATTGATATTATTACTAACTTTATTATGGAATATCGCTTTTCGATTATAGCAATTACAGAGTCTTGGCTAAAAAATGTAGACACCGTCATTCCTGCTGGTCTTAAAAGCCTTGGATACTCGTTTATACAAAAGTGTAGATCAGATGGTAGAAATGGAGGAGGAATAGCTTTGTTAGTAAAAAATCACATCACAATTATTCCTCAGCCCGAGATTTGTACATCAAACTGCGACTTTCTTTTTACTAAACTGAAAATAAAAAATAATATAATTCCGATCCTACTAGTATACAGACCACCAAATAACTGCCATACAACTTTTGCTTTAGAATTTACAAACTTTATACATGAACATAACTATGACAACCTGGTCATTCTAGGAGATTTCAACTTCCACTATGACTCTGACAAACTACACCACCAAGACTTTAAACGACTTTGTAACGAACTGAATTTAACTCAACACGTTAATTTTGCAACTCATACCCACGGACATATACTAGACCTGATACTTACATACAACCATTCTAATATACTAATACATAAACCAACACGCTCTACATTACTCACTGACCATTACGCAATAAACTCTCAACTTAATATACTGAACTCCTCACCTAGACAGACCCTACTTACTTACAGGTGTATCAGGAAAATAAATATTGATGAATTTTCATCTGATTTTATCTCTATGATAAATAAAACCCAAATTACAGTACTCAACTTAAACACTATACTTAAACAACTATTAAATCAACATGCACCACTGAAAACAAACTACTTAACTATACATAACGAAACTCCATGGTTTAACTCCAAATTAAATAATTTAAAAGTTTTATTTAGAAAATCATGTAGACTTTTTACGAAATCACCATCACACTCAAATCTAATTGACCTACGAAAAAATAGATATATATACAGGAATGAACTGAAATCTACAAAAACAGACTACTTTACTAACAAAATTAACGATTGTTCACACGACTATAAACGACTCTACTCAATAACTAAGACCCTCTTAGGAAATAATAAAAATTCTACGCTCCCACATTTTCCCGATGATCAACTATGTAAGAAATTTGCAGAATATTTTAAAGACAAAATTAACACCATTTGTAATAGACTCTCTTGTACATTTGACCCTCTTTATAATGCACCCCAAATATTACCATGCACTTCGACACTAACACATTTTACTGTACCTACTAATACTGCAATCTACAATTATATTGTCACTGCTAGATGCTCTTCACCACACGACCCAATTCCTCTATACTTAATAAAAAAACTAGCATCAACTCTGACTTTGACTTACAAAAATATAATTGATGACTCACTTCTAACAGGAACTATTCCAAATTTACTAAAAAACGCAATAATTACGCCAATAATAAAAAAAACTAATCTTGACTCTTCTGAATTCTCAAATTACAGACCTATATCTCAACTACCTCTACTAACTAAAATTCTTGAAAAAACTGTTTATACTCAACTTTCACACTACTTAACTGAAAATATGTTGCTGGACATACGACAAAATGCATTCCGTAAACTACATAGCACTGAAACTACCGTACTCTCTCTTTTTGACGACTTATATAATTCACTAGATACTGGACAACCAATACAGCTAATACTACTTGACTTATCCTCTGCATTCGACACCCTTAGACATGACATACTGCTAGAAAGACTTAGAAACATAGGAATTCAAGATGTAACTATGGAATGGTTTTCTAATTTTATTAAAGATAGAAATTATTCCATTAAAATAAGAAATAATTACTCTAAATCATATACCATCGATCACGGTGTTCCTCAAGGTTCAATACTTTCCCCAATTCTCTTCTCTATATATCTTATTCCATTACAAACAATTATGAAACGTTATCCATCTATTACTTACAACTTATACGCAGACGACATAGAACTACACGCAACGATAACAAACTCTACCCAACTACAAGACTGTTTAAATGAACTACAAAACTGGCTAACAAATAATAACCTACTACTAAACCACAATAAAACTGAACTATTAAATATAACTAATGACCCAAATACTTACTTCCCTGAAATTATTATTAATCAACACAAAATCATTCCCACCAATTCTGTTAAATACTTAGGCGTCAACTTCAATAATAAACTTAATCTAGATAAACATTACAGCTTACTTACTCAATCTACGACTGCACAGCTATTCAATATTAAAAAAATACGACCATACTTAAATAGAAATACTACAAAACTACTGACTCAGACTCTCATACTTTCAAGACTACAATACTGCAACTCACTATTCACAGGAACTGAAAAACTGAAAATAGATAAACTAGACAAAATAATTAACCGCTCAATTAGAAATATATACCGACTACAGAAGACTGACTATACAACTAGCATTACTGACTTACGTAAAAAACTTAACTGGCTAAACACTGAAGACTCTATCAACTACAAAATACTTACAATACTTAAAAAGACTATTACTTATAACTTACCCTATAATTTACGAAACAAAATAAAACATAAACCAAACACTAGACTTTTACGTAATAACAATTCCACTATACTACACCAACCTATTACCCATTGCATCAAATACGAAAGAAGAAAATTCAGCTCTTCATCAACAATTAGATGGAATAAACTACCCCCGCAACTTAGAAATCAAAATATATCAATTAATATCTTTAAAAAGAAATTAAAAAAATTTCTTATCGACAAACATTGATATTCGTTTATTCATAATATTATCGTGCGAATTATATATATATATATAATATTATATATATATAATGTATACATTCGCTATTTTTATCTATATGTGATATATATTGTTAGATACACATTATAGAATTATAATTATTAATGATGTGATTAAAATAAATACTTAAACAACAACAACAACAACATACACACACACATACACACACACATACACATACACATACACACACGCATACACATACACATACACACACACATACATACACATACAACATACACACACACACACATACACACATACACACACATATACACACACACACACACACACACATACACACACACACATACACATACACACACATACACACACACACATACACATACACACACACATACACACACATACACACATACACACATACACACATACACACATACACACATACACACACACATACACATACACACACATACACACACACACACATACACATACACACACACATACACACACATACACACATACACACATACACACATACACACATACACACATACACACACACATACACACACATACACATACACACACACATACATACACATACACACATACACACACACATACATACACACATACAAACATACACACACACATACACACACATACACATACACATACACACATACACACACACACACACACACACACATACACATACATACACACACACATACACACACACATACACACACACATACACACACACATACGTACGTGGCACGTGGTATTGCCCATGCACACACCACCAGGTATCGTATTACACCTTCTAACAGAATCCCCCGCCGCCGCCCCACCTACAGGCGCGTCACAGTGACCTCGTGACCTAGCTCTAATCCTATATCCGGTCATCTCGCTGCAGTGACCGGTTCTAGATCATTAGTACTATCAGACCACCGTTATTATCACCTCCATTGTATTGAGAACACAATACACACATTATGACGCAACGCTCGCTACCCCTGGATATGATGTAATACGCCTGGATGTCCTCTGATCTAGGCACTAGTTGTTATAATTGCTACTTGACCAGCTCCTAAGCTTGACCAGGAGCCTATATATAATAATAATATATATTAGAATAATTGTTAAATTATTATAATTATTTTTTCTATTAATTTACTAGAATATTTATATAATGTGTCCACCTTAAAGTATTCAAAGTAATATATTATATTTTCTATTGATATCGCCATTTACATATATATATATATATATATATATATATATATATATATATATATATATATATATATATATATATATCTAAGTAGCGGCTATAAATAGAATCAAGGAAATAAACTTGAGAGATTACATGGAGCCTGGGTGAGCTATAATATCTAGAATGAATAGGTCAAATATCGTCATCATTTTAACAACCTATCGATTCATATGTACTATGATCTATTATTGAAGTGGTCAACATTCACAGAAATCTACATATTAATCGATATATTAATCTGGAGATAGATGTTTAAACTTCGGCCCATTTAGTGTATCAGTGGCGGCTAAACAGAATTTAGATGACATATTTATTATGTCCTCTATAGTATGTCCTCTATTACTATTGTATTCAGTTATTAGCCAGTTACAGGTGGACATCTTAGATATATCGTTAACTAAAGGCAATACAAGTTTGTTGTATAATGTTCGTTTGAAAATATACTTGCAGGCTTTCTATTTATTAACAAATTTAAAACTTAAAAGTTTGATCCAAGTCCATAATGCTGTATTCATGTAAGGTGTATACCTTGAGTGTAATGTGTACCTTGAGTGTAAGATGTGTACCTTGAGTGTAAGGTGTGTACCTTGAGTGTAATGTGTACCTTGAGTGTAATGTGTGTACCTTGAGTGTAAGATGTGTACCTTGAGTGTAAGGTGTGTACCTTAAGTGTAAGGTGTATACCTTGAGTGTAATGTCTACCTTGAGTGTAAGGTGTGTACCTTGAGTGTAATGTGTACCTTGAGTGTAATGTGTGTACCTTGAGTGTAAGGTGTGTACATTGAGTGTAAGGTGTGTACCTTGAGTGTAAGGTGTATACCTTGAGTGTAAGATGTATACCTCGAGTGTAATGTGTACCTTGAGTGTAAGGTGTGTACCTGTAGTGTAAGATGTGTACCTTGAGTGTAAGGTGTGTACCTTGAGTGTAAGGTGTATACCTTGAGTGTAATGTCTACCTTGAGTGTAAGGTGTGTACCTTGAGTGTAATGTGTACCTTGAGTGTAAGATGTGTACCTTGAGTGTAAGGTGTGTACCTGTAGTGTAAGGTGTATACCTTGAGTGTAATGTCTACCTTGAGTGTAAGGTGTGTACCTTGAGTGTAAGGTGTATACCTTGAGTGTAATGTCTACCTTGAGTGTAAGGTGTGTACCTTGAGTGTAATGTGTACCTCGAGTGTAATGTGTACCTTGAGTGTAAGGTGTGTACCTGTAGTGTAAGGTGTATACCTTGAGTGTAATGTCTACCTTGAGTGTAAGGTGTGTACCTTGAGTGTAAGGTGTATACCTTGAGTGTAATGTCTACCTTGAGTGTAAGGTGTGTACCTTGAGTGTAATGTGTACCTTGAGTGTAAGATGTCTACCTTGAGTGTAAGGTGTGTACCTTGAGTGTAAGATGTGTACCTTGAGTATAAGATGTGTACCTTGAGTGTAAGGTGTGTACCTTGAGTGTAAGATGTGTACCTTGAGTGTAATGTGTACCTTGAGTGTAAGGTGTGTACCTTGAGTTTAAGGTGTGTACCTTGAGTGTAATGTGTCTACCTTGTGTGTAATGTATCTACCTTGAGTGTAATGTGTACCTTGATTGTAAGATGTGTACCTTGAGTGTAATGTGTCTACCTTGAGTGTAATGTGTCTACCTTGAGTGTAATGTCTACCTTGAGTGTAATGTGTGTACCTTGAGTGTAATGTGTACCTTGAGTGTAAGGTGTATACCTTGAGTTGTTGTTGTTGTTGTTTAAGTATTTATTATAAGCACATCATTAATAATTATAATTCTATAATGTGTATCTAACAATATATATCACATATAGATAAAAATAGCGAATGTATACATTATATATATATAATATTATATAATTCGCACGATAATATTATGAATAAACGAATATCAATGTTTGTCGATAAGACATTTTTTTAATTTCTTTTTAAAGATATTAATTGATATATTTTGATTTCTAAGTTGCGGGGGTAGTTTATTCCATCTAATTGTTGATGAAGAGCTGAATTTTCTTCTTTCGTATTTGATGCAATGGGTAATAGGTTGGTGTAGTATAGTGGAATTGTTATTACGTAAAAGTCTAGTGTTTGGTTTATGTTTTATTTTGTTTCGTAAATTATAGGGTAAGTTATAAGTAATAGTCTTTTTAAGTATTGTAAGTATTTTGTAGTTGATAGAGTCTTCAGTGTTTAGCCAGTTAAGTTTTTTACGTAAGTCAGTAATGCTAGTTGTATAGTCAGTCTTCTGTAGTCGGTATATATTTCTAATTGAGCGGTTAATTATTTTGTCTAGTTTGTCTATTTTCAGTTTTTCAGTTCCTGTGAATAGTGAGTTGCAGTATTGTAGTCTTGAAAGTATGAGAGTCTGAGTCAGTAGTTTTGTGTTATTTCTATTTAAGTATGGTCGTATTTTTTTAATATTGAATAGCTGTGCAGTCGTAGATTGAGTAAGTAAGCTGTAATGTTTATCTAGATTAAGTTTATTATTGAAGTTGACGCCTAAGTATTTAACAGAATTGGTGGGAATGATTTTGTGTTGATTAATAATAATGTCAGGGAAGTAAGTATTTGGGTCATTAGTTATATTTAATAGTTCAGTTTTATTGTGGTTTAGTAGTAGGTTATTATTTGTTAGCCAGTTTTGTAGTTCATTTAAACAGTCTTGTAGTTGGGTAGAGTTTGTTATCGTTGCGTGTAGTTCTATGTCGTCTGCGTATATGTTGTAAGTAATAGATGGATAACGTTTCATAATTGTTTGTAATGGAATAAGATATATAGAGAAGAGAATTGGGGAAAGTATTGAACCTTGAGGAACACCGTGATCGATGGTATATGATTTAGAGTAATTATTTCTTATTTTAATGGAATAATTTCTATCTTTAATAAAATTAGAAAACCATTCCATAGTTACATCTTGAATTCCTATGTTTCTAAGTCTTTCTAGCAGTATGTCATGTCTAAGGGTGTCGAATGCAGAGGATAAGTCAAGTAGTATTAGCTGTATTGGTTGTCCAGTGTCTAGTGAGTTATATAAGTCGTCAAAAAGAGAGAGTACGGTAGTTTCAGTACTATGTAGTTTACGGAATGCATTATGTCGTATGTCCAGCAACATATTTTCAGTTAAGTAGTGTGAAAGTTGAGTATATACAGTTTTTTCAAGAATTTTAGTTAGTAGAGGTAGTTGAGATATAGGTCTGTAATTTGAGAATTCAGAAGAGTTAAGATTAGTTTTTTTTATTATTGGCGTAATTATTGCGTTTTTTAGTAAATTTGGAATAGTTCCTGTTAGAAGTGAGTCATCAATTATATTTTTGTAAGTCAAAGTCAGAGTTGATGCTAGTTTTTTTATTAAGTATAGAGGAATTGGGTCGTGTGGTGAAGAGCATCTAGCAGTGACAATATAATTGTAGATTGCAGTATTAGTAGGTACAGTAAAATGTGTTAGTGTCGAAGTGCATGGTAATATTTGGGGTGCATTATAAAGAGGGTCAAATGTACAAGAGAGTCTATTACAAATGGTGTTAATTTTGTCTTTAAAATATTCTGCAAATTTCTTACATAGTTGATCATCGGGAAAATGTGGGAGCGTAGAATTTTTATTATTTCCTAAGAGGGTCTTAGTTATTGAGTAGAGTCGTTTATAGTCGTGTGAACAATCGTTAATTTTGTTAGTAAAGTATTCTGTTTTTGTAGATTTCAGTTCATTCCTGTATATATATCTATTTTTTCGTAGGTCAATTAGATTTGAGTGTGATGGTGATTTCGTAAAAAGTCTACATGATTTTCTAAATAAAACTTTTAAATTATTTAATTTGGAGTTAAACCATGGAGTTTCGTTATGTATAGTTAAGTAGTTTGTTTTCAGTGGTGCATGTTGATTTAATAGTTGTTTAAGTATATTGTTTAAGTTGAGTACTGTAATTTGGGTTTTATTTATCATAGAGATAAAATCAGATGAAAATTCATCAATATTTATTTTCCTGATACACCTGTAAGTAAGTAGGGTCTGTCTAGGTGAGGAGTTCAGTATATTAAGTTGAGAGTTTATTGCGTAATGGTCAGTGAGTAATGTAGAGCGTGTTGGTTTATGTATTAGTATATTAGAATGGTTGTATGTAAGTATCAGGTCTAGTATATGTCCGTGGGTATGAGTTGCAAAATTAACGTGTTGAGTTAAATTCAGTTCGTTACAAAGTCGTTTAAAGTCTTGGTGGTGTAGTTTGTCAGAGTCATAGTGGAAGTTGAAATCTCCTAGAATGACCAGGTTGTCATAGTTATGTTCATGTATAAAGTTTGTAAATTCTAAAGCAAAAGTTGTATGGCAGTTATTTGGTGGTCTGTATACTATATACAGGATCGGAATTATATTATTTTTTATTTTCAGTTTAGTAAAAAGAAAGTCGCAGTTTGATGTACAAATCTCGGGCTGAGGAATAATTGTGATGTGATTTTTTACTAACAAAGCTATTCCTCCTCCATTTCTACCATCTGATCTACACTTTTGTATAAACGAGTATCCAAGGCTTTTAAGACCAGCAGGAATGACGGTGTCTACATTTTTTAGCCAAGACTCTGTAATTGCTATAATCGAAAAGCGATATTCCATAATAAATTTAGTAATAATATCAATGTTAGCAGTTAAAGATCTGGCATTTATTAAAGTAAGAGATAAGTAGTTTATGCTGTTGTTTAGTCATATATGTTTATTCATGGAAGTTAGTTCATCCTTATTATTAATATAGTTTGTAAAAGAAGTTGTCCAATCAGTAAATAATTCATTTGGAACATTTAGTGGTTTTGTTTTCCAGTTAACCTTATTATTATCTATTTTTTGTCTGAGTTCGTATGTGTTTGTCTTTAAGTTCAATGAGCATTTAATTTATATCCCTTAATTAGATTAGCTTTTATAGCGTGAAAATATATATGTTTTCGTCGTATTATTTCGGGTGATAGATAGTTATGTAGGAAAAGTCGGTTATAGTCAGTAGTTTTCAGTAATGGGTTGAGTGAGATAAAATAATCTTTAGCATAGAGAGTAGTAAATGATATAAAACAATAACTATTTTTAAATATAACTTTAGATATCGAAGAGGGGTTTATATTAAAATTAGAAATAAATTTCTTTATATAGTTTAGATTAAGATTATCTTTAGCTATATTTTCAATAGTAGCAGTATAGTTGATATCAGTATCGGTAATTAATCTTATGTCGGTATTAGTATGGTTAGTAGTAGGTGTATTGGCAGCTTGTGCATATGAGGTAGTGAGTGTCTTATTCGTTAGTTTTGTTGGTGTTGTAGTATTCCGTTTTTTGATATTGTTAATCTGAGTAGTATGTATGTCTAGTATTTTCAGTATATCATTTAGTTTATTTTCAATGGTTATGTTATTAGACGTAGTAGATGTAGTCGTTATATTATGGTTAGTAGTAGGTATGAGTGTAGTATTATTAGTTGTCATGGGTGTAGTATTAGTAGTTGGTATGGGTGTAGTATTAATAGTTAGTGTGGGTATAGTATTAGTAGTTGGTATGGGTGTATTATTAGTAGTACGGCAGGTAGGGCATGTATATTTAAAGGCTATTGATTGCATAAATGCTATTAATAGTTTTGAAGGTGAGTTTTTATTACCCCATTGCATCGATATTTCTTTCGCCGGATAAAGACATCTATAGTGGATTGTAGCTGTACATCTGCATACGACGTGTCCCTCAGCATGTGATGCTTCAGCTGTAGTCGATGTATTGCAGTGAATGCATTTTGAATCCATGTTCTTATCAGGTTACTCGTTTCTCAGGTCTTTATCAATGCTTTTATGATCTCAAATGAAGTTTGGCAGATCCAACTACCAAAAGTAAATTCCCACGGGAGATCCACGGGAGTATATCAAATTTAGATATTATGATAACAATAATTTATCAATTTGATACGAATAAATAATAGATCTAATTATAAATATACATAAACAGTATATGAGTGTAATGTCTACCTTGAGTGTAAGGTGTGTACCTGTAGTGTAATGTGTACCTTGAGTGTAATGTGTGTACCTTGAGTGTAAGGTGTGTACCTTGAGTGTAAGGTGTATACCTTGAGTGTAATGTCTACCTTGAGTGTAAGGTGTATACCTTGAGTGTAATGTCTACCTTGAGTGTAAGGTTTGTACCTTGAGTGTAATGTGTACCTTGAGTGTAATGTGTGTACCTTGAGTGTAAGATGTGTACCTTGAGTGTAATGTGTGTACCTTGAGTGTAAGAGGTGTACCTTGAGTGTAAGATGTGTACCTTGAGTGTAATATGTGTACCTTGAGTGTGAGATGTGTACCTTGAGTGTAAGATGTGTACCTTGAGTGTAAGGTGTGTACCTTGAGTGAGTGTGTGTTCACCGCGTGTTTTTCATTGATTTCGCCACTCACACATATATATATATATATATATATTTATGTGTGTGAGTGGGTGAGTGTGCGTGTATGTGTGTGTGAGTGTATTCAGGTGTTTGTTTATATATAGTTATTAACGAGCTAATTACGTCATGTCAATTAGCCTATGACGTATGACCTAACCACACCATTCGTTAACCCCACCACTCGTTAACTCCACAGGTCATTGACCCCACCGTTCCTTAACCCCACCGTTCATTAACTCCAAAGCTAGTTAACCCCACCGCTCGTTAACCCCACTTCAGCGTCAGTAGACCCATACACGCGTCACACGTTCCTATACCCATAGCGACACCCATCACGAACACTTCACAATAGAGAGAACAATAGAGAGAACAATAGGAGTATGTAATCGTGTGTATTTAATACCATTATGTGTGTATTGGGTCACCCGGTACATGTAGGGTTGCAAGGAAATGTATGGTGTGTCCTCTTTGTTAGCGACTGATCGCGTATATATATATAGTATATACCCTATATATACCCTATAGGGTCTTGGTGCTAATAGCAAGGACATTTCCGTCAAGAGTGACTTCCATGACGGTGCAGATGCTATGATGTTCATGTCACTAATTTAGTAATACAAATGTTGGTCCAATATTGGTGACGCGCTGAAGGTTTTATAAAAAATAATATTTTAAAATAAAATCACAGAATATCTTTCTATAGGTATACATGTATATGCATATATGTAATTGTATAGTTTATGTTTATAAACAATGACTTTATTTGAATTTTGTAAATTTATTGTATGTAATAATAATGATCCATATAATGATGAGTACTTTTTTAAATACTATATTCTTCTAATAGATAACATTAATATATAGTAAATAGTATCTATAGTATCCCTAATTACAATATTATTTCTTATATAATTAATGTAAACAATAAAATAAAATATATATAATATATATGTATATATGTAAATATTTTCTAAAAAAAGGCCACTGTGATTATTTATTAAAATTATAAAGATCTATTTTTTAAATTTATTATACTTATACGTTAAAATAAATCATATTAATATTAGGTAGAAACAAAAAAATCTTAAAATTGTTAAGGATTATCTATTGTTGATTTTTAACAAAATTACATAAATGTCATGTTAGTTATAATTTGTAAGCCAAGTTGTTATATATATATTGATTAATTAATTGTTTTTTTATTATTATATATATAAAGTTATCAAATATAACGAATTATAAGATGTCAACAAAAGTTTTTAAAAAATTCTGTAAAATCCTATAATTTAAAAATAAATCCTAAACATAAAATTAATTTTTTTATGAATTTATATTATTAATAGGAAATATAAACATTACACATATTCTGAAAATGTCATGCTTATTATATAGGTGTGACAATATGTGACAATATTTATTTTTTTGGTATATTCCAATCTATTCCAAATGTACAATATTGACCTAAATTAAATAAATTCTTAATACCCATATATAAATGATCAAAATATCAAGTTTGAATCCATAATCAACACCATGTTTAACATCACTCTTACTGCCCGTACTGATAGCAAAGACATCTAGCGTCACTATTGATATCGGTAGTCATGGCAACGATTTCACTATTACAAGCAATACATTCACTCTTAACATATTACTAAGTTACACGGTAAGCTGTGACTGTTAATTATGTTATTCACGCCCACTTTGAATTGGTCATATTTATAATTTCCTTTTTATTTACATACAAACTATTTAAATCTTATAATATACAATTACGTATATAATTACTTAACTTAGAGACTAATTTAATAATGTATTATATTATAAATATTTTAATATTAATTAAATTAATTTTAAAATGAAACATTCCAATACAACACAAATGATATAAATTGTATGTATATTTGTATAAATATATATATATATAATTATATATTTATATAATTATATATTTATATGATTATGTGTATACGTATAATAGAGTATATGAATTGTGAAATATTATATCGTGACATTTTTTTATAGGATTGATCAATAATATATTGATCAATAAATAGCTACGAGAATGACATTTTGTATATTGATGCTAATTTAATACATTTAGAATCATTTGAAAGCTTATTAAATTATATAATATACGTAATATTTTAATTTTTTTAATTATTATTAAAACAAAAGTTATGATCAAAAATGTGGTAATAATAGTATTGCTTAAATTTAATTTATAATTAATTATAATTATTATGAAAAATAGAATGTATTATAACAAGAAATATGCCTATTAAATGTTTACTAGATTAATAATGAAGCTATTTCTAAATAATATGAATAATACATGTATGTATACATTTACTACTTTTACATATATGTAAATTTTACAATATAAGCAATATATTGCTATTGAAATAAATACATATAATAATAATGTGATTATTAATTTTAATCGGCTTTCTATTTGCGAAATACATAATATAATAGTAATACCTATGATATAATTAAATACCCGTGTTTCCTATACGCTTAGGTGAGTGACATATTACAATGTACATAGGCTAATAGGCGACCGACGGTTCAATAGCAACCGGCTTAATAGAAACCGGCAGCTATAGCTCTATATAGCATGACTTTTGTATACATGATAAGGTCCCGGTACGTCGTACAGTATATATACGTATACGCATATTAAGATAAAACCAATAGAAAGAAAAATCCGCAAACAAAAATTAGATCCATGCATTAGTTATTGAGCGCTTTTTCCTAGAAAATTAGTATGTGATAGATACAAATGTTAACATGGGGTTAATATGAACTAATTTAAATTGTGTATTAATCAGTTTGTAAACATTTTTGTATACACCATATTTTAATAAAAACATATATGTTGTCTTATAATTATATTTATAAATTATTGTATGTAGATACAAATATTAAAATATTTACTGGATTTTGTGTATGCAAATTCCTAGAAATATTTGAAAAAAACATGATTTATGTTGTTTTTTTTTATTTAGACATTTTTTTTTAATAATAATAATATATGTATATATTAATAACAATATATATCACCTTATTTTTATTATTTATTAATTTAATAATTTAAAAAAAAATGATGTTAACAATGTATAATATAATTTATTTTGATTATTCAATGGTCTCCAAAAAAAATGTTGTCATATTTTTGTGACTATTATTTGTATCTTAATTATATTAATGATTTTATAATAATTATAATTTATTTATTAAATTCTTTCATATTTACTTTATTGTTGTTAAATTCCGACGATATTACATATACTATTACATGTATTTTTTAAATCACATAACTCTCTCAAACTACTGAAGTGTGTTCATTTTTATTAATGCTATCTTAATACACGTGTAATTTCCTTTAATAATCATCTAGGGCTTTTTAATTCTAAAGGTACGAGCCGTATTATCGACCATTATGCGTTGATATTAGTATATATACAGATAATTAATCTAAAAAGTGAAGGAACCTAAAATCATTTTATATGATAAAGAGTTCCTGATATATCGAAATATTCAAACCTTTATTTACATAGATACACACCCTACCATAATTTGTAAAATATCTGAGTTAGCGGGGTTTTGTGATATAGATAGTATGATATATCGAGATTTGACTGGCTATACACCAGCTATACTAGAATATAGAATATTAGATAATATTGATTATTATATTTGACTATAGTCTTATACTATAGTATACTATATATATATATATATATATATATATATATATATATATATATATATATATATATATATATATATACTATATTCTATATATAGAATATATAACAACATTACATAATTACAAAGATCACGTAATATCACTTAGAGGTGTTACAACATGTCACTCGTGCTACATTGTAATACATGTGATTCTATAGAATGACCTATAGGTTGTGTATGTGTACACATGTATGTGTAAGTATATACTGCCTGTATGGCTCAGTGGATAAGGCGTCAGACACACAAGCAGTAGGACACGGGTTCTAGCCTCTTCCGGACCATTAAAATTGGTTTTCAAATAATATTTAGAAGTGATCTTATATAAGTGTGTATAAATAAATGATCGGCTCTCGTTAAAACCATGGATGCTTTAACATGAGAGCGGTTTCGAAGGGACATTAGAGCAATTTGGCTATAAGTGATAACGTCATCAAAGTTCCTGGATGGGATGAAAGGACTCCACCAAAATAAAATAACAATAACAATAACAAAAATAATATATATGTGTGTGTATTTGTGGGTGTATGTGTGTATGTGTGTATGTGTGTATGTGTGTATGTGTGTATGTGTGAGTTGCTACATGCATTAGTATAATGATAGTACGCTGTATATTGTAAACAATATATGTCTTTATACACTTATACACTGTACGCGTATACTATATATATTATAATGTTCACATATTAAAATATATAGATATATTATAGCTGATATTATCTACTTATCTAATATGAGTTATATATTATGAGTTATATATATATATATATTAGCTTTATAATCGATTATATATTATATTATATAGATATGGAGGTGGGTTCTTAATATTAACATTTTATTATATTATTGATGTAAATATCTAATAACAAATAAACAAATAAAGCATTAAACCCGAAGGACATTATAGGACATAATAGCAAAGGTGAACTGGCTTCTAAAATTGTACACAAGCAATAAAATAATATTCTCAAATCTATAAATATGCCATGTAACGGTGCGGTATATATACATATAGGTGAATAGAAAAGCGTTATAATTCATGTATATATATATATGCATATACATATATATATATATATATATATATATATATTCGAATATATTATTTATTATTTAATATCGTATTAATATTACATGCGAATTAAATTCACCTATGTTATTTACTTGTGTAAATATGCATATAGGGAATTCAACTTGACACACGAATTAGGAATGTAGCATATATGATAAACGTATATTTAAATATGTATATACATATATATATATATATATATATATATATTAATATTCGGTTCACTCTTTCTATTAAATTCTATAACCTTACTAAATTAAATACCAGACGACAGCGTTAAATATAAAAGTACTTTTAACGATAATTAAATACCTCGATTATAAGGAGATAACGTATTCATATAAACTTAGATTAGTTATACAAATCCCTTTGGCAAATGTTTTGGTATTACTATAATTCACTAGATATATTTAATGATAAATAACTTATATGTATTGTATACGATGAAATAAAAGTGCAATTATTTAATGCAAATATCTAATACATTGTATATAATATATATATATATATATATATATATATATATATATATATATATATATATATATATATATATATATATATATATATTAATATACTATGATATAAATACAATATTATATAATATATAGGCAATTTTATTGATTATCATAATATATCTAAGAAAAGTATGTATATTAAATGCAGGTGTCAAGATACATTTCATGTTTCTAAATATAGATTTACAATAATTAATTAGAATTAATATTCTATAGAAATTATATATAAACATATATAAAAGTAGATTTATAAATATAGATTTACAATAATTAATTAGAATTAATATTCTATAGAAATTATATATAAACATATATAAAAGTATAAACATGTTTATATGCATATAAACATCAATGTAACCATAAATACATATTAGTAAAGACTAAATATAATGCACATTATGCACATGTATATTTACTCATATTATATCCATTTGGTATACAATCAAAAATATAATCATTTGGTAGCCGTATTTTTTAATATATTATATATATATATATATATTTAATATACTATATACTCATGAATATAGCCACGAAGGAAATGTTTGCATATTAATTAATTATGAAATACCTGAATATATTTAATTATTTAAAAAATATAATTAATAACAAAAAACATATAATCATATTAATGAATTAATGATACTATTAATATTAGTCATATTTATACTAAAAGTGATACGTTATTGCCATAAATATTTGGTGAAAACGAAATGGTGTACCAAATAATCATCTACCAAATGTTTAATATTATGCAAGAAATGTCCTCCAAATCTGGTATATAACTAATAGTTATATTATGAAATAATCTACCAAATCTCTATATATATATACATACATAATTATCAGCTCGAAATAGATCGATTTATTAATTATGGGGAGTCTTATTACGTTAGTGTTGCATCATTTAAAGGCGATGTCAATTTATCAATCTGTCAATCATTTCCTGGTTAATCGTAATCTAGGTGACGTGTATAGAATTATCAAGTTGGGTGGAGTTAATAGGTCGTAGGTTAATAGGCGTGGTTACAACGAATTATCGTGACTTATCGCACGGGAGTAAGCATGAGGGATATACATAGTGTATTCACCTGTATATGAGGGAAATTACCGACAACTTTAACCGGAAATATAGAATACAATGTATACATAGTATCTATACGTTGAATATATAATATATATAATAAAATAATATTTTATTTAGACACTTAAATAATGGTAGAAACAATTCAGTAAAGTGTAGGTAGAGTTGTAATAAAATAATAATGTTAAACAAAATTAAAATTAAATATGTTCCTTAGGTTTGTGCGGTAGGTTGAAATGGAAGGAGAAATTATTCAACCGGCTATACCGTTAACTAGACGATATCAGTGATATCGGAGTATGGTTATACCCCAGTAAGTAAAGTAATCAAAGTAAATAGATGACTATCAATAGGGCTATGATTCATAGGGCTATGTATTTCTTACGATCACAGATTAAAATTCGATATTTTAGATTTGTGATCAATTAACTATCATTGTTTATAATCATATTAATATCATTGCTGTAAATGTTTTCTGTTAAGTTCACGATCAATGATTACTAACTGATCGTAAATCAATGTTAGTGACCAGTTAACTATCATTGATTACAATCGTATTACAATCGATGATTACCAACTGGTCCTTAATAAATGTTATTGATCAACAATCATATTAAGATCAGTGAATTAGAAGTGTAGTTCGTAATCAAAGCATAGTTTCTTATCAATGATTGTAATATGATTGTAATCAGATTATGATCAGTTACGCACAAATCACGACGATGATCAAACTATAATCTAACCACTATCACTGATTACTTTACTTACTGGGAAGTTTACATGTAAAATTACACCTATGTTGTAGTAAGAAGGAAGCTTCTAGTCTCTATATATTCGCGTTAATGGCGTAATCCCAATGGAGTATTCTCGCGTTATATCTCGTTATCTCTCGCGTTATCTGGACGTGAATCTCGCGTTATCTCGCCGAGTTAAAGCACGTGTACCGCGGGCCATAATTCATCATCGCGCTGGAGACTCAGAATCACTGTATTAATAGAAGTAGCCGTACGACGTACATCATATGAGGCCATAGAGCTACAGGGAAACTTTCTCTCTAGCTCTGTGTATGAGGCGTACAATGTACGACGACTTTTTCGATATACCACGTGATACTAGTACCACGTGACTTTCTATTACGTAATGATGGAAGCGGTAGGCGAATACTAGACACATGTGACTAAACTCTACATCACGAATGTCTATGTGCGGGGCACATTGTGCGCTCAAGCGTAAACGAAATAACATGTATTCAGAATAAAATTGCTATATTTTAATTGTCTAAAAAATACTACATACATATACTATATATATATATATAATAATATTTATTATAAGAAATATCATATATATATATATATATATATATATATATATATATATATATATATATTGAAAACAATACAAATAGTGGATACAAATGGACCCCTCAAGAAGTCATAGACTTGTAGATGTTATAAATAACTAGGAGGGTCCCGGGAAATACAATACAAATAGTATCTATTTGTTCTTGTGTTTGATTTATCGTTTATTAAGTTCTTGATAAACACAAGATAAAAACAAGAACTGTCTGGATTCGAACCAGGGACTTATGGCATACTAGATTTTAGCTTTTACTATTGTAAAATAAACTCATTTATTTTGACTAGTGAGTTAATATTATAGCATATCTTATAGGACCTAATAAATAGATATATATATATATATATATATATATATATATATATATATCGGTATGTGTATAGGGACATCAACAGGCGGAATGTATAGGTGAGAACATGGTGTACATCTATAGGTACAGTCATATATATATAGCCTATAGGCTTGTTTACTATTATAGATTGAGCAATTACTGTTATATAAGTTGGTTTATTATTATAAATATATATATATATATATATATATATATATATATACTAATCTATAGTGATGTTGATACATACAAGTGTTTAATTAACAACACACTTGTATTACAATTATGATATACTATCAGAACATTCGTATGTGTGTGCGTATGTGTGTGCGTATGTGTGTGTGTATGTATATGCGTAGGTGTGTATAAATCGTATACGCGTATGCATACGTATGTGGTCATATTATATAGTGAGAATAGCATATACAATATATGTATACTTATGCAATATTAATGACTACTAATTAGTGGGCGTGTTCAGCGCTGGTCGTTATAATGCAGCAGGTATCACGTTCACACAAAGAACAATAGTTATGTGTGTATGCCGCGTTAGATGTCGCCTCTGTGACCCGCGATTATGTCACGTGATGCCTTCGTGTGCGCGTGTGTGCGCGCGTACGATATCATAGAAGTGCGCTAATTATCACAAACCGCGCTGTATGTACTACGTGTATTATATATATATATATATATATATATATATATATATTTATATTTGTATGTGAGAGTGTTTGTATATATGTGTGTAGTGTGACATGTTAGAGTGTGGGTATGTGCCGCACACTATGCGTGGGTGGGTGCGGTTAGTTAATGAGTAAGCTTGGCATGCATAATAGATAGGTTGTACTGGCTAACTAATCTATTTAGTATGTATGTGTGTATATTACACAATGGTGGTGCTGTTGGTAGTTATCGAGACAGAGATATGTTCGCGACCTGTAGACATCAATGTAGGTATCATATAGGTATACCTTTCTCTATCTCTCTCTCTCTATCTCTCTCTCTCTATCTATATCTCTCTTTCTCTCTCTCTCTATCTTTCTCTCTCTCGCTCTCTCTATATCTCTCTCTCATTGTCTCGCATTCTCTCTCTCGCTCTCTCTATATCTCTCTATCTCTCTCATTCTCTCTCATTCTCTCTCTCTATATTTATAAATATGTATCTAATATTAATACTATATAGAAACATACATCAACATAAACATTAATACTTTTCTATTATTAATAACAATCGATTATGACTTGCTTGTTCTATAGAACAAGAGACGTTATTAAGGAAACAGGTGACTGTGAAATACTAATTAGCGAATGGCAATCGCTCTGGCCACACTACAATCAGTATCTACGTGTGAGATATCGATAGGTAACTATATTCTATAGTTATACGGTATAGCAAGGCTGATACTTGTGACTCCGTGTAGGACTATTGCATGGCAAGTAGGTCTTAGTTCTGCTTTTCAAATGCAGGGTCATTGTTGTGGATTTTAGCCCCTCTGTATCTACGTACTATAGTTATGCCTTATAAGGCTTTGTCACACTTTAACATAACACTAACTGCTATTAATTGTTTCGAGATCAATCTGGTTATATTTATAAAATTATTTATTTTATTTTATTATTTATTTTTTGTTCATGTTTTTTTTATATATTTTTTTCATATTTGTATTCGTTACTTGTTTTTATTGGTCGACAAATTAATGTTGTCATTATAATAATACACACATAGCATTACATAGTATCACATAATACTACATAATACTACATATATTAATAGGTAACCCTATAGGACTTCTATCAATTGTTAATACTAATTAAATTAAGATTTAAACTTTATAATTCCATGCATATATGGATTATGATGTATACGACTTTTACACAAATTAACTACAATTAAGCATATATTTATAGTGTATTATTGTACATATATTACATATATTACATATATATATATATACATATATATATATATATATATATATATATATATATATATATATATATATATGTATCACTAATATGTGTATTTATAAATATTCCTATAATTAAAATTTTTAAAATGTAACATGGTTGGTAAATTCTAAATCTACTGGGTAAAAAAACTAAAATTGAATATTATAATATCGTTCTTAATTATTCAGATACACTTATGTACTATTATAAATTCTATGATATACAAATTATATTGTACATTGTACAATGTACAATGTACAGTGTACAACAAATGTAGCTGAAATCGGTAATCTATATATTGAATACATGAGAATGTTTCTGTTTTACACTATTCACAGTGTACATAGATATGGGATGGGCTTACAATGTTAATCATATGTGTACGCTGTCGTATGTGTACATAATAATATTACCAATATATATATATATATAAGTGATATCATAATGTTTATGCAGATGAACATAAGGTTAGCTACATTTACACCAACACATGTGCGCACACATAAGTGTGCGTATGTACTCGGACACACTCTATAACACACATTGTGTGTTACACACACGCACGATGTATCACATCACTCATGATTACGTAATATTCATGATATCGTAGCGCCCCCTATCGTACGATGTAGTATGCGGGTATCACGTGTTATAATGAGGCCGTTTATCGCTAGTTATCATGATATTACGTCACTTATCTCGGTAGTATGTCACTTATATGCTGTTCGGTTTAGTATACTTCAGCGTAATACACATGCGGTTACCCAGAAATCAATGCGTCCTAATATATTAATACTGTATTTTATATATATATATATCTATATTAACTGCCTGTGTGGCTCAGTTGGCTAAGGCGTCAGACACACAAGCAGTAGGACACGGGTTCGACCCTCGTCCGGACCATTAATTAATTTTATGAAATGGGTCTTACAATAATATTTAAAAGTGATCTTATATAATTATGTATAAATAAATGATCGGATCTCGTTAAAACTATGGATGCCTTTAATGAGAGTGGCTTCGAAGGGACATTATAGCCATATATGGTTATAAGTGAAAAATGCATCTTAGTTCATAGATGGGATGAAAGGAATCCACCAAATACAAATAACAATAACAATAATATTTATTTATTGAATCACATTATAATAATAGCGGATACAAATGGATCCCTCAAGAAGTCATAGAATTGTACGTGATACAAAACTGGGCCCGGACTATACAAAATAAATATGTAAACAAAATCTCTAAGAGAAAATCTCTAAGAGAATAAATAAGAACTGCCTGGAATCGAACCCGGGATATCTTGCTTGCCAACAAGTTTCTGTTTAAATTAGCCATAGACCCCAGACATATATATAGGGGAAAGTCCCCGATTACCGACGCCCTCCTAATACCGACCCCCTGTGGTATCTCAGTAACTATAAGAGATATCAAAAAATAATATATACACGAACTTTTAGTAATTTAATGATAAATATGAATAATTATTTTGTTTTAAAAAATATTTAATCCTATAATTGTTATTTGATAAAATGTAATATTTGGTAAAATATGAATAATTATTTTGTTTTAAAAAATATTTAATCCTATAATTGTTATTTGATAAAATGTAATATTTGGTTTTTACTTTTTAAATATTTGAATAATAACTTTTTTTAAATCATTGTAAATACTTTATTATTAAAAAGAAAATTTAATACTGAGCATAATATTGTAGACCAATAAAATGTTTATGATTATTATAAAAATAATTTAATTTGAATTTCTATTAACCACGATATCTTAATTATAGCAACCCATAAAATTGTCCAATTACCGACCCCCTAAATTACCCTAATACCGACCCCATGTGATTTATAATATCCAATCAAAATAGATCCGTATTTTACTTTAAAATATGTTGTAAGTTGTTTGTGTATCATTAATATAGATTTAGGATTCATGATTCAGGTTGATTATATACATACTGATTAATAAATAAATATTAAATAATAATATACACTATTTTAATATAATTACTATACAGTTTAAATTTTACTTTAATATTACTATTAAAACATAAATTAATACAAAATAAATTGCGTGAATGTTATAATTAATTATATTTATTTATATCTACTATTTTTATTGGATATTATAATACTACAATTATTTATATCACGATTATTTTAGGGGTCGGTAATAGGAGAAGGGGGTCGGTATTAGGTGAATGTATCCGATTACCGACCCCCCTGTTTATTCTTGTAAATATAATAATATCAAAAATTCAAAATAGCCACATTATCCATTGCCATAATATTACCCTAATTACAAAATTTCAAATACATATATTTAATATTGAATAAGTTATTACAAATAATCATTTAGAGGTTGGTATTCGGGGACTTTCCCCTATATATATGTAATTTTTTTCATAAAAATATTGCCCTTCTATTAACATAACCTTTTTTATTATTTTAATTCTAGAGCTTTCCCTACTTCACATTAGTAACTCCCTCCTTGCACTAATTCATGTTCTATAAGAGTCATGCAGTCACATTGACAAATATCACCTGGCCTCACATCGTTAATCTTCGCATTACATAGACTTTCCGAGGCTTATTGTATATGCAGTTTCATCATAATTATCATCATCATCATATTATAGTATATATATATATATATATTAGTAATAATATTACCTTACTATATTTATATATATATGTATGTTTATTATATGTAAGTTTATTATGTTTATATATATATATATATGTATTTCGCATGTTATCAAGGACATTAGTATCCTCCTCCATATTGTTCTCCGGCGTATATATTTATGACTTTACACTCGGATCGATTTATTGATTAAATTCATTATCGTGAATAGAGAACAATGGTCTAATTAATACGTATCCGTACAAAATACGATAGAGTGAGCGGACCGTATTAGGAGTGGACCGTATTAGGAGTGGACCGTATTAGGAGCGGACCGTATTAGGACACACGAATGACCGGTATTACATAACCACACCTATTAACTATAAAAGTTAATCCGTAACTATTAACTGTAGCTAATATGTGCATTGTTATTACCTAAAGTGAATAGTTTTATTGTTGTTTACATAACTCGTTTACTGCACGCTTCGTGGACTCCGCATATCGGTTGCTAGGTTACCAAAAGTAATCATAGACATTCTAATTGGGTAGACTGCTATTCGAGATCAAATGTGTTCAATTACAATTTAAATCGGTACATATGGTGAATAATACTTCACTTACAGTACTATAATAACTCGCGATTATTTTAATAATTAAGATATATATATATATATATATATATATTTATATATATATATACACTGGAACTGCTTTTCTCGCTACCATAAATAATATTTATTTCTTTTTAGACAATAATATATGTATATCCATATATGTTATAGCCATATTAAGTGATTATAAATTTAACTTTCATCTTCATTTGATAGTATATTTCATGGTATACATATTAATATAATTAGTAATAGACTATTACAAATGAATATATTAATATTAGATATATATATATATATATATATATATATATATTTATATCAAATAAGTATACTTATCAAAGATAGAACTTATTCGGTTAAAATTCATGATTGTATTTCAGGTGAGAATATTTTATTATACGTCGTTCCACAAGGTTTCACATTATGTCATCTTCTTTTTACTATTAATATTTCTACTTTTATATATATACGATAAAAAACCAAATATCATATATAAATATATACTGACGACATTCACAATTATGTGGAATATTGCCATAATGACCAGTGTAAACTGTTGTGTGAGAACACTTTACGTAAGCTGTTCTTATATAATATATTACACATACATAGTAGATAAACTATGCTCTTAAGTAATTATCTTTCTAATTGTATTTGTTCTGTTATTATATTTAATAATCATTTAATTACTTAAAGAAGAATTCTTCTTCTAAAATTATATTCCTAGAAATATTTGTTTCATGTTTCATTTATGTTGTATCGCAGTCAGATCGTGTATCATATATATATATATATATATATATATATATATATATATATGTATATATGTAAATAAGAATATTATCATTTACATAATATAAATATAATTCGAAAATATTTATAAATAAAATCAACTATTCGACTTATTTAAAGATTAGTTTTATCGAGACTAGATTATGGAAATATTATATTAATTGGTGCATCAATTTATACATAAAAAAACATTAAACGAGTTATTCGGAGATGTATACAAATTATATTTAATTTTCCATATTATAATAGATTTTCGAATAGTTACTATCTATACAAATTACAATTATTTAGAGTATTATCCCAGACTTATATATCTTCTATATGAGAATATATCTTCCAGAATTAATTATAGATTTGTATGTTTAATTACAAAAATAATTATTTTTAGGGAACTTCCTATTTATCAACGCTAATACCAGAGAACATAATTGGCTATTAGAGGCGTTATCCACTGAAACTTGAAGATGTAAATAATAACTGCAAATCACAAAGAGGTCTTTCTGGATTTATGTTGCCTTAATGTGGAATAATACACATCTGGTGATAAGAAGTGTTCCTTCCTTTTAATCTTCCGCAAAAGACTGAATAAACATATTTCAATATAAAAAATGTTGGTATAATTATTATTTGATTAAACTTTCGAGAATTGTTTCTAAAATTATTTATTAAATAATATTAAATAATATTTAAGTATCTAAATACAAAATTATTAGTATTATTATTATACTTATAGATATAAATGAAACATATTAAATGTAAAATATTGCGATAGGTTGCCCGAAATAAAGTAACTATTCGTTCAATATAAGTATATCGTATTCTTTTTAAAATATTCTGTGTAATCTATATGTACATATAGGTATATATGCATATACAAAGCTATACACTATTTAAATTTATATCTACTATATTATATATAATATAAGTATATGTTGTGTTGATTAAGCATTATATATATATATATATATATATATATATATATATATTTATTTTGTCATGTTGGGGATGGAAATGTATTCAAATAATACCTTATAATTATATTAGATATTAATTAATGATGTTAAATATTTTAAATAATATATTTATAATGAATTCTGAATGAACGTTGTTTTATTACATACTATGTTTTTATTAACAGAATTTATATCAAGTTAGTGTAAAATAATATTTATTATTATAATAATACAATATACGAATTCGTTATGCATAATAAATTAATAATTGCGAAACGATTTTGAAATTTAATTTAAAAGTAAATACTAATTATCTCTAATTATCAATAATATATTATTTTACATTATATATAGTAAAAACTACAAAATAAACTTAAAATGTTAAATATTGATTAATTAAAATTAATAATTATTAACATCAGATAATATTAAATGCTTTTATAAATAGTATATATATAACTACACGAGTGATAGTATGATTTTGGTACACTCTACGACTTGAAATATATCACAAATAAATATGAGACCGTTAATATACGGCTATAATTTCTAACAATCTCTAAACATCACAAAAACCACAACGACATTTCGAATCCACTTCAACATATATTTCGTGACATGTTGTAGTGCCATCAATTAACTATAGATAAGCATTCACTCCCCCATTTAGATAGAGATAAGCACATCGATAACAATACCGGTCTTTCATTGGTTGATAGACTCTCTATGCTACTCCGAACATGTGCAGTATTATGCAGTGATCGATATCTAAATATAGATATTATTGACGCGCGTGTATGACGTATTGTTATATAATTATACATTATATGTATACATACGTACAACTATATTCGTAAATAAACACTATACATATATATATATAGAGTTGGAATACCTGAAAATCAAAGAAATAGTTTTTTATTTTCCTTAAACTACACTAATATTACTTGAATATTTCGAGAATATGAAATGTAGGTGTTATCAAATGTTTCAATTAAGGATAACAAAGAAATGATATTAAGAGTACTCAATAATATTTAACATTTTTAAATTGCAGAAATATACCTATAATGAATATAATAAAAACTTACATTTCTATTACAACTTTCATTTTAAGTTTTACTACAATATTATTATTTATTAACTAAAAACGGTCAAGTTATTTCATAGCCGCAAACATACTTTAACAATGTATGCAAACACCGCGCTATGGTTATATATTACACGTGAGGTACACCAATGAACGCACACTCTGTCGCACACACACTATCGCACACTATCGTGCGCACCCATACACGATTTAAATTCGCACACTACATTCGCACACACTATTGCGCGTCTTATAAGAGCGCGCCTATACACTGTTAAAAATAAGGGTATAACATTATGAATTATATGGTATAACATATGGAAATACGAGTTATACCATACAATTACGTTAAATGGTATAAGATCACATATTATATGGTATACCATTTGTTTTTTTTTAGTTATACCATATAGCTTCATTGAAATGGTATAAGATCACACATTATATAGTATAACATTTGTTTTTTTTAGTTATACCATATAGCTTAATTTAAATGGTATAAGATTACGAATGATATGGTATAACATTCGTAATTTTTAGTTATACCATTATCTATTAAATATAATGGTATAACTTTATGAATTATATGGAATACAATATGAAAATACCAGTTATACCATAACATTTTAAAATTAAGTTTAAATTTGATTGAAAATAAAATGTATAAGAAATATAATTCATAATAGTATCCTTCATAATATCCTTAATATAACAGTTTACTTATTGTTGTGTTATATTATTATAGACATAGCATTTTTTGCTTCTAATTGCAATTAAACTGGTTTTCAGAAAATATATAGATTCCCCATAGGGAAATATGTATACATAGAACTATAAAAAACTATTGTTATACATTTATTTACAATACAAGCTAATAGGCATAATTTGTATATTATATATAATTCCCAGAATTAACTTATAATCAACCCATAATTCCATAATTTCATTTTATTTATTTACACATTATATTTCCACTCTACACTCAACATGAGAAGCATCTATTTTTCAACTCATTACAATATACATAAGGTATTTATACTTATATTATATATATATATATATATATATATGGCATAAAAAATAAAATAGATGAAATATTAGATTTTTATAATAATGTAGATTTATTTTGTTTCCAAGAACATTGGCTTTCTACTGAAGAATGCCTATTGTTCAATACTATAAGTGATATGTTTTGTGGTTATGGTAATGCAGCTTTTGACAACTCTCAATTGAGAATAGGTAGACCGTTTGGTGGGGTTGGGTTTATGTGGAATAAGAATATTGATAGATATGTCTCAATTATAAAATCAGATTATGATTGGCTAATTTGTATTAAAATGTTTAATTTCTATATAATTAATGTTTATATGCCTTATGAATGTCCTAATAATGTAGATAAATTTAATACTCAATTGATACAACTTTTTTTATATTGTGATTGTCTTAATACTAGCAATTATTGTATAATTGGTGATTTAAATTCTAATATTTTGAATTTAAAATCTTTATATAGTAATAATTTAATAAAGTACTGTGATGAAAAAAATTTGATTATATCTGATAGTTTGCTTCTTGAGCCTAATAGTTATACCTGCGTAAGCTCTGCTTGGAATTCTTTTTCTTGGCTAGACCATGTTATCTCAACAAATGATATGCATATTTCTTTAATTGACATTACTATTGATTATTCTTTTATACTCTCGGATCATCATCCGTTATTAATAACTGTAAGACAAGATAATACACATTTAGTAGTTTCAAATGACTCTAAAGTGAATAAGAGAATAAAATGGAATAATCTAAATAAAAAGCAAATATTATTATACAAACAGAATACAAAATTTAGACTCAATAGATTAATTACTTCAATTAATAGTAATAATAATGTTAATTTTTCAGAATCAGTATACAATACACTATTAAGTATACTTTTAAGTGAATCTGATGTATTACATATTAAACTTAAAACTAATTTCAAAAATCTTCGGTCAGAATGGACTAGTGACGTAAAAAAGTATCATTCGATTGCTAGATCACATTATTTAATATGGAGATCAGTAAATAATCCCCGTTATGGTATAGTTTATGATAACATGGTTATGTCGAGGAGAAAGTTCAAATATGAGTTACGCACAAGTAAAGCTTATTATAGCCGAATAAAAGCGAATGATGTTGCATTCAAATTAATAAATGATCGTAATTCATTTTGGAAAATTGTATCTAGTAAATTAAAAAAAAACTTATCAATACAAAATAATATTGATAATGTACATGGCTTATCTGATATTGTAAAATTCTGGTTCAATCATTATAGTTGCATTTTCAATAGATGCAAAGATGGTCATTACCCCTACCAAATAGTGGATATTAATGAAATAGTTTATACAGATAGAAATGAAATATCATCTATTATTAAGACTATTAAAAAAGGTAAAAATGTGGGTCCTGATGGATTATCAGTTGAACACATTAATTATGCAGATAATACTATTATAGATACACTAGTATTACTAATCAATAACATGCTTCTAAATTCTTATTTCCCGAGTAAGTTAATTGAATCATATATTTTACCCATTATTAAAAATAAAAACAAAAGAACTACTGATTCAGCGAATTATAGGCCCATATGTATCTCTAATGTAATTTGTAAGATAATTGAGAAAGTAATTTACAATAGAATATATAAACTATTATCTACTCATGATAATCAATTTGGTTTTAAAGCAAAGCTTGGCACGGAAATATGTGTCTTTTCCCTAAAACAGTTGATCAATGATTATAAAAATAACAACACAAATATGTTTGTTGCATTTTTAGATGCATCCAAAGCATTTGATAATATAAGTCACAATATACTATTCGAAAGATTAAGGAATAAAAATGTTCCTATATACTTAATTAATTTTCTAAATTATTGGTATCGAAATCAGCGTATATATATTAAATGGGGAAGCTATAATTCTGATTCGTTTAGTGTTGCTAATGGAGTGCGTCAAGGTGGGATATTATCACCTTTACTATATAATATTTATACTGATCCAATGATAGGTAATCTGAACTCTATTAAAACTGGGTATTGTATTAATGGAAATATAATAAATAATTTGTGTTATGCGGATGACACAACCTTATTCTCACCCTCGCTATCTGGTTTGCAGCTGTTGATTGATTGTTGTCAGAAGTTTGCAAATAGTAATAAAATAACATATAATATTGAAAAATCTGTTATCCTACCAATTTATTATAACAAATCTCATCATAATCCAATTAAGCTACGTATTGGAAATACATGCTTGAGAGTAGTAAAAGCTTATAAGTATCTTGGACACTGGATTTCTGATAATTTATCTGATGAGATGGATATAAACTGTAATATTAAACGTCTTTACACAACTAGCTATTCTCTATCTAATAGATTTAGAAACTGCTCGAAATATGTATGTATATTGCTTTTTAAAACATTCTGCTCTAATATGTATCTTTGTAGTCTATGGGATACAGATAATGCTTACTTTAAAAAAATTCAAGTAGCATATAATAATGCTTATCGCATATCCCTTGGCTATAAACCTAGATGCAGTGCATCCGAAATGTACCTATATGATAATGTCGATAATATTATTATAAAATTACGTAAGTCGTATTACTCACTATATAATCGTGTTAAATTATCTGACAATTCTATTATTAAAATGATATATTTATATAATGTTTCTCGCCCGTCGTCAATATTTAAAACATGGTGTACATCATTGTTTTTTTAACTATATATTATTTGTAATTATATACTTATATATATAGATATGTGTTGTATAGTTGTATTTAATTTTTTTTTGTTTTGTTTATCTATGGACTGTTTATGTCTGACTCAAATAAATAATAATAATAATAATAATAATAATATATATATATATATATATATATATATATATATATATATATACACACACAAATTATATCATATTATATATATAATATAAAAGTTTATATAATATATAATTTCATAATATATTTATATATTATTTATAATATATAATTAAATTGTTAGAATATTATTATATAATTATATATATATATATGTTATAAAGTCACAGTTGTAGATATATCGATTAATGTAATATACATTTAAATGCATTTATCATTACGTAACAGAAATCGATATATCTACATAAAACTTTAAACTATATTTCGGTGTCTCGCTCTGTGTTAATTGTATAGCCATAGCCATGCATGGCCATACATGTAAATGTTTTTATCGTCTGTCAAGTATATTTCGTTATTTTTCTATAGAATAAATTCCACTAGGTGAGATTGCCTCATTCTTCGTTATGTATATCATCAGGTATGTACTATTATTATTATTATAATTATTATTATGTTATATTATTATTATGTTCAACAGGTCTTTGCTTTGGTTAATAAATTATATTAGAACATTCACTTTATTACATATATATATATTATAAAATCATGATAACTATATGCTATAGAATATAATATTGTATACATATTAATATGCAGGAAACTGAAGAATTATTTGCAGAATTTCAAATTCATTTAAAATATTAGAAAAACGGCCGGATAGTGATGAAAAAGCATATAACGTATATACACAAATATATAAACGAATATATTGATGTGCTATGTAGCGTTAATACGCAAACTGATCAAACAGGTAATTTAATTATCTAATAAATAACATTAGTTAAATATCTATATAAAATAAATATGCAATTATATTTTATTACTCCATATGGATAGTATACTATATATCCATATATGGTCAATTATTTATTTTATTTTTAGCTCACAATGTAATTAAATTTAATAATATTACTAATAGTTATATATATATATAAATATGTTAACTGTTGTACAAATATTATCAATATCCTTCTATCCACTAATCAAATATAGATTATAAAGTCTATAATTAAATAAATAATATAATTTTTCCAAAAATAGATGCGGGAATCTTATATTTTATGATGGGAGTTTGCGAATTATTGAAAAATGAATTTACAATGAAAATAAAAATAAGGTTACTTAATAATTACTTAATAACTATAGATTTAATATTATAGTTATTTTATGATTTTTCGTATGCTAATTCAAAAGTATAGTATACTCTATTATATATATAACTGCTATTGGATTTTTCTAATTACAACTCTAACCTATACTTTATATAGTATTATCATATATGATATTAACTGTATAAAGTTTCTTATACGATACATATGTATACTATTATATAATATGCAATATTATTATATACTCGAGTATACTATATATATATATATATATATATATAACTTATATAAATATTTTAATTTTAATTGCAGGAAATAATGACTCCATATATCAGAAAAGAGGATGCTTATTATGTGTGTCGATAATTATTTTGTTTTCGTTCAAAATAATTTATTTCGTATAGAATAAAATATATTTTTAAATAAGTGGTATTGTTAATTTTATTTGTTTCATAACATGTCCTGCAAACATTAATTGTTTATGTAATTTTGTATCACGTTATTTATTTTAAAATGTATCTGTTAATTAACAATATTGTTACACTAACATATATGTGGTTTTTAGAAAATAAATTATCATTATAAATGTCGATTCCATATATAAATTAATAATATAGAATAGTAAGTTATTATAAAAACTGGTGTAAATTAAATAAAATATAGTATAACTTTTAATAAATTATGATATAACTTTATATAATATATGGTATACATTTTAATAAATTATGGTATAACTTTAAATAAAATATAGTATAACTTTTAATAAATTATGGTATATCTTTATATAATATATGGTATAAGTGTTAATAAATTATGGTATAACTTTATATCAAATATGGTATAACTTTTTATAAATTATGGTATAACTTTATATAATATATGGTATAAATGTTAATAAATTATGGAATAACTTTATATCAAATATGGTATAACTTTTTATAAAATATGGTATAACTTTATATAATATATGGTATAAATGATGGTATAACTTTATATAAAATATGGTATAACTTTATATAATATATGGTATAAATTATGGTATAACTTTATATAAAATATGGTATAACTTTTTATAAAATATGGTATAACTTTTTTAATTAGTTATACCATAAATGGTATACCAGGGCGCCACGGGGTTATACCATTTTTTAATCAATGTTATACCATTTATTTCTAACTGTGTAGGCTGTTATTATTGCAGTAGGAAAGTTGAACAGGTGGTCAAATGGACATGTGGACAAACACTGTATACACCGTGTATATATATATATTTATATATATATATATATATATATATATCGCGTAGATAGAATAGTATCATATCGAGTGGATCCACTAATCCACTTGTCTACCTGCCCATCAATATAACTTTCCATGCCGTAAATATCACCGCCTTAGACCTATAGGCAAGTGGTGCAATAGAGAAGACATGTAATGAGGACATGGCCTTGTCTATACTCGGCGCGTGTGACAATCAGTGTTGTCTCATCATCACAGCGGTGTTGCTATTGGTGCTTTGTTAATTATTAATGGTATAGAGAAGAGGAGGGTTTGTATTAGTTTATAAATCATTCATGCTTAACACAAACACGTCTACGTATATATATAATATATATTATATATATATATATATATATATATATGCATACTTTAATAATAGTTATGTGTTACTGTATGTGTGTATGTGGTGTGTATAAGTATGTGTGTGTTGGTGTGTGAATGCGTGTATGTACGTGTATACATATATACTGGTGTAAAGTTAGTTATTGTATAATACCTAGACACACATGTATAGCTATAGTATACTAGGTATAGCTAGTATACTATACCTAATCAGCAGCGTTAACAATAACAATATCTATAATAATAATAATTATTACTATTATAATAATAATAATAATAATAATAATAATAATAATAATAATAATAATAATAATAATAATAATAATAATTATAATAATAATAATAATAATAATAATAATAATAATAATAATAATAATAATAATAATAATAATAATAATAATAATAATAATAATAATAATAATAATAATAATAATAATAATAATAATAATAATAATAATAATAATAATAATAATAATAATAAAATAATGCTGACACTACACATGTATTGCATATGTGTTTTAAAAGCATTTAATTCCGTAGTATCATGATTTCATTAGTTATGAGCAATAACTAATAACAGCTGATATCTTAATCATATTCGGTTTGTATGCATAGAGATATTCAGTGATATATCATTAATTATCGCTATATCATATATATATATATATATTTATATTTATATATATATATATATATTCACTGTTGTATTATTATAAAATGTAGTTTGGTTTAGTGTAAGAATTTCTATAGAAATTATAGTTGAGTTATGATTTTTAGGGAAAATTGATGTATTTGTTATTTTATAAAGTATATATATATATATATATATATATACATATGATTTGATAGAAATACGTATACATGTATAAACTATTAGTTTAGTATTGTTGTATTGGAAGTCCTAGTATGATATGTAGTTAGGGTGTACGGTACGCTGTGTGCTATATCCATGATAGTCAAGTCATCGTTTGTATAAGAAAAGTTATTTGTAGAATTGAATCAGTATGTGAGAGATATTGTTATAGCTGGAATCAAATGTAAAAATACGTAT
>OZ025241.1:39917073-39929573 GCA_964019155.1 Osedax fenrisi
ACACCTATAGTTAATACCCCCACCTCTAACCCCACTGATACACAACCTATTGTTAATACCCCCGCCTCTAACCCCACTGATACCTACCCTATAATTAGTACCCCTACCTCTAACCCCACTGATACCTACCCTATAATTAATACCCCCACCTCTAACCCCACTGATACCTACCCTATAGTTAATACCCCCACCTCTAACCCCATTGATACCTACCCTATAGTTAATACCCCCACCTATAACCCCACTGATACCTACCCTATAGTTAATACCCCCAACCACATAACCCCACTGATACCTACCCTATAATTAGTACCCCTACCTCTAACCCCACTGATACCTACCCTATAGTTAATACCCCCACCTCTAACCCCACTGATACCTACCCTATAGTTAATACCGCCACCTCTAACCCCACTGATACCTACCCTATAGTTAATACCCCCACCTCTAACCCCACTGATACCTACCCTATAGTTAATACCCCTACCTCTAACCCCACTAATACCTACCCTATAGTTAATACCCCCACCTCTAACCCCACTGATACCTACCCTATAGTTAATACCCCCCCCTCTAACCCCACTGATACCTACCCTATAGTTAATACCCCCACCTCTAACCCCACTGATACCTACCCTATAGTTAATACCCCCACCTCTAACCCCACTGATACCTACCCTATAGTTAATACCCCCACCTCTAACCCCACTGATACCTACCCTATAGTTAATACCCCCACCTCTAACCCCACTGATACCTACCCTATAGTTAATACCCCCACCTCTAACCCCACTGATACCTACCCTATAGTTAATACCCCCACCTCTAACCCCACTGATACCTACCCTATAGTTAATACCCCCACCTCTAACCCCACTGATACCTACCCTATAATTAATACCCCCACCTCTAACCCCACTGATACCTACCCTATAGTTAATACCCCCACCTCTAACCCCACTGATACCTACCCTATAGTTAATACCCCCACCTCTAACCCCACTGATACCTACCCTATAGTTAATACCCCCACTTCTAACCCCACTGATACCTACCCTATAGTTAATACCCCCACCTCTAACCCCACTGATACCTACCCTATAGTTAATACCCCCACCTCTAACCCCACTGATACCTACCCTATAGTTAATACCCCCACTTCTAACCCCACTGATACCTACCCTATAGTTAATACCCCCACCTCTAACCCCACTGATACCTACCCTATAGTTAATACCCCCACTTCTAACCCCACTGATACCTACCCTATAGTTAATACCCCCACCTCTAACCCCACTGATACCTACCCTATAGTTAATACCCCCACCTCTAACCCCACTGATACCTACCCTATAGTTAATACCCCCACCTCTAACCCCACTGATACCTACCCTATAGTTAATACCCCACCTCTAACCCCACTGATACCTACCCTATAGTTAATACCCCTACCTCTAACCCCACTGATGCCTACCCTATAGTTAATACCCCCACCTCTAACCCCACTGATACCCACCCTATAGTTAATACCCCTACCTCTAACCCCACTGATACCTACCCTATAGTTAATACCCCCACCTCTAACCCCACTGATACCTACCCTATAGTTAATAACCCTACGGCGCAGGGCCTACGAAAATACGGAATAGCATTCTAGTAAACCTGAGTCTGACCTTAACCCTTACTTAGCCCTCCCTAGCCCATAATGTAGCCCTCCCTAAGTAGGGTTAACCCATCTATTAGCTCTCATCGTGCCCCAGGGATTACTTCCCGATAATTAGATGCGAACATAAACTAATCTCACCTAGCGGCGAATACCTCAGTGGTATTAGTGACACTCTCTCTCGCCAGTCGCTACTATATATCTCTCTCTCTCCATCTAGTTAATTATCTCTACTCGTGTGACCTCCACTCATGTCCCCGGGATTAGAGGTCATCACTAGGTATACCTATGTTATATATTTTAGTATGTATGCTTCATGGTATAGGGTATACTAGTATGCTTTTATACTATTTACTAATTTATATATAGAGATATATCTTTGGAAAATATATAGGTCTATGTATTAATGTCAGTATAACGGAATATATGTCCTTAAATCAAGATTCGTCTATGAAAAGTTTAAATGGAGAAGCAATCAAGAATGTATTATATTTTAAATACCTCGGTAGTTATATTGCCTCCACTGATAATGACGTTAGCATCCGAATAGGCAAATCATGGGCTGTACTGAATAACCTTAATAAAATATGGACATCAAATCTGTTAATAAGACTCAAAAGAAACTTTTTCAGAGCCACAGTTGAATCTGTATTGGTATATGTAGCTATAACCTGGACCCTGACAATAGCCTTGGAGAAAAAAATAAATGGATCTTACACCAGAATGTTACGGGCAGCGCTAAATATTTCATGGAGAGACCATATTCCAATAAAGACCTATATGGTAAAATACCAAAGATTACAGACACAATACGCGAACAAAGGCTACGCTTCTCAGGCCATTGCTGGAGAAGTAAAAACGAGGTTGTTAGCGATGTGCTGCTATGGCTACCCATACATGTATGAAGATCTAGAGGATGCCCCGCCAACACCTTGGTAGATCTAATGGAAGACACAAGCTGCAACTACGAAGAGCTACCAAACGTAATGATGAATCGACAGGAATGGAGAGTACGTGTCAATCAATGCCTAGCAAGGTCGACCTGGTAAGGTAAGGGTAATATATATATATATATATATATATATATAAATATATATAATATATAAATTTCATAAATGATGACTGTCATGTGACGATACAATGCAAGTACACAACACGCGTGTATGTTTAAAGGACACTTAACTTCCCTATAGGTGCTGATTAAGTATTCTACAGGCTTATTAGTTTATAGTATACACTGTATATGCTACGAACATAATTTAAATGTACAAATTAAATGCATTATTAGCATTATTTTAGTGGTATTTGAGTTTGATTAAATAGTATTTTAGTTGAATTTTAAAAACTCGCAAGTAAATACAATACAGTTCAGTACAAATATATATATTATAGTATTGTTTACTGGGTAATTACTAGGTGATATTGTTCATCATTATGATGTGATACGTATGGCAGGGAGCAGCGTATATGTATATATATACGTATTGTTATTGTGAAATATGTGTATAATATTTATGTGTATATATATATATAATATATATATATATAATATTATATATATATATATATATATATATATATACATATGTATATGTTTACTTACTGTTTACGCCGACATATAAATGTACGTGTGCATCCGTGCGTGTATTCTTATTATTATTATATATTTGTGTGTGTATGTGTTCATGTGTGTTTGTTTGTTCAATATACCAGTATGTATCGTATATGTATGTTTGAAACTAAAGATAATAAATCTAATGTCTGGTACGTATGTGATAGATGCATGTGTCTGTGTCTGTGTCTGCTAATTACTGTCGTATATCGTGCGTGAGGGTATTCACATTCAACGTAGAAGTAGCAATAGTGTATGAACACGTCTGTGTGTGTGTGTGGCAACGTACAGAAGCCTAAACACTATTACGTAACCTAACACTATTATCGATTAAGTGACATACATGCGGTCACGTGTTATTATTACATCATGATTACTTAGCGACTTCTGAGGTAAACAATGACTAACATATGTGTGTGTATAGGGGCTGATAACTTCATCTCGTGTGTTACAACACTCCTAAGTAATACATTACTAACACATTATCGCCCACTCGATGTTATCTATAGTAGATAATATGTATATATATATATATATATATATATATATATATATATATATAAATATATATATATATATATATATATATATATATATATATATATGTGTATATATATATATGTACATATAAATATCTGTTCATTATTATAATCGATATTAAGTTACGAGAAATGATGTCTGGTTGAGGAGAATTTCTATAGAATAAAAGTAATCAACGACATATCAAATATTATAAAATAAGAACGCCGTTCTCGAGACGAATACCTCTATAAATATGTATAATCTATTATCTCCTATCTATAGACCAACTATTATATAATATAGTCTGTATTTAGTTACCGAAAATAGATGCCGTAACCTCCCACTGAAATGTTTCCAATTAGTGTTTTTATCCTATGCTATATCGTACAATGAATCGTTTATTTACCGACTATTCTTCACCGTATATTACGTAATGTTACGCTAATAATACGCCCCTTTACGCCCCTTTACGTGCTGTGCACGTCGTGTACATACGTCATAGGTACATCACGTGGCTACATACATGGAGATGTTACGCAATACGATCAGTTACATAATAACTACTAGGTGCAGGTGTACCTATCGCTAGCGAGTAATCCACTATAGTTGAGTATATAGCGAGAGATTCTACGTTGAATAACGAGATATTCGACATTATAAAACGATATAGTCTAGTTATAGAACGAGATTCTACGTTATATAGCGATATATTCTACTTTAATCCTTTGAGCTCCAGAAATTTGTTAACATATTAAATAAAAAATATGTCAGTAACGAATCGTTACTAAGGACATATATTTCTGGTAAATAAATATATGATATGAAATGTTAAAATACATGTCTTTAAATATATAATATGCATATTAATGATTGACAGGCTACGCATGCGCACTTTACTGGCTGATCTATTACATCACCTGTACGCTATGGTTACGTTAACTAAGGTAATCGGGTCATTACGTAATACGTGGGTCGTGTCAAGATAAAGCTCTCGCGCTATAACGTATAATCTCGTCGACGAGATGAGATTACGCGAGATGATGCGAGATGTGAGGTGAGAGCGCGTCACATCGCCGATATGTTACGTAACAGCTGATCACGAGGACACTATTGCCTAATGATTACGTAATAACAATTCTGTACAGAGTTTTTTATTATTTTATTGTACGATATTTATAGTGACTTTTAAAAGCTCTAGAGCAGGTCGAATAATGCCTATAAAAACAAATGATACCATAGTGGCAGAAATACCCTAAACATTATATGGTATACGGTACACGCAGGTAGGTATGCGTGTGTTTGTTCGTGCGTGCGTTGTGTTGATGAAGTGTTGCTGAACGTGAAGGACAACACCGGATGTTTACGGTAGAAATTACCCTAAATATAATATTTGTGGTGGTGGTTATGAGGATGATGGTGATGAGGATGGTGGTTGTGATGGTAATGACATTAGTGGTTATGATTCTTATGATGGTGGAGGTGATGATGATGATGGTGATGATTATAATAAGTGATAATGAAGCTTACATACATAATTAAGTATTACAAATTTATATCGAATATGAATTAATTACCGAATTATAAATAATTCTTCTTTGAAAATAATGCCTAATAAATATATTTCTATATCGATATACAGAAGTTCTATTACTATATAATAGTTAATACTTATAATAATGTTATAAAGTGGTTATGTAATAGTGGATTTAAACAAATAACTAGCATAAATAAGCTAAATAAAAAATGATGTTCTTATTTATATTCTATTCATAATGTAGGTATAAAGGTATAATTTATGTTTACACTATATTATACACGTATAAATGTGTTTATTGTTGTATTGTTATTTATAGTCATTGAATATGACCTGCGACCCTTGACATATTTCATATTAACTTCCTCTTGTAAATAAATATATATCTAGTTAGACGTGTTTTATTAATATATCAAATCTTCGTAGCACAAACTCGTAACTTAGCCATTCTTTGCATCCAGATCTATTCCGTTATAGTTAGAACAATAAACTATCATAACATGGTGACAGCGGTAAAAAAACGAACGCCAGAATCAGATATTTAAAGCCTTTTTAAAAAAAAAGCACGTGTACGGAAAAAAATTTGTTTAACAAATTTAAAAAAAATAATAATTATGGACGGAATAAGGACCCCGAGCATGGTATGGTCAGGAGACCTACCCCACGAATTAATGGCATTTAAACAATATGTTACATTAATATTCAAGGGCCCGTTATCAAAATTGAAAAGCGAAGAGAGGATGACATACGTCCTCATATGGATCGGTGAAGAAGGGCTGAGAATATATAACACGTGGAACAATGAAACCAAAACTCTAATCGAATTTTGGGCCCACCTGAGCGAGGTCCTAGAGCCAATGTTTAACTACAGACTGGCCAGACTACTACTAGAAAAGATGAAACAAGCCAAAGACGAACTAGTAGACGAATACATGACTAAATGCATGCTTCAAGCGAAGAAATGCAAATTCCGTGATGAAACCGAGATAGAAACGCGCCTGATAGAGCAAATAATCAGAGGAGGCGCTCACGACAAAGTCAGGGAAGATATACTCTGCAAGGACAACACCCTAACACTCGACCAGGCCATGAAAATCGCCCGTACCTACGAATCACTACAGAGCGAGCTCAAGGAGTTCAAAGCCGGCTCCAACACCCATATCGATCATGTTAGTAATAGACTTAGTGAAAATACACCTAAGACCGCATATCGGAAGACTAATAATCGCCTCGATAAATCACATAATGATAAGATTACTAATTATTATGTTACTTGTAAATATTGCGGCCTGAAACACCCAGTGCCCCGCCGCACAGTCCGAGTGTCGATTTTGTCACAAAATTGGTCACTGGGCTGCGGTGTGTCGCCAAAAATCTAAACCACTTTCTGCCCAGTACCATAATAACACAGGTCACGCCCGAAAACACGATCGCGGACCCGACCGCACACACGACCGCTCATACGACCGCACGTTCGACGAGCTGAAATTCAACGACCTGAAACTCGACGAGATCGCAGAGGACCCGACAAGAGTACTGAACACCGTCCTACGCTTCACACTGAGAGGGCTACCCGCGACCATGAAGGCGAAGGTAGACACAGGCGCGGAAGGAAACATCCTTCCACTACGTACGTATCTTCGAATGTATCCCGAGCACTGCAACAACGCACGACCAACGCTTGGTCACCTAAACCCAAGCCGAACCACGCTGACCGTCTACAACGGAGACAAGATGGTCCACTACGGAACAATCGATATCGACATCACGCTAAAGAAAGTGACAACACGAGCTACCTTCTATGTAGCTGAGACACCAGGTCCGATAATACTGGGCCTACCATCAATAACCAAGATGAAGGTTATTACGATAAATAACGTCAAGACGAACAATATCAAGACTTCAGACGACCTCGAGAACATGTACCCAGACCGATTCGAAGGGATCGGCAACTTCGAAGGCACTTACCACATAGTGACCGACCCCACGGTACCCCCAGTAATACACTCCCCGCGAAGACCCCCGATATCGATGGTACAAGAAATTAAAGATGAACTAGACCAGATGGAAGAAACCGGTGTGATCAAGAAAGTCACAGAACCAACAGAATGGGTCTCAAGCCTGGTATACGCACGGAAGCAATCAGGCAAGTTAAGGATATGCCTCGACCCACGCGACCTGAACAAGGCAATAATGAGAACCCACTACCCGACAAAGAACTTGGAAGACGTATCCTACAAACTCAAGGGTGCAAAAATATTTAGCAAACTAGACGCCCGCCAAGGTTATTGGGCAATACACCTAGACCACGAATCCAGCCTGAAGACTACGTTCAACAGCCCACACGGAAGGTACCGATTCCTGAGGCTACCCTTCGGCTTAAACCTTAGCCAAGACGTCTTTCAACTCAAGATGGACATGATAATTGAAAACTGCCCTGGAATCCTCGGTATAGCCGACGACATAGCTGTCTTCGGAAAGAACGAAGAAGAACATGACGCAAACCTCCACCACTTAATGACCCGCGCCCGAGAAGGAGGACTCATATTCAACAAAGAAAAGTGCACGATCAAACAGACCTCTATACACTTTTTTGGTCTCATATTCAACGAAACTGGAGCGAAACCAGACCCGGCAAGACTAGACGCGATAAGAGACATGAAATCACCAACGAACAAGACCCAACTACAAGAATTCCTGGGCATAGCCACATACATGAGCCCATTCGTACCAAACTTATCTACACACGCTGCGCCTCTACGAGACCTGCTCAAGAAAGAAACCGACTTCACCTGGACATCTTCCCACGAAAATAAATTCGATGATATCAAGACCTTGATCTGCAGAGACAGCGAACTCATATATTTCGACCCCGCAAAAGAAATTTTCATCCAAGTAGATGCATCAGGAAGAGGCTTGGGAGCAGTACTGACCCAATCTGGGAAGCCCATAGCCTACGCCTCAAAATCACTCACCGAATGCGAACAGAGATACGCAAACATAGAACGCGAGATGCTCGCCGTTGTATTCGGATGTACCCGTTTCCATACTTACATATACGGAAAACGGTGCACCATCCAGTCAGACCATAAGCCGCTCTCGATGATAATCCTCAAGAATATCGCGAGCGCCCCCACTAGGCTTCAAAGAATGCCCCTCAGACTACAATCGTACGATATCGACATAGAATACATACCCGGAAAATGCCTACCACTACCAGATACACTCTCGCGACAACCACTGCCAGAGAATAACGAGATACTGTTCGACAAGCAGATATCTTACACCCGCTTCAGTGAACCCAGAATAACGCAAATCAAGAACGAAACAAAGAAAGAAAAAGAACTTCAAGAACTAAGCAGCATGATCATCAAAGGATGGCCCAATGAAAGGAGAGATATCCCCCAGACAATACGAGAATATTGTCCTTTCCGCGACGAGCTTACCATAGAGAACGGCATGATCATCAAAGGAAATCAAATACTGATCCCTACACATCTACGACCCGAGATATTAAAAGATCTACATATTCCACACCTAGGAATCGTAAAGACCAACCTACTCGCAAAGACCTGTATATATTGGCCAAGAATGAACAAAGACATACAAGACCTAACAGGAGAATGTAGCGAATGCCAGACCCACCAAAGAAGGCAGACCCCCGTAGCATTCGTCGACAGAAGATTACCAAGAGAACCATGGGAGGCGATTGCAGCCGATCTGTTCGAGCTCAACAAAGAAAATTACCTGCTAGTCGCCGACATCTATACCAAATTCCCAATCCTAAGGAAACTAAGAAGCACCCACAGCAGCAGTATCATCCAGACACTAAAGGAGATATTTTCAGAACACGGAATACCGAGACACTTCCATTCCGATAATGGACCACAATTCTCGGCAACATCCTTCGCACAATTCGATGCGAGCTGGGGATTCCAGCACAATACCAGCTCACCACACTATCCATAAAGCAATGGATTCATTGAACGACAGATACAAACCATAAAGAGAATCCTGACAAAGACCGACGATCCAGAAAAGGCCCTACTATTCTGGAGAGCCACCCCCCTAGAAAGGAACCACCCCTCTCCAGCCGAACTCCTATATGGAAGGATCATCAAAACGACGCTACCAAAGACCAAAGTACCAGCATCTACAAAACAAGACAAGCTGCTCAACGACCGACAAAAGAAAGCATCCGACCGCTATAACACCAAGGCACGAACAAACAAACCGACACTGAACAGTGGACAACGCGTGTTCATCAGAAACCCCATCAACAGCACATGGAGTCCCGGCACTATCCATGCGGAACACCCGTCCCCGAACTCATACATGGTAGACTCAGATCTCATCGGCTCAAGATTCCGACGAACCCTGACAGACTTGCGTAGAGACGACACTACCAGCGAAGACCCACCGGTCATCGTACAACCCGATGTCGCATACGAGCGACCATCACGCCAACGCCGACCACCGAGTCGCCTTGACCTATGACATGCGCAATAGCCCATCACCCAAACTACGTATCCCTCACGACAAAACACAGTCCTGAGGTTGATTATTATTATACTTACATCGGTGTCGCTATGACAACCTAGCATGTACCCCCATGTCAACAGACCTGACTTTGACTAACAAAGGGGGATGTTGTATTGTTATTTATAGTCATTGAATATGACCTGCGACCCTTGACATATTTCATATTAACTTCCTCTTGTAAATAAATATATATCTAGTTAGACGTGTTTTATTAATATATCAAATCTTCGTAGCACAAACTCGTAACTTAGCCATTCTTTGCATCCAGATCTATTCCGTTATAGTTAGAACAATAAACTATCATAACATTTAGATGTGTATATTATACCTGTGTATAATATACCTGTATATAGTATACCTGTGTATAATATACCTGTATATTCGGTTATCTATATCACTTAATCACTTCACGTTAAATTAACGTATTGAAATATTTACTACTTTTATTTTCAACATTATTAGCTATATAGTTAATAAAAGTAATGTTTATAAAGTAAGAATATCACGTGATATTACATGTCATGTGATAACATATCACCTGATTACTGTATAAATACCATTCACATACAAAGTTAGTGTTTAGCATGCGTTTTCCTATACATTACATATAGGCATTACCTATGTATTTATATAAACTATAAGGTTATAAAGTATACTTATATAACTATTTAGGAATAATTACTGACCTAGATGTGATGTAATATTATAATATATTACCTTAATAATTACCTTAATATTAACAACATAATGTTATTTATTTTTTATTAACTAAACAATGAAACACATATTAAGAGCTAATTTGAATAAATAGTTATAATTAATTATTCTATTTGTAGATTATTTAGTGTAAAAAAAGAGTGTTAATTTACCTAATTAACTAATACTTATGTTACTTATTACGTAATCAACTATGTAGGTGTTAATGTAGGTGTTAATTATTCTGTAATGTTTTATCATATACAGGTGTGTGAAAACGTATTCAAATGATATGTTCAGTTATAGTATAACGGTGGTTTGTTGGGAAATGATATTTAAGTCAATACATTATGGAAAGTGTATAATATAATGTATATATATATTACTTGTATATACGTGTACAGCATGAAATATATGCCTGTAGATAGCTACTGGATGCGCATGTCTGAAGCTAGGTGATTTATAAGTATTACATTCATAAATTACTACATTACTTCCAGCCCATTCGTATTTTATGAACTCCGCATGCGCAGTGTATGACGTAACACCATTACATAACCCCCGTACACCATTGCATAACACCTGCAGCTGAATACAGTAGCCTAATGATACGGCGTCCTCGTACATCACTGCTTTTTATACGTAGGTGTATGCAGGTAACTACCCTCCCCCCCCCACTATTTTATTGCCACCCCTCCCGCTTTTGAATGTTCTTTTCCTCCTCGCATACAAATAATTATATTTTTTATAATCGATTGTGTAATTATCCTATAAATTACTAATAGAGGTAAATACAATAATGGTGATTTACACATACCGGTAAATTAAACATATACTGTATACAGTGATCAGATAAGCATAACACACAACATATAACATACAACATACAACAAGTAGAAATATTCTATAGAATACATTGCAAGAGATAAGTTATCGAGTTTTTAAGTACCGTGTAGTATCGATCAGTAATCATTTATTTACAGGGTAGTCATTGACCACTGGTGATTAGGGGAGACCAGTGCGGTATCGACCAGTGGTCAGCAGTCCTTCAGTGAAGAGAGATGACGTAACAGTTGCGTCAAAACAAAGACAACGAGTATATTTCAGTTTTAAAAGTATTTGCGTAAATTCCGGAAAATCCTATAATTAAAAAATAAATCATATAAATAAAATACAATGTATTATGAAATTGATATTATTCATAGCAACTATACACATTACACATATTCTTAAAATGTCATGAATAGCTTAATTATAAATGTGAAAAATATACATATATTTTGTTGTTGGTATTTTCATATATATTCCCATGTTAAATTTTGTTAAATTTGACCTGGGCATCGCATGCCCAATATTGAGCTATGTTAAAAAAAAAGTTGTTGGGTATTCTCAATATTCATATTTAAATGATCCACAATAATAGTCGAATCCATAATCAACAGCATGTTTAAAATCACTGTTAACCTATAGGTATCACTAGTAAACGTATTAGGAATATAGTACACGCATCAACTAATGTCCTGTGTGCGGTAGTCTAAACGTGCGCATACACACACATCGGCTGTGTTATGAAATTAAATGAAATGAATATATTTTTTTTTAAATAAACAATTTAAAAATATGTATAATAACAAATTATTTACGAATATAATAAAAAATAGCTCCTTTAAGGCATATAAAGAAGTCTTTTTAATAATTATATGAATTATACACCAGATAGAGAAGAAAAAAACAAATATAAACAATAAACAAACAATATATTCAATAAGTTGTAAGTTGTAGGTTAGAGGCTCATGAATATAGCTATTATGCTTAATGAAGAGAAATGTAGCAGGGAAGCTTGTAGCTAGCTGTAACTGATTAACTTCACTTAACTATAGTTAAGTGTATATATCATATTGGCATGAGTATTCAACCACGCAGACTATTGT
>OZ025241.1:39932073-39934573 GCA_964019155.1 Osedax fenrisi
CTCAATATTTGTATTCATATTTATCTTATTATAAACAACAACAACAACAACAACAACAACAAAAATGTTATTAATAATGATTATTATTATTATTATTTATATATATATGTATGTATGTGTGTATATGTGTGTGTGTGTGTATGTGTGTGTGTGTGTGTGTGTGTGTGATAGTTATGATGACAATAACGATACTGTCACGTGATTAGTTAGCTAATGTTATAACACGTGACGTATAAGTGTTTAGAAGAAATACAGTGTCACGTGATACAGAAGTGTAAACAACGCTGTTAATAATGCACGTTTGTTTACATAGCTGATGATAAATAATAGTAATAACCGCGTGCTTATATAGAAATCAATTGTTAATAATGTAATAATAATAATATTTATAGTAATAGTCATTTAAAAAAAATGCTTGGTTTCCAAAACAAGTGATATTTAATAGATATATTATTGGATGGAATATTATACTATAACTGTAGTACATATACTATATACTGTATTACATATACTATAGTACTGTAGTAGTATAGTAGTGGTACAGTGGTGTAGATGAATACCCGTTAACATCCAGACACCGAGGAAACTAACAGGTGGTGGCAAGAGGGGTTTGGGTGCGGGAGGTAATATCAATACCTCCTATAGGGTATATAATACATCCTATAACCTTGTGATGTAGCAGTCTTGATTATAGTAACGATGCTAATATGCCTTTAGCGTATTCAATAATATATATCTAACATAGGAATGGGCTATAGTAAATATACGTAGGAATGTGCTGAATGAATTAATAAGAATTACAGAGAATTAAAGTTAGATTGCAAAGAGATCGACAATAAAACCTCGTAAATAAACTAGTCATGTATTCTATCTAGTGGGTGTACGTATGTATACGGTGCTATGTTTGTAGGGTGCAAATAGAACACGTATGGTACCGGATATGAGATGGTGACACGAGACCTAACCACACAACAGTGACGGTACATGGTACACGGTACATGGTAGACATGTGGATAATAACGGTACCCCTGTAGACAGACTGTAGTCGATGTACGAGAGTAAATGTGGTCAGGAACGGAGTAAGGAACGCACCAGTTACGGGTACGGGTACGAGTTATTAGTTCAATTGTAAGTATGTGTTTAAGAGTAAGTACAAGTATAAGTACGAGTCCAATTACAAGTACAAGTTTTTATTTTCCTTAAATTACGTAATGGCGTTATTTAATGAATATAAAAACGAATATGTAAGGGGTAATTGTCTCGATAAGCAACACTGATTCTATAATTACCCTGGCATTGCCTAAAACTGATAATAATAATATACAAGCATGTTAAACACACGTTAAACACGTGATTTAGGTAAACCTATAAGTGTATGCTACTATCAAATATAATAAAAGTTGATACGAGGCGTGGCTTACAATAGCATATCGTTAATTAACGTGTATTAGTGAAGGGTGGCGTGAAGGTAACATATGTTATAAGGGAGACGTAAGAGTGATAAGATTTAGGCGACAGTAGTCAAGTGTCATTATCAGGTAGGCTTCAATCGAATACATATGGTCTAGGACCTATAGTTGACCCTGGGTTATACCCTAGACATGGTATATATATAATTTGTGTGCGGAATGTATGGAAGACGACGATATATCCAAAGTTATACTTAATGGTATAGAATAAGAAATGTATAATAGCCTAAATGTATAAACTAGTAGCACTACAACTATTGTATACTCTGAAAGGTCAGAGAGCAATCCACCGGGGACATTAGAGATTAAATCTGCGATACCGACTTAATTGATGTGTAGGTGCATAATTATCGATCGTATTAGCCAATCAGATGGCGTTGCGGCTGATCGCCACTATGGTCAAGTTAATACCCTTATGTTATTGTCCGTAGTGTACGCTATTAGAGAATGGTGTAGTGGACATCGTATGTAAGTGTAACAATAGGCTTGGTATCTCTGTGTGGTAGCAGTGTATCATCATATATGTATAATAGGTTATGTGTAGGTATGTATCAGCCTACATTGTAGTAAGCCTATGGGATATGTACATTGTACATAGCCCAGTGTATAATATACAGTGTACACTATACACTAGGCTATTTACAGTGTAGCCTTATACACTTACACATAACCCAGTATGGGATAATATATTCCCATGTACATACAATGTAGCATGTATATTGTACGCTGTATATTGTACAATGTATATCATTATATAGCGCAGTATTGTCATCAATAGTGAGAAGAGGGTTGCAGTATTCAGAAGGGATATAGTGGAGACATGCTGGCATAACTCGGTTAAAACTTATGTATACTTGCGCATGTGTGTATTATCATGATGATAAGTATTATTATGTATGATGATAACTTATGTTCATGAACAGTGTTTTATTATTGTTATTAATTTATATATATATATATATATATATATGTGTGTATCTTCTATTTTATTGTTTCATTTACTATTATATTACAAAGAATGCTAACACATG
>OZ025241.1:39937073-39942073 GCA_964019155.1 Osedax fenrisi
GTAGTAGTAGTTATAGTGGTAGTGTTAACTATATATATATATATATATCCTAGTAATGTAATAATTCACTATAATTGAAGTAGAATCACACAAGGTTCGCCAACACAATATACATATAGTTATAGTAGGAAGGTTGTCGCATAAGACACCACTTACCGTGCACTATAGTACGATGTCGGTACGAAGGTAACTGTTTTCACGTAGGTGTGTTATAGCATTCATTACGTCATGTGACGTCATTATAGTATACTACGATGACGCATGATCTACACGTTGTTAGTATTAAATATACCTTATATATATATATATATATATATATATTATATACAAAATAGAATATTTAATTAAAATTAGATAACCACCAGAGTGGCGTCCGATGGACACGCTCAATACAACACAGAGATGGCACCCCCGACGGGGGTATATATTGATGTGGGGAGGCATTATTGTATATAAAGAAGTCGAAAAAGAAGTCTACAGAAGACATTTTTATTTGACACTTTTATTTGTAAATGTATAATTATTTTATATCATAATTTGTTAAATATGTATTATACAATTTAATTAACTTCATGTATATCCTTATTTCAAAATTTATAATATAGTATTAACGTACATTAAATGTATAATGTACACAATTAAATTATAAAAAATATTATTTTTATGAGAAAATCACTTTTCTTTTGAAAATGTACCTTACAAAATGTTGTTGTAACATTACTTTGAAAATGCAATTTTCGGTAACAACTCATAAAATAATAGAAAATATATATTCTAAAATTTAAAAAAAAATGTAATACAGAATTTGCCAGACGTCCTAGAAATATTTATTTTTTAAATTTGTGTAATGATGTAGAGTCACTTTTTATAGAGAATATTTAATTATTTATTATAAATAAGATTATAACTATATAGTTATTAGATACTCTTAGAATATATTAATTTTTAAACTAATTGTATTGTATGCCTGGAAAATGAAATATTGATATTTTAATGAATTTTTGTTTGGAATTTCTAGGAAAAATCAAAAAATAATATTTTATTATTTTTTAATAAATTAATATTATCTATTATGTACATATTTGTTGTATATCAAATTTCAGCGATGTTCCTTATGTATAAGTATGATAAATAAATGAATTACAATTTTCCCTATGTACTCTATGTAAATTTCCTGTCTGCTCCATGTTAAACTTCTAGGTGATTTCGCCTGGGTTTCTACTATTCAGAATTCAACAAAATTTAAGATTCTGTTTCATATATCCATTATATTATTAGCCGATAGAGTTTCTAATCACAATTTATAATGTAATCATATTACATCAGTTTTCCAAACCAGTTTAACCCCGTGCTACGATACAGATGATGATAACACTAGAACTATGAATAGAGTGTGGACATATATCCGTGTATGCGTGTGTGTGCTTGTGTGTGTGCTTGTGTGTGTGATTGTGTACTTGTATGCCAAGTTAGCTACATCATTAATACATGTGTAATACACTGTAATATATATACTAACATAGCGGAAGTACTCACATGATTATATATATATATATAATCATGTGTTTACGAATGCGTAAGAATAATGGCAAACGTATCATATATATAGAGATGTAAATAGATATCTATGCAGATAGTGTACATGTATTTATAGACCGTGATGACGTCTAGAATGTCTACTCGTTCATAAACTGAATTATAGGTATTCCTCGAAAAGTACTTTAATAATCATTGCCGTATACCGTACACTATGGTGCCATTGCGTATGGGGATATCGTGTACGACGGGCACTATTGTATGTAAGTGTGTAGGTGTGTGTGTGTGTGTGTGTATGTGTGTGTAGTTGTGTATACATTCATATAACACTCATACTCGCGCATATAATATGTGAAGAATATTTATCTGTAAAATGATTATATATAATCATGAACAAAAATAAAATGTATTAAATAATCTCGTGATAATAATAATAATTACGATATGTACACCTATACTATACTATACTATACTATACCTATACTATACTTAAACGCCTAAACATATTCTTATTATTTAACACGAATATATACTAATTAGATAATATTCATATAGTTACATTTTCCTATAGGAATCTATAGATAGATAAAATCTTTCGATTACTGGATAATAATTAACGACACTACTTATATACAGCAGTGCGATATTAGTAATCAATTCATCCGCACAATGTCGCCAATATAGTTATGTCACTAAATGGGCGTGCCCGTATGACGTCATTGTGCTTTTACATTATTTACATATGTAATTACAATATACACACTCACACGTCAGAAATATATAATAACATCACTATAAATATATATATACAGTCAACTCTCTATATATATGATATAATATATCATAAAACCCAAATCTCAGACATGTCTGTAATGTAAGTTTGGTTTTGTATACAATAATATGGATATATATATATATATATATATATATATATATATATACATATCGATATCTCAGAACCTCGATTTATCAGACACATTCCTTTAGTACCTTTACTTTCGATATATCGAGAGTTTACTGTATGTATTTGTGTGTTTGTATATGTGCGTAATAAATACACGAATAACCCTCTATAAATAGTCTAAGCCCTACATCTATACAATACAAATGTGTACGCCGCAGACTTACTACTATCTCGAGCTAAGGCCTATAGTAAATAGTATAGTTATTCTATTACAACGTATGCTACCTCACATAACTAAACCATTCATTAAACAACATGTTCAACTTGTTCTATATAGCTACAGAGAGTGTGAAATAGTAACTTACTTCATTGAAACCCATGTCAAAATAATACAATATTAAAAAAGAATAAAAATGTCCTTAAATTTATTTTTTTTGACCAAAAAATAACACTTAATTTAATATGCTACTACTATTATTACTACTACTACTACTACTACTACTACTACTACTACTACTACTACTATTACTACTACTACTACTACTACTGCTACTATTATTATACTACTACCTCTATACTACTACTAATATACTACTACATAACTATAATATATATTATAGTTATGTATGTCCTAGTAGTATACAACAACAACATTATTATACAGAGAATTTATTTTTTCTGAAAAATATGATATAATTTCAATTTTCTTATATAATTTATTTTTGTATTCATATTATTTTTTGATTTAATAGATATATAATCATATTATATATGATACATTTTATATTTGTATTGTTATTTTTAAAAAAATTAACAATTTAATAAAATAAAAATCGTATTCATATTAATATTTCATTGAATTATTATTTGATTATTAGTTAAATAATGAATTCTTCAAACAATATTTAATTCCAAAAATATGTCATAAGATTGTATTCAATTATAACTATATATGTGATTGCAGGTAACTGCAGTTCAATTATCTATCGGACCCTCAATGTTGGTCAAATAAATACATGATCAACGTTGGTCAAAATTATAAATAATGTTGTCAACTTAATATTAAAAACATTGTCCTATACGAAAGTAATAGAAGATATGTATGTGTTAACAATATTTACTAAACATATACATTCTACAATACGGATTAACGCTCGATTGTCAAGGCGACAATCGTAAGATCCTAATATTAATAATGAATATGAATGTTATCTACGTAATCAAAAATAATAAATTATTATTTACACAATCTGAAAATCTATCGGTATTCCAGTAGACAGTTTAAGTACATATATATTTTACATGTAGTATTTAAATTTTATATTTTACAAGATAATATATAAGATTATATATATATATATATATATATATATATATATATATATATATATATATGTACAAGTAGACGCCATATGTATATAGTTATGGAGGTTAATCGGAGGGCTTAATGGAGAGTCAAATCGGGTAATTTCCCTGGCCCCTATTACGCTTAATACGTTACTCGTGGTGGGGTGGTTATCTGCCTTGTTCCCTCTATCCGTATTAGCTACATAACTCCCGCCGCTAAATTATATCATTTATTGTTATCATTCCTACAAGTACTATCTAGTTACATTAGGTGATAAAATGAACGTTCACAAATATGTTAATTTGTTTAAAATATATAGTTTGCTCCAATCAATTCCAAAAACACTAACAAATTCCAAACAAAATATATTTCAATAATTTAATCTCGAAATATGTGAAAGCGCAAATAGTTATTTCATATATAGTATATATACTTTACATCTATTTAAATTTAACATTTTATTTATTATAATATGAATTTAAAAAATAAGGATACCTTTTTATTTTTCAAACGGCCGCTCTTAGTATGTATACTATAGTACCTACTATAGTATACTATAGCAGTGTCTCGTGATGGGGTACAGTGTACATTGTACACTGTACAACGTCTGTTGGGGCTTGTTGTTCTGATAACATAATAGTTAACATTGCGGACATTGCTAAGGAGTGCCCTAGAAAACTCCTTAGTGTTATCACTAAATGTTAAATATTGTCCTAGCATAATCCTAGGACAATGTTCTCAGTCCCTGCTCTGATAACGCGACCCTATGTCACGTGATATCAGATGTCACGTGATATGATATGTCACATGATATGAGGTATCGCATGGTACTATATATCGCGTGCTGTAGTATGTCACGCGGTAATCTATCACGTGATATGATATGTCACGTGGTACAATATGCTTACTCGTACGTATATCACATGGCACGAGATGGCATGTTATACTAGATGTCACGTGTTAAACAATACATCACGTGATACCTGATACGTAGTAACACTACTTCGATCTGTGCGTAACGATCTCTATAGTGTATATACGAGATCGTTGTGTAATACTCGACGTAGTATACCACGTGATATAGACGCGTAGTATACCACGTGATGTAGACGCGTAGTGTACCACGTGATGTAGACGCGTAGTGTACCACGTGATGTAGACGCGTAATATACCACGTGATGTAGAAGCGTAATATACCACGTGATATAGACG
>OZ025241.1:39947073-40072073 GCA_964019155.1 Osedax fenrisi
ATATATATATATATATATATATATATATGTGTGTAAGTGTGTGTGTTTATGTATATACCAGGTAAACTCGAATGTATGTACGTGTATGTGTTTGTGTTTTTTATTGTTAACGTAAAATCAATATACCTAAACATAACAATGTTAAACCCACACACACACACACACTAGACCAGCGCTTCAGTATATGCCCATTATAACCGGCATTCAGTGCGGAATGTTAACGATACGATAAGCTAGTCACGTGATTGCCTATTGTTCGATAAGATAACGGCCCCGTTGTTGTTGTTGTCGCCGTACAATCTTAGCTTAGCGCGCTGATAAGAGATTAGTAACCCTTGACCCCGCCGCCCTCTTGACCATTAGCTGCGTTATTGCGCTGTCATTTAATTGTTATGTGATATCGGGTACTCGATCCCGCATTCTCTTAATAATATTAGTATGTTAAGTTAATATACTCTCTTCATATATATATATATTGATTATTATGGGAAAAAAGTTAGATTTTATTTTAATAACCGTTACTCGTGGGAATATCTTATTACCGTATATGGATATCGTATTTGTGTATATACCTTAGAAGTTATACCATATACGAAATAGCATTACTGCATTACTTCCTTAATAATGTATCGTTAATTTAGCATACTCTATGTGATAGTAATTATACTATATATATATATATATATATATATATATATATACCATATACCATATACTTTTCAAATGAACTTAATAATGACAAATATAGGATAACTATAGTTATACTTAGTTAATATATGAATACATGATATATCATATATGATAGTATATATATATTATAATATACTATAATATATCATAGTATTCTATGGTATATAATAGTATACTATTACATTTATTAACACACGTAAGTATTTAACACTTAATTAGAAATATGATAATGTACGTTATTTGAATATAATGTAATTACTATTAATACTTTATTACTAATATTGTTAATCGTGAATGACATGATTACGAATATATTGTATTATAATTATTTTCATAAACTTAACTAACTGATCTATATTCATATTTTAATATATACAAATTCCATATTTTTAAAATATTTTAAATATATATGTGTGTGATATAAATGAATAACCTTCATTAGATATATTGTCACGTGCTCTTCATTGTTCTCTTATATCCGAAGTGTACGATATCTAAATCCTTTAGCGTAACTTTACTACACCCGAACAATGTTATATAGAATTCTTGTTCGGTGCTTTCACTCCAATACACAAAGTTCGTTATATCCTCGTAATATAGTGACTAATAAACACAACGATGAGTCATAAATTAACTATTTCGTACGTAATTTAGTTATATTTGTGGTTAAGGTTCGAGCTATCTATACTTGATAATAACGGGCGAAATCGATACGAACAATGGTCTGATACAACTGACCTATACCGTAAGAATACTTATATATTTATTTATTTATAGTTCTTATATACTGACTATGGCGGACATCACATAATGTGATTCGACGAACGCGTATCTGATTCGATGCGAAAAAGGGGCGTGTCGCTATATTAATATATGTTAGCGTATCCGTGTCGAATTAATAATAACTAGGTAAGATGAATTATGAGAATTGATTAATATATTACATAATTTATTATTTTTCATACGCTTCATGTGTTCGTGTATTCGTCATTATCTGTATAACTGACGTATTCACCTAGACAATGTGTATCCTATAATATGAACTGATAATGTTATTATGCAGTCGAGTAGAAATTCTCGTCGCTTACTTGGAAACATAAGCGACCGAGGGAATTCTGTTGATGACGACTAACTAATAATGATGCGAATAGACAGTTATTATAATTAGTTAATTATATAATTATGTGATTCCGTGCTAATCTATGGTGATGTAATCGTGGTCATATATACTATATATATATATATATATATATATATATATATATATATATATATACATATATATATATATATACTATAGTATACTACTATAGTAGTAGTAGTGGTAGTAGAGATATATTTTATATATTGATTGTAACGGACTCGTTTATAATTGGAATTCCTCTTCATCATTATTAATATTCGGTATATCATATATGATACATGATATTTACACATATTCATTACTATCATTCGTTAGTAATACGTATATATATATATATATATATATATATATATATATATATATCTATATATTTATATATATACGAACACATACATACATATACATAAACACATACGCGCACACATACATACATACACACGCATACAGTGTCCTCACGATCATCGCGTAAGTATTGCATAACGTTCGTTACTTGTTACCTATAACAGTTCACTATAAACCTATTACGTAATACTAGTACATGTCACTCATGTCACACATATGTCAGTATATGGTACCGTCGCAGTACAGTCAAGCACGGCGTGTATAATCGTGGTATACACATACATACACTAGCTCTTCACTATTGCACGTTAATCTTAACCATTACAACTATAGTGATTATAACCAGTGTTTACTAAAGGGGTATCCCACTACAAGATTTTCCGGCAACTTGACGGAAATATTGTAACTTTAAAACCATTTTCTATCAAGTTGTAATGGGATACCCCCTATAAAGTTATTATATTTCAGGCAATTTGCCGGAAAGTAAGGGGGTTTCCCACTAAAATTGTAGTTAATTTGATATAAAATCGTTTTAAAGTTAAAATATTTCCGGCAACTTACCGAAAATCTTGTAGTGGGATACCCCCTTAACGAATAAGGATATGACTATACTCCCATAAAATCCTACATTAGTTATATTGTAATAGTACGTATCATGTCATCACGATAAGTAACAATTACTCTCCTCTATAACATATACCATATATGCACTGTCGTTATACAGCATACTATAATTAGATCTACATTTATAAAATTAAATATAAATTATATTATGTATATAACGTATATTAAGTTTCTATTCATAATAACGTGACCCTTCCAAAATATTATACAAATAGTGTATTGATTTCGTTTATACTGGTATTTATATGCATAATATATGCATAGGGGAAAGTCTCCGATTACCGACCCCCTCCTAATACCGACCCCTTCTCGTATCTCAGTAACTATAAGAGATATCAACAAATTATATATACATGATTTGTTAGTAATTTAATGATAAATATGAATAATATTCTGTTTTAAAAAATATTTAATCCTACAATTGTTATTTGAAAAAAATGTAATATTCTATTTTTACTTTTTAAATATTTGAATAATAACTGTTAAATCATTGTAAATACTTTATTAATTAAAAGAAAACTTAATACTGAGCATAATATTGTAGATTAATACACTTTTTATAAATATTATAAAAATAATTTAATTTGAATAACTATTAACCAATATATCTTAATTATAGTAACCCATATGATTTTCCTATTACCGACCCCCTAAATTACCCTAATACCGACTTCATGTGATTTATAATATTTAATAAAAATAAATCCGTATTTTACTTTAAAATATGTCGTACGTTGTTTGTATATCATTGATATAGATTTAGGATTCATGATTCCAGTTGATTATATACATTTTATATAAATTTAGGATTAATAAATAAATATTAAATAATAATATACACTATTTTAATATAATTACTATAAAGTTTAAATTAAAATGTAATATTAATATTAAAATATAAATTCAATAAAAAATAAATTTCGTGCATGTTATAATTAATTATATTTATGTATATCTACCATTTTCATTGGGTATTATAATACTACAATTATGTATACCACGATTATTTTAGGGGGACGGTATTAGGCACATGTATCCGATTATCCGACCCCTGTTTATTCTTGTAAATATAATTATATCAAAAATTTAAAATTGCCAAATTATTTATTGCCATAATATTACCCTAATTACAATATTTCAAATAAATATATTTAATATTGAATAAGTTAATACGAATAATCATTTAGGGGTCGGTAATCGGAGAATTTCCCCTAATATGCATATTTTTCTCTATTTATTTATATCCACTACCATCCATAATATCTAAATATCCTAATATATATTACCATCTATATGTAGATGACATACAACTATATATGTTTCTTCCAACTAATTCATCACCAGGTCTCAATAAGCAACTCTCCAATTGTGCTAATGATATTAAATAATGGCTTATTTCTAATAATCATCTCCTCAATACCTCCAAAACTACGGTGTTGAATCTTTCTCCATCACCAATTTACTTCTCTCCTTTTCTTATTGATAACATTATAATATATCCTTCTCCTACTGCATCCAATTTAGGTGTACTTTTTGATTCTACTCTTTCCTTCATTCCTCATATTACTGTCATCACTAAATCTGCAAATTATCATCTATTTAGAATTAGAAAAATACGAAAATCAATTACTGTATCTCTTACCTAAACTTTAGTTAATTCCCTTGTCCTCTTACATATATATTACTGTTCCTCAATCCTTATTAATCTTCCATTATACTCTCTCTCCCCCCTAAATCGAGTTATTCGTTCATCAATCCATACAACATATAACCTACGTATTCGAGATCATATATGATATACCTCTACTTCCTCATACCAACACTTACATCCATGGTTCCTATTCATTCCTCAATATACTCTTCGATTTCCCCCTGCTATATGTTTGCTTCTCTAGTACACAGATCTTCCCTTCCATCTCTTAGAAACCATGCATCTCATATTCTATCTACCCCAATTCTCCATCCCTCAAAAATGAATACTCGGGCACTGAATTATATTGGTCCAAAACTATGGAATTCACTCCCACCCTATATTAGATCCATAAAATCGCATAAAAAATTCATGAAATATATACAACAATTAATATCAGGTGGAAACCTGTAATACTAATAATGTTTATCATTATTATTTTATTTATTAATTCACGTACGGTTTATTATATTTTATTTTATTATTATTAATGGTATTTATTGTTTTACCTAATCTATTATTTGTATTCTATATATACACTTTTGAGAAATCATTTATGATTTATTTAAGTGTTAAATAAACTTTCAATCAATCAATCAATAATAGTTTTGTATTGTGGTTGTTTTGTATAATATTATCTTCTTTATTTATATAATCCGCCAAAATTCCCGGTCCTAAAAATTGTATATATTCGATGGTGCACTGTGTATATATATATATATATATATATTCTTTATTTAGTAGTTTAATAGTATACCTATAAGCATTCATAGTCTATACAAAAGTATACTTTCAATATTACTTATCTTCCCGGTGAGATACCTGTTATAAAGATCAGTTGGAATCTGTATCCGTTTGAGTGTATACACTAGTACACCTATTTGGTATTAACTATAGATATATACATTATGGTGTATACCATACACATTGTATCTTACACACACACATACACACACGGGCACACATACCCAGAGTAGGTCATGCACAGTGTACCATATACATGTATGTACTGGGTATATATACCCAGTGTGTGCATTTTACACCATGCACTATCTATAGATGATGCACAGTTTAGGCATCATACATACACCCACATACCCACACACATCCACACATATACACATACCCATTGGCATAATTATTAATTATATATATACACTAATACATTTTATATATACATATATATTTGGATATTATACTAACTTATTTGTGAGAATACTGTATATATGGTCTACATCCTACAATACATATAAATTATATATTAAATCACTGAATTCATCATTCAGTAATTATCAGTCATCACACCAATATGCACGATGAGCTTCAACTATTCGACCTAATTATATCAGAACAATCTCTATTCCCATCACCTCAATAGATACCACACAATATATTCCACCATGTATTCACAACATATCAACATTTCAGATTAATGCAGCCATCCTTAATGTTTCATGTATACGCAATAAAGTTGATCACATACTTGACCTATTTAATGACCTTCACCTTGACCTTATTTTCCTCACAGAAACCTGGCTTAAAGATAATGATGTTGCAATATCTGCATCCTTTAATATTAATAATCTAAGTTTGCACAACCTAATAAACTTGGTGGTGGTGTTGGCATCCTATTTAAGTCAAATCTTAATCTAATAAACAGTACTGAACTCGCACTAGCAAACTCAGAATCATTTTCTTGTACATTTCACGCGGCTAATTAACGTCAATTCACCATCATAGTTATCTATCGTCCACCTCATCAATCAATTCCTAAGCTTCTCCTTGAATTAGAACACCTCCTTACTACATCCACTGACCATACTATCTTTATCGGATAAATAAATATCCCAATTAACCTTGACACTAATTACACCAGGCAATTCATTATATTAATTGACTCATTTATCTTTTTCCCACATATAACATCCCCAACTAACATAGCATGTAATACACTTGACCTTATAATTTCCCATGCACATTCTAATCTCACTAATTCCCTCTCAATAAAGAATCTATTTTCTGATCATCATTTAGTATTATTCTACATTAACTCACCAAGACCAACTCGACCCATCATAAATATTCTACACACACACACACCAGTGTGAAAGTAAACGGTGAATCGTGCGGCCTAAACGTAGATGTACTGCTGGTAATCACTGAATGTAAGCAAGTAACTAGTAATGTTACTATCGTAACTATCGTAATGTTACTATGGTAACTATAGTAATGTTACTATTGTAATAATATTAATGTTACTATGGTAACTAATTATTCGTAGTATATCTATACTACTCTATATAGTGTTAGGATATGCATACTTTAATTCGTTTTTAATCAGTATTGTTTAAATGTTTACATGTAAATCTAGTAGATCTACTATACATTGGTAAACAATATGATTATAAAATACGTAAATAATATGAATGAATATATATATATATATATTATACTTTTTATATTATACATTTTATATTCTTATGTATATTAATATTCTTAATACGTATGTAACCTATAATTTAAAATATACTTATATCCAGATAGTATATCACATTTAAAAACACGATAACAATATTTACCCACATTTACTTCTTTCCATTCAAGATAAAGTATAATCAAAAGTGTTGCCTTTATGGGTAACTTGGCCATGAATGATCGATATTTCAAAAGAGAATCACTTGCACAAGGTGTACTTAATATTATAAAAATGAGAAAGACATATTAATTATTTATTGAATTAGGATCAACTTTTATAGATCTAAATAGTGTTTTACTATATTCATATTTCTATTTGAAGAAGAACGTTGTTCAATAACCACGGAGGGGATATTTAATTGAAAATTTTTAGCGTTTGTTATATTGGTGGTTATAGAAGAAGATGTGTTTGTACGCCTGTTAATAATATCAAAGTAACTGTGTAATATGGTTAATGGTGTTATTATTTGGTTAATTGTGACAGAATCAATCATAGTATTTTCATGATTAACATTCAATCATAAAACTAAATGAAATTATACATAGAATCGGAGATTATAGTTTTATCTAGATTAGTTTTATTATTACAATTTATACAAGATTTACAAATAAATTTAAAGTATGGCGAAGAGAGTATATATGTAAAGCATATTTATATGATGATAGATTATTTAAATCTTCAGGTAATATATCAGCTTTATTTAAGCATTCATAATAATATAATTATATATACCGGGTTGAGTCGAGAACATCTAAATCATCGAACAGCAAACTACTTCGTTACCATAAGTTCAGGCTGGTTAGATATGGCAAAATATCTTTTCGGCAGCGGCATTATAGAATGGTCTACCTAGAGATATAATACCTGTGACATATATAAAACGTTTCAGAAGTAAAGTAAAGATTTTATTATTGGTAATTTTTAATATTCGTATATTTTTATTTTATATTATTTTATTTTGTTCCCGTTTATTAATCTAAAAATCCTATTTTGTTCTACTTATATATTATGTTATCATGTATCTATTCATATATTATTATTTTTTCTAAAAAACAAATGAGAACTCTATTTGTTATATTAGTGTAAAAATAAAGCAGCTATCTATCAATCTATATATCTATATATATATATATATATATATATATATATATATATATCTATATACTTCTTTATAATCATTTTTATCTTACATTTCTATTCATATTTATTTTATACATCTTATTTACTTTTTACACCTGACCATGATTGATAATCAATTTCACAATGATCCAACTCTTTGCAATGATCCAGAGAATCTTAATTATAATGTTGACCATGTTTCTCCTTATATGTCGATGAATGAACTTAATAAATTAAAATACAACTTAAATACGTTATCAGTACTACAATTAAATGGTAGAAGTATAGTTAAAAACTTTGATAATTTAAAGTTATTACTTAAATCTATACATAATACATTTGATGTTATTTCAATATGTGAAACTTGGTTCAATGAATTTAATATGAATCTATTTGAATTACAGGGATATACCTCTTTTCACACTATTAGAAATCACAAAAAAGCTGGTGGCGTCTCTATTTATATTAAGAGTTCATTTTCTACAAATAAAATTGTCATTCTATCTCTTAGTAACCTTTACATTGATACAATTACTATAGAAATTAAACTTGATACTAGAAATATTATAATCAGTTCAATTTATAGATCTCCCTCATTGGAAAAAGATTCTTTTGTTTATCTAAATAATTTTATTGAAAAATTCAATGTATATAATGGTAAACATATATTTCTCTGTGGGGACTTTAATATAGACATACTTAAAGCCAATACTATTACAGATTCTTTTTTAAACACATTGCAATTACAAAACCTATTTAAGTCTATAAATCAACCAACACGTATCAGTAATAATAATTCTACATTGATTGACAATATTTTTTATAATGGAAATTTTTCTTATATTTCATCTGGTATTTTACAATATGAATTTACTGATCACTTGCCAATTTTTATCTTAATGAAATTAAATAAAATACGTTTCAAATGTAAACAAAATGTTCCAATTATAACTCACAATATAAATAACACTAACAATGTTAATAAATTAATGAAAGAACTTAATGAGACAAACTGGACATTTATAAAATCTGAAGATATTAATATTTCTCTTGACCTTTTTATTACACATTTTAGTAAAATTTATGATAAAACATGCCTTAAAAAACATAAATCTAATAATATTTTTCGCAAAAAAGATATTCCTTGGTTTACAAAAAGTATAAAGAAAGCATGTAGAAAAAAACAAAAGCTGTATATAAAATATATAAATAATAGAAATGATAATAATCTTAGGATATATAAAAAATATAAAAATGATCTCACGAATATTATAAGAAAGTGTAAAAAGGATTTTTATACTAAATCTTTGGATAACAGTAAACCCATTAAAACTACATGGTCAATTATAAATTCATTGATAAATCCTATACAAAAAAAGAATACAAAAATATCAGTACTTGATATACATGGAAAGGAAATAAAAGATGAAACAATAGCAAATAAATGTAATGAACACTTTATACAAGTCGGTAGTAAACTAGCTAAGAACATTTGTTCACCTAATACATCGTTCAACGACTACCTTAAAAATAGTAATTATTATTCATTATTTTTATCTCCAATTACATGTAGTGAGGTCATTAAAACTATTGATAATTTTTCTCCAAAAATATCTAAGGATGAACTTGATATATCTATGAAACTCGTAAAATTAATCTCATCCACTATAGCTGAACCTTTAACATATATTTTTAATCTTTCTTTTTCAACAGGCACTTTTCCAAATTTGTTTAAAAAATCCAAAGTTATTCCCATCTATAAATCAGGTAATAAAAATGACTTTAATAATTATAGACCCATATGTTTGAATATTCAATTCTCGAAAATCTTAGAAAAATTGTTTTTTTCAAGATTACTTTCTTTCTGTGATTTTCATAACATAATTAGTAGTTCACAATTTGGGTTCAGGAAAGGCCTCAGTACCCTCCATGCTATAGAAACCCTTCAAAAAGCTATTATTGATTCTCTGATCTCCAATAAATACTGTGTTGGCCTATTCATTGACTTAAAAAAAGCATTTGACACAGTCAACCATGAAATACTCTTAAAAAAGCTTGACTTTTACGTTATAAGAGGATTACCTCTATCATGGTTATCATCATATCTTAAAGACAGAAGTCAATTTACAAATTATAATAACTGTATGTCTACTACTACTAATATAGATATCGGTGTCCCCCAAGGTTCTATTCTTGGGCCGCTTCTTTTTCTTATATTTATTAATGACATGCCGACCTGCTCTATTAATAATACTTTTATACTATTTGCTGATGACACCAATATTATAATTAGTGATTGTTCAGCCAACAAACTAAAAGTTAAATTACAGCTGACAATTAATGAAATAATGTTATGGGTAAAATCAAATAAGTTGACAATTAACATTGATAAAACTCACTGCATGTCATTTAGAAATGATATAGAATTTGAAATAGAAATTGAAAATGAGCTTCTAGTTCAAGTATCTGAAACAAAGTTCCTTGGACTAATCATTGATAATTCATTGAACTGGAAATCTCATTTTCAATTTCTAAAGAATAAATTATTAAAAATATATTGGATCATAAAAAATGTATCTTTCTGCCTTAATGAATCAGCTATGATTAAACTTTATTATGCACTTTTTTATCCCCATTTAATTTATTGTTTAGAAATTTGGGGGCATACATATAAATCTAATATAGACTGTATTTATGTTATACAAAAAAAAGTATTAAAATTAGTTTTTTCTAAACCTATAGATTTTAGTTCAAAAAAATTATTTATTGATCATAAGTTATTAAATATCTTTGATTTGTGTAAATATAAAACACTAATATTTATGCATAGAATATATTATAAAACTTGTAGTCCAAGTATTTATAAACATTATAAAAGAATAACTAAAAAAAAAAGTAATACAAGAAGTACTTTTGATTTCATTCAACCTTATAATAAATATAACTATATGAATAATTCTTTAACGTCATATGGACCAAGACTTTGGAATGAATTAAATATTGATAAAAGAAAATTAGTATCTATTTCCCTTTTCAGTAATAATATTTTTAATTATTTTTTAACCTTGTGATTTTTTAATCTACTATTATTTTTCTACTTCAAATTATATTTTAACATTTTTTTAATTTTTAATAAGTTTACTATTTTTAATAAATTTTATCTTTACTCAGACTTTTACATTGATTTCTCCTTTTTATCCATATTTTATACTATAATTACGCTTTTATATAATATTATATACTATTTTTAATACATTTTATCTTTACTCAGACTTTTACATTTTACATGTTTACATTAATTTCTTCTTTTTTCCATATTTTATACTATAACTACTCTTTGACTTATGAAAACTATCTAAATATTTTTTACTTTGTGTAGATAATTTATAAATTTATTTTTGAATATTTGCCAAACATATATTTATTATTCTTTATATTAAATTTTCATATATTTACTCTTCTTAACCTTTCTTGTCTGTTTTTAGTTTTTTAGTCGTTTTAGTTTTCTTAATGTTTATTTTGTTTATTTTTATATATTATATGATGATTTTTGATAATTTTTTCAAGTCCTTCATAAGTACAATTATTTGATCTTATTCATAATTAGATTTAGTATAAACAGGAAGTCAACTTAGATATAACATTATGTTATATATAGTTTATTCTTTTTTTCAGGAATTTATTATTCCAATTATAATTGTACTTTTTTAGGACTTGTCAAAATAATAAAGGGTAATTGTCTCGATAAGCTCTGCTTCTACAATAACCCGGTTGTTAAAACCAAATCTGATAATAATAATATATATATATAGAAAACTGCCTGTGTGGCTCAGTGGCTAAGGCGTCAGACACACAAGCAGTAGGACAAGGGTTCGAGCCTCGTCCGTACCATTAATTAATTTTATAAAATGGATCTTAAAATATTATTTAGAAGTGATCTTATATAATTGTGTATAAATAAATGATCGGCTCTCGTTAAAACCATGGATGCCTTAACATGAGAGTGGCTTCGAAGGGACATTAGAGCCATATATGGTTATAAGTGAAAAACTTCATCTAAGTTCCTGGATGGGATGAAAGGAATCCACTAAATAAAAATAACAAATAACAATAATAATATATATATATATATATATATGTGTGTGTGTATTGTACTGTAATGTATGTATTGTAGATTATACATGTTTAATGTATTGTTAAAACTTCATCTAAGTTCCAGAATGGGATGAAAGGAATCCACACAAATAACATAACAAACATCTATAACCTAAAATTAATATATTATAGTTATATATATATATATGTAACATATTGTTATATTATGTTATTCTCAACATACGGCTCTAATGTCCCTTCGAAGCGGGTCTCGTATTAGAAATCCATGGTTTTAATGAGAGCCGATCATTTATTTATACACAATTATAAGATATAAGATAACTTCTAAATATGATTGTAATGACTCATTTTATTGATCCAGTCGTGGCTTGCACCCGCATACTACCTATATGTCTGATGCATTATTCAACTGAGCCACACAGGTAGTTTATGTATATAATTTATATATAATATATATATATATATATATATATATATATATTTATGTGTGTATGTGTATGCGTATGTGTATATGTTCATGTGTGTGCGTGTATGTGTGTATGAACTACTTTAGTATTCATCAATAACGTACCATTTTAATTCTGCTGTAAATTTATCACCTTTAAGATTTAATTAATGTATTGATCTTAAGAGATGCATGGGTGTGACATACGTGTTCTATAGGTGTGTGTGTATGTGTGTGTATATGTGTGTGTGTGTGTGTGTGTGATACATAGGTATACCTTATATATATATATATAGATATATATATATATATATATATAGATATATATATATCTGTTGCTATATAAACTGTAGTGTTATGTTCACTTTGCGCGTATACGTGAATATATTATATGTCCATGTGACCGTATATTCGTTATCTAGTTATTTGTTAATTATAATTTTTAAATGATGAGTTAATATTATGAATTATATTAAAAAATAAAATAAATTAATAAATATATATACATTTATATAATATTTCTTTTTATTTATGTAACTGTTGTATGCACCACTTGATACGATGAATATCGTATTCATAGGCATACGATTTGTTATTTAATTCTGGTAAATTTAAAAAATAAAATAATTTCTATCAGTTCCATTCATTAAATTAACGTATATTTAGAATTTATTTTAATTTGTCAATGATAATTTAAAATCAATAAGAAAAAGTTTTAAATTCATATTAAATTTAGTTAAGTAGTATAGGATTTATACTATAAATTAGTAGTTAATATATAAATAAAAATAGTTATATTATAAAAATATACGATTTCTATAACATATGAAATATGAAATAATTTAATTTGTATCGATATATTATAATTATATAAAGTCGTTTAAATATCATGCACACCTCCCTTGCCCCATCCCCTATAACCCCATAGTACATCCGGTAGGGATTTAAACGCACAAGGTACATTTTAAAAGGCCATTAGTGATACAAGCCAATATGTGTAAGATTTTGTTTTTATTATTATTAAAACAACGTATTACATGTATTGGGAAGTTTTCTTGTGTAGTGAATAATAATCAATCTAATTAGGTTATACACATAGAACATAGATTGAACATAGAACTAGAATAATAATATTAATTAAATATTATTATCCTACAAGTTTGAATATTTTGAATGTATATTCATTTATTATTAAGATATTTCAATTAAATTTAGGATTTTTTTAATTTTATAAAAAATAAATAAAACAATCATAACAAAATAAATAATAATCACAAAGATTATAGAATAATATATTACATTCAGTCATAGACATCTAAGGGTCGAAGCCGTATTAATATATAACGTCTTTGCATTAGTAATTAAAATTAAACTATATCATTCGTATGATATGTAATCTTCATACCCCTGAGATCTCCACTGGGAGCCGCGATTTAGGTAGTGTCACCTACCTACCTTTAATATAAGGTTAGCTACAATTAACCATTAACGGCCCAGTATTCAAGTCTGCAGTTAAACTGCAGTTAAACTGATCACATATAAACTGTAGTTTTAAACCTGCAGTTTAACTGCAGTTATTCTTGTATCATAAAACTGCAGTTTTATAACTGCAGTTTAACTGCAGTTAAACTGATCACATATTAACTGAGTTTTTAAAACTCTAATTTAACTGTAGTTATTCTTATGACGTATGACTGCAATTTTATAACTGAAGTTTATCTGCAGTTAAAAGGATCGCATATAAACTGTATTTTTATAACTGCAGTTAAACTGATCACATATAAACTGCAGTTTTAAAACTGCAGTTTAACTGCATTTATTCTAGTGACGTATAACTGCAGTTTTATAGTAGGAGTTTAATTGCAGTTGAACTGATCACATATAAACTGCAGTTATTCTAGTGACGTATAACTGCAGTTTTATAGACGGGAGTTTAATTGCAGTTGAACTGATCACATATAAACTGATTTTTTAAAACTCTAATTTTTTTTCTAATTTGCAAACTATTTGAAAATAATTTACGAAAATAATACGAAAATGATTTGCCAATAAAACACAAAGTTTTTTAATTTTTTTGAAAATAAAATACGATTTATGCAAATTTTATAATATTATATATTAATTAATATATTAAGATTATTAATAGATTTAATTAAATTTTAAAATATAAATTTCATTGCAGATAAATTGTTTACATTTTTTTAAATATCTATTTTATATTATTTATTTATGATTAACGAAATAAATATTAAATAGATAAAATGTTTTATTTTAAAATCAATTTTTATTTATATTGATATACATATTTTTTATTTAACATCATTATTAATGGTTATTCGATCACAAATGATGGAGGATAGATCTACAAATACCAATTAATAAACCAACTGTTTATTCAGTTAAACTAATTTTTGATTCATTCAATGATGTACAAAATATTTATTTTATTAATTAATATATTTATTCTAGTTATATACCCAGTATTCAAGGCTGCAGTTAAACTGCAGTTAAACTGCAGTTTAAACTGCAGTTATTCTCAGTTTTTTGTCAACTTTTTAGTGCAGTTAAACTGCATATAAAACTGCAGTTTAACTACAGTTTTATCTACAGTTTAACTACAGTTTTATCTACAGTTAAACTGCAGTTTTATCTGCAGTTTAACTGCACTAAAAAGCTGACAAAAAACTGAGAATAACTGCAGTTTAACTGCAGCCTTGAATACTGGGGGATACATCTTGCTGCTCTACATTTAGTCAATCTGAAACGTGTTGCTATCTGATATACGACTACTGAATATAACATACAAGAACATACAAAGTGAATCCGCCAGAATATACGCGAATACTCGACGACATTAAGTTTACACGGCTCGGCATCATCTATGATCATCTGCTGTATCGGAGGACCACTCTCCCTGATATAAAGATCTACACTCACAATTCGTATTACTATTATATCGTACTAGTATTGAATTCGTATTATTATTACTATTATATTATTACTATTAACTTATGTACATATTTTGTTATCTTTTTTTTTTCAATTCATAACAATTTGTAAATAATATTAATAGTTATTGATTTTTATATATAACATTTTTATTTCCAAATATTTATAATATTACTATTTTTTTTCTTCTTTATAATCATGTTTATCCTTTACGAAATATATCATCTTATAAGAAATCTATACTGGTAGATTGATGATATTATACTGAGAGTATAGACTATATGTTACATAGATAGGGGAAAGTCCCCGATTACCGACCCCTCCTAATACCGACCCCCTATCGTATCTCAGTAACTATAAGATATATCAAAAAATAATATATACACGAACTGTTAGTAATTTAATGATAAATATGAAAGAGTATTTTATTTAAAAAAATATGTAATCCTACAATTGTTATTTGATAAAATGTAATATTCTGTTTTTACTTTTTAAATATTTGAATAATAACTTTTTTTAAATCATTGTAAAAACTTTATTAATTAAAAGAAAACTTAATACTGCACAAAATATTGTAGATCAATAAAATTGTTATAACTATTGTAAAAATAATTCAATTTTAATAACTATTAACCAAAATATCTTAATTATAGCAACCCATATGATTTTCCTAATACCGACCCCCTAAATCACCCTAATACCGACCCCATGTAATGAATAATATCCAATCAAAATAGATCCATATTTTACTTTAAAATATGTCGTAAGTTGTTTGTGTATCATTTATATAGACTTCGGATTCATGATTCCAGTTGATTATATACATACTGATTAATAAATAAATATTAAATAATAATATAGACTATTTTAATATAATTACTATAAAGTTTAAATTTAAATTTAATATTACTATTAAAACATAAATTCAATACAAAATAAATTTCGTAAATGTTATAATTAATTATATTTATGTATATCTACTATTTTTATTGGATATTATAATACAACAATTATTTATATCACGATTATTTTAGGTGGTCGGAAATAGGAGAAGGAGGTCGGTATTAGGTACATGTATCCGATAACCGACCCCCCTGTTTATTCTTGTAAATATAATTTAAAATAGCCACATTATTCATTGCCCTAATATTACCATAATTACAAAATTTCAAATAAATATATTTAATATTGAATAAGTTATTACAAATAATCATTTAGGGGTCGGTAATCGGGGACTTTCCCCTACATAAAAGTATAGAATATTGAAAAGTTAGATAGACCATCATAAATATAAAATATACATAAAATGAATTACATCTGAAATATTATATCAGAGTATTTTATAATTAATATATCTTTATTTATTTATATTTTATCTTATATATTTTATTCTACTCATTAATAGTATACCAGTAATTAATAATATTAATAGTAATTACACAGTAATTAATAGTATAACATTAAACTTACTTATATATGAAAATACTAATAATAAAATCAGATTTGGCAATTGCCTGGTTGAAGGAAGAAGAAGCAGAGCTTACCGAGTCTTTCACCCATTTAATATTACGAGGAGAAATAATCATATAGGAATATAATTAAAAACAAGAAATAGTAGAACAATAAATAGAGTAAACAAATTAAATTATTAAAATAAATCACAAAGCATAAACATCCATAGTAGGTAGATAAATCCATAAACATCCATAGTATATCAACATTTCGAAAGTGGGTTCATCAAGTCCAAAACCTTAGTGAATATAATGTCGCCAATATTATATACTCTGGTAACATTTGAAGCCAGCAAATGCATCCATACTACCCGCTATTAAATATGACAAATTTGTGAATTAAGATCAACGAAATACAACAACAAAATGCCATCATTATTCTACTACCTCTTAAATATAAATATATAAATGTAATAAAAGAAAAAATTAATTAAAAAGAATACAATTTTAAATATTCAATAATGTAAACGTTTATATTCTATATAATACATATATAATATATATATAGGGGAAAGTAACCGAATACGGACTCTCTCAGTATTTTAGAAACTATAAATCCTTCAAAAAAATTTTAATTAAAATATTCATAAATATATAAATAGTCTAAAAAAGTATTTTTTATTTTCTAATTATTCAAAATATTACTGCTATATTCAATAAAGTGATTTGTTGTACTCTTTTAAATTTAAAAAATGTCAACTTAAAACCTTCTCAAGAATATACAATATATTTTATATAAAATATTACACTATATTATTTTTAAAAAGCCATTCTAAAATTATATATATAATTTCTATATTTGTTATCAAATATTCATTAAGTTATAAGCATATATCTATAGGTCATATAAGTCCATAATACGGACACTCTAGATGTCTTAATCGGACAGTTTATAACCAAAAATCGCGTAGCGTATGAAATATTATGATTTTCATAAAAATAGCGTGCTTTATAATATTAATACCACCAATAAAGTTAAATCTAAAATTATTATTATTTAGATAATTAAATTGTATTATTAATTAAACAAATAATAAAAATAAATAAATTACTAACTCATTAAATCAGATAAATTTTTCATAAAATTAAATATAAATAATGTAATTATAATTTGTCTGATTGATTCTTTAATATACAGTTTATCTAGTGGTATATAGGGTGTCCGTATTATAACACAGGGTGTCCGTATTCGGACATGGGTTCTGAAATGAAAGATTAAAAGATTAAATGATTAATTGAAAGATTAAATAAAATTTAAAAATCACAATAATATCTATAATCATATAATATATTAATATATTAATATATTAATTTTTGAATAAATATAATGAGTCATAAAATGTTAAGACCATTTATTGTTAAAGTGTCCTTATTAGGTTACATACCCCTATTGTATTTATTTTATGAGAATATAAACTATCCAAAATATGATGATTGAGGAAATTCCTGCAATAATATTAACCTGTTTATTAATTTCCCCAATAATCCTTGCATGTTCATGAGGAATGTTAAATTTGAAAGAGAATGTAACGTATGAAATGAAATCTAGAGTTAATAGTTCTATTATATAATTTTAATTAAGATATAATCTAAAAGAAAACATATAATTTAATATTATTAATATATATATATATATATATATTCTATTTAATATAATTAATCATTTATTCAAATTCAAATCATAAATTAATTATATTTTTATTAATACAAGGAATTAATTTTAAAATATATGATAATGAAATTTATATATCTTAATATTAAATGATGAATTCGTATAAATATAATTTATTTAAAAGTAAATTTGTAATAAGTTATTCACATATATGTTGTAATATTTAATAAATCAATAACAACTTTATTAAAATAAAATAAATTATAATTATATATTAAACTTAAAATGAAACAATATTTACATAAAAAGTATATTGTTTTGTAATATACAATTCAAACTAAATGAATAGTATTATAAAAATATAATATTGATATCAATATATAAGTAACATGCATAAATAAAAGTATGTGTAATGTATGAGCATGTACAAATACAAGACACACGAATTTTTTTTGTATGCGAAAAAAATATCATATGAATATCTCAATTCAAATTCATTATATATAAATATATATAATATTAATTATAATAATAATAATAATCTACATCAAAATAAACTTATACGTATAATCATGATATATTTTAATATTAGAATATTTCAATATTTTAGTGTAATTATCTAATGAAATACAATATATATTACTATCTTCATACATATAAAATAAACATGTATTATTATCATACACAGTATTATCCTTACTTATACCATTGAACACATCAGTTGTTATTGTATTCCACTGATTAGTGTGTATATTGTAACTATCAATATTAGGATACCTATTATCATTAGTGTCACCAGCAATATCATAAATAAGATTACCAGATTTCACGGCAATATGTCTACATCTATTATATTCTAAATGTGCTATAGTTTCCCATACATTATCTTTATAACGAATAACATTAGTAATATTTGTAATACTAAAGCCACTAATTACATAAATATCCCTATTATCTACAACTGTGGCATGATTACATACAACATATGGTAATGTAGGACCTGCTGACCATGTATCTTTACTAGTGTTATAAATCAATACTTTATCTGTACTAATTGAAGTATCAATATACATACCACCTATAGTAATTAGATTACCGTCACACATTTCATTAATAGTAGGCGGATGAAGTACATTAAATAAATAATCACTGGGATAATTGCATTTAGTTATTATATTAGTGTGCTTATTGTATTTAAACATTTTACCTTTACTACAGCATAATATATACAATACATTAGATTTTGTATAAATAACATTACTTACACTACCTGAATCATGTTTAATTAATGCATTATTATTTCGTAAATCATAAATTCCATCAGAGCATACTTTATATATATCTTCCTGGTATATAATGAATATATACTATAGTGTATATTATTAAAGTTATATTTATTGCCATACTTATTCAATAAATGTAATGTATCAGGATTATTATTTATACAATATCTAACTGTAATATTAATATTAATATTTTGAATTATTTCATCAAGTTCAATATTACCAGTATCAATATCTATATTAGCTAGCATTAACTTATTACTACACAAATTTACTGTGATAAATTTAAATAATCCATCTGCATACTCCATTCTATTACTTAAATCATACATAACCACATTTTCAATGCTTTCACAATAGAATATTCATCTTCTATTGTAAATAAACGTTCAGCTAAAGATTTTTTTAAATCCTCTAAAGTATATCTGAGAAAAATATATTTTTCTATGGAATTATTAAATATTGATTCTAATTTATCCTTAATGATAATAATATAATGTTCTACTTTTAATGACAATTCGTATTTATACAGGAGATCCAGTAGTACACTTTCAGGGTGTTCAGATAAATATGCTGTTATGAATTTATCATAGAGTTCTGATAATTCTTTCATCTGTAAAAATGTAATATATATATTAAAAATAATAATCCTTTTTTAAATATTTTGTTAACACCTTTTACAATTTAAAGTATATAATTTGTTGACAAATAACTATTATCTATGGGATCAAGGTTACCTGCATACTGAGTACACATATGTATTAAATGTTTAGAAAAACTAAAGGGTTATGCACACTCAATGGTGGGTGGGAGTTTACATATAACATAGGTAATACTCCTATACTCTTACAGGATATGCATAGTAGAACTAATCTTAATTAATCCTCTAGATTATAGGATTATTTACAGCATTATTCCACCTATATGTATAAACACACTATATATATAGAATAAACTTTTTATTCACAAATGGATGTATATTTAACGTATAAGTAATTTGTATATGTAATATCGGAATAAAATACAAATATTTGTCCTATAAAAACTCGCTTTTATTTCTATATATATATAGTGTACTTATAATATATATAAATAACAATTTATATGTTGGATGTTTCTAAAGCTTTTGATACAGTATCTCACAACTCAATTGTTGCATTAGCCGAAAAAGTAGGGACTCCTAAAATGTATACCAATTATATCATGCATACTTATTCTGATTGTTCAACTCAATTAAAATATAAAAATGGAGTATCACCTAGTATACCAGTCAATCGTGGAGTAAAACAAGGTGACCCAATGTCTCCCGCTCTTTTTAACTCCATTATAGATTATGTAACTGATAATATACCAGGTAGTATTAATTTACAAGGAAATAGTACAATAAGCCATATGGCATTTGCAGATGATCTGGTTTTATTTGCGAAAGATGATGTAATGATGCAAGATCAAGTTGATCATGTTTTATTTAGACTAACTCAGTGTGGGTTAAACATTAACAAATCAAAATGCTGCGGCTAAAAATGATTTCATCCATTAGAACGAATGATGACACTATTATTCAAACTCTTCCTGGTAGCGTTATTCTATAATGGTCTACACCTCGATCATATGATGAATACACGTTTATTGATAACACCTCCATAAATAAATATCATTCAATATATTTATTTAATTCTGTCGATGGCAAGGGTTTAGAATTATGCACGCATATCCTTTTATTAATAATTGGATAACTTCTCCTATAAAGATGTTTTCTGGTCACGATTTTGTAGATATGGTAAAGCTAAAGCACGGTCTACTGTATACACATTATAGATGTTAACGTATGTTTCCAAGTTTAAATACAAACTGTTTAAGGAGAGGGTGTAATTATAAATATGACTGCCTAAATCATAGTATGTAAACCTGTAGATTTAATTATAATAACATTATTCACAGGCATAATGATGTTAACAATCTTTTAATCACTCTACTGAATAAGTACAAATTTACAACTATACTGGAACCACACATACGAACACAACTTGGCTTACGCAAACCTGACTTACGGGCTTACCGAAATGACATTGTTTATATTATAGATTAGCAAATGTCAACTGATACAATAGATACCGATACTAATTACCGACACAAAACTGACTACTATAACAAACATGAAATACTCTCCTACGCAAAACAACTTACTGGTGCAAAGTTGGCTAAATTAAGTGCCTCTTGTTGGAACTGGCGTGGTATACCCTGTTATATATATATATTACAAATGCACATACATGTCTGTATACGTGCATACACAATTATATATATATATATCTATATATATATATATATACATATATACACACATACATATATATGCATATACCCCTATATCATATATATTCATATCACGTTATACTACGCAGTATTGCATACTCGTATATATCTATATTCCCATGTATATTTTGTGCCCATATATAGACACATGCGAAGTACCACGCTGGGTTAATTCCATAAGTTGTTATTGTCAAACACACGCTTATCGGGAATGTGAGCGCGCGCGATATTACGCAATCGAAGTCGCGCGCATTCCTCGATAACTCCCTAATATGGTATTAATCGTATAGGCGTGCGTTCCACGCTCCCTATAAGAACTCCCGGGTTTCTACACTCGGCAGTCAGCACACCACACTCCTTGTTCCTCGATACCACGATCCTTGCTGGCCACACTGGCACTCCCTGGGCCTGGGGCCCAGGTGCTGATCGAACAAGAGGCAGTATCCATACTCCTTGTTCTCCGAGACCACAATCCTTGCTGGCCACACGGACAGTGCCCGTCGGGCACCTCCAGATGCAGATCAAAAATGGCCACACTTACACAGAAGTGCTGATCAGAAAAGTCGACTACACAGGGTCGATATCATGCGATTAAATAGATGGACATTCGACAAGGTCGTATCCAATATGGTAACATCGCGTGATGAGGCATCCACAGATGTTTGCCTCTGAAATCACTGCAGAGATGTATTGACACCGGCGTACAGGGAAGCTATAGTTTAGTATACTTGCTCTTGCGCATATTTAATCAATTGTATCCCCTAGAAGAGTCCGACCGCATCTACAGACGAACGACACGCGTCTCTCTGTAGGATGGGTCCACTCTTCACCAGTACGGCAAACTCGAGCTACCGATTAGCTCCAAGAAATGAAACTCTAATATAGAAAGAGAGATGATGGCAGTGGTCTTCGGATGCGAAAGCTACACTGCTCTTCCGATCGACGCTTGTCCGAGACTGCGAAGTAGCTACATACTACCACGATACCTCAACCACGATGCCACGCCCCCTTCTCGCCGAAGACTCGAACGTTCTATACCGCTACCCGATATCCCGCAAGTTAAACTGGCGACCATCACGCAATATGGCCCGCAACCACGCAGTTACAATCTAGGTACCCCATACGGTACTTACATTCGTCGTAACCGCCGCGACATCCGCCCCGTACCTCCCGATACACTACCGTGTACGCAACACGTTACACCCGCGGAACACCCGTTGGACACGCCCCCTGTATTACGACGTTCCACACGTATTCGACATACTCCCGACCGTCTTGGTACTTCCAATTGAGTTTTGTTTAAACAAAGAAGGATGTTATATATATATATATTACAAATGCACATACATGTCTGTATACGTGCATACACAATTATATATATATATATATATCTATATATATATATATATATATACATATATACACACATACATATATATGCATATACCCCTATATCATATATATTCATATCACGTTATACTACGCAGTATTGCATACTCGTATATATCTATATTCCCATGTATATTTTGTGCCCATATATAGACACATGCGAAGTACCACGCTGGGTTAATTCCATAAGTTGTTATTGTCAAACACACGCTTATCGGGAATGTGAGCGCGCGCGATATTACGCAATCGAAGTCGCGCGCATTCCTCGATAACTCCCTAATATGGTATTAATCGTATAGGCGTGCGTTCCACGCTCCCTATAAGAACTCCCGGGTTTCTACACTCGGCAGTCAGCACACCACACTCCTTGATCCACTATATCGCGATCCTTTCTGGCCACACCGGCACCCCATGGACCTGGGGCCCAGGTGATGATCGAACAACAGTCAGCACACCACACTCCTTGATCCACTATCTCCCATATCCCCGTTTCTGCATAACTAATAAACCTTAACCTTGAACCTGGTGTTATCCATACATACATATCTATATACTCATATCCATTAGCAGTACACACACAGATATACAACATCATCCCTAACGTCTAAAGAGGAAATATTAATCTATTATGATATGTGATCATATATATTAAAGAAATAGATCATTAAATTGAGAGTCATTAATAAGTTAATTATATTAATAAGTCAATATTGAATGACATATGGTATCAGTAATTGATCATAAACTTTACAGAACTATAAAGCATGATATAATATAATTTATAAATCCATCATATAGTAAGATATTAACTTGTAAATAGTTGGAAATATCAATCAGTTCAGAAATATTATCAATAGATAATATAACATCTCCAGAATAAATGTAGTTTATAATTTCACTGAATGCTTTCTAGTCAAAAGTAAAGTTGACCTCATTATTTCTTGTTTCAATTACATCATTAGACAATAGAGCAAATTCCTAGAAATATTTGAAAAAATACGATTTATGTTGTTATTTTAATTTAGAATTGTTTTAAAAGATAATAATGATATGTTATATATACATATTAATAGCAATATATATATATATATATATATATATATATATATATATTATATATATATATATATTATATATATATATATAATATATATTACCTTATTTTTATTATTTATTAATTTAATAATTTATAAAAAATGATGATAACAATTTATAATATAATTTTTAATAAATTTGTCAATTGCCTCCGACAAAAAATTGTGGAATATTTTTTTGATTTGTTTTTTTGTATCTTAAGTGTATTATTGATTTTATAATATTTATAATTTATGTATTGAATTCTATCATATATAATAGTTACCATTTTTTATTGTTAAATTCCGAAGATATTACATATAATATTACATGTATTTTTTAAATCAAATAACGCTCTTAAACTACTGAATTATGTTCATTTTTATTAATGCTATCTTAATAAACGTGCAATTTTTTTAAGAATCATCTAGGGCTTTTAAATTCTAAAAGGTACAAGCCGGTTTAACGTACGTAATGGAAGTATGTTTCCTTCCGCTCCCGTATCTACCCGAACCGTCGTGGTGGCGAGATGGCCTCTCAACGTTGGAGGTCGGGGCTAAGATCTTTGGTAGAGTCAGTTGTTATCTCGTTGAAATTTAGTTCGTCGAACTTGTGATCAGTAGTTCGCAGGCGACCTGTTATGCATGTTCTGTATGTTTTAGGCCACACTATTTACAAGTTACATTATAGAATGTTTTGTTCTCGAGGTGATTATTTCTCCGATAGTCTGGTTTAGATTTATAAATATGGCGCTCTTGGCTAACATGTGTCGGTAGTGTACGTCTTGAATTCTTTGAGTTATCCGTGCAGTGTCTCGTACGTCCGTAGGATCTTCATAGCCTGGTCTAGCGTTAAGGGGTCATCTTTGCATAACATATCTTCCCTGACATTGTCGTGGGCTCCTCCCCTGATTATTTGCTCTATGAGTCGCGTGTTTATCTCGGTATAGTCACATAATTTGCAATTCTTCGTTTAAAGCATGTACTTAGTCATGAATTCATATACTAGTTCGTCTTTCTCTTGTTTGATTTTTTCTAGTTGTAGTCTGGCCAGTCTATAAGTAGATCTTGAATCTGGGACCTTGCTCAGGTAGTTCCAAAATTCGATTTGAGTTTTTTTGTAAAATGCTTTAAATATCGGATTTTGGTTTTTTACCGCTGTAACCATGCTATGTTAGTTCATTAATCTAACTATATAGGGTATCGATCTTGATACGTATGGATGGCTGAGTTCTGAGTTTATTCTCCTTATCGGATATATTAATCAAGACACGACTGGCTAAGTATATATTTATTTAGAAGAGAAAGTGAAATGGAGTATGTCAAGGGACGTAGGTAATAATACATGATAACATTAATAATAATACAACACTATGTAATATAACTAAGTATATATTCAAATTCAAATCATAAATTAATTATATTTTTATCAATATAAAATACGGGCAAATAATATTTACGTATAATATAAAATTTATATAAATACACAAGGCATATCACCACAATACCCCACCATATTTGGCTAATTGTATAAAATCTAAAATGATTACACGCGTGAGTTCCAGACCAGCAGTCACACATCTACTAGAAACTCCATACCATAATCGCAACCACGGATTAAGCATTCTCCTGCGCAGCACAATTATTATGGAACAAACTGCCACCCCGACGAGCAGAAAAATCTACCAATCTTTTTTAAAATGAACTTAAAAAACCCTTATTAGGAGAGCTTTCAACACACAATAATCTTTCAATTTAGGACACCACTCCTGAACAGTATTTATTACTACATGGAGTGGCTAAACCGAAAGGTTAAATATAATTTATTTAAAGTTAAGTTTTAATAAGTTATTTCTTACTGTAATTCACATATGTCATAATATTTAATAAATCAATAATAACTTTATTAAAATAAATTAAAATTATATATTAAAAGGAAACAATATCTACATAAAAAATACATTATTTTATAATATACAAGTCAGAATAAATGTATTATAGAAATATAATATTTATATCAATATAGTAAGTACATTTTAAATAATATGAATTTTAACATACATGAACGTGTACAAATACAAGATACAACTACTTTATTGTAGGCGAAAAATAGTTCATATTAATATCTGAATACAAATTCAATTATAATAATAATAATAATATTCTACATCAAAATAAACTTATACTTATAATCATCATATTTTTTAATATTAGAATATTTAAATATTTTAGTGTAATTATCTAATGAAATACAATATATATTACTATCTTCATACTTATAAAATAAACGTGAATTATTATCATAAACTGTATTATCTTTATTTATACCATTGAACACACTAGTGTTAATTGTATTCCACTGATTAGTATGTATATTGTAACTCTCTATATTAGTAGTTATGGTATGATCAGAATTCAAACCAGCAATAGCATAAATAAGATTACCAGATTTCACTGCAATATGTCTTTCTCTAGTATATTCTAAAGGTGCTATAGTTTCCCAAACATTATCTTTATAACGAATAACTGTAGTAATACATTTATTGCTATAGCCACTAATTACATAAATAACCCTATTATCAATAACGGTGGCATGGTTAGATACAACATATGGTAATGTTGGACCTGCTGACCATGTATCTTTACTGGTATTATAAATCATTACTTTATTTGTAATAACTCTAGTATCAATATATGTACCACCTATAGTAATTAGATTACCGTCACACATTTCATTAATAGTAGGAGGGAAGTTATCATTAAATAAATAATCACTGGGATAATTGCATTTAGTTAATATATTAGTTAGCTTATCGTATTTAAACATTTTACCTTTCCTACAGCATAATATATACAATACATTATATGTTGTATAAATAACATTATTTACACTATATAAATCATATTTAATAAAAGCATTTTTTGTAGGTAAAATATATATTCCATCTTTGCATACATTATATAATGAATATTTATTATATTTTATATTATAAAAAGTAGATTTACTACCATATTTATTTAATAAATTTAATGAATCATTATTTTTATTAATACAATCTCTAACTGTAATATTAATATTAATATCTTTAATTATTTCGTCAAGTTCAATATTACCAGTATCAATATCTATATTATCTAGCATTATCTTATTACTACACAAATTTACAGTGATCAATTTAAATAATTCTTCTGCATATTCCATTCTATTACTTAAATCATACTGCAACCACATTGTCAATGCTTTCACAATAGAATATTCATCTTCTATTGTAAAAAAAACGTTCAGCTAAAGATTTTTTTAAATTATCGATAGTATATCTGAGAAAAATATATTTTTCTATGGAATTATTAAATATTGATTCTAATTTATCCTTAATGATAGTTATATAATGTTCTACTTTCAATGACAATTCGTATTTATAAATGAGATCAAGTAGTACACTTTCAGGATGTTCAGATAAATATTCAGTTATGAATCTATCACAGAGTACTGACAATTCTTTCATCTGTAAATTTTAATAAATATATATTAAAATATAATAATCTGTTTTTTTAATATTTTGTTAAAACCTTTTACAATTTAAAGTATATATATAATTTGTTGATAAATAACTATTATCCATGGGATCAAGCTTACCTGCACACTGATTATAAATGTGTACTAAATATTTAGATAAACTTAACTTAACGGGTCATACTCACACAATGGTGTGCGATTACATATAATATGTAGGGTAGTCATAGTAGAACTAATCTTACATAACAATGAAGATTATTGACAACATTATTTGATCTATACACATTATATGATAGAATACACTTTCTATTATCATTAGAGTTTAACTATATTTACTTTATATGTAGGGGAAGTGAGGGGGTTTTGGCCCACTAATATTGGTCACTTACTAAAACAGTAATTACTCTGAATTATAAATTGTATGTAATAAAAGTACAATATATTATTCTAAAATATGTATATTTGCAAATTTAATATAATCATCAACTTTTGAATACATTTCGATTTTACAATTAGGTAATACATTTAGCGATTTTACGTATATGCGGGGGTTTTGGTCAATAGTTACAAATTTCCCAATAGACACCGCCACATATCTCGAGAAATATAATTAGTGATGTAAAAAATGTATCTACTTTAGTAGAAATAAGTGTTCCAGAATATAAAGGTATAGTCACACGAAATTTAATAAGTTTTAGTAAATTATAATAAGCAATTATAAATTTCACTATGTAAAAACTTATTAATCTCATACTATTAATTATTATTTCTTTAAAATCTATAAAACAAAATAGGCAGAATACAATGCTATGTTAAATACTCTTGCATATGTGAATGTCGTATAATGTATGTGGTGTATTGTAGACATGTGTTGCCTTGCCATGCCTTGCAATGCAATTATCGTATACATGGTACAATACTATTGTCTTAATAATAACTTTCAGAGCCTATGTATTGTAATCAATATAATTTGCACGAGTCGATGTAATAGAGTTCCTATCAAGAGAGCAGTTAGAACACTAGGAGCTCCACAGTTCCAAACCTCGGGTAAGGCGATATATTTATTTACAGAAACAATTACGATACGATGTATATTGATATTAATTTATAATAAAATAAAAAACCCTGGTGCAAACCTAAATCTGATAATAATAATAATAATATCACATGAACAAAATATATATTATATACAATATTATATACTTTTAAAATGTATCATTAATGAAATACTTTAATATTACTGAATTATAATATATATATATATATATATTATAAATGAATATATACTGAACAGCATTATTTATATATAGAGAATTATATAAATAATTATTCCTTAAGCGCTGTCCATATGAACAATCTATTTCTGCAATTTTCTCCGTAAAAATAAATACATTTTATGAACTTATGATCTTAAGTTCATTATATAATCATAAAATGGTAATATACATTTATTCATAATTACATAATTATATTGTATAATTGTAATTATTAGATATCATTTATACAAGCGTTCATTACGCCGTGCAGTGTTCACATTCACAATTTACGATTCACATTCTTAAACATGTACTTTCGTACACTTATACATTCATAAATAACTTAATCTTAATCACGCACATTGTGTGCACAATCGTTTTGAATGAATGTTTGTATTATACTTATTAATTTTATATTATTTAAAATTACAATATTTAATTTTTTTAAATTGTTTTACTGAATTTCATTCAAATTAATTATTTCCATATATATTTGTATTATAATATGTACATATATTTTTTTATTATATCTTTATATTTAATATATTTTATTACACATATATTTTTTGTATACATTATTTTGTATTATATGTGTATGTTATTCTTTATAAATATTAATTTGTATATATTTTAAATGAATTAAAATTACATATATGTTATTATAATGAAATAATATATATATATATATATATATATATATATATATATATATATATATATATATATATATATATATATATATATATATATATATATATATATATATATTGTATCAAGAAGGTATTTTTGTATTGTGATAGCTATAGATTTATATACCAAGAATAATATACTTTTTTATAGTGAAATAATATATAAGATTGAATACACTAGAATAATTTGTAATTATTCAATTCAATAATTATGTATAATATTATGAATAATGTTTATATTCATAATTTTTTTTAAGATTAATATAATTTATTATATACTTATAAAAAAAAGTTTACTTGTGATAAACAAATTTCAATATTTTAATAAAAATAATCTGTTATAAGAATAAGAATATTTATTTTGTTATTTAATTTTAAATTTAAAAAATATATATTTTATTTTTATATAATTACATTTAATTTATTGAATAGTTAATAAATTGATTAGATTTATCAGTATATTATTTAATAATATGTACTCAACCATTTTTATATAGAAATTTATATGTATATGTATATTTTTTATATATTATTTCTAGTTTGAAATTGTACTCTATTTTGCAGAAAATAATAATAATTATATTCTAAATATTATATATTCTAAATATTATATTCATAATTTGTTTTCATATTAATATAGTTTATTATATACTTATTATAAAAAAGTGTACTTGTAATAGACAAATTTCAATATTTAATATACATATTTCGTTATTTTATAACGTATGTATTATTTTTTATAAATATAAATAATTCTTGGACATTACATGTAGTTTCATTTATTTATGCTGGGGCGGAAAGAGTTAACAGTAAAAACATAAATAGGTTGACACCTAGAAAGGTAAATTCGTATGTATTAATACTCTTCAGAATACTTGTGCGCGATTTTATTTACCGATTGCATAAATTATCACAATAAATAGAATAAATTCGGATTATAACATTTAGCAATAATCGCTGAAAAAATATTGACTTCTACAATTTTGTAATTCTTAAGTATTTTACTACGAAAATTGTAGGTATAGATTGCTCATTTGAACAGCGCTTTATAGGGGAAAGTAACCGAATACGGACAGTGACCGAATACGGACACTCTCGGTATCTCAGAAACCATAAATCATACTAACAAATGTTTAAATGTTTAATGAATAACATATTCATAAATATATAAATAGTCTAAAAAAGTATTTTTTATTTTTGAATTATTCAAAATATTGCTGATATATCCAATAAACTGATTTTATTATTACTTTTTAAATTTATTAAAAAAAAATTCAACTTAAAACCTTATCAAGAATATACAAATATAGATATAAAATATAACATTATATTATTAAAAAATAAAGCATTCTAAAATTTATATATAATTTCTATATTTGTTATCAAATATTCATTAAGTTATAAGCATATATCTAGAGGTCATATCAGTTCCTAATACGGACACTCTAGATGTCTTAATACGGACACCCTATAACCAATCAGCGCGCAGCGTATGAACTATTCTGATATTTATAAAAATCGCGTTCGTTATAATTTTAATACAATCAATAAAGATAAATTTAAAAAATGTATTATTTAGATACTTAAATTGTATTATTAATTAAAAAATAATAAAAATAAATAAATTATTAACTAATTAAATTACAATAAATTGTTCATAAAATTAATTATAAATAATGTAATTTTAGTTTGTCTCATTTATTCATCAATAATATATAGTTAATATAGTGGTATATAGGGTGTCCGTATTATAACACAGGGTGTCTGTATTCGGACATGGGTACCGAATACGGACACCCCGTTATCTATGGAATTAAAATATTAAATACAATTTTAAAATCACAATAATATCTATAATCATATAATATTAATATATTGTAATTTTTGAATAAAAATTATGAGTCATACAATGTTAAGACCATTTATTGTTAAAGTGTCCGTATTAGGTTACTTTCCCCTAATGAAATTTATGTTAAAAAAGAATTCATTAATTAAATATAAATAATTATTCATTGTTAAATTATATTAAAAATTAAATTCATTAATTATATTAAATATATATAATAATAAATTAATTATATTAAATTTAAATATAATAATTGTATATGTAAATTTAGTTATATTCATATATATTTATAGTTACCCTCTAAGTATTGAATACAAATATTTGTCCTATATAAATTCGATCTTATTTCTATATATAATGTATTATATATATATATATATATAAATAGAAATATATAAATATAAAAACTGAACAAATTATATATAGACAGATTAAACTAAATACCTATATACAAAATAATTAGTAAGATATTTTATAAAGTTGTTATGTTATTCTATCTTATGTAACAATATATAGATACAAATAATTATTATGACAAAAATTAATATAAAGATTATCAATGTTAATAGTAAATATTTTTTAAATTAACTTTTAAAAAATATTCAATAATCTATTTCAAATATTGTAGTTTATAAACTATATTATAATGTATATATAATTATAATATATTTTTAATATATTTATAATATATAATAATTTTTAAATAAATGCAATAGAGTGGTTTAAACTATAAATTTATAAATATTATTATTCTCCAAATATATCATATAGGTATTCATATTGCTAATCATGTGATATCTAGTGATATCTATACATCAATAATAAAATAGTCCTTCAAATATGTAAATTGGTAGAATATATAGTGTGTAATTGTAATATAACATAATATAGGTCTGATACAAATGTCTGGGTTTTCTAGTTACGTCCAGATTTATTTTCTACGGACCGTGGTGATACTAAATAGAAACGTGTCTATATGTAAGGGTGAGTATATATTAGTATGTATTAGTTATAATTTGTAAACAAATTAATATGCTTTAAAACTACGTAATAGTTTATTTTATATTCTAATTATTTCTATGTTAAGTCATTAGTTTAAATGGGTTTAGTCGTGAGTTAACCCTTTAATAACTATTTAGGATATATATATATATATAATGTAAATAACAAAATAGTTAATATCTACTATATATAATATTTAGTAAAAATATCAATACACGTGAATGGTTTAGTAGCTGTAATTATAAAGGTTATTATAAATTGGTACTCATAATATTCATTATCTTCAATCAGATAAGATACATTTAACTAGTTAACAGAAGAGATGACCTTATGAACTATTATTTATAGAGAATACTAGTAATAATATTTAGTATATAGAAATGTAAAAACTATATATTTGTATTTTATCTAGATCGGTATTACTATATATTGCTAATGTAAAATTCTTCAACAGACATTGTGCCTCGATTTAGGTAACTTAAGATGGCCGACCATCACATGTAACATACATTTAATAACAACTATTCAAACAAATAATTGTTATGTATAAATAGATTACCAACTGATCGTAAATCAATATTAGTGATCAGTTAACTATCTTGATTACAGTCATATTACTATCAATTATTTAGAAGTGTAGTTCGTAATCTAAGAATAGTTGCATGTCAATGATTGTAATATGATTGTAAACATATTATTATCAGTTAAGCACAAATCATGACGATGATTAAACTATAATATATCACTGATTATATTACCTATTTGGTATAACTTTATAAAGTGAGTTTCGATTATAAATATCAAAATAAACATTTATATTTATTTATATTATATATTTACACTGCAATATAATTGCAACATTTAATTTGATTAAATAATACTTTATATGTCATGGTCTGACTTTTTTTAGGACACATGAATCGATTCTCCATGCATGTTGAAGACAAATCACGTGACTATCAATCTAGATAAACTACAAATATATGGTAAAAATGGATAACATCATACATATACATGACCACGATTATACATGTTCACATTAAAAGTATTTCAAATCAGAAAACGGAATCAAATATGGTTTTATATATGTATAGCCGCAACTAGAAATACGAAAAGGATATGAGATCCCTATAAATATAGCATATATTAGTTATATTGTTATTTGAAGTTTATTAATTAATAAATATATAATTAATATTGTTAACAATATTAACAATATATATTTACATTTTAAATTAAAAACTTAATTTGATGGGGACCATATTCCCTATTGTAATTAATTGTAGTGTTGTTTAAATAAATATGTGTAGTATGCACAATATCTATCTTAAGATGACGCTAGACATTATCGAATTTACATGTAACAGATAGGGAAAATGATCATTTTAAAAAAATGTATAAACTTGTTCCTATATTTTATATCGAACTACACGCTTTAATAATATTTATAATAAGTAATAATGTTTTAAATAATTCTAAATTATATATAATTGTGAAATTATGATTTTTGTTTGTGTTGCATGTATTTAATTATCAAAATAGGTAATAAAACATAATATTTGTTAAGAATATTAATAAAACATTATAATTATTATTTAATAAGTATTATTTAAATATGTTTATTCTTATAATTATCATTATAATTATATAAAAATACAATCATCATCATCATCATCATCATCATCGTCATCATCATTGTTATCAATATTATTATTATCATTATTGATATTTTTATCATTGTCATCTTTCGCAATTCTTTCACTCAACATTAAATTAAAAGTTTTATATTAAATTAAACTTTTATTTTCATATAAATTCACACCAATATTACAATGAAGCATAGTTATGTGTAAGTATATTAGTATCATTAGTATTACCTATTACCTATGTAGAAAAGTATATTAACACACATATTAGTTATGTGTTGTAAACAAAATATATATGTTATCTAGGATTATTTCCAAACATAGATTATAGAATTATTAATATATTATATCATTATATAAGTAATATATAATAGTATTATATAAATGTGGACTAAGTACATTATATTATCATTATAAGAACTTTAAATATGTCACTAAAGTGATAATTTAGATAAACTTTATTAGCAGGCGATGTATGATATATATTACAATCTAACATGTTAGTGATCAAGTTCTTGAATGTAATGTAATATAGCTTTATTTAAAGAACCTAACAGATTATAAGCATACATGTTAATATATAATACACTTACTACACTACAGATGTTAGGATGATTACTATGTCTAGATGTGTGGAGGTAAGTAAATTCACTACCAGTCACACAGTAATATCTGATACATGTTCACAGTTATTTAACCTAGTTTCATTTATTATAGATCAGTTTTAGTTACAAATACTAATAACATTACTAAACATTAATTTATATATCACCATATATAAATAAATAAAATATAATTTAATATTATAATTATATTTATCTAGCTAAATTCTATTTTTTTAATATATTGATAACAAATTGGATCCCTATGGCACATATGTACAATGTAGGAAGCTGTATCTCCCCTTGGATAATTATAAAAGTATTATCTTATTTATATATTATGATAATTATATATATATATATATATATATATATATATATATATATATATATATATATATATATATATAATATATATAGGTATACTTTAATAGTAGAAATATTGATTAGCTATTCTTTATTGCATTAGTTCACCATATAACCCTTGTAGAATTAAACGTTTATAGTTTATATTAATTGCATAGTTAATATTAATTAACTACAGGTAAATATTCGAATTTTATCCATGATATAAATCTCATATGTTGTATAAAACAAATACTTAAAATATTGATTCACCATTACTGATGAATGATTGTTATAGGGCAAATACGAAGTTATCTTGATTTTATAAAAATTATAATTTAAATTTAAAAACCCGTAAAAAAACCCACTAAGGGTAAAAACTACGAGGAAATATTAATCTATTATGATATGTGATAATAAATATTAAAGAAATAGCTCATTAAATTTAGAGTAATTATTAAGTTAATCATATTAATAAATCAATATTGAATGACATATATGTTATCATATATGGTATCAGTAATTTATCATAAACTTTACAGAACTATAAAGCATGATAGAATATAATTTATAATACCATCATATAGTAAGATATTAACTTGTAAGTAGTTTGAAATCTCAATCAGTTCAGAAATATTATCAACAGATAATGTAACATCTCCAGAATAAATGTAGTTTATAATTTCACTGAATGCTTTCTTGTCAAAAGTAAAGGTGACCTCATTGTTTCTTGTTTCAATGACATCATTAGACAACAGAGCTTTGAAGTAGTCACACTCGTATGCAATTATGATTTTATGCACCTGAAATAATAATTATATATATATATATATATTATATATTATAATAGATCAATTATAAAATATTAAAAATAATGTGTAAATATATAAATATAAATCTAAATTTGCATTCACACATAACAATTAATTCCAATATCGGCTCTGATATTTATAGTCCAATATAGACTGCTTTCAAATATTCGTTTTAGAATATATACCAGATATTGGGCAAGTAATTTTAAGAACAAATTATAATATGAAAGACAAAATATATGAATAAGTTGATATCTGGCTATCAAAATCTGACTGTAATTATTGGTAAATAATTAAAATTAAATAGGGGAAGGAAGCGTATTGTAGATAATTTTAAATAGTTGTAGATCAGACACCTTTATATTTTTTAATAGAGATTTAAAATATACCAACATTTGTGTACACTTAAAATTAATTCTTATCTAATATAGGGGAAAGTAACCTAATACAGACACTTTAACAATAACAGGTCTTAACATTTTATGAATCATTATTTATATTCAAAAATTACAATATATTAATATTTTATGATTATAAATATTATTGTGATTTTAAAATTGTATTTAATCTTTTAATTCCATAGATAACGGGGGTGTCCGTATTCGGTACCCATGTCCGAATACGGACACCCTGTGTTATAATACGGACACCCTATATACCACTATATTAACTATATATTATTGATGAATAAATGAGACAAACTAAAATTACATTATTTATAATTAATTTTATGAACAATTTATTTTAATTTAATTAGTTAATAATTTATTTATTTTTATTATTTTTTAATTAATAATACAATTTAAGTATCTAAATAATACATTTTTTAAATTTATCTTTATTGGTTGTATTAATATTATAACGCACGCGATTTTTATAAATATCAGAATAGTTCATACGCTGCGCGCTGATTGGTTATAGGGTGTCCGTATTAAGACATCTAGAGTGTCCGTATTAGGAACTTATATGACCTCTAGATATATGCTTATAACTTAATGAATATTTGATAACAAATATATAAATTATATATATAATTTTAGAATGCTTTATTTTTTAATAATATAATGTTATATTTTATATCTATATTTGTATATTCTTGATAAGGTTTTAAGTTGAATTTTTTTTTAATAAATATAAAAAGTAATAATAAAATCAGTTTATTGGATATATCAGCAATATTTTGAATAATTCAAAAATAAAAAATACTTTTTTAGACTATTTATATATTTATAAATATTGTATTCATTAAACATTTTTTAGTATGATTTATGGTTTCTGAGATACCGAGAGTGTCCGTATTCGGGCACTGTCCGTATTCGGTTATTTTCCCCTATGTTTATTTCTATTTAATATATTTGCAAATATATAATATTAAATAGTACTCTTTGCTAAATACTAAAATATCTAATAATTAAGCTAGGTAAGCTATTTCGAATAACTTAGTTCTAGTAAAATCTAGTAGGGGAGAGTGCTCTAATATCGACATACACGTAATATCGACACCCTAGAGATCTCCTAAAATATAATTCCAATCAATAAATAATTAATATATGAAATGTTAATCAATATTATTATAATTCATATAAGTATAATTTTTTTTTTAATATTTATATTTTTTTAATTATAAACAATAAACTTTTTTTTTGTTACAATCCAAACAACTACATTTATAAAAAAAATTAAGTACAATATCGATTCTCAATCATTTAAAAATATAGGTTTTTAAAATAAATGTTATAGATCTAATTATATTTTACAATTTGCCGAAAAGTTTTTGTATTTTTCATAATTTGTTACAAAGTTATAAACTTTTACCTAAGCAACAATCATGTTAATACATTTTCACCCTAATTGATCATAATATCGACACCCCTGTTATCTTAGAGATACAAAAACTATATTAAATTATAAAATAGCTATTATATAGGCTATTATAATAGCTATTATATATAGCCTATATATATATCTACTTAATACTTATAAATACAATTTTTAAATATTTAATTGAGAAATAATAAAGTAATGATGATGTATTGTTAGGGTGTCGGTATTCGAGTAATCTCCCCTAGGTGGTTATATATATTTGCAGTCAATATTGAAAATATTTTCTTTAATTTGATCTTATCATATATGATATATATATATAATAATATTATAACTTTTTTCAAAATAATAACGTACAATTACATTATATAATACATACAAATATATTCTAAACATTAGACTATATATAGTTATAGTGTATATACACTATAGTGTAATTTTTATTTATAATATGATATACCATTTATATATAATTATGTGATCTATTCCAACATAATATGCATACATTTCATATAAAATATCACCATAATTAATAATATATTTTTTTAAAGTAAATTGTAATGTTCATATATTTACATGTTATATTTTATATAATATAAATAATAATATTATTGACATTAACATTAATATTAAATGTTATATATATTGTTGAAATTAATATATGTATTAGTAATATTATTTTTTGAAACAAATCGTTATTAATTAAATTTTTTGATATTATACATGGTATAATTTATTTTATATACAAAAAAAAACAAAAAAAACAAAGAAACCGTGATTAATTTAGTTTTTAAAAATATTCTTTTAAAATAATGTACTAAGTATTTGTATACATTATACTATAATACTTTTTAATATACTATACACGAAATATATAATAATAATCATATAATTATAAATAGTTACAAATAACATTCAATAGTATCCTATAACAATTTATTAATACAAATTACTTAATAAATAAAAAAACAATATTCTTCACACACAAATTAAAAAAACAAAAAAAACCTACAACTCTTCTATTAATATAAGTATTAATATATTTACCTTATATGTATCGTCATTGTTTTTAATTGTGAAATCAGTCAGAAATTCTTCTTTTCGTGATAAATCCAAATACGATAATATATTTTCTTTATATTTCAACATCTTTAAAATTATTCATATATTAAATATTATACCTATAGGTAATATAATATAGTAACTACTTATATAAAATGTAATTAATGTGTGGTTATTAATACGTATCATATTAATATAATATCATAACTATAAATCAGATTATTATATATATATATATATATATATATATATATATATATATACTTCTGTATTCGAAGGGATCCCTTGTCGACATTAGAGCAATATGGTTATAAGTAAAACTTTATCCAATTTATTGGATGGGATGAAAGGACTCCACCAAAATAAAATAAAATAACAATAAACAACAATATATATATGAAATTTTCTGGTATATATTTATATATAATTATTAGTATTGTTTATAGTTTTCAACTTACAATAACCATGTATAGGATAAATCTTATTGAATATGGGACTCCCACTGCGCAAAGCTATTTATTGCAAATACTATACTATTATTAGTGTGTTATTAATATGTTCTCTATATATTGTAATATTATACATCATAATGAGACTATTACGATCAACAATTGTATTTACTCAATTGTAACAAGAATCAATATTAATTCGCAAGAAGAATGTGATCTTGTTTCTAACAGAATGTATAGTATATGTATATAATTGAACATAGTTCTTAATTTGATAGTTTATATGGATAAAACAACAATTATAAATTAAAAGAAGGGTTTTCAATTAACTTAATTAAATTTAATAAAAAATGTATACGACAAACTTATATATAATATTAGGATAGTATAAAATAAAGATACGATAATTAGTCAACTAGTCGCTAGTTTTAAAGACTGGTTTCGCGCTATGTTGAAGATTGCTGGCTCCAGATGATTCAGCAGCTGCCATGTGTATAGTAGTCTTCTTTGTATTTACATGTGGATCAGTGAGTGTCGCGAGGTAAAGTGAAAAAAGCAATATCACTGTGGGTTATCTTCTTATATAGATAAATAGGCGTTTACATATATGGTCACGTCCTTTAGTGAAGGCAGTTCAACAAATGAATCCCACGCTATTATATCCGTATGGCGTACGTTATCTAGTATCAACACTCGTTATTAATTACACTAGTATCATCTTCCCATTATCCCAGAGTCTGTTATCTTTCGCTGGCTTTAGTTATTAATAACAATTCGCTTATCTCGTCTATAGACGTTTTCGAGTGCAACTATCTAACTCATTTATCATTTAATTGAATTGAATTTATTATAATAAATATAAAGTAAATACTTAACAATATATATATATATATTTATATATATATATATATATATATATATATATATATATATATATATATATATATATATATATCGGTAGTGCCTATAGGGCAGCCAGTATATGTAGGCCTATTGAACTGTTTACGAGACCATTAATTTAACAAAATAAACTAATATTTTATTAATATCAATAGATAATTTACTAAATTATTTTGAATGATTATATAATTATAAACTATTAATATTATATAATAATCCAATTTACCCGTTTATATATATAGGATGATCACTGTGATGTCCTATACTGAACACTATACAAATATATATATATATATATATATATATATATATATATATATATATATATATATATATGTATATATATATTGTTAAGTATCTACTTTATATTTATTATAATAAATTCAATCTCTCTCTCAAACCGATATATATATATATATATATATAATTTAATTTAATTGAATTTATTATAATAAATATAAAGTAAATAATTAACAAGATATATATATATATATACATCTTGTTAATTATTTACTTATTATTTATTATAATAAATTCAATTAAATTAAATGATAAATGAGTTAGATAGTTGCACTCGAAAACGACTAGACAAGATAAGCGAATTGTTATTAATAACTAAAGCCAGCGAAAGATAACGGACTCTGGGACAATGGGAAGATGATACTAGTGTAATTAATAACGAGTGTTGATACTAGATAACGTACGCCATACGGATATAATAGCGTGGGATTCATTTGTTGAACTGCCTTCACTAAAGGACGTGACCATATATGTAAACGCCTATTTATCTATATAAGAAGATCACCCAGAGTGATATTCCTTCTTTCACTTTACCTCGCGACACTAACTGATGTATGAATTAATATATTATAAATTGTATGAATTAATATATTATAAAATGCATACATTAATAATACATTAATTGTATACGTATAACATACGTATTACGTCGTATGTATATATCCATGTACCTATGTATATATGTATCCATGTACCTATGTATATATATATATATATATATATGTTATTCATATATGAAAACTAAATTAATTACCGTATATAGCTATTATTATATAGCTTTGGAACTTTATTATTAAGTTACCACAAATTCACCTATCCGTGATATTTGCTGATAGCTCGATGTTTTGTATATACATATGTCAGGAATGTGATAAAACTGATTGAGATTATATTATTTTTGATTAATTAAATTAAATTATAATATATTTCTCTTATTTAATTATTAATATATATATATATATATATATATATATATATATATATATATATATATATATATTAATACACGTATGGTATTCATAAATACATAGAACATTATAGCTAATTTTCCGTAATCCATCTATTACTTTTGTTGTCATAAACGTCCAACACGAGGAGATATAGGAAATCTAGGGAATGTACTTAGAACACCGAAATAGAATAAGTTTATTTATCCCCGCTACCCATTATTACATTGGTGTCATAAGTGGCATGTATACACGACGAATACATTAAACGCGACGAACGGATTTGTAAAATCATTATAATAAAGTTCCTGGATTTATTATTTTTTTATAATAAAATTAATATATTTAATTTATAATTAGAGTAAAATAGTTCAAGTGGTTAAATAATTCTCTATACCTCTGGTTAGCATTGTTTATATAAATAATGTATGATTTTGTTAACCTACTAAAATAAAAATTATCTGCATTGATTTTTAATAAGCCTGATTATCTCAGTCAGTAGAGCATCATAATTCTATTCCGAGGGTTGCAAGTTGAATCTTTCTCGAGTTAAAACATAAATAATTTTTTAATTTTTTAAAGATGTAAGATTACTAACCATATTTAAGCCTATTCAAATATGAAGGTATTATCTCAGTGAGAGTGTAACACGTTAGAAGCCAAACGTACAAGTGAATACATCGAAGTAAAGAACAAATCGATATTTATCAGGAGACATTTAATATAGGATGCCGAATTTGAAATTATTGTGCTTAGAAATTACCTCCTAGGGGAATAAATAATACTTTATACCTACAGATAATAATCCATTAACTTATATATTCACAACAAAGACATTTCCGGATCTAGAAATAGGTGGCTATCAGCATTAGCATCTTTCGACTTGGAAATCATTTATATATCGGGGAAAATACAATTAATGCTGATGCATTATCCAGAAGAAACTTTGTAAAATACATCTACCGAGCCCAGTTCATAACATTAATCATATTACTATAAATTAATTATATACAAAATAATAAAAAAAAGTAATATATTAGAAAATGTAAATGAAAATAAACAGAGAGAAGGAAGAAATAGTAATACTTTAGAACTATAGAAAACTAATGAAATTATAACAATTATAGTGAAAGAACTAATCGTGATGAACACAAAGAAACTGATTATAAAATGTATAGAAAAAGAATCAAGAAAGTTTATAAATTAGTAAGATTCAATCGAGTTACATTGTAGGGGAAAGTAACCGAATACGGACAGTGACCGAATACGGACACTCTCGGTATCTCAGAATCCATAAATCATACAAAAAAATTGTTAATGAATAAAATATTCATAATTATAAAAATAGTCTAAAAAGGTATTTTTTATTTTTTAATTATTTAATTATTTAATTATTCAAAATATTGCTAATATATTCAATAAACTGATTTTTGTTTTCGTTTTTAAATTCATGAAACACATTTTTAACTTAAAACCTTCTCAAGAATATACAAATGTATCGATATAAAATATAATACTATATTATTAAAAACTAAAGCATTCTAAAAATTGTATTTTTAATTTATATATTTTATCAAATATTCATTAAGTTATAAGCATATATCTAGATGTCATATAAGTTCCGGATACTCTAAATGTCGTAATACGGACACCCTATAACCAATCAACGCATAGCGCGCTATGCGTGTGAACTATTCTGAATCGCGTCCGTTATAATATTAATACTACCAATAAAGCTAATTCTAAAAATTTTATTATTTGGAAACTTAAATTGTATTATTAATTAAAAAATAATAAAAATATTAACTAATTAAATTACAATATATTTTTCATAAAATTAATTATAAATAACGTAATTGTAATTTGTCTGATTGATTCATCAATAATATATAGTTTATCATCTATATATAGTGATATATAGGGTGTCCGTATTATAACACAGGATGTCCATATTCGGACATGGGTACCGAATACGGACACCCCCGTTATATATGGAATTAAAATATTTAATAAAATTTTAAAATCATAATAATATCTATAATCATATAATATTAATATATTGTAATTTTGAATACAAATAATGAGTTATAAAAAGTTAAGACTATATATTGTTAAAGTGTCCGTATTAGGTTATAAAGTATACTTTCCCCTATAGATTTTACTAAAATCGATAAAGAGAAAATGGAACCGAACATATTTTAGTATTTTGTGATACCTTTAGTAAATTCACAGTGGCAATACCAACCAAAGATCAAAAGTTTAACAATGTAGCTGAAATAATAGTGAAAAATGATTTAGAATTTATGTGGTTCCTAAAAAATGGCATACAGATAGGAGAACATTTTCTTAATTAAGGAATTATGCAAGACACATAAAATAAAAATAAAACTGATACTAAATCTTATCATCCAATGGGTAACGGGGTTATATAAATGTTTAATCGCACTCTACAGACCTATCTAATAACGATTATTATAACTAAAAGAAAAAATGACCCGACCATCTACAAAGATTCACACATATATATATATATATATATATATATATATATATATATATATATATATATATATACATATATATATACATATATACAATTACAGGTGACACATAATTACAGGTGTAACCCAATTATTCTTTCTGTTTGGAAGAGAAAGCTGATAAAAGTTTACTATATATAGGAAATATAAGATTAATCATTTAAGAAGGATATACGTGTATAGAAAAAATAAAAAGAATACAAGAAAGTAATCTACAGAAACTTAATATGCAAACATAAAAATAAATAATCAATAATAAATTAAAATATGGAGATTATAACAATATAATAAAATACAAATTGGACAGAAATTATATCTAAAGAAAATTTGTTTAAGCATATATACAATTAAAAACTATTGGAGAGATCAAAAATTATCAAAATAAATAAGGAAAATATATATGAAGTTGAAAATTATTCAGAAATTATAAAAGTTATTAATTTAATATCTGAAAATATGCGAGAGGAGCGAATAAGAGATTTGTTGGTACCATAATGAAACCAGCAAAGAAACATCAACAGAAAATGTGAAAAGGAAATTAAAACCTAGAAACAGTATTGTATATCATAAAATAAAATAAAAACTGGAATAAGTGTTATATATGCAAACTAAACTAATTACCATTATATATAATTATTATATAGATTTGGAACTTAATTATTGAGATACCACAAATTAACATTTCTGTGATCTTTGCTGGTCTCGTGATTTTAAAATGACAATTATTATTTTGTATTAATTAAACCTAATTAAATTAAATTTATCTTATTTAATTATATATACAGGCCCGTGGCCCGACATTTTAGTTAGGGAGGTAACCCAGCAAATAATATATTCTACGCTTTTGGATGCACTGCGCCTAAAAGTTCCGGAATTAATTCGTCGCTATGATGACATTTTGCGACCAAAAGTGTCGAATATTTCTATTGTGCTTTGGACGCTGTTGCGCCCAAAAGCATCGAATATGCGCCGAAAAGCTATTATACATTGGGCGTAAAACTTTTATTATATTGTTTTCTGGAAACTATTTATAGATTTATATCTATATATATAGATTATCTATGTATACATACTTAATAATATATATATATATATATATATATATATATATAATTATAAATGTATATAATGTATAAGTTATATATATGAATTTTTATTTAATATTAATCAATATAAAAAATATATTTTTACTATAATTAAAGTAAGAACATACATCTTTATGTTATTATCTTTCAAATATTCGACCAATGCTTTGGAAAGAATTAAATCGAAATAAACCTAGCCTATATATATATATTATTAATATTTTTAACATATATATTATTGAAAAAGTATGCATGTATGTAATCACACTCGAATGTGCCTACAGAGTTTAAATATGATAAATTATTATTATAAATTATATTATACATTATACATTGTGATATGATTATTTAGGCCAAATGAGGAGGACAACTCATTAAACGATTTTACACTTTATTTGTGGTGAAACAATTACACTACTTAATAACACGCATTAAAAAACCCATCTTTAAGTGGTCAATAATGTAATAATAATAGTTATATGGATAATAATAATTTCATCCAGAACAGCTGAGTAACGTTAAACACATCTGAACGAATGCAGCGTCGACCGAAAATATATTTTCCCAATATAAAAGTCATGATGACTACATATTCTCATTATATTCCTTCAGGCGGAATATTTATTCCACGTTATATTAAATACTAAATATAATATAAGGTTGCACTATGGAATCATGCTACTAGCATGTACCTAATCAGGGCTTCACGGAGATTCTATGATAATCCCGAAGGCAGCACAGACTAGTCAACTAGCAGCTACTATTGTCATCTCTAAGGCTCCACGTCATTGATTATCATGGACTGATATAGTCATTTGATAGGCAACACGTTACTGGATATCATAGACTGCTGTGGATTGAGTGGTTTTTATTTAAGTAAATATATAGTTGATATAGTATAAATATTTGCTAACGTAGTTGTTTTCTCGAAGATGAAAGTATACTTTATATTATTCATATATATATGGACTGCAGTCCAGCATGCTGTGGTTCATCTTGAAGACATCGTGTCAATTATAATCACGGGCTGTTGTTGTCATCTAAATGGATATAATATATATATATATATATATAGATAAGGTTATAATTAAACTTATATATTTGATATAAAGTAATAGGTTTGTGTATAGTTTTTTATATATATTTATATGTATTATAGTTTGATTGCATTAGCATGAGAGTGGCTTTGAAGATAATAAAATAACAAAAATATATACTACGAATCATAACTGATGAAAATATAACCACTTATTTACTTACTAAATGAAACTGACATGATATAGCATGAGCTATAGCTGATATACATATATGTGTTATAACATTACCTATAACTTAAAACTATAGACATTGGAGTGAGGCCCCACTCGATATCTATGATTATAACGCATCGTCGGGTTGAATGTACACTGTAGCCGTTAATTTCAAAATGCGGATTTTATTGCTAACAACCTCTATTCACATATGTTTATAAACAAAACATAAGACAATCTAGCAAATAAAATAAGATAGCTAAATACAAAATGTTAACTACATTATTTTATTATAATACAATATATTGAAATAGTAATTTATAATATAATATAATCACTACCGATATACTAGTCATACCAAAGCCCTTGAAACCTCCAAACCAGGGCTTTGGGCATACCCACATCATCTACACTTTGAAATAATAGGCTACATTGCTCAGAAACTATCGTTTGCACACATCTATGAAAACGGCAATATATTGTATACAATGATGCACTCCATAAGCGACATTAAAAATCATGTTAATTCAGTGATTTTAAACTAATTGTTCGGTACGAGTTTGTTATGATGTGTTGTATATATATTAAGTATGTATACATTGTACATACTATATACATTGATATAAATACAAAATATCTATAATATATATATATATATATTTACTATAGTATTATAATATTATATTATAGAGTCAATATCTAATTAGATTCCAGTGATCTCGCACGATGTGATCTCGTCAAGATTGGTGATCTCGCGCAATGTTAATTTAAATAATTATTTATAAATAGTAGAATTGATATTGAACACGAAATCACCAAACCAAATTAAAATACTCTAAACGAGATCAGTGGTTACCTTACATATTATATAGGTATACTTAATATTATTATTTTAAAAAAACTAATCAATTATAAATTGAATACTAGTTATAGTTGTAAATATTAAAAATAGAATCGCACGAGCGCTTTAAATAACAAAAGTTACGTCTTTAAATAGATGCGAAATGTGGTATACATTTTATATTTTCATAATTATTATACTTTCAAATTAACTTTGATAGTGTAAACATATATATTTATAAATATAGTATAATCATTATACTAATTCATAAGTATATTATAATGAATAAAATATAATAAACAAATTAACAGAATATATATGTCTACTATTAAATATATTATATTATTATAATATGTATATGTAAGGAATAATATTTATGCAAATATACGTAATTTAGTGATATATTTAGAGCTGCCTCTTTCGTTATTTAACAATAAATGGTCTTAAAATGGTAGGACTCATTATTTGTATTCAAAAATAAAAATATATTAATATTATATGATTATAGATATTATTGTGATTTTAAAATTGTATTTAATCTTTTAATTCCATAGATAACGGGGGTGTCCGTATTCGGTACCCATGTCCGAATACGGGCACTCTGTGTTATAATACGGACACCCTATAGGGTATATATATACCAACAGATAAACTATATATTATTGATGAATTAATCAGACAAATTACAATTACATTATTTATAATTAATTTTATGTATAATTTATTCTAATTTAATCAGTTAATAATTTATTTTTATTATTAATTTTGTAATTAATAATATAATTTAAGTAGGGTAAAGTCTTCGATTACCGACCCCCTCTCGTATCTCAGTAACTATAATAGATATCAAAAAATTATATATACATGTATACATGAACTGTTTGTAATTTAATGATAAATATGAATAAGTATTTTGTTTTAAAAAATATTCAATCTTCAACTTACATTTGTTATTTGATAAAATGTAATATTCTGATTTTATTTTTTTTAATATTTGAATAATAACTTTTTTTAAATTATTGTAAATACTTTATTAAAAAATAAAACGTAATACTGCGCATACTATTGTAGTTTATTTATTATACTATTATAAAAATAATTTAATTTGAATAACTATTAACCAATATATCTTAATTATAGCAACCCATATGATTTTCCTATTACCGAATCCATAAATTACCCTATTACCGACCACATATGATTCATAATATCCAATCAAAATAGATCTTTGTTTTACTTTAAAATATGTCGTAAGTTGTTTTTGTATCATTTATATAGATTTAGGATTCATGATTACTGTTGATTATATACATACTGATTAATAAATAAATATTAAATAATAATATATATTATTTTAAAATAATTACTATAAAGTTTAAATTTAAATGTAATAATACTATAAAACATAAATTCAATACAAAATAAATTGTGTGCATGTTATAATTAATTATATTTATTTATATTTACTATTTTTATTGGATATTATAATACTACAATTATTTATAACACGATTATTTTAGGGGGTCGGTAATATGAGAAGGGGGTCGGTATAAGGCACATGTGTCCGATTACCGACCCCCCTGTTTATTCTTGTAAATATAATGATATCAACAATTTAAATATCCACATTATTCATTTCCATAATATTACCCTAATTACAATATTTCAGATAAATATATTTAATATTGAATAAGTTATTAGAAATAATAATTTAGGGGTCGGTAATCAGAGACTTTCCCCTATCTAAATAATAATTTTTTTTAGATTTAGCTTTATTGGTGGTATTAATATTATAAGGCACGCGATTTTTATGAAAATCAGAATAGTTCATACGCTGCGCGCTGATTGGTTATAGGGTGTCCGTATTAAGACATTTAGAGTGTCCGTATTAGGGACTATATGACCTATTAATATATGCTTATTGAATATTTAATGAATATTGAATACTTAATGAATATTTTATACAACATATAGAAATTAAATATTTAATTTTTAGAATTCTTTATTTTTTAATAATATAGTGTTATATTTTATCGATACATTTGTATATTCTTGAGAAGGTTTTGAGTTGAAATTTTTTTCTTAAATTTAAAAACGTAAAAAAAATCAGTTTATTGGATATATCAGCCATATTTTTAATTATTAAAAAATAAAAAAACTTTTTTAGACTATTTATATAATTATTAATATTTTATTCATCAAATATTTTTGTGTAGGATTTATGGTTTCTGAGATACCGAGAGTGTCCGTATTCGGGCACTGTCCGTATTCGGTTACTTTCCCCTACAACTACTATTTACATATATTGCATATCAATTGACAAATAATAAAAAAATATATTTTATTCAATGAATTCTAATTGTATGAAGATTATTCAAATGGTGAAAAAAAATACATTGCCAATTTATATAAATCAGTCTACCTAATTATAATTATAATGTTTAGGTCTAGCTCCATGACACATACCTTAGATTTATAGTTTACCAAAATACAAATATATAACACAGACACATAGAATAGATCCATAGAGCTAGAGAGTTTCTCTCTAGCTCTATGGATAGACCCATCGATATAATACCCCCTTTTAGAAAGACTTTCTTTATATCGATGGATAGACCATTGATTTGTATTTTAAGTCTAATATATTTTAGTTTAATATTATCAAGACCTCATATAACCTCGTCTTTATATGAGGTATTGATATTACAGTGGGCCATTATTAGTGGCCATATCTTCATTATTATTTAATATGATATCATAATTTTTAACATAATATCATTGATTTGTATTTTAAGTCTAATATATTTTAGTTTAATATTATCAAGACCTCATATAACCTCGTCTTTATATAAGGTATTGATATTACAGTGGGCCATTATTAGTGGCCATATCTTCATTATTATTTAATATGATATCATAATTTTTAACATAATATCAAAGATTTTCCAAAGAAAAATTCTGCAAAATCAAAATCATCAAAATGCTTCGCAAAATCTTAGATAATATCCTATCAATAATTAAATTTAAACAATACATTATATTATTTTCTTTATATCGATGGGCTATACATTGTATACGTTGTATATACATTGTATACATATAGTATAAATGTATAGTATACATACCGTCGGAAAATCTGTGTATATATATTAACAAATATTTTCCGAATGAATTCTGATTCGCAGAATCTTTGATATTATTAAATTCCCTATAATATCATTATGTCTATGATCTTTGTTATTTAAAATTTAAATAATATAAACAATAAATAAATAAATTTAACTCTTATTAAATATACAAATTAAATTGTTAGTTTTACAATAACAATTTAATTAACATATATATTTTAATTTTAATTATGTTATAAAATTATTTATATATATATATATATTTATATATTGATATTTTATATATATATATATCTGTATATATTAATAAATATAATATAATGAAATAGTTTTAAAAAGTAATTTTTTAATTTAATAATTTATTTGATAACTTATTATATTTATAATTATCTATAATTTATCTATTGATACTTATATATTTATAAATAATATTATAAAATAATTATGAATATATATATAATTACTATTATGCTATTTTAATAATTATAATAAATTAGTTTGATCAAATCTTAAGAAATTTTAAGAAATTATTATAATTTCTTCTTTATAATTATTATAATTATTATATGATTATCTGATATCATAATGAATCATTATGATAATGATACAGTGTATCATTGAGGTTACTTCACGAGTTGGGAACGGTTTTCAAAATGTTACCAGCAATTTAGGCGGGCGGCGAACGCGCATAGTGTATACACAGTATTATACTGAGTATACACTATCATAGTGTATATGTCATTTTAACTGTATAATTAACAATAGATTATATGTTTATATTCGGGTCGCATGAAAAACGGCACATTTGAATTTATATTCTCTTCTTAGTTTTATCGATTAAACATACTTATAATTAACGCAATTTAATTTTTAAATACATTTATATATTAGTATAAATATTCTACATATTATTTACTAAGCATACTGTTCTTACTTATTAATTTTAACTTAATTAACTTAAAGTTAATACATTATTATAATAATTATAAAAGCTTAGCAAATTGTAACATATTACTTAAATCTACTAATAAATTGTATCATAAACTTTATGATAGAGCCTATATTATATATCATAAGTTCATATATTTAATGTAATAAATATGTAATATATTATATATGATATTATTTATATATGTTCCGTTATTAATGCTGAACCTTTATATTCACTCATCAATGCCTACTGATATTGATAAAGCTTATATAAAATATATAATATATTTTATTTATATTATATATATAATATTATATATATATATATTATATTAAATTATATAATTTATATATAGTATATATATATATATATATATATATATATATATATATATATATATATATATATATATATATATATATATATATATACACACATAAACACACATAAACACACATATATATATATATAAATAAATAAATAATAAATAAATCAGATTTATTATTTCATGTTGTAAAGCATGAAATAATGGAGAAGTTAATAAACAAATGTATTTGTCTTTGCGAGAACTTCCCCAATCATCATATTCTAGATAAGTCAGATTCTCATGAGTAAAAAAATGTAAATATAAATAAATAAGATGTAAAGAATAAAAATATGTATCAATAAGTCAAGTTAAAAATAAATTATGTAAAGAATAAAAAATATGTATCAATAAGTCAAGTTAAAAATAAATTATGTAAAGAATAAAAAATATGTATCAATATGTCAAGTGTAAAAATAAAGGATGTAAAGTTATATAAACAAAATCACAGAAACGAGTTGAATTCTGAATGCCGAACTATAAAAGGAATAGGAATATATATCTATTATATATATAGCGCTATTCGCGATCACCGCCCGCCTCAACTGCTGATAACATTTTGAAATCCGTTCCTAACTCGTGCATCCCCCGTATATCATTGATACACTGTATTCGATACTCTGTATCATGTAGAATATCGAATATGGGGAAATATTTAATATGGTCTATTTATTTTGATTAAGATTCAAGAGGTCAAATTAAAATATGGTATACGTATACTTAGTATAATACTATACAGCTATACTGTATAGCTAAAATTATAATAACAACTAATTTATATATATATTATATTGTCATTCATAATATTATATTAAATATAATTATTATAATAAACATTTAAAGTTAAAGTTACTTTATCATAAACTAATATTAAATATTAGTTTATGATGACATTTATTATGTACGCAGTGTATAATAAACTAGTGTGTCAAATACAGAAACATGTGTTTGACACACAATAATGTACATAATTTAAAATATTATATATATATATCATATATTATATGATAAGATATAATAAGTTGTTATTATAATTAATTATATAGAGATACAATTTATCTCAGATACATATATAATATTTTAAATTTTACCTCAGCAATCGTAATCAAGATAAGCAGGAGACTTATTCGATATTCTACTAATTTAATTCATAATATACCTTGTTAAATTATTGTATTAACTATATTATATTACTATACTATTTTATATTATATAGGTTATTATTTATTCAGATCTATTAAATGATTTAAGTTTAAATATTAGTTATAAAATAAATATGTCATTAATTTATTTATTTTATATCTAATTTATAATGACAAATGAATTAATGGAATTAATTAATACTATATATCCTTTCTTAATACATATATTCATATAAATATTTTATTTATTTAATAAATGATTTATAGATACAGAACGTGTTTTGGGAATTTTTAGAGATATTTCATAAATATGAGGATTGCGTCAAGTACTATTTATTTATTAAAATTGTAGCTCATTATTAACAGATGATTACGTTATAGGCTTCCTTTAAATTGGTATTATATATATTGTAGATATTTGTAAATAAATCTTATACGCTATATCAATGTACACATCAATGCCTACAACTAATACGAAGTGAAATTATAAATAGCTAATAATATTAAATATATATACAGTCAAAGCTCGATAACTCAACATTGACGGGACGGAGTTTTCATGTTGAGTTAGCGAGTATGTTGAGTTATCGGATGTATAAATTTATTTTATTTATAATGGTATATTTGTTACGCTACTAATAGTATATTACTCCTAATGATGGTTTATGATTATTATTAAGTTTATAGATTGTATATTGTTCTAAAATAATAATTATAATAAATAAAAAGTCATAGGAATAGCAAGGATTTCTTGGGAATAGTACTATATTCATTTTTTATTGTATTACATTTTATCAACATGATTGTTAAACGTATATATAATATGAGTAATGTGTAATAAACAATTATCGTCAGTTAAATTATTAATTAGATAATTTCGAGTATTCTGTAATTCTTTTAGAATCTGTAGATTATAATTAAAATTAATTAAAATTAATTTAAAAAAAAAAGATTTACCTGAATTGATTTAATTTTATTGTTTACTTTGTCACTAGCTTTCATTTATGGAGATAGACGTAGATTTTCTCTTGACTGACATGTTACTTAATTAGATTCATAATCTTTAATGATTTCGAATATACAAGAATGTATATAAATAAACTTATTGTTAAAAATAATCATTCCCCATTGGATAATTCAAAATAGGCCTAATCCTTGATTATGCCTTGCAAGGATGCACTCATGAGTCATTGTCCATTGTGAGGGATAATTAATAAGTCTATATATTGAATTAGTCTATAGACTTAATTAATGTTTTGTTCACATAAATGCATTCAAAATAGTACTCTTAAGATAATATAATAATTGTAATTGTATTTTAAGTTTATATATTTATATCCATATATTATTAAATAAAACCATGTTGAATAATGTATGTTGAATTATATTTGTTGAGCAATGTAGTTTTAACGAATCCAACAACATATGTTTGTGATATTTTGATTTTCATAAATGTTGAGTTATCGGATGTATATTTACATGTAATGTATAGGCTAAGATTATAAAAACTATGTTGAGTTATATGTATGTTGAGTTATATTTGTTGAGTAATAGGGTTTTTGTTAACATGTAAAAGATACGAATCCAACCAAATATTTGTTGTATGTTGAGTTATCGGCAATGTTGAGTTATCGGCATGTTGAGTTACCGAGCTTCTACTGTATATATATATATATATATATATATATTAAATATTTATACATTTATGTATTCATTTTTGTACATAAATAATTCAAAAATTTCTTATATATTTTCTATGATAATATTCTGTAATACTATTAGTTATATTTATATATATATATATATATATATATATTATTACTTTTTTCAATTAGGTAATAAATGAAACTACTTTAAAATATAAACTTGATATTAATTTAAATATTATTCTCGTAAATTAAAAAATGTATTTACTTATTACCTTTCTCTCACCTGTATCCATGGGCATTATCTATCATTTTTAGTATTATATAAATAAATATTTATTTATTAAAATTGTAGCTCATTATTAACAGATGATTACGTTATAGGCTTCCTTTAAATTGGTATTATATATATTGTTGAAACATCTTTAAAACTAAATATATATATATGATTGTATAATATATATATATATATATATATATATTAGCAAATTTGTGAATATTAATTAAACTTATTATATTTATATATGGATTTAAAACATTCATATCAATAAAACAAACCATAATTTATTTAATTTTCTGATTAGGATATATATATATCGTAAATCTATTACACAGAAAATAACGGAGAGAGAGATATGTATAGCGGAAACATACCTAGGTATATCTGTCTCCCGAGTGACATAACTTTCTCGACTACCACTATTCAAACATGTATCATGACATTATATACATCTCTATTAACACTAGATAATACTGTGGTGGTAATTAACATCATATACTTCTTCAACATCAATATTAGATAATTCAAAGCAGCAAGTCAAATCGTATCAACAAAAAAGTCAAATCGTACCAACAAAAAAGTCAAATATTACCAACAGACATCTAAATGTACTAAAAAAAGTCAAATTGTACCATATATATATAAGTAAAATAGAGTTTTGTTACGGTAAGAAATTACTAATATTCTTAGCTAATACTAGGCAATACTAGTGTAGTAATATTACATAATAACGCTATACTACTACTACGATCAGATGAGTGACAAGTACGACCCCTATGATACGCCCACACCCGCCCTCGATGCCGCATCGGCTAGAGCTGCGAAGCATACCGCCAACCTGAACATGACTAAACTGGGGCTCGGTGGTATTGGGGGTAGCGTTCGTAACATGTACGCTTCGTCTCGTATCGGCGCCGAAGATAAGTTAGTCGTTCTCTGTGATCGTGAGTAGCTATCCATACTTGTCTATCTAGCACCTTTCTCTCACCTTTATCCATGACCATTATCTATCATTTTTACCTAGCTATGTCATCTATTGTCTATATATATATCCACATTTATCCGAATACTTATCATTTAATTCTCTCTAAATTTAAACTAGTATAAGCTCTCTTAATTTGAATTACCTCTAATAATATCCGATACTAGTATTCTTATAAAATAGGATTTTATTGAATTTTAATCTCTAGAATAGAATCTCTTTTCTGCACAAGTACGCATAACGAATTAGTAAGTATTCTAATAACTGCGTTAACAGCTCGTATTAGCTCGTATTAATAATGCTTACGTTAAGTACACAATTATGTGCCATAATGCCCTGTGTACTGATGATACTGACACCACCTCCTCCTCCTCCTCCTCCACCCTACTCCTCCTCCACTCTACTCCTCTTCCTCCTCCACCCTACTCTTCCTCTTCATCTACCCTACTCCTCTTCCCCTCCTCTTTATTTACCCCTCATCTACTCTGCTCCTCCTCCTCCTCGCCAGTTACTTTGATAAAGATGATGGTGAACAAGAGGAATGCGAATATCAACCTGCACCCGACTCTCCGTCGCATCAGACCACCACTGCCAACGTGAGCAGTGATAGTGATGACCCGCTGGATGCCTTCATGGCCGGTATTGCGGTTAGCACTACTAATATATAACACTATACTGTTGCATAAACACTATAGTTATTTTAAGTTCATCTTTATGAACCTAATTTGTATTTCTTTTTATTTTACAGTAGATATATTGTGTATAATTTCGCGTTACATTAGCTGCAGATAAAGTTGTATCTGCAATATCAATTACGTTATGGTTTATCATAAATATTTTGCATATTAACTTTCTTATGTTTGCTGCCTTCTCATAAAGTACCAGCACTCACTATACAAACTCTTGTTATTCTTGATAACAATTTCGTAAATATACCATGATTTGATATGTTATCGAAGACATTTATATATTTCAATAACACCATTTTTAATTTTTAATAATTGTGTTCTTACTATAAAGTATACTTTAGTAGTATATACATAATCATTTAAACTATCAGGAATTATAATAAAAAAATATAATTAGATACTAATATATTATTTAAATTAATATATAATAATATATTTTAACTTTAAGAAATAAAGATTCGTTTATGTATAATTCTTCACGTATTCAATATTATCTTTATGAAAATAGCCTGTGTTCATAGTTATATGTTACTTAGTGTTGTATTACTATTGCCTTTATACATTGATGCAGGAAACAGTCGAGAAGGAGAAAGTTTCTGACAAGAATGTGAAGAAGAAAAACAAACAAAATAAGTAAGCCGCAATACTAACATTATACATTATCAGTAACTGAATCCACATCATTACTCACTCGAAATATACACGTTTAATTAAGTAGAGAACATTATTATATATTATTATTATTATTATCAGATTTAGGTATATGTACCATGGTAATTGTATAAGTTATAGGGGTAATATTGGTCGTTATGATATTTCATTTTAATCAAATAACAATTCATATCATATTTATCAATCTTTATATTATGTGGTATTTTCTATTAGATATAAAAAATTCAATTTTATAAAAGCTAACTACAATGTAATATAGTCTATATATTACTTACGATTGCCTATATACTTATGTTACTATATAATTAAACTCGGTTATATGGTTAACTCTATTAGGTATTACGATATATTATAGTATTTATATTTCATGAATATAATATATTATAGTATTTATAAATAGTAAACAATTACATTTTTTACAATTAGAAAATGATTAATTATTATTTACACTCTATAAAAGTTTAAATATATATATTCGTATATTAATTGTTACATTAAATATATATATATATATTACATATATATATGTATATATACAAATATGATACATTATATACATTACCTATACACATACACATACACGCATACAAATACACACACACACACTCGCCCACATACACATACATACGCCTATACTAACCGCCCCCCGCCCCGTCACCCCCCCTAGAGGTGTACGACAGGACATAGACACTGAGGACATAGAAGAGTCTTACTACCGCTACATGACGGAGAACCCCATGGCGGGGGTGATAGTGGACGACGACGATAACCCCATTGAATACGACGAGGATGGAAATGTGATCATCACTGAACGCAATCGGGTTAGTCGTCGCGCACCATCGATTCACGCGCCATCGTCCTAATATGTGTACGCACACGCTAACGATAATGTTGGTTATTGACATATAAATTGAATATACTTAAATTATAAAAATGGAAATTTCAACTTTTATAGTGTTCATTACCGAACATAATCGGATAATTATCGCAATATAATAATCACCACACTCATCAATTGATGGCTTTTAATAATTTATAATAATTAATTATACATACACCTTTAATGTTTTGGCACTACCTGAGTATACATTTCCATATTTTAACTTAGTTGTTTTTATTACATTTAAAATATATATATATATATATGTATATACAAATATAACTTATATTATATGTATTATAAAAGCTTATACAAAATATATGCTTGTAATTTCATTAATTTCCGATCGTATACACAGTATACTCCAAATATAATAAAATATACTTGTAAATCATGAATGATAGATTTTAAAACATATATACTCATGTATATATATATCATCATCATACGTTTAATATAACCATTCTTATGTTAAACTTACAATGGTTTAGTTGTTAACCTCGCTTATATGCTATCGTATGCTATAGATTCTATTATATATCCTAATTAACCCTTACTGTATTGTGTAATGCCGTTCATGTTATTCCGTATCATATTCCAGCAATAGACTGTGTCTTGAATATTTAACATTCATCACAAATATAAGTTCTAATTCATCTAATTAAGTATATAATCAACCGTATATACTATACTTGTACAGTTACACACACTTGTTCTACTTTAGAGATGATCGCCTACTTGTGCTGTTGATCTACCAGCTGCACACTTGTAAACCCTACATGTATATAATATACAGTACATTGTACATCTACTTGTACAGTATTGCTCTCTGTTATACACCCGCTGCAAACTTGTATAGTACACCTTATATTGTACTGTTAGGTCAAACATTGACCTCGACTTGTACAGTTGATAGTACACCCGCTACCTCTTGTACAGTGCATTGTACACTTACTTGTACAGTGCATTGTACACATACTTGTACAGTTAATCAACCTATCTCTCCCTTATACAGTAGACCGACCCCTTTAATAAGGTGTCCTTATACGTTACATTTACACCTTGACCTTGACCTCTATAGTTTACAGACTATCTGCCTCTTATACGTTACATTCACCTATTGACCTTGACCTCTACAGTTGATAGACCCACTGCCCCCAGTCGATCACGGTGACATCCTGTACCAGAAGTTTGACAAGAACTTCTATGAAGAACATGAAGAAATCAAGGCTCTAAGCTCGCAGGAAGTGGAAAACTTCCGGAAGACGCTCGGTATCAGGGTTAGTCTGACCAATCAGGTGGCCTTAAATCTTTTCCTCCACGGATATATATATATATATTTCAAAACCTAATAACAATAATCAAAACACAATAGTTATAATAAATGTTTTTTACAATAACCTCATATGATAAAGGTAGGGTATGTTTTTATTCAAACTTAATTTAAATTTAATTATACTTTTATTTTCCACTTTTGTTTATTATATCTGTATATGTATGCTTTATATGAATATTAAATATCATTTATTATTATTATATATATATATATTTATTTATTATAATACGAAATACAATATTTAAAAAAAAAATGTCGCTTAATATTTATTATATATAATTGCATCTGAATTCGCAAAAAGAAATAAATCATAAAATCAAAATATATGTTATTTGTTAACCACATAAATCATTCAATAATTCACTAAATTAATTGACAATTTTAGTTATGATAAATATATAATTGTTAAGTTATATTTATTTTTAATATTCAATATTGTTAAATTTATATGACTGTAGATCTTTTATTTTCAAATTATTGAATGATCTGTTAATGTGTTGTCTCCTTATGTATACTAATGCTACTTATGTATTAAGTTTAATGGTACAAGTCTCACAACTAGTGTAATGCTTATTTGCATTGTTGACTAAATATCTATGTTTATTATTTATTTAAAATATATACTTATATATTTATATATTTTTACAATATATTATACTAATAATTTATATTAAATATTAATATCAAAATATATGAAATAATCAATGTTATGATTTTATTCAGTCAATCGAATATAGTTGTTTTCTATTGATAATCTACGAATGCTGGAGAAATACCTATTCAAATATTTAACACCTAAATAGATATTGAGTCTTGAGCCTCGGTTATTGGTGTTTAAATAAACTATTCTAGGTTATTCTAGGCTATTCTATATATTTGATAACTCATTAAGTTAAATACCATCTACTTTATTTAATGATGAGTATATTTTAATGTATACATCCTTAATATTTTATATTCAAAATTATAATAATTTATAATTTAATCTTAGTGTATTTTAAAAAAATTCTTTATATAATAATAAAATATTTCGTCAATATAGATTTATATAATATATCCTATTATAAAATATTGTATCGAAAAAATATATAACATATTATATAAATATAAAATATATAACATTAGTTATAATGATTTTAGTAGACCACCATTTTTCATATTATAAATAAAATTGGTCTTAATATAATATTTAGAACTTATCTGTATAAATAAATGGTCAGCTCTCATTAAAATATGGATGCCTTAACATGAGAGTGGATACTAATTGACTTTATAGCCATTTATATGGTTATTAATATAATTTCATATAAATTCATTGATGGATGAAGGACTCCACCAAAAAAAATAATAACATATCTATATTTATTAAATAAGCAACATTAAACACGTGTACACAAATCTAGTAACAACACGCCACCCTTCCCTTAATTAAGTGTGTGTGTTATCAATATGATTACTTATTATTATTATTATTAAATTGTTTATCGACTCGATAAAATGTTCATATTTTGTATGCGTCGTATAAGTGAAACATAACTTACGTTATTAAAGTTAGAGAATATAGTCGGAGATGGCGTTTAGAAGTAATAAAGTTATTAATACATCTATTACTACTAGGTATCCGCAATACTATTAATAGAACACGTACCACACCCCCCCTTAACTAAGCGGTACTGTTATCTCTATCCGTGATACCCCTCCACCCCCAGATATCCGGCATACAAGCCGACTACAAACCCGTACCACACACCCCCCTTAACAAGCCCGTACCCCCCATACCCCCACCCCCAGATATCCGGCATACAAGCCGACTACAAACCGGTATCGTCCTTTGCTCACTTCAACTTTGATGAGGACCTCATGAAGGGCATCCGTAAGCTGGGCTTTACCTCTCCCACTGCTATACAGTCTCAGGTAGGTAGGGGGCCTCTAGTTGTTGGAGGGATCACCTCATACCGTAGTCGTATCAGTAATACAATTATTTAGTTTAAAAATGAATGTATATAAATGTATATATTAATATATATATATATATATATATATTAATGTATATATATTAATATATACTCAGTGGATATCACAAACAAATAATTGATTTAGACAATATATTTGTCTAATAACACTGTGTGTGACACATGCTAACCATAGAGAGGTTAATGTCATTGTCTCTATTCCCAGTGGAGGGGTGTGTATCATAGATCTGTAATCATACATCTATTATACATTCAAAAATAGAGTAATCGAGTTACTTCATAATATGTATTAAAATATTGAATATTATATATTTATTATAATTTATAAAAACAGAAAAAAAATGACATTGAAAATTCATCCAATATTCACATAATACTTATGTTATATATATATTATTTATATTATAATTTATATTATTTGAATACATTCCAAAATAGTAATAGTCAAATTGATGTTATAAATAAATTTTTATATTTTAATATTAAGAAGCTTTATCATTTAAAATATCACCTTAATATAATATAAATATATATGTAATATATAATAGTTAATTATATTAATATAAAAAGATATAAGGATTTAAATTCATTATTTCATTATTTGAATATTATTGAATTGAATTGAATTTGAAAGAAATTATTTATTATTTCATTGATTTATAATTAATAATAATATATAATGTATGTTTATATTTTACTTACAAAATAGTATTCTCCTTAATTATAATATCATAAGTATATTAGACAGAATTTATAAACAGAATTATTATATTAATTAGTGAAGAATTGATTTACAAATTTTCAAAAAATTGTGTATCTTCACATGAGCAATATATTTGTGCAATCGTCGCAGAAAAATACATAGTTTTATGATTGTACAATCCCCTATCTTTATAAATGTTAGGGTATTCACATAAGAAATCCATTTGTGCAATTGACAAAGAAAAAAGACATCATTTTTAAAACTTATGAACTTATAATTTAAGGATTGTACGATTTTGTCACCCGATTGCACGAATGGATTGCTCAAACCCCTTTATACATTATATTTAATTATAATATTATAATGTCATGTACTATTATAACATGTTTAAGTGTTAAGTGTTTATTATAATCATAATATAGTTTATAATATTTACCGAATTTAATAATAATATACCATATTACATTTTAATTTATAATTAACATAGTAAAAATTATATACGTAGTTAAAAATAATCTATTTATATCATAATTGAATAGTTATTGAATTTATATTTTATTACATATTTTCACATAATTTTAAAAGATTAAATATAACATTAAATAGGTGTATAATAATTATATAATATATATATATATATATATATATATATACATATATATATCGGTTATTTCAGTTAAAATATTTGTTAATGTTTGATATAATTCTTATTTTATTAATAATTAATATTAATTAATATAAAATTGATAATAATCATTAATTATAAGATATGTCGCTTTCTATAATATAACAACTTAATGACTATAGCTACGTAAGCAATGCTAATAACTATGCGCTGATACCACCCCCCACCCCGCCTCAACCCACCCCTCTACCACAGGCTATTCCTGTATCGCTGAGTGGACGAGATGTGATAGGTATAGCGGAGACTGGCTCAGGTAAGACTGCTGCGTTCATCTGGCCCCTCCTCGTCCATATCATGGCTCAGGTAGGTCCATATGCTATATATGTATTCATATATTGTGAATGTTATATATATATATATATTGATAAATATTAAATATAATTTCGTTTATTTATTAAAAATATTTGTTTTTGTAATTATTAAAAACAGTATTACTTTACTATTCCAATTACTATTTCTATGTAATGTTGATTAATTAATTTTATAATAAAATATAGCATTGATTTCCAAAAATTATGAATTAATATTCAAACATATGATATTATATAAACTAAAAAGTTCTTACCTGTGATTTATAATTGAATAATACAGCTTTTAATGAGATACGCACTATCCCCTAATAACCATACATGGTGCTTCTTAATTAGCTGGTGTAGATTGTAGTGTTCATTGAAACTATTGTTGTTTAAAGTTTAAAACAATACAATAAAGTGGATATTGTTGATGATATATCATATATATCATGATATATATATACAAATGCACACAATAGATTAGATGATAACTTCCCTGTGTATTAATAACCTGCATTGTTGCCCCTGATTCCCTTCTCCGCACCCCAACTGTAAACTCCACTCTATAACACCCCGTCACACCATCACCACTACTACAGGGTCCATTACAACCTGGAGACGGACCTATAGGTCTTATCTGCGCCCCTACTCGAGAACTCTCCATACAGGTTACCACACACACACACACACACACACACACACACACACACACGCATGTACTAATCACTCTAATAACTACCACTCGGCTGTACACATATCAGCAACTGTGTTTGCCGATTATTGATTTATTATTATTGATTACATTGTCTATACGCTTTTGAGAGATGTCTGTTAATATATAAAGTAGTTAATAATCTATTACGATTAGAATATCAATACGTTATATTTATCTACATTTAATATATCAGTTTATTAGCCCGTAATGTACTATATTGGTCACTATTGAATCTCGAACAATACTTTAAATAGCTAGATATACCTAGATTTGTGTCAATATTCTAGCCACCTAAACTGTAACTATTAAGCTTGCTCACTGCGCTACACTGATAGCATTACATACATTGAATACATGATAGTATTACACATGTGTTCATTAACAGTGATGATACATAATGTGTCCCATATGCATATCATTGCAACATCATACTTATGGGTATGTATAGGTATGTATACTATACTACTTTTTATTATTTTTAATGTTAAGGTTTATTGGTCACTCTTCCAACCACCCACCCCCCTGCCTTTATAGTAAATATTGCACAAGTTTTATATTTGTCATAGAATTATGATGAATATTGTGTTAATTATTTATATCGTAATCGTAATTGTAGTAAGTTATTTACACACAACTTTAGTAAATACATATAAGAATAATTCGATTTCTCAGAAACTCTATATATTATACAGTTTCATCGTTTTCTTGAAATGATATATCTGTAAAATATTCATAAATATACAGATATTAGTATTGTGTATAATGTTAATCATAAAATTGTAATGGTAGAGTTTGAATTGTAATTTTAGGGGGGTACGCTGCTTGGTAGAATTCAATGTATAAAGATAGGGATTTTTATTTATTTTTAAAAGTCTATTAATCACCAAATAAAAGTTATTTTAATTCTGTAAACGGCTTATTGTAGAGGGGAATATTGTTTATAAAAAAATATAGCATCATAAGAAAATATTATGTATTTTCTGAAATATAAGTCTTCAAATAATATTAAACATTTATATCATTTTATTTTTATTTAAAATTATTTTATATATATGATATAATAAAAATAGTCAATAAGCCTATAGTTTTATAATATAAACATAATATGTAATAAATACTGATAATGTCATCTAGTTATGAACATTATTTTCGGAGTTATAGAATTTAATAGGAATATAATTTATCAAAAATAATTATTCTGAGAAAATCAAGTTTAAAAATAGTACTAACATTATAATTTATATTTTATGATTTTACATAATGATATTCTATAATGATATATTATTCTAGAATAAAAAATTACTCAACCAATCAAATGCTACTATTTATTCACTTTGAACTATACTCAATAATAATAGATATTCAAATTAAAAATAAGATATAATTACAACTCAGTAAAATAACTTTATATAAACATACTTTTCTGGAATTTGTTATGGTTTTTTTCTCAGCTATTTATATTTTAAAAAATAGGTTGAGTTTTAAATATTCGATTTGAATGTTTTATATATGGTTTTGAACTATAATTTTCGGATATGTTATATATAACAAACTATATTTGATATTTTTCAAATAATATTTGTTTACATTTTTTAAAATATTTGAAATATCCCCACAACCCGCATAACCCCTTAAGTGTAACATAGCTTCTTAAAATACAACAGTTGTATTGAAATAACATTAAAATTATGATTACTCAATAAATATAGCAATATTCATCATAATATGATGAAAAATATATAATTCGCGCAATATTTACATTAAGGACTTTTAAAATAATCTAATTATACAATTCATATAAACTACATATATTACAAACTTCCTAAAATTATAATGCTTGTATCTTAATTATCTCCCTGGAAAATACATATTTATGTAATATAATGCTAATTTCCCTATATTTTCCAATACAAATTTGTGGCCAATAAACCTTCAAATTAATATAACAAACTAGTATGATACACATACCCATAGGAAGCCGCACGCATGTGAAGTTGTATCAATATTCATAATGGACACATTACGTATCATCACTGTTGATGCATGTCATTCGAGATTAATTTATTTTCAAACAACACAATTCATAATCCATACACTTTTTAATAACATCAAACGCTATTTTAATATTGCACAAAAACAAAACAAAAAATTATATACATATTAAACACAGAATGTTGCAATTAACATTATCATCACTCCTAATGCACACACACACCCTTACACACACACCCACACACACACCCACACACACCCCCACACACACAGATCTACCAAGAAGCCAAGAGGTTCGGTAAGGTGTACAACATCACTGTAGTGTGTACATACGGAGGAGGTAACCTATACGAACAGACTAAAGCTCTAGAGGCAGGAGCTGAGATTGTAGTCTGTACTCCGGTTTGTGCAGTCCTTCAGCTCTATCTATCTCTCTCTCTCTCTCTCTCTCTCTCCTCTCTCTCTCTCTCTCTCTCTCTCTCTCTCTCTCTATCTCTCTCTCTCTCTCTCTCTCTCTCTCTTCCTCTCTCTCTCACTATCTCTCTCTCTCTTCCTCTCTCTTCCTCTCTCTCTCTCTCTCTCTCTCTCTCTCCCTGTTATTTCACTTGACTCTAACTAGACCAAATAAAAGTTGGTTTAGTGAAGTGAAATAATTACATTGCTAATCTAGATTAATATATATCGACATTGGACTGCATAGATTCCAACTCACTCGAAATTAAGCAAAACCCAGTCTTGGTACTTCTAATGGGTTATTTAGTTCTTCTAATGGGTGAATTAGTATAGTTGTATTATGTTTATATTAGATAATATATTGATATATGTAGATACAAAATTATACAAATGTAGACAACAAATATAAGATCAATTAAAAATATATATGAAATTAATTTATTTTATATTTTCATTATTTTAATCGCCCGAATAAATTATTTAGATTAAAGATAATAATAAGAGTATATATTAACTAGTTATATCGTAACAACCCCTTACATAAACACCCTCACACGCTCACACGCATGCATGATAGGGCAGACTAATAGACCTGATCAAGAAGAAAGCGCTGAACCTTCAGAGAGTTACCTACTTGATATTCGATGAAGCAGATAGAATGTTCGACATGGGATTCGGTAAGTAGGCCACGCCCCTAAGAACCACACCCCCTCTATATGGTACTCCGCCCCTTAACCACACCCATCTATATGGTTACCCCGCCCCTTAACCACACCCCTTCTATACGGTTACCCCGCTCCCACACAGAACCCCAGGTGCGGTCCATTGCTAATAACGTCAGACCTGGCAGACAAAGTTAGAGATGATATAGACATTATTGATGTAGAATTACTGATGCATTCTAGATATTATTAACATGAATATTCTTATTCTATTTAAAATTATGAATTCATTTAATTCATTTATTAGTTTTAAGATTGTGTTATGAATATTATTGAATAATCTCTTTATATATATACACTATTATTGTACACTAGTATATATACACTATTATTATACACTAGTATATATACACTATTATATACAAACCCAAACCAAACAATATACTAATATCATACACTACTTATCATGCACACATATACACACTACTACTACATACACTATTACCCACCCACATACTCCCACACACACACACTCCCACATACTCCCACACACACACACTCCCACACACTCCCACACACCCACACACACCCACACACACACTCTCACACACACCTACACATACCCACACACCCACACACACCCACACACACAGCATCTCTGTTCAGTGCCACATTTAAACGTAAGATAGAACGCCTGTGTAGAGATATCCTCATCGACCCTATCAGAATCATACAGGGAGATATTGGGGTGGTTAGTACTGCATAGGGGTAGTTAGTACTGCATAAGGGTGATTAGTACTGCATAGGGGTGGTTAGTACTACATATAGGTGGTTAGTACATCATAGGGGTAGTTAGTACTGCATAGGGGTAGTTAGTAGTGCATAGGGGTAGTTAGTACTGCATAGGGGTATTTAGTACTGCATAGGGGTATTTAGTTATGCATAGGGGTATTTAGTAGTGTATATTGGGCCTATTATCACTCTATAATCCCTAATAGGTGTATCATATGATACTATACCTATACTAGGTAAATGGGTTAAGTATAGTTTAACTTAATATACTTAGCTAGTTATATTGTATACAGGTGTATCATGCATCTATGCCTATACCCGCACTGTAAGTTAAGTATATATGAATATACTAGACGGAATAGACTTACTGTCATACCCATTAATAAAGGGGCTCTAGTTAAAATATGTTAAACAATAATTTGTTATTACATATTTTCAATGTTTAGTATCTTATTTATATATTTTTAAAAGTTCTCAAATTATTTTTTTGATTTTTATATTTGTATCTGAAATGTTTACTATAAATGTATAACATATATATCTATATGAATCCTGTTGGATTTATTATTATATTTTATATTAATTAATTAAATGATGATAAACTTAAATTTTAATGAAAAAATGTAAAATAAATATTTAACTAATTGTGACTATATTTTACACCATATTAAATTAATTATATTTATATAAAGACAGAATATATATATATATATATATATCTGTTGAATACAAACAAATTAAGTAATTATCTCTATTATTTATTTATCCATAGCGTTTTTAGATAGAGCTAAAATAGCATTGTTTAGATGAACGTTAGCCTCCCCCCTTAGGGATACCATAGAAATACCCTGTCAACAAAGTCTTACTGAAAGTCATCTAGAAATAATAGAAAAGGGATATTTTATGATACTACATGTCATTTATTTATAATTTGTATAACTTATATATTGACAAATTATGTTATTTTAGATAATATTAGGGTTAAAATCTGGCCCAATTTGTTGTGAATGCTGCTTAATAATGATTCTTAATACTTTAATACTTACTGTATCATTTTTAATTTTTTGTAAGAATCTTTATTTTATAATTAAGACTTTAATTGTCCAAGTATTAAAAATATTTTCATAATAAATAAATATGTTATGTTTGAAAGATTTGTATATTTAATGTAACTATAAATAATACTAAATTTAAATGTTATAATAAATATAATTCCATCGTAAATATTATTATCATTGCGCATACATTTACGCATCGACACTAGACACCTCCGCAAGTGTTCACGAGCACGTAACCTTCACTACAAGGACATAACCTTCACTGCAGGCAAACCAAGATGTATCTCAGTACGTGCGAGTGCTATCTTCAGATGAATCCAAGTGGATGTGGTTGAAGAGTAACCTCGTAGACTTCACTTCCTGTTAGTTAGCCCCGCCCCACATCATACATTGTACCATATACACCTATACTTACACCTTCACATGCACCTTCACATACACTAATCTACCCATACATATACACACAATCACGCACACATACCCACACTTCTACACTCATACACACACATACACACAAACCTATACTAATTCACCCACACACACACACATGACCACACCTACACATACCCCGACACATACCTACACACATAGCTACATCCTCTCCTACACATCTATCCACATATTCACACATTTATGTTCCTATATATATAGCTGACATATTAAACGCTCCATCATAACATTTTCCGTGTTATTTAAACATGGATATACCGAGACGAATAATGATGTGTTTCAGAATATTTGCAATAGATTCGCCAATACTTGATGTAGGATGAATAAAATCCTATACATTTTTAATATTATTTTAAGTTTAAATTAAAAAAATATAAACATTTCAGATTATGTATATTTATACTAACAAATAGTCAAATAGAGTATTTTTCTTCATTATAAATAAAATTTAATAATAAAATATTGAAATTTTATTATATTTTTTATAAATAAATATATATAATAGATTATAAATATACAATTCATAGACATTTGAGCTATAATGCTTCACTCAAATTTCTATGATAAATTATTAATTTCTGCAAACATATAATCATCACAGAGATTACAATAATATACAGAAAAAATCCTTTATTTGACCTAAATTGCAGTTTTAGATATCAAAACCCCTCCAATATTTTGCCAGGGGGGGTTGCAACCATCTCTGTTCCGGCACCCATACCAGACACACACACACCCACATACACCCACCTACACACACAGCCGGTACTGTACTGATATTTGTAACCCGTAAAGAGAACTGCTCTAAACTCTGGGAGAACATCAATGCCAACGACTTCAATGGTAAGGAGACTGCTACTGTAGCGCCCCCTATCTTCATTATGACCTCTAATCGACCTTTAATAGAACAGTAATCACTTAATGTAACATCTAAATTATATATTGTATATTTTATATTAATAATATATTATCAGGGTTTTTAATTATACTAATTTATTTGGTTGTATATTAGAATTTTTTTTTCTGGGATTATAATTTAATAAATACAAATACAATTACTTATTCTAATAGTATTTAATGTAAAAATCACATAGATTAAATAATTCAAATAAAGATCAATATATTGTTTATAATAGTAATATATATTAACTTATATGTTAATGTATTTTACTTATTACTTTATTTTGTTTACTTACGATGTTAATGTATGCATAATAGTATTATATTATTATTAATAATGTATAAAGTGCCGTTCACCGTACATATATTCAATCGGGTTATGTATTTTTTCCGCGATTATCGCAAATTGTTCATGAACATTTTCTATTTTTTGAGATAATTTATGAAATTGATAAGGAAAACTGAGACATACTTATTTGTGTCAATACATTTTTTAATTATAAACCATTTAAAAGATAAATAAATAACAAAATGTTCATCGTTTCTACTTAATTCATATTTATATTCACTTCTGAGTTTCAACTATTAAACATCATTATATTTAACACAACTTAATTTTGAAATACATTTTATATAAATATAAATATTCAAAATATTATTTACTATGCATTAACACTTGAACAAATTTTAAAAGCTAAAAAAATGGTACAAAATTCAGTAAAACATTATGCAGAAATTATAGGCTTATATTATATAATATATATATATATATTAGTATGGAGTGAATTTCAAATTTTAAATATCTGTCAATCAAATAAAATCAAATATTCCAACATATAAAATTGCTCATATATTATATATTTGTATATCTAATGACATTGAAAACTATATTATAAATTAAAGAATATTTTTATAGTATTAATAATATTTAATTTATAATTTAATATGCAAGGAATTTGCTACACAGGTAATAATAAGTTAATCTGGTAATTTATAATTATTGAAAATCTTATATTTTTGGTAAACAAATATTTTGTATATTTGTTTACAATATTTTAAAATTTTTTATAAACTTATCTAACTTATTTAAGTGATAAACTCCAGGATACATTGTATTAGGGTAAGTAAAATATCTAATATTAATCATAATATTAGTTATAATTTAATGTGAATTAAACAATAATAATGTATATATATATAATAATAAATAGTTAATTCAATTCAGATAATTTTAAATTAAAAAATGTAATTCATAATTCGTATGTCATGAATCTTATAATAATCACTGATTAAATCACAATACTTATGATAAGTGAAATGAAAATTAATATTGAGAATTATGTTTACTTTATGAATTAAATAATAATAATGTATAATATAATATTAAATAGTAAACAATTAATTCAATTCAGATAATTTTAATTCATAATTCGTATGTCATACGAATCTTATGATAATCACAAAACTTATAGGGTTTTAAAATTTTGATTTTATCCATAAAATGATTATTATAATATTATTATTAAATTAAATTTACATTCAATAATATATTGACATAATCCGCACATTAAAAAGCGCCACATTTAAAATTAAAAATCGACACAAGAGTCATAAGACATATGTCTTAAATTTGTATTTAATATATTAAATATTATCTACACATAATTATTATTTTAATATGATTGCCTATTATAATTAGAAATAGAGTAATTATTTATTTCTCCAAGTATTGTATAAATTATATTTCAAACGAATGATATCATTATGATAAAATTAATATAAATTATCTACTTTATAATACGGTATTAATAATTTATTAATACCTTATATAGTGCATAAGTCATGCTACAAATAAATATGTATAAAATAATTTAACTATTATATCGTATATCTGATAATATCATATATATTATATATATATATATATATATATATATATATATATATATATATATATATATATATATATATATATATATTATATCAGTCCCAATATATAGTACCAAGACAGTACACTAATGGTTTTTAATATATAAAATATAGATTATGCAGATTTTAATGTGCGGATTATGTACTATTACCAATTACGATTACAATTATTATTAACATAATTATATTTAATATTATTAATTTAAATATTATACGAATGGCATATATTTTATTAAAATTATCTATAACATCATTTATTATAATTATCTTTAAGTATTAATATTTTCTCTAATAAACTTATATATTATTCTAATATAATCTATAATTTACATAATTATCATATTAGTTTCAATATTGGTAATCGATATACATATATATTTATATAAAGTTTAGATAATAATTATAATATCATAAGCCTTATTTAATATTTCACATAATAGGGCTTTCACACCGATTCCATATTTATGTTCACGTATGTAGATCGGTTTACATGATTATTTTTCTGTTCGTAGAATATTCTTTTTATTACTGTGCACGTAACCTACCAATTTTCTTTAAATTCACACATGAAAAAATGCATGTGCATGTATTTTTTGCACAATCTATGCACATGGAAATAAATAAATAGTTGGTATATAAGCCTTATAAAGTTGAATTGTATACAATATTTTGATTTTTCTATTTAATAAAGTATAATAGTTTTAATTATTGTATCCTACTTAACAATATTAATAAAGTACCAATCATTTCGCACCAAGTAAATTCGTACCAAGTCAATCATACCGATAAAAAGTCAAATTATATATCTTATTCTATTAATATAGTCAGTGTAGGGAAACAAATCTTTTTATAATTGTCCATTCATGTTTCTTTGATATTCAAATTATATAACTTTCCAATAGACTATAATTATACATTATATATAAAATTATAAAAACTATGTAACCTAGGTGCATGGTCTACGAGATGTTACAGTCGATATATTATAGAAATTAAATACCAAATCTCATGAGATTTAAATCAAAATTAAATAAGATCACTAACTTAAACTATTGTAAATTAGGTTATCTTCATACTTAAATTTATAAATAGAAAGTAAATATGCTATAATATATTCTACGTCTAACCTTAATATTACAATGATTTTTTTGATTAATAGGACCTACATAGTATTTTATTGCCTACGCTTAATTGATATGCTACAGAATGAAATTAAGTTGATCACATATTATTATTATGATAATTGTCGTAGTATTATATGTATGAGAAACACAATGCACGCTACTACTAATCACAAAGATAAATTTATCAATTGTAATATCATATAATAATTATATAATTATATATCATAAATATCATAAATATGTAAATAATTTCCAATTACTTAAATATTATTTATTCAAAAACCATCTAATTGTGTATACACATCTTATTTATAGGTAATTGATTAAACTGAAGATTAACTAGTTATGTTGGCTTTCTGCTAATGTCTATGAATGATTGGAAGCTACTAAGGATATCAAAATATGAAATTCTGCCATTGTAAAATCATTTTAGGTAAGATATATAATTATAATCATAAACCATATAATACACCTAGGGTATAATAGTCTCCTTGTATAATAATGTAAATATGTATTGTAAACTGTAATTATAATTAAATATATATATTTAATATAATAAATTGTATGTGTTCTATTTGGTAATTTTCTTGATTTTATTATATGTTCTATTGATATCATTCTTATATGTATATAATAATCTGCTAGCATAGATAATAAAATATTCTCACAATGAGCAAAGTATCCATTTATCTGAATACTTTTATGAATAATTGTAATATGTTCAGTATACATATATTCTATTTATTAAAGAAAATAAATTTGTTGAAACATTTGTGAATTTAGAATTTAATTTGGAAATATGTTCGTAAATATCTTAGATGGAATATATCTTTACTCGGTTGAGCTAATATTCAATTATGAGTGTATTTTAATATTATAATCTATTAAATATTTATAATTATCAATATAAGTATATATTATATCATAAATGTATTAGATATGAACTGCATGATAGATTGTATTTATTGTGACATTTTTATTTTAATTGTGTTATGTTATTGTTTAAAATCATAAATACTCATAGCGATAGACTACCTATGGTAGTTGATATATATATATATATATATTTATATCAAACTGGCGTTTTAAAAATTAATTTATAAACTATATTATATTCTAGATTTTTAATTATATACTTAATTTTACAAATGCATGTCATACTATATATTCAGCTTCATGTATTTATAAAATAATAACATTTATAGTATGTTGTTTTATTGTATACTATAGTAATAACTAATACATTATCAGACATACCTACCGTAAAATTGTATTTAATATTTAATATTTATATTCATAATGTAGTAATTTTTAATTGGATTTGATTATATATAAAATATGCTATAACACTTGGTATATATATATATATTAATTAAAATTAGCCTGATAATAATATTTCGGTATTTATAAAGATCGAATCACTAATCTGGATTAATGAAGAGTAACACAAGAAATTGGCTCACACGCTGAACTACTGGTGATGGTTATTGAAAGAAAACTGAAATGGTATTGTGATGTCTCAAGATCCATCTCAATGTCAAATACTATTCATCAAGTTACTGTGGTTGGCACATGAATAATAGCAAGACCAAAACTCAATGGTAAGATGAATGGACCATACAGAAATCAGCGAATCGATGAGAGTGACGACAAAACGAATGGAGTGAAATTTTCAAGAAATCAACTGCGCCTCTATGTCATCTTAAAGCTATATGATAGATTAAAGGTTAATAATATTTAATAATATTTAAACACAGTGTATTTGATTTCTTTTATAATTACATCATGACCAAATTCAATATATAAATAGTTTAAATTAAAGATATATTTTATTCGCATTGATTTATTAGCACTATCAACTAATTTGTATCACTGATAACTAGGCCTTAATATGCCACCCAATTTTAATATATTTTATATGCAAGCAATTTATTTATAAATATTATATCTAATTTTCATATCCCCAACAATACTATTGTAGTTGACTTTCAATTATTTTTAAGAGTTATATTTGGTTATGTATTTGGGGTGTATTTAATTTATAAATTAATTATATATTGAAAATATCTAACTTGAATTATTTAAACTGGTTAAAACGTTATAAATTAATATTTTGTGAATTATAATATTAAATTATATTTATTTTCATAATAGGGATCAACAAAGAAAATAATAGTCATTCAACTATAAGAGAAAATCCGTAACCTTCAGAGTTAATCTACTTGGTGCCTTTGTGAGATGCTAGCATATCTGTGACGACAAACTCGGGATGAACAATATCAGTAGCTAGTCGTAATCGTACCTGGTGATGTGGGCAGCGGCCCTTCCACCAGGAATATAAACACCGTGTAAATATAATAAAATAATATAGTCATACGAACACTAGGTATCACACTACGTATTCAGCGCGCACACATAAGCCCTCCAACAATATCAATAGTTTATTAATTTATTTCCTGCTTATAGTGATTATGTTTATTTAGTATATGTACTACTATAATGAAGTTTAAGATTAATGGAGATAACTCAATATTATTATAACTTGCATTATTATATTATTAATAATATTTAACATGATTTTTGGTTCAGTTTGATAATTAAATAAAATGTAAAATTGCTCTCGTCATCTACCCTAATTGACAACATAAAGTATTATTGTTAAATATTTGTTTGTATAGTATTAGTAGTATAATATTAGTTATAATAGAATGGAATAGTGTATTGGGTATAGTGTACAGCATATATTTGTATTATATTTAGTATGTTGTAAATTACTATATTTGACAGTATTCACAAGAGAAGTAGGTTATTATGTATTATTTGTGCATATAAAGTAGATTTTGCGAATATGAACAAAATATAAATGTAATACAGTCTTGGTTATTCTTTCAATATCTTAAATTAAAATAATATTTAAATAAATGTATATATATAAATTAATTTTATATTTAGGTATAAATATTAAGTACAAATATAATATAATATTTATTAAATAGTTACCGGTAATAATATTTCAAGTATTTATTATATGAAATGGACATATTTAAAAGTCTGTCGTAGAAACTTATCTATAAAATCAAAATGGGGACAGAAGAAGGCGATGGATATGGACGATCCAGATATATTTTAATGTGTTAACCTAATATTAAGATACATCTAATACTATGATTATATTAATAGTCATTATTTATAAATAAGTTTTACATGTAAATGTCACAATAACAATTATGTATGATAATATATACAGTACGCTATTACACCATTTAAACATATACATATCTATAAGAAGGAATATAATATACATATGCATATTTATTGATTGCTATTAATATTGCATTATTATTATTCTACATTGTATTAGTACATACTGTATAATATAGGTATTATTAAAACAAAAACAAAATAGTTGAATAATAAAATAATATGTATAATGGGTATATAATATACCTAGTATAATAAGAGTAAATAATTAGTAAATGTGTAACTATATAAAATTATATTTTATAATAACAAATATATATTATTAATAAATTATATATCACTACCTGTACAATTAATATATATAAGTGTTACTATAGAAATGATATGATATAAATTTAACATTAATGTTAATAATTAATACTATAACATTGTAGGTGGTTATCATTTTATAAATGATTGCATGTGATTACTGCAGTGTATATCATATATTATATAAGAAAATTAATATTATATTTGATATAATTTAGTAGTATATAAAATGTAAACCTAGTTGGTAATTTTAATTTGAAAATATTATATTATACTTGCAAGGTAATTTTATTTAAATCGTTTTTAAATATATTTAATTTAATAGCTTATACTTTAATTTATCAGTTTTTATAGTTCATATCATAGATTGATAGTTAACCGGTTTAGTATGTAACACACACTCTATGTTATATAGTATCATACTAAGAATGTAAGATAATAATTATTATAATAATATAATAATTATAATAATTTAAAATTCAACCTATTAGTATATAATTTACTAGCTTAATATTATATATTAATATGTTATTAAATTATGTATATAAACAAAATAAATATGTTAGGCATACACATGTAAAATGAATATATGATTTATATACTTTGAAATATTTAAATCAAGTAAAGTTAAATATTAAAAAATAACAAGTAAAGTATTTGATAAATATTTAAATATTTCAAAATAATATTTTGATTGGCTCATATAATATACTAATGTCAGAGTTCATAAATTAATTGCCAATTTAAAAAGATTTTAAATATAGGAACAAATTATATTTAAATAAAGCTAACTTTTAAACTAAAACATTATAATTCACAAAATAAATATATAAGTCATATTATCATTTCATAATATCACAGCTGTAAGATTATGTTATTTTAGATAATATTAAAATCATAAACCTAAAATGACTAAATTAATAACAAACATGGCCGTTTTATGTATTCTTTAACATGACACATTTGAAAAACGTACTGTAGCAATTCTAGTTAATAATATGATATATAATATATAACATTAGAAGTAGATAACTTATATCAATATAATACACTTGACTTCATTTGTATTTGATAAGTATTATATATATAAAATCGATTTTAAAAAGTACACTCCACCCCCATAAGATATATATATATATATATATATATATCTTATTATATATTATAATAAAATATAATAATTTCATACAATTTTTATTTTTTAATATTGTATTATGTAATTTCATATAAATTATGTATGTATTGTAGGAATATTGTATACATTTATGAATGTATTCATTTACGAATAGCTTATATTTAGTTTTTCCCACACTAATTCACAAAACATTAACTAAAGGTAATACCCTCACATGTATCACACATAGGCTATGTTACATGGCAGAATTTTATATTTATGTATGTCTTTCACGAGAATGACATAAATGAATTGCACATGTGAACTGCATATAATAACTGAAAAAATGTACACTAATTAAGATCAACTAATTTAAATTAAAAAATCCAAAATAATTTAATTTTTAAACTTATATTCTTATACAATATTATAACTATCATCTAATAATATGATTTATTATTATGCAGCATTGATATAGATAACTTAACTTAACATAAATATAACATATAGGTGTATATTCTGGACCAATCATATAATAGGTATTATATTATATATGTACAAGTTATTATATTTAAAATATAATAAATATATTGAGTTATCAAAAAACCATCTAGGCTAGATAGAAATTAAACTCTAGAATTTTAATATATACCTAATTAAACCCTGTATAATATACAGAATTGGTATATATACCTAATAATATATTTTATATTAATGTTATATTATATATTAATAATATATTATATATTAATGTTAAATTATATATTAATGTTATATTATATATTAATGTTATATTATATATTAATGTTATATTATATATTAATAATATATTAAATATTAATGTTATATTATATATTAATGATATGTTATATATTCTGAGTTGTACATTTCTGTTAATGATATTATTGCATTTACTAGATGTACTCAAAACTTTAGATAGATTGATAAATTAAACCATAACAAGCAAGTAAAAGCATTACATCCTTCACTCAGTGGGTATTATGCATGGTGACATGGATCAAAACTCCAGAAATGAAGTGATCACAAAGTTTAAGAAAAAAGAAATACAGATTCTTATAGCAACAGATGTGGCAGGTTCGTTATCATCATCTTGATCATCACCACCACTACTACCCCATACGTTCTACTCCATTATAACCACATACACTCTTAGATTTGCATATCATTCCTCACATTCCCCCCTACTATCCACCCCCAAACTCCCCCCAACCCCCTACTACCCCCACCCACAGCTAGAGGGTTAGACATCTCCCACATACGCACAGTGGTGAACTTTGAGGTAGCGCGAGACATCGACACACACACTCATCGCGTCGGTCGAACTGGTCGAGCTGGTCAGTATGTCCTTCTCTTGTCTTTATTGTTCACAGATTTACTGTAGTAGTAGTATACATTTAATACATATATACTAATAACAATACAAAATAGTAGTCTTATTTTGAAGGCCTTTAGAAATAATAAGAACATATACTATTGAATTCATATTTATCTTTTTTAATATAAAACAAAAGAAAAGAAAAAAATCATCTAAAATCATAAATAATTATTATTTATATATATATTTCTTTATTATTGATATTTAGTATATATTATAACTACCAACTACCGTACCTACATCACGTAAACAAACATAATCCACCCTAACAACACAACACCTATGATGATGTAATAGGAACAAAGGGAAACGCATTCACTCTGATCACCGAACGCGATAGAGAGTTTGCCGGTCATCTCGTACGTAACTTCGAATCAGCCAATCAGGAGGTGTCTGAAGAACTGATAAACCTCGCCAATATGGTATGTGTCATTGTTGTTGTTGCAAGTATTTATTTGAACGCATCATCAATAATAATAATTCTATAATGTAATATTCTAATAATATATATATATAATATAATAATAATATCAGAATGTAGGCATGACCATTGTAAACGAAGAAGCGAGATGATTATCTAGTTGTTTACCTATGTATTGAATATAGATACAAATTGAGAATAAAAATAGTATATATAATAATGTCTATTTCGATATCTTATTTTTCCCCTTATCTCTGTCAACCAATCAGCTGTCTCATTACGTAATAGTAATAGAGCTACACCTGTACTCATGCGTAGTTATTAAGTTTATCCTGACACCTTCAGTGATATTGTATCGGTATAGAGTAGTATTACATATGGTGGAGTATTATAAATAAGTGTATGTTATGTGAAAAGGGCAATTACTACTATTTTTAATTTAATTGGAAATATTTCGGCCCTATATATATTTAATTAGTAATTTTTTTACATAACCAAGATTTGCACTGATCATTTCAGATGAACTGTTGCATACTTAGATAATTTATTGTATAAAATAATTAGAAAATTAGTTGATTATATGGGATCATTTTAATATAATCTCTCAAATATAAATATATAATACGTTCGTAATATGTCAAATTTGATAGTGGCATTGTAGGTTAACTCGAGTGCAATATGAGTGCCATAAATGTGAGACACCTACCACTTGCATCATACCTCGTGCATCATACCTCTTGTATCATACCTCATGCATCATACATCATGCATTATACCTCTTGTATCATACCTCATGCATCATACATCATGCATCATACCTATTAACTCTAAGCATAAGTTATGTTGACCTGTGAGTCTACAGTTCCTTAGAAACACCTAAGTGTTAAGTTGCCATGACACTGAGGTAACACAGTAAATATCAGCAATTATTGTTTCATTGCAAAACTGGTATTTAGAAAGGTAATTCAACAAATAGTTCATAAATTCTAATATTAATACATATATGTAATAAATTTTCCAACAAAATATATATGGGAACCTTTTTATAAAATACCTAATTAACAACATCATATTTATACTACGAAATAATTATTCATACAATAGAAATTAAATATCAAGCCGTAATTCTATTATTAGAAATAGAAGTAGAAATAGGAGCAAATATGTAACCACGTATAGCTAAAGAATATAATATTCAATAAAATACATTTTGACTCAGTTTAAAGTTGCATTAAACACAGCTACTTGTTTAGATAGGAAAGATGAATAGTAACCTGTTATGTTACATTGCATTAATAAATTAAATATTTAATAAATAATGATTTTTAATAATAATTATCGCTTAATAATTTGTAATAAATTATTTAAAGTATAGAATAATAACTTGAATATTGAGTAAGCCTAACAAAATCTCTAATCCCCCTTCTTAGTAGACGTGTACTAAACCATTGTTAATCAGTGTACGATGTTTAATCATTCACAGTCAAACTGGTTCAAGAATTCCAGATTTAAGAAGTCCAAGTTACACAGAATGGGGGGCTCCCTACTTAAGGCAAGACCCGGTCTCGGCTCCACTAACGTTAATACATGCCTAGTCTTACGCTAATCATAGCTCCCCCTACCCCCCCCCCCCCCCGCTTCTATAATAATTATGAGATGTACTTATCACATGTTAAAGATAAAATATACATTTCATACTGATAATATATTCAATTTGTCTAATTCTATATGAATATTTTGTTATACAATGTATTGATAAATATATGATATTTACCTATATGATATTGACCAATATGATATTTACCTACATTTATAATAAATTAAGAGAGTTTGATATTATACATATATATACATATATGTATTAATTGATATATTTACAAATATTTATGTGTTTCTGTTTATATAATAAGTAATTTACTTAATATATATATATATGTAATTATATAATATTATATATCAATATATTTTATTAATTCGTAATATATTTGTATTATATGAAATATTAATTTATCCTATAAATAATATTTATAAATTTTTATATAATATATAATTATTATGAATATCAAGATTATATATAATATAGTTTTAATAAATAATATTTACATGTAGATATTTTAGTTATAAGTAAATATATATATATATATATATATATATATATATATATATATTTGTACATAAATACATTTAATGTTAATATCAATATTAACAATGTACACCCAATAACCACATGAATAACAACCCCCCCCCCCACCCCTCCCCTCCAGGCGACCAAGGTAAACAGTAGCTCGCTGACGAGGAACTACGGGACCCACTCTATCGATGGTAACGTAAACGGGGGCAAACAGAACCGTCTGTCCAACATGAAAGCAGCGTTTAGCGTTAGTTCACTTAGTGCAGCAGATATTCATTACTGACAATTAATAGCACGTGATCTCTAGCTATTGAGAGATATAACTGGTTACATCATTATTTATATAGTAATCAAATCTAAATAATTAAATATTGATCATTCATTCTATAACTTTTTAATGTATTTCCTCATGTAACTTGTTAGAATGGTAAATGATGTATTGAACAATTTCTGAATGTTCATTTGTTGTCATATTTAGTTTAAATTTTCCAATTAATTTATATAATATATTAGTATGGTATAGGTGTATGGGTGTATAGTATAGGTGTATGTTATCTTAGTATAGGTGGTCAACGTAGCATCAAATTCTGCAGTTTGTAGGATTTATTATTTTTCAAAAACCTGAAATATTTGTTCATGAATTTCATGAAATACGCTTCTATCATTGTAAATACTACTAGTAGTCATGTGACGTATTGTTATAGATATATACAATTAAATAATATTAATTCGAATATCCCCTATAAATAAATAGTAGTTGGCATTTTGTTAGTCTTTAGTTAACACAGAGGAGATGAGCATAATCTGACTCACGCCTTAATTACTTTGATTCGGTCACAGTATACTCACAACTATAGCTATACCTCTAGCTATATCTATAGCTATACCACTTGCTATAGTACACTTATAGCTCTGTACACTATTGCAGGCGCAATACAACAGTAACTTTGTGAGGAGTGAAGAAAGCGAAGCCCCCTCTCGTCTGTACACTAACCCCAGTGTGGAGACGGATAAACCCATTACTAAGAGACGTAAGACCCGATGGGAATAGTGGCCAGCGTTGTTGTTGTGTTGTATCTTGTAGTACATCAGTAAGTATTCTCTACTTATGATATGAAATCATAAACTTATAAATATTAATTGGTTTTATTTAATTTTTTTATTTATTGAATAAATGGTTACGATGTATCAATTTTATTTTGTGTATTAAAATACTAATCATGTAAATGTTCAATGTAAATATTGATTTAAATAATATATTTAGCGGGTTTGAGGTTTCATACGTCAATATAATATGCTTACTTTTACGGTAAGTATATCATGTGACTTGAATAGAATATTGTATTAATTTTAATTTATAATATATTTATTTTACTTTACAAATTAGTTACAATAATAGTTCCGTTGATATATCCTAATTTTTATTTATTTGTTTGTTCCGTTAAGTAATTCACATTTATAATCTGATGAGCTATGATGATGTGTGTTGATGATGATGATGATGATTTTATTTAAACACTAATTCAATTATAAAATATTTATAGTGTGACAATAATATATAAAAAACAATAAATAAATGTAATAATTAGTACAGACAAATGTATAACGTGCCGAAAACGAATATATTGTAAGTTCAGATATCATGAACAAGGATGTACTTCTTTAGTTTATGTTTGAAGGTTTTCGTTTATGAAATGATGGTTTTGAGGGATGGAGGGAGTTGATTCCAATGGAGGCTGGCGCAAACAGAATAGTGACGCTTCCCAAGTTTTTTCTGGCAAAAGAATGGTTCAGACAGGACCGAATAGTTAGAGGATCATAGGTGGCATTGTGCAGTATGATGAGAAATTAATCAATAAAGGAATCAGGTTGTTTAGTAAGTAGGGAGGAATATAGAATGGATATTAATTTAAGTTGAGCTATTTGTTTGCGGATGGCCAGTTCAGTTGTGTTCATAGGTCAGTTATACTTATAGTGTAGTTAGTTTTTTTAGTTGGTAGATTAGTCTAAGTGTTCTGTTAGTTAAGCGGTCGATGGTTGTAAAGTATTTATTGTGAGAAGAAAGTATTATAGGTATGCAGTAGTGTAGTCGAGATAGAATTAAAGTCTGGATAATAGTTAGTGCGTTGGATGTTGATATGTAGGGACGTATTTTGTTTATATTGAATAAATGGTGAAATACGGAAGCTTTTAATGTTGATATGTGTTTATCAAAAGTTAATTTGTTATTAATATGGATGCCTAGATATTTTGATGTAGTAGAATGAGGGATTATGGTATGACCTAGGTACATTTGTGGGAATATTGTGGTGGGAAGGGATTTCGGAGGTGAAAAATTCATGTACTGTCTTATTTTGGTTAAGTAGTAAATAGTTATTGGTGGGTCAGTTATGGATAGTACTGAGACATGCTTGAAGGTGAATATTGGATGATTGCACCATGGTGACAATCGGCGTGAATTTCAATGCGGTCAGCATAAATATTTTATTTGATGGAAGGAAAGGATTTAATAAGTTTGCCAAGGAGAAGTAGGTAAATACAGAAGAGTATAGGGGAGAGGGACGATCTTTGAGGTACTCCAAAGATGACTTGTGATGACCAAAGATCAAGTTTGGGTAATAGTGATTTGTTAATGTTAGTGTTGTATGTTCTGTTGATGATGTAATTTGAAAACCAGAGTAATACAATATCTTAAATTCCAATTAGTTTGTAGATAAATAAGTCTAGGTTAATGGTATTAAATGCTGAAGAGAGGTCTAAAAGCAGTATTTGTGTTGGGGCTCGCTTTCTAAGGATTGAAGTAGGTTATCTAGTAATGAGAGTATAGTCGTTTCTATTCGGAATACGCTTTGTTGAGGATCAAGTATATTGTTGGCAGTGAGGTAAATATCAATTGTTACCTTCTAAAGTATTTAGTTAAACGTGGAAGTTGAGATATTGGTCTGTGATAAGGATTATGATAGGGAAGAACATCTCGAGGTAATAATAAGATTATAAATCTCAGTAATGGTGGGAAGTGAAAATACAGTACATTTGGGTGTCAGAATAGCTCAGTCATAAGAGAGTTTTATGTCAGGTAATTGTTTGTTCAGGGTGTTTAGATTATCATAAATTAATTTATTTCTATCTGAAAAATAGTCAGAGAAAATAGAGAATAGGAGAATGTCTGGTAGATCAGGAAAAATTATCTTCTTAGTTCTGCCGAGTAGCTTATTGATTAGTTTATAAAGCTGTTTGTAGCAGTTGAATTTGACATTATAGTAGTTGGATATGGAATTGTGTAGAAGTTTGCGGTTATTTCGGTTAAGGGATAATTGGGAGAGGTTGTATTCAGTAGGAGATTGTTTGCATATTCTGTTTTTCTTTCTAACAAGTCGTTTTGGAGTCCGAGTTCAATAGAAAACCATTGTGTAGTTGTGTATTTGGGTAGAAGTTTAGTAGTAGATATTGGTGAATGCTTAAGGAATAATGTAAGTAAATTATGGAAGGTTGATATATATATATATATATATATATATATATAATATATATATATATATATTGAAGTTAGTGTGGAATATGGGGAATCATTTATGTCTACTGAAAATTGTGTAAAGTTAATGTTTTTAAGGTCAATGAAATCGAAGTGGAGGTGTTTATCAGAGTAAAAGTGAAAGTTAAAGTTGCCAGTAAGAATTTTAGTACGAGACAAGTATTCGAGAAGTATATCTATTAGTTAATAAATATATTATAATCGTTATTAGGGAGTCTGTAACAAGTAATTATATTAAAACATGTTGAGATATTAACAAGTAGTTTGGTGAGTAATAGGTCACAATTGTTCATGGTAATGTATGTGGTAGATGTGATCTTGCATGTAGAGTCAGTGAGAAGGGCAACGTTGCCGTAGTGTACACCACCACCGCGGCGACCGTACGAGCGGGGGTTTTGGATAAGGTGGTAGTTAAGGGCTTCTATGGCGGCGGGAGTGACAGTATCAAGGACGTTAAGCCAGGTTTCAGTAAGTGCAATGATGTTGAATTTATTAGAGGTAATATAATGGGAGATTATATCTATGTTGAAGCTAAGGAATCTACAGTTAATGAGACAGCTAGTGATCGAACTTTTATTATTGGTATTGAGTCGTGTCTCTCATCTTTCTTTATGTGCTCATTGAAATATTTAGTCTAGTCTGTAAGCTGGTAATCTGTGGGAATTAGATGTTTTGATTTCCAATCCGTCTTATATTTTTTCTAGGGATAATCTGAGTTCCTATTTATTTGTTTTAAGGTTAATAGGGCATTTATAACATGTTATTAAATTATTGTTGATGGCATGATAGTAAATTCTGCGAATGCGGGCTTGGTCAGGGTGAGTAAGTCATGTTTAAATATGTGTTTGTATAGCGTTTCCTTAAGATTGAGATCTATAAATTAATATTTAGCAAACAGTGTTGTGAACGCAAGGAAACATATTGATGGGTTAAATGTATGGAGGTGTTAAATATTGGAGATCGATGAGATAATAAAGTTCATATCATAGATAAATCTGGGATAGAGATACGGTGTAGACTTGTTTTGGGGATATTTTCCAGGGTAATAGTAAAGTTAGGAGGTATTTTTCTAGTTATTGGAGAAGTGATATTAACATATTATTACACAATTATTACACATTATTACACAATACGACATGAATCTCTCCATAAAGTAATAATGCAAGGTAAGAGAAGACAGGGACGACGGAGAACGAACTAAATTTATAATAATATAGAATGGACACAAATTGATATCGGGGATCTTCTCGAAAATACATTGAACCGTGAGAAATGGAAAAATACAAGTGTATTTGCCGCGATTCAAATCCCACCTACGACCAACCGGTCACGGGATTAAGCTCAACTAAGCTAATATGTCTATATGGAAATATGAGGCAGGAAAACGTATAATATAAAATATATACAATATATCACCATATACGAATCCTATAGGATAGTCGTAGGTGAGAGTCCCAGAAGATGTCTCTGAGAATATTTCCAATACAATTATAGTTCGATTAATGTATAAGATGGTAGGGGAAAGTAACCGAAGAGGATAGTGCCCGAATACAGACACTGTATCTCAGAAACCATAAATCCTACAAACAAATATTTAATGAATAAAATATTCATAAAAAATATAAATAGTCTAAAAAAGTATTTTTTATTTTTTAATTACTAAAAATATTGCTGATATATACAATAAACTGATTTTTTTATTACGTTTTTAAATTTATGAAAACAAAATTCGACTTGAACCCTTCTCAATAATATACAAATGTATCGATATATATATAATATAACACTATATTACTATAAAATTAAGTATTCTAAAATTATATATATAATTTCTATATTTTTTATAAAATATTCATTAAGTTATAGGTATATATCTAGAGGTCATATAAGTCCCTAATACAGACACTCTAGATGTCTTACCCAGCAAACAGTAATAATATCATACTAGAAGCATAATAATAGTATAAAAGACTTTAAATAGAAACATAATAGACATTTAATGGCAACATAATAGCAGCATAATATCACAATGTACACATTTGAAACTATTAAATATGCTGTTATGCTGCTATTATGAGGCTGTTACTGTTTGCTGGGTAATACCTACAGTGTATGTAGTACACCCTATAACCAATCAGCGCGCAGCGAATGAACTATTCTGATTTTCATAAAAATCGCGTTCGTTATAATATTAATAGGCTACCACCAATAAAGCTAAATCTAAAATTGTTATTATGTATATACTTAAATTGTATTATTAATTAAAAAATAAAAATAAATATATTATTAACTAATTAAATTAGAATAAATTGTTCATAAAATTAATTATAAATAATGTAATTGTAATTTGTATGATTAATTCATCAATAATATATAGTTTATCTAGTTGTATATAGGGTGTCCGTATTATAACACAGGGTGTCCGTATTCGGACATGGGTACTGAATACGGACTAATAGTAATACCTATTATCTATGGAATTAAAAGATTAAATAAAATTATAAAATCACAATAATATCTATAATCATATAATATTAAAATATTGTAATTTTTGAATAAAAATAATGAGTCATAAAATGTTAAGACCATTTATTGTTAAAATGTCCGTATTAGGTTACTTTCCCCTATATATATAAACTTAAGTATACTTATATATACTATATATATAGTAATTATATTGAATATAAATAGTTACTTTATATAAATACTAATATAAAAACTAAACACACCCTTACATATAGGACACTATAAAGTAATTTTGTGAATGATAATATAAATGTGTATTTAAATGTTCTATATATTGATTATTACTTGATGAATACTCATTGTATGCATGTGTATTTAGAATATAATGTAGGTATTGTTTATTTATGAAATCAATGAAGCGTAAAAAGAAATAATAAGAAAGTAATTCAATACTTCAAATTAACACTCAAATAGTGAATAAATATATTAAATAAATATAAATCTACAAGTAGATGATATTTATAATAATATTAATGTTGAAATATAAGTTATGATAAATTAGATGTTGTTATTGTTGTTGTATTTATAATCAGGAAGTCCTTTTATAAAGAGATATAAAATCTCTATAGAGAGTGATTGGCATTCTGGGTATAAGGTTAGTTAGTATATATATATATATATATATATATATATATATATATATATATGTATAGTCATTATAATAGTACACATCTCTACACATATTAATATGTTGTTGATTAATAATATTAAAAAATAATCATTTAGTATAGAATGTATATTTTTTTAACTTTTTAACTTTCAAAATATTTCTAATAAAATTAAATATAATTACTCCAGTGGATGATTATAATTAATTTTTAGAAATAGATCGTTCTAAATCATAAATAGAATATAAAATATGAATTATTTTATGACATATTATAATAGCTACGATATACCTATATAGCATCAGTGTTATTAATGTAGAATATATACCTACTCTATTATAAAATATATCATACAAATTTTAATATCACGAAAAATAAAGTAAATTAAATTTAAATTAGAATTATCAGTGATTATCAAATTACCTACATAATATATAATAATATATATATATATATATATATATATACAATATATACATAACATTACTATTATATACATTAATATTTACTATAAAATATTTACTAACTTACTGTAAAATTATTTTAAACTAAAAAATATCAAAGTTTCCAAAACCGTGGGTCATATTTGATTCAATTAATTCATAGGAAATGGTATTAGTATATTGAATAAAATTGAAATTGTAATTATATTTTTTAAATTATAAATTATATGAAGTAATGTGTATGTCATAGATGCCTTTACATACAAATAAATAAAATACATACAATGTATAAATAATGACATTTTAAAATATATAATAATAATATTTATTAGAAGAATTACAATTTTTTTTTATAATTTACAATGATATTTATATAATTTGTTCTCCTAAAGGGCATAAATATATAATATTTTCTGTTATACCATTTGATGTTATACATTTATAGTTTTCGTTAGAATATAGTAAAAATACATATACAAAATAATTATATAATATTATTTTAAATTATTATTATATAGGTTAAAGCCTAAGTTTTTTTCTATACTATAGTATACTAACCACTCAACTAATCGTACTGATTAACCGAACTTTTCATTCGTGTGTTATATAACATATTGATTAATAGCGTCTAGTGATTTCGATATTGAAATGAATAGATCTACTGTGTCATGCACACTGCACATTACAATTCACTTTGACTCGCTATTAGATATATGTCATTTTGTATGTGTCTATTTAACATAACATGCATTTACAATAACATAACATATACATCTTATAATAATATTATTATATAATATAATATCAAGAATAATTTATGGAATAGGTTTTAAGTAGTAAATCAATAAGTATATTTATTAGACGTTCAATGTTATATATAAATGAACTTTATTACATATTAAATAAATAAAATGAATCAAATTCCTATTATGAATTATTAAAATATCAATATCATTAATTCTTTGTAATCATTACAATGAATGTCACAAATACTATTGAAATTCTAATATATATTAATATATATATACACAAATGTATGTATTTGTACATACAATGATAACGCATGTATGTGACTTTGAGACATATATGTACCTAAGTACATGGTAGATACATGTATACATGGCAGATATAATCTCATACAAAATATGCGATATAAATAATTTTAATTTTTCTAAATTATCAAGATTTAATACAAGATTTTATATAAATATCATAAAATATATAAAATGTGATATATATATATATATATATATATACTCCAATATAATATAAGTCAATGCACCATGGTAGTGCACTGCACGATTTCATTTGCATGATAACGGTAACTTCCGCTTCCTATTTAAACAGCAACTGACCACTGCAACAACTGACCATTGCAACAACTGACTACTTCGATAAAGGACGTAAATGTCCTCCTCCCGCTCGTCGGTGAATACGTCATAAGTGAACCAGTTCGTAATCTGACATCATTCGGTGACCTCCACCTCCGTGACTTCGCAAACATCTACTCGACTCGACCAGCGGTTGGTCTTGCTCGTAGGCCCTATTCCAGTAGCCCCTGATCGAGTGACCTCTAGTACTTCCACCGGCCGCTAGGGTATATCCTCTAGCGCTGCCGGTTGCCGCGGCCGGTACAGTTTTCGTGCTGATCTCGTCGATGAACCGTCTGCGTGAGAGAGTGGGATGACGTAACTAAGATGTATATATTATGACGTAACGTAACTATTATCTAACTAATACGAGTGTAAATATGATGCAACTATGACGAATATAACGATGACATCATACCGTGAGAGAGTGAGGCCTCGATTACGTAATCAGCTGACCGATGCTAAACGATGCGAGCGTAACCAGTGACGTAACGAATGACGTAATTATAGATATCGATAGTGATTTGTGGCGCGGTGTGGGATATGGGAGGAGAGGGGTGCGGTAATGAATTATCGATAGTATCATACATGCAGTACGGTAGACATCCATAATATATATTATATATATATATATATATATATATATATATATTCAATATAATTAAAGGCGGATTACAATTATCAATATAATTAGTTCTAATGTTTACAGATATCACTATATGTAGCTAATATATCACTATGGTATATATATAATATATAATATATGGTATATAGTATATGTGTCCTATATTATAGGTTCAATTTCGGAGGGTCATCACATATATCATAAATCAATTTTAATGTCGACATAGATATGTATTCTAATGTCGACCTATATTAAGGTACATTATACGATAATACAAATAACAACAACAACATAAATTATAACACTTCTATAGAAGGACCTAGTTTCGATTCGTATTATGGATTTAAAAAATTATATATATATATATATATATATATATTTATATGTTTGTGAACAAAGTAGAAATATTCGATATCCGTGAAAGATTAGATGTATGCATGCGGTTAATTACCATATATGTCATTTTAAAGGACATGACCTTTTAGTGGATATATATATAAAGTATACTTTAGATGCTTGAGGTTAATTACCGTATATTTCCCTTTAAAGGACGTGACCTTTTAGTGGATACTTGTTTATATACAGCTAATTACTACGTATTTGATGTAATAGTAAGTGGTGATGGACAATAATTAGTGATTATGTATATAGTAATATAACTAAACACACATTAACATACACACACTCACATAAACACACATGTATGTATATACACATACCTACACATACACACACTCGCATTGTATTAAATAACTAAGACTATCGTAGGACAAAATAAAAAGTATACGCTTCTCCAATTTCCCGATGATCAACTATCTACGAAATTTGCAGAATACTTTAGAGAACAAATTGACACCATTTGTTATAAACTCACTTGCACTTCGACACCAACAAATGTCATATTACCTACGAATACTGCAATATACAATCGTACTGTCACTACTTGATACTCTTCACAACACGTCACAAGTCCTCTATACTTTAAAAACACAACTAGTAACAACTCTGACTCTGACTTACACAAATATAATTGATGACTCACTTATAACACAACATATTCCAAATGTACTTAAACACGTAATAATTATGCCGATACAAAATATATAATCTTAACTCATCGGAATTCTAAAATTACATACCTATATCTTTATTATTTCTATTCTACTCAATTTCTTGGGGAAAAAAACGGTGTATACTCAACTCTCAGCTTAACTGAAAATATTTTCCTGGAATCAGACAAAAAACGTTCCTAAAACTCCATAGTACAGAAACCCCCTACTCTCCCTATTTGACGACTTATATAATTAGATAATGGAACCTATACATCAATACTACTTTACTTATCATCTGTATTCGATACCATAGACATGGCATACTATTAGAAAGACTTATAAATATGGGATTAAAAGATTAAACTATGGAATGGTTTTATAATGTTATTAAAGATAGAAATTATTCCATACAAATCAGAAATAACTACTCTACATCATATACCATCGACCACGGTATTCCTCGAGGTTCACTACTTTCTCCCATTATCTTCTCTATATATTGTATTCCATTACAAACAATAATGAAACGTTATCCATCTATTACTTACAACTTATACGTAGACGACATAGAACTACACGCAACGATAACAAACTCTACACAACTACAAGAATGTTTAAACGAACTACAAAACTGGCTAACAAATAATAATCTACTACTAAACCATAATAAAACTGAACTATTAAATATCACTAATGACCAAATACTTACTTCCCTGACATTATTAGTAATCAACACAAAATCATTCCCATAAATTCTGTTAAATACTTAGGCGTCAACTTCAATAATAAACTTAATCTATATAAACATTACAGCTTACTTACTCAATCTACGACTGCACAGCTATTCAATATTAAAAAAATACAACCATACTTAAATAAAAATATTACAAAAATACTGACTATCCAGACTACAATACTGTAACTCACTATTATCAGGATCTGGAAAACTGAAAAATGAAAAACTAGACAACATAATTAACCGCTATAGGAAATATATACCGACTACAGAATACTGACTATACAACTATCATTACTGACTTACTTGACAAAATTAACTGGCTAAACACTGAATAATCTATCAAATACAAAATACTTACAATAATTAAAAAGACTATTACTTATAACTTAACCTATAATTTACGAAACAAAATAAAAATAAAAAAATACTAGAGTTTTACGTCATAGAAATTCCATTAAACCATTAAACCGATTACACCATGCATCAAATACGAAAGGAAAACATGGAGCTCAACAACTAGAATCTAGTTACTAGATGGAATAAATTACCCATTACCTTAGAAATAAAAATCTCTCGATTTGTATCTTAAAAGAAATTAAAGAAATTAAAAAAAAATCGTATTACCAACATTATGTTGTATACGATATATGGTGATTATTACGATGCGATTTATATATATTCGATATTTGTATCTATATGTGATATATATTGTTCGAAATTCACACATTATGTAATTATTATTATTAATTATGTTTATAAATAATTACTTTCAACAACAACAACACACACACTCACACCCATACCCATACACACACACAGTGTTGGGCAAAGTTCATTTTGTTAGCGCTATCCGTTCCTGTTCCAGTTCCCGTTCTATTAATTGTATTACCCGTTACCGTTCCCGTTCCTTTGATATGTAACGTTCAAGTTTCAGTTTTTTATTATTCATAAAATACAGTATACAATTTATACTTAACAATGTACACTATACAGTATACAGTGTACAGTACCTACTAAACAGTGTATAGTGAATATTTTACGGAATAAGTCCAATTGTAAGTACACGAAATTACCGGATTATCCGGAAACACCGTGTGCATTATACGGTAAATTGTACACGGTGTAATATATATATATATATGTGTGTAATCTATACAGTGTAATTGTATATTGCCATCTTCAGCACCTGTCGAACGAATGTTTTCGCTAACAACACATATTAATAGTGCAAAAAAAATAGAATTGGCGATAAAACATTCGAGTATATGGTAGTATTACGTGGTAATAAATTCAATATATTTGTTTAATACATTAAAACTGTTATTATAATTATAATGCTAATCGTTGTAATTATTTATTTATAAATATATATAAATATAAATATATATATATATATATATATATATATATATATATATATAAATATATATATATTGTAATAGATTATAAAATAAATATAAAAAATATCTTGAATTAATACTATATAAATCTCCATACTTGTAAAGGAATTCCTGCGTTAACGCGTTCTACTGGAACTAGTTCCTATATTTCTGTATAATCGTTCCTAGTTCCCGTTCATTATTATATATCCGTTCCTTTCTGCGTTCCGGTTCCCGTTCCTATTTTATATCCGTTCCCGTTCCTATTTTTATATACGTTCCCGTTCCCGTTCCAAAAGTAAAGACGCCCAACACTGCACACACTGCACACACGTACACTGTACGTCGTACACATTCAAACACACACACGTCACACGTCGTAAGGTGATTCTTAGCAAGGACATGATACACAAGGACATGATACCCTAGCGTGTACTTATTAGAGGTTTAGCATCCTTGTATTATAAAATATATATATATATATATATATTTATGTTCTAACTGCAGTTATAATTGCTTGTGTGGCTCAGTTGGCTAAGGCGTCAGACACACAAGCAGTGGGACGCGGGTTCAATCCTAGTCCGGACTTTTGAATAGGTTTTAATTAATATTTATAAGTGATCTTATATAATTGTGTATACATAAATGATCGGCTTTCGTTAAAACCATGGATGCCTTAACATGAAAGCGGTTTCGAAGGGACATTAGAGCCATATATGGTTATAAGTAAAAACTTCATCTAAGTTCCTGGATGGGATGATAGGACCCAATAAAATAACAATACAAATAAAAATATAGGCAGTGGTGATATGGACAATGCATGAATTATAATGTCAGGCTATATCATATTTATAAGTATATGAATATATATATATATATATATATATATATATATATATATATATATATATATATATATATATAGTTGTAATACAAATCGATATCAAAATATCTAGAATATATTACAATTTAATGATATTGTAAAATTAAAAAATCTAAAATATATGTTTACAATTATTAATAATTTACACCATGTATTATCAAAAAGATGTTCCTAATTTATCAATGTATATATTGATATATAACATATATATATATATATATATATATATATTATATATATATATATATATATATATATATATAGTTAACGAACATATTTTAAAATTGTTATTCCTATTTTCCTTGTAATATAAACACATTGTTCGTGTGTCCATATTGTGTATCTTATAATATCCTTATAATGTCCGTGTATAAGGAATATTCTTGAAATTAGATTTAAATGTATCAACAATATAAATACATTTAATAGAAGACTAACATATAATTATATTTCTGTTTATTAAATTATGTATATATAAATACTATATATAGTATATTATAATATACTATAGTATATATATATATTAAATAGTATTCAATTGACACATAAAGTAAAATGATAATTTTAATAGGGCATTATTAAAGATATATTTGTATACAATAATAATGTTATGTAATATATATCTTATATTTAATTATCAAAATGTATATTATGTATGAAATGTATACAGACGCGTGTATTTTCTTATATGTATATATTATATTAGTGTATTCGAGGCATTAAAGGGAAGCAATACCCTGGCGCGTACAGTGTTCAGTGTGCACTTGTTAATAGATACGAAAACGAAGATTTGTAAAACCCTCCAACTTGAAATTTGTTAAATATTTTTATATAATTATTTCGCAGATTAAATATTAATACTTCCTTCTATTAAACATTATATTTTATTATATACTTTATATTTTATAATAGGAGTAATTAAATTATAAAAATAAAAAAATGAAGAAAAACAAATATAAAATTGTTATCTATTAGATTATATTATTAAAAAAACCATAATTATTATACATTGGCATTTTTTCTAAATATATTGAAAATTATAGAAATTGTTATCGAATATAAAAAGTTTCGGAATTGTTATAAAGCAATATTCATAAAATTAACATTCTGAGAATACAGCAATCAATCTTTTTTGAAATATTGTCATGCAATTATAAGAAATTCAAATTTAGTATTTATACATCATTATAACATAATATATACTCATAATTATAGCGAATTTAGGTATAATATTATACCTATATTTACATAAAATATTTACATGAAATGATACATAAATGATTATAAAAGTTATTTTCTATTTAATATTAATTTTTATTTTTTTCCACACAAGTACAATTATGAAAGTATACCAACAAAAATTAAGCACTATATTAGCTGCTTCACTTTGTAAATGGCAAAGCATAATAGTGTAATATAGTTAACGCCTTTGAGTGTATTATTTCTATTATAAACGCTTAATATTAAATATAGTCATGGTTATTGATAAACATTAATCAAAGAAGATAAACCGTATTCATAACGTATACATCCGGGTATAGTATACACGTTGAACATCCTGTGACGTGTATTATTATTATTGCACGGGAGCAATGCTTCCTTCTCGCCTAAGGGAATTCTCTCTTGCCGATATATATATATTTACTCCTAGATAAATATATATATGTTATATGCACAACTAATGTAATACGCTTCCATGTGTTATCATATGTTTAAATAAAGTATTGCATAACAATATATACATATTTATTAATATTAACGTTTAGTGGCGTATACATATATACATGCGTATACGCATGTATGTGATACTGTTCAAATATTATCATATAAATATATATTATATATATATATATACTTATATTTTAATAAATAACACATTACATATACTTATTATTAATATGTAACATATTGAATATATATATATATATATATATATATATATATATATATATATATATATATATAACCAATGTATACATGATCCACTACACGGATATATACTACGAATGTCTACAATAATGTATGGAACGTGACTTAAGTAACACATATAAATGTATGGTGACGTCGATATACCTATTCGTTATAATACGTTAAGAAATAGTAGTCGCGCATGCGTATAATCTATATCACGTGACACGTAGCTCTATAGAACTAGGTAACTATGGAAACGTGTCGTACACATATGTGAATGTAAAACATATATACCGCGACAGTCTATATATGTACTCTATAGTATCTATATAGAGTCTATATACCGTAGATGCCCTGCAGGGTTGTTAACTCCCTAGAAGTGGCTCACCCGTAACGTAGCAACGCCTCCCTCATGAATACATCTTCGCTCCGTGTCTACCTCCGTGCCTTCGCTGTATACTAGGACTATATACTAGAACACATATATTGTATTACTAATGTATTTGTTAAGAATTTGTAAAGTATTTAGCCGAATATTACCTGTATGTTTATCCTATAGGGTATATTTATACACCCTAGGGTGATGGTGATATACATGTCAAGCACTTCTGTCATGTAATTCATGAATTTACTTCTACGATATAAAATGGAGTATTCGCTATTACCCTATTTGGTATATATACGGGTAATATTCGGGTAACAACTTCACAAATTTGTAATTATTAATTATTAATTCTTATCAAATACATTCATAATCAATATATATGTTTTGGTTACTATATTTTCTAAATAAAAAGTATACATCCTATAGGAAATAGGATTATTCTATCCAGAATGTTAACTGATATTACACATGTTACATGATAATAAATTACCATGCATATTTTATTATATATATATATATATATATATATAAATGTAATGTATCATCGAATAATAGAGACTATTTATAGAGAATATCTGCATTAAAATACGTATATAGATAAATATATATATATATATATATATATATATATATTTATATATATATATATATATATATATACGTACACATGTAGAGGATAATGTAATATAGCCTTGCGATGTAAATACACACGTGAATGTGTACGCTCGTACATTGCATGGTTAACAATACAGACTGTCGCATACAATACAAGCTGCATTCGTAATCAGTAATGTTCCGGGGATGCGATCGATGTGCAATGTACACTATAGTGTGGAGGATATAGCCGTACACACTGGTGATGATAGGGCGGCGTAGGTGACATCGGGATACTGTCATTATAGTTGAATTACTCGATCCGGGAGGGGGGGTGGGGGGGGCTGTAACCAGCGTGATATCTATATCAGTGTATGTTAATTATCCGCGAAGTTTTTACCATGTATTATGTAATATATAACCTATCTGTTAACAATAATACACAATGTCATATGTAATTAGATAAATATTATCGATATAAATATATATAAATATATAATTATATGTATATTTATATAATTTATTTTATTAATATGATTTTATTTCAATACCTCCGATTGTTAATATACATACCCAAGGGGCGTGGTTAATTATAATAGATATGAAGTTTTTAAATTATTTTAATAAAATATAAAGGTTAATCATTTAGAATATAGTTTGATTTCTCTCTCACACCCCGTTACGATGTAATACAAATTATAGTTATGTTTATATATAATATATGCTATCTTACTAATTACATAATATTTAATATTAGTTTTACTATATTATAATACATTTATATTATATTTAACTTAAAGGGATCAGACACTTAAGACATAAGAGTAACTTATATAATGAATACGTCTATAGACTAATTATAATTATATACTTATCATATGCATATAGTATATAACTATAGTTAATATATTACAATATAAGACAATGTAATTAGTAGGACCTAGATTATATATATATTATATAATATATTATGTATAATATAATATATGAATTAAATATATTTTAAAATATCAAACTAGTAAAAAGAATAAACGCGCATGGTTAAATCGTAAATAATAATAGATATGTTCATGCATCCGGTTGACATTTAAAATTAATTCGTAAAATAATGTTGATACATGATATCAATACAAGTTACAATCCATTGATAGTGTACTGTAATTTGTACCGATTTATTTCGATATTTAACTAGTTGATATAAACGACTTTTACTATATATATATATATTGCTTTACAACATATATTACTGATGATGCATAAGTAATTAATGTGAATTCTTCGCACCCTATAGGGCAGGGGTTCTTAAACTATGGGTCATGAGTCATGAATCATGACCTAAAAAAAGGGTCATGAGTGTTTTTCAAAGGGTCGTGGGTTTTTATTAATAATATTAAATTTTAATAAGAAGATTTATCCGAAAATTCCGTGTAATAGTAAATCTCAATTAGTATTATTATTGATGAACAATTAAATTCTCAATATTTAAAAAAATATTTTAGGATCAAGTAGGCTATTCCACGAGTTAAATTTTCCTGCGAGCCAAAACAAGTAGCAATTATAAATTGCTTTTTCAATTCAATTATTTCCTCTATGCCCGACGGGCATCTCCCGTCTATTGAGTTTATCAAGTTTAAAGAAACTAAACTTAAACTATCACGTTTTGACAATGATGCAAGTATAATATTTCAATCAAGTAACGTTACAAGAGCATCCTATGAAATATCGCTTCTTATTACCAATAAAAAAAACCATACACAAGAGCAGAAACTTTAGTGAAACCTTAGGTTTTCACTAAATAATTAAAGCTGCCAAATTGCTTTTGGAAGAGAAATATGTATACAAATTGAGTCAGATTAGTTTATCCAATGATACAATTAAAAATAGAATTGATGAAATGTCAGAAAACATTAAATTACAAGTAATAAAAAACATCAGTTACTCAACTTATGTTTCTTTATAACTCGATGAATCTACAGATATTTCTCACACCTCACAGTTATTAGTATATGTACGATACATTCGCGATAACAAAGTTGAAGAAGAATTTCTATTTTATAACCTTTAACAACTACGAAAAAGGCTATAAATGTAATGAACATATTTTCAGAATTTTTTGAAAAATAACTCTCTTGGTCAACATTAACTGGTGGACTATGCACAGCTGGAGCTCCAGAAATGATGATTTGTTAGGATCAAAATCAAAAAGGATCAAAATTAGGATTTGTTACTCTAGTAAAAAAAAAGAAGAATCCAGATATCACTATAACTATACATTGCATGATTCATCGAGAAGCTTTATCGTCGAAAACTCTTCCTATTAATATGAAATCGGTTTTACAAGCACTTATCAAAATAGTAATTTTATTTAAAAAAGTGAACTTAATACATGTAATTTTCGTCTTTTATGTCAAGAGTTGAATTCTACACAAAAGGAAAAATAGGCACACATTATTGATGATAGTAATATATCGAAGAATCTCAATAATGAAAGTGTAACTCATCTCAAATATTTAAATAGTGTATTTGAAAGTTATTTCCCTGAAATAAATACAGAAAGCATACAAATAAGAGTAGCAAGAAATCCGTTTATTATAATTATGGATTATATTCCTGAGGAAAAGGAAAACAAATTTCTTAGATTAGTAAATAATACATCCATGAAAAATGTATTCAAACAAGAAAAAAAACATATCATATTTCTAGGCTGCGATATCATCACAATATCCAAAAATAGCCCGAAAATTGTGCATTGCGAGTACTTTTGCTATTTTCAGCAACGTTTTTATGCGAAAAAGGATTTTCTACATTATTAAATATAAAATCAAAAGATAAACATAAACTTGAAGCAGAAGGAGACACGAGATGTACTTTGAGCAAGACTTTGCCGAATATTTCAGATTTAGTATCTAAGAATCAATTTCATAATTCACATTAATAACATTTTAAGCAAATCTGTTTTTAATTTTCAAAATAATTTTGGGTAATAGTAAAATTGTATTTCATGAAAAGGGTCATGACAACAACAGTTTAAGAACCCCTGCTATAGGAGATGTGTAAACACGAACAACAATTACCAAACTTAACGTTATACATTAACTATAGTTATATATTGTATACTAACTAACTTGGTGGGAACATTGCATTGCTCACTGTAGTGTGTATACATAATGCCATAGATTATCTACAAACTACACTTCTCTGACTGATGCCTATAGATCCCTATATATATAGGGTTGTATACTTGCATCGGAAACATAACTATAGTTGAGTCTAAGCGACGTTATTCTATTTGCGCTAGCCACCTCTGCACAGAGAGATATGTATACAGTCAACTCCCTATAAGTCGGACTCGCAAGGGACCGGGAACATTGTCTGACTTAGCGAGATGTCCGACGTATCCGAGATTCAATAGATCATGCTAATAAGACATGCGATTGTGGGCGATTATGCGCAGTGTGAGTTAAAGGGTTACCAAAATGTGGAATTATGCAAAAATCAATAACATAAAATATGGTATTCAATATATATTATAGTAATATAAATAATATTACTTACTAAAATTATAATATATATTATTCAAACTAAGCATTTATGACATTTTATAAAAATCCTACTTATCCAGTATAAAAATTATAAATTTTATATAATATGTTTCCGACTAATAGAAAAGTCCGACTTATCCAATCCAACTTATCCGACTTATCCGATTAATTTAACATGGATCTACAAATCCAACCAAACCAACTAAATGTGTCCGACTTATCCGTAGTCCGACTTAACGAGAGTTGACTGTATATATATATATATATATATATATATATATATATTATGTATACTCAATAAATGAAATGATACCTACTTATATTCATATATATGTTTGTAAGTGATATACGGACTATAACGGACTATAGCGGAAGTGGCTAATGTAAAAACTATTCACTGCTAGCACGCATGCGTACACCACTCAGTAGAGTGTGCAGGACATTAGTGTCCTTGCTAATAGTACATAGGATGAACACGTACTACTGCCGATCTACTGTCGCTGTGTGGTACTAAGTGCATATATACATAGTGTGCTTAGTTATATACACACATATATGTTCATCTACATTGTAGTCATGAATGGGATGAAAGGAATCCAATAATATAACAAATAAAATATGTATTTATATATATATGAATTGCATAATAATGATATATAATTACATCCCATTCATGAATATAATTTAGATGAATTATATATTTATTAAATTATTTATAATGCAATTGTCACGTGATTTCAATATAGGTAATAGCTGTATTTTTTCTATATGCCAATATTTACAGGCATTTTTAAAAGCTCTGACGCATGTCAAATACTACATATAAAAAAAAGTATACCATTATGAAATAAATACTCCATAAACATTCAATGATAAATGAATAAGCAATATTCATAACAAATTTACCGAGCCAAACCGGCTTAGTGTATATATATATATACACTGTACATTATATATATATATATATATATATATATATATATATACATGTATGTAGTACATACTATGTATATAATATGTACTACACATGTTTATACATGTACATACACTATATTATATTGTATACATGCGTTTTAGAGCGATGCAAGCGCCGCACGATTTATAGTATAATACCGTGAACACTATAGTGTGCATAGTATATACATTGTGTATATACAATGTACAATATACAATAATAGAGACTGTTTTGTTAAATGTTGTAGTTCCCTTCATAGAAAAGTGCCACCTATCTCGGAATTACTCATCTTAATCATTCCAGATATACTAAATAAAACTGAAAACAGACACAAAATTCAGAAAGTAATAACAATATTACAAAATATAGGAATTTATAATGAAATATAACGACAACATTTAAATTACAGATATATGAAAGGAAACAATGTTTATAAGTACACATTGCCTATTAGCATATTTAATATATAAAAAACCCTTAATAAATATTTACAATTATTAAATTTTAATTTAATTTTTAAATTTTTTCAAAATCAAAAAAAAATTATCAATGGATAATAAAAAAAAAATGTTATATTGATATATGATTTATTAATTATAATAATTTAAATTATAAACACAACTGAAATCACTTATGAAAACCCTTTAGTGGACATTCAGTGGCATAATCAATTCAGCTAAACCCATATTTATATATTGGTTAATCCATAACCATATATAAATGGATAACACCCTTAATTAAATAAAAGGATAAAACCCAGAACTATAAACTTTACAAAAAGCTATTTCTATAATAAAAGTAGAAAACCCATAATTAGCTGTTAAATTTCTAATAATGGCTTCAAAGTTTGAAGCCATTGGGTTTATGCATATCTAGATTGAAACGTTAAGTATGGGTTTTTAAGTTTAAGATGTAGTTTATTTTGTACAGTGTAGATGCATATAAAACTATAGTATATTATAGTAGATAGGCTGTATCCTGTGTATATAGTAGCCAGCTAAACTCTCTATTATAATACTATATACATATCATATACTGCGGGCATACGTGCATCAGTAGATAATATAGCATTATAGTATTATGATTTATAATATAATGTTTTTAATATATCGTAAATACACGCATCAATAATTAATATACATAAGTGTATCACGTATGCATACGTGCACACGATACATGTCTAGAACATGTTTAGTACGACATCAGTACGCACGACCTGCATCTATATATGTGTATATATATATATACTATATATATATATATATATATATATACATACAGCTGCGTACATACATATGCACACACGCGCGCCTGGCCATGTATACACCGACCACACACACACACATACACTTGTAATTCACATCTCCCTGCTCGTCCTCCTCTTCCTCCTCATCCTCTTGTAATTCATTTACACTATCGGTACTCAATCTATATTTAGACTACCGTTCCCTGAGGAGAACGGCTTTGTATCAACACCGGTATCAATGCTTTCGTGTATCATGTACATATGTATGTATGCATACACACACACACACATATATATATATATATATATATATATATATATACATATATATATACACACATACATATATATTAGAAATAATATAGTATAATACAATTACTTCGAATAGAAAATAAAGATAGTTTTGTTTTAATTTAAGTTACCAATATGATTCATTATAATTCGTGTATATACGTGTAATATACACACACATACATACACGCATACACACACTGATATAACAAACACATCAGTTAGTTGATCATTATATTTATTTAGAGTACCAGAAAAGTAAAATCTCTTATTTTAATATGACTCCTGTCTCCCTTACCTCCTCCCTAATTAAACAACAATACCCTTATCGATATTACCTCATATCTATGATGTAATACTATAATGAGTATATGCTAGTCTGACAAGTGTACATACCTAGTACATTACATATACGTATGTACATAATGTAAACACATCACACAATAGTGAAGACTACAATAGACAACTGGTTCTATTATATGTCCTAGTGAGCTTTCCTCTTAAAGTTGTGTTCAACTCATTCTCGCGGGGGTGGAATAACACCTCTGAGAGCATCACGTGATGACCTACATATTTACAGAGGTCATTGCCTAAGTGCTATATATAACTCGCCTCTCAACCTCTTCCTTCTGAGGATCGTATATTAATATTAGGGATGTAAATGAAAATAATGTTAAAGAATCACTATAATTTACTCAATAAAAAGTATCAGTGTCAGATCGGGTTCGTGTAGCTATAGCTGTAGCTATATCCTATAGGATCACAACATTCTCAGAGAGGGTAAAATATTAACAATTATCAGATCGTATCATTAAAAGATTATACCATAGCTAACTTGTATCAATATATGGGGGGATCTCTATAGAATTTGTTGTTTTATAAAACGGATACCATCGAAGTCTAGTAAGTCTAGTAATATATAGTATATATATATATATATATATATATATATATATACATACTCATATGAGTATAATAATATATGAGTATATAGGAGTTGTTCATTAGTATTGTATGTTATTTCCGTATACCCACTGGCATCCTACAGCAGAGGAAGGAAGCACGTGATCACAGTACGCTACGGAACAATAGAGGATGAGTCACTATCGATGAATCAGCACGCATGCGTAATGCAAACAGCGACTGGATTGCGTAATGCATTGTGCATTGTAATCTAATAAGCTGCGGTTTATTCAGCTGATGATAACCCATGCATTATATATGTGTGTGTGTACTCGTGTGTACTTGTTTGTACTTGTGTGTACCTAGATATGTAGCCCTATATAATACTGTGTTGATATATAGCATAACGGGACCAATATTCACTAATAATAATTCTAATCTGAACATAACTTGCAAGTAATATACTGTCATTCCCAATGATTATTTTAGCTAATTATTTTCTGGAAGTTAAGCTATTTGTATATCTGATAATCGCTTGCATCAACAATGTGCTGCAGTAGGTCGTTGTATCAAATCGATACTATCAAGATCACTCACCATGGTATCAATAAAACATATATATCAGCAGTACTTTAGATTACTTTTAGATGTCAGGTCTAGCAATACCGATACTACATCTGAAGTAGGTGTTATCTGTACTATATCAACAGCCAAACACTAATAAATAAGATATAGGTTATAAGGTGTATACACATAAGTATAGCACAATTGTAATTAATAACAGTTCAACAAATATCAAGTCTATTAAAACTATCCCCATTAGAAGATATATCTATTTGAAGCTCTAGCTTATATAGAGAGAGAAGCTATAGCATATTTTATATGATAATAACTATTATATCTAAGTAAAATTATATGTAATATTAAATAACCAAGTATAGCATGTATTAATTTATGAAATAATAAAAAAATAGTATTTTACTCTAATAATATGTATTGTTATTACATCGCGTAATCAGATATACCTATAGGGGAAAGTAACCGAATACGGACACTCTCGGTATCTCGAAACCATAAATCATACAACAAAATGTTAATTAATAAAATATTCATAATTATATAAATAGTCTAAATAAGTATTTTTTATTTTTTAATTATTCAAAATAGTGCTGCATCCAATAAACTATTTTTATTATTACATTTTTAAATTTATGAAAATTTCAACTTAAAACCTTCTCAAGAATATACAAATGTATCGATATAAAACATAACAATATATAATTAAAAACTAAATAATCCTATACATTATATACATAATTGCTATATTTGTTATAAAATATTAATTAAGTTATAAGCATATGTATATAGGTCATATAAGTCTAATACGGACACTCTAGATGTCTTAATATGGACACCCTATATATATAGGGTTAAATATTACCAATCAGCCGCAGCATGCATGTGAAATATTCTGATTTTCATAAAAATCGCGTGCGTTATAATATTAACACCACCAATGAAGCTAAATATAACAATTGTATTATGTAGATACTTAACTTATATTATTAATTAATAAAATAATAAAAATTAAAAAATTAATTACTAATTAAATTACATTAAATTATTCATACGATTAATTATAAATAATTTTATTATAATTTATCTGATTGGTTCATCAATAATATATAGTTTATCTAGTGGTATATAGGGTGTCTGAATTAAAACACAGGGCATCCGACGGACACTGTCCGTCTGACAGTGTCCGTATTAGGAAATAGGTACCGAATACGGACACCCCGTTATCTATTGAATGAAAAGATAAAATACAATTTTAAAATCACAATAATATCTATAATCATATAATAGTAATATATTGTAAATTTTGAATACAAATATCAAGTCATGAAATGTTATGAATATGTATTGTTAGTGTCCGTATTAGGTTACTTTCCCCTATATGTATACAGTATACCATACCGTATACGGTATATTATACCGTATACATATTATATATATATATATATATATATATATATATACTATAGTAGTAGTTAACGATGACATAACATAAGCACAACACGATTGCGCAACTCTCTAACCTAGCGGGTCTTCTGGCTAACAGGAAGCTGCACAGACACGCGATAACCACCACAGTTCCGCCTATAACGATGATCGCCAGGTGCGCCACTTGCGCCGCTCCCGCCCCCTGGTGGACGGGTTGACGTCTAGTGGTCAACGAGGTGCCCGGCGAGGCGAGTAGTTCCTGTCCGTGACGCCAGTGTCCGGCAGCTACTACGGCCCCGTACGCTACGGACTGTAGGATCACACGTAGTGTAGTCCACGACATTCGGGGGTGTTGGGTGAGGTGGGGCTAGAGGGGGGGGGCTTGTATCGGAAGTAGTACCTAGGTCAAGCTAATTGTGCCGTAAAGCGAACTTAATATCTGCCGGAAGTCAGCCCACACATTAAGTTTGAATTCTCTCTGGAAACCGTATTCGAAGTCGACCCAAAGTAGATAATCCCGGCAGTTTCAACCTGAAGTCGCCTGGTATCCGTAATATATCCGTTAAAGTCGAGAGATCTTTTGATGGCGGTGATTAGAGTGCCGCCGTCTGGTGAGGAAAATGTAGACAAAATAGCATTTTATATACCACTATGTGTATGAGTGTGTGTTGGTATATTAACGTGTGTGCGCGCGTGTGTATGTGTGATTATATTATCTATATGTGTATCGGTGCATGTGTGTGTCGTGTGTTGGAGTATGTAGTATACTAGTAGTGTATACAGGTTTTGTTTTGAAGTAAACTATGAATTTAATATATATATATATATATATATATACATTTAACGATTTAGTTTATTTTTTTATTTTATTTTATTTATCAATAATTCCGAATATTGACTAACTCCGTGTTAAGAAGAATATTCAATCCGGTGTCATTGAAAGCCTATTAGAAAGGAACAATTTGAGTGGTATCCTTTGTTTCCGGTTGTAACTATAGTTATGCCCATATATGGGTATTGCGATAATCGCTATGGATATCCGGTGTCAGTCATTCATTCGATAACGATATACAAGTGTAGGTGGCGCTCTGTTTATTCCCGATATAACGACGTGTCTTACTAAACTAGCGTCGTCCTCGTTGTTGTTGTTGTTTGTACACGTGATATAGCACTATGATCACGTGAGCAACACACACACACACTCGCGAGTTATCACGTGATTCGTTACGTAATGCTTATTTAACGATTACCCATAATGCATTCGGTGGCTATCCGGCGAGAACGAAATCTACTTAGACCCAGCGGTAGCATCAAGATTACGACGGTGGTTGATTGCGGGTGCATTCGTATAAATACAATTATTGCGATATACATATACGTATATATATATATATATATATATATATATATATATATATTGGTAATAATGTGTATGTTATTTTAGAGTTATGTATAGTGAGGTATTACTATATAGATATAATTTATTTAATAGATAAATAAAGTAATGCATTAATAAAATAATTATATAGTATATTAATTAATGAAATAATATATAAAATTACAAAAGAAGTATAATATGAAAAATAAGTGCATCAGATGAGTTACACATATTTTGTTATTTAATCAAGAAAACAGAGTTTTTCGAGTCATAAATTATAAATAAATGCATCACATATTTAATTTATTTTGTAACAAATGCATCATTGAATTTATTTCTATTAACATAAATTTATATCACAAAATTAATTTAAAATTGTATACATATATAGATGCATATATAGATGCATATATAGATGCATATATAGATGCACATATAGATGAATATATAGATGCATATATAGATGAATATATAGATGAATATATAGGTGAATATAAATATGCGATATATCATATATTTTACTATATATAAAAGATAGGTAATACAAAATATCATATATTGCACATTTGTATGTAATAATAACATGTACAATATAATGCAAACAGCAACAAACTATACACCTGTAATGTCTACACAATATTGGACTATAGTACTCTAGTATATAGTGGTTTCTATAACTAAGTCTTATATTACATAATAAATAAATATTATATATATAAATGTAAAATCAAGATTAACATATATTTTAATATATATATATATATATATGTAAAATATAATATTGATTACTAATAATTATAATATTATTTACTATAGTATACGATAATCTATATATCATTAATAAAATAAATAACACACATATATATTATTCCAAATATCACAACTCATAAATCAATGCATTTATTATTCCCCGTAAGTATGTAATTTCTCAGAGGTTGGTTTGATTTGAGGGAGCTTAATTTTTGAAACTATAAAATTAAATAAAATAAAAAATATATAGGTATATATTATTTATTCTAGTATAGTATATATAATAACACCATTCTTCTTAAATGTATGAATGATACACTATTAATAAGTTATTAATAATAACACTTCTTTTATAATAGGATAGTATATAAATACATAATGTAATATTTATGTTTATAATATGTCAAGGGTCTATGCCATATAAGAACCTTTTGATCCATGTTACCACGTATACACACACGTACAAACTTATATATATATATATATATATATATAATATATATTATAATATAATAATTTATATAATTTATATATATATATACCTCTTCCGAGAGTGGTGGGTATCGACGCCAACCGGACGCGTCCCTAGGTTGCGGATATGGGAATGACCTCGAAGAGGTTAGCCTCGAACTGAAATAAGCAGTCGCGGACAAAACGACACAACCTCCACTGCCTTTTAGATACTTAATTGACTGAGAAAGGCTAAGGGAGATAATCCTAACAGAAAACTGGGAAAAGAGGTTTCCCTTAAGCGGTTATCAGTTCTAATTGACTAGTATCCAGCTCCCTTCACATGGAATTTCCTTGAGAAAGTGTCTATAGACAAATAGACATATAGGTTACAAAATCTCATAATACACATGAACACAACAAATAATATAATAGCCCTCAATCACGGGAATATAGAGGGTGCGAACAATCTCCCGGTTAGGATTGCTACATGGAACATAAGAACACTAAAAAAACGGATACGATAGACATATTATTATATGAAATAGAAATAATTGGAATCGACATTATTGGTTTAAAAGAGACTCATCGGATATCAGATTTATCTAAGATATGGGAGAAAAATGGAAATATTATCACACACTTCCCGACAAGATGGAATATATAGACAAGGACTCGTTTTAATCCTGAAGAAACTGTTGGAAGAGAATATAGTGAACTATAAAGATATATCAAGCAGGTTACTAAAGGTGACTATGGAGTGGGAATCCGATAGAGTCACACACTTTATAGTATACGCACCAGACTCCAGTTACGATTATGTAATTGTAGAAGACTTTTTCGGCACATTATATGATGAGATGAACCTCCTACCACCAACTGATAAATAGTACTGTACGGAGATTTCAATGCACCAGTAAGAAACACTATGCATGATAACTGGCCTGAAGTAGTAGGACATTATGCTGTGGAAGCTAGCAACACAAAGTTGATTAAACTGCTTCAATTTTGTGCTGTAAACGATCTATTCATAGCAAATTACATTTTCAAGCATAAAGAAAAGAGAAGATATACATGAATTTCACTGGATCGTACAGAAAAACAAATAGATTACATAATAATGTCAATAAAATTAAAGTCAAACCTAAAAACCTGCAGATAATATAACTCAGCTGAGATTGGATCAGACCACTCAATAGTGATTAGTAATCACTGATTACAAACACTGATGAACAAAATCAACAAAGTTTAAACACACTAAAAAAAGATTTCCAAGACGTTACGATAATGACAAAATGTAAATGAAAAATGGAGTGATATCAAAGAAATTTGCAGCAGTAATTAAATAACGATTGGCTACCCTATTAGATGATTATGATGATGACACTAGTGTGCAGCGGCTGCGATGCCAGACGATCATTACAATACATTTAAATATATTGTACATACTACTGCTGAACAAGAAATTGGATATAAACAATTTAATGAAGTTCCCGGATTACCAAACGAAATAAAAGAGCTATGTGCTAGATGAGGAAAGTAACATTGCTTCTATTAAATAATCCAAATAACGTTGAACACATATATAATGACAGAACATTAAACAAGAGAGTAAAACTAGCTGTCAAAAAAATAGTGATAATATTATATAATATTATATAATATTATATAATATTATAGATATCTAACAGAAAAAATATCAGAAATGGAAGAAAACTTCAAAAATAATAATAGCCACAAATTATTTAAACCAGTCAGAGAATTAGAAGGAAGGGAGTACAAACCTGTATTTTCTATTAAAAACTCTCAAGGGCAGCTAATGATGAAGAAACAAGATATTTTAAATATCGGGAAATCACACTTTGAGAAACACCTCAACACATAGTTTCCACATGATGAACTCTCGTCCCCAACTATTCAGATAATATTCTGTAAAGTATTTCGATGGCGTCCCAGGCTTTTGGCAAACTGAGAGAGACAATATGGACTTCCAGAGGCGTATCTAAAAAACTCAAGATTATACTCTACAAAGCCTTCATTCTTCCAATAGCTATATACATGGAGATGCATGGGTCAGATACATGGACAATTTGAAAGGGTTCAATAAATACGTTGATATAATGATCATATAAATACGATCATTATATCATTACCCTACAAATTATAAAACTGTACCCTAGATAATATTAGCATACATGTAGTACCTTAATTATAATATACCGTGTCCCCCATAGGTTGCGCTAATATGCAGTCAATGCAAAAATGGGAAGTCAATAAATATTTGTGCAGTCAATTTTTAAATGTTGTGCTGTCAATATTTTAATTTTGAGCAACAATATTTTTATTATTCAAATTAATTTTTAATTCTAATAAATGTATGTGTTTGAAAATGACACACATTTTGGAAATAGAAAATATCATATATTTACAGGGACATTCTAAATTCTTACTTTTTTTAAATTTCATTGCTATACCTATATAATATAAATAATGATTATATATTTTAGATACAGAAAAGTATCAATGTTTCAAGCATATCCATCGTTCTGGGAGTCACTATGTAAGATGCATACTATGCGGGGAGTTTCCAGATACTATTAAATTACTAAGCACAATAAGATCACCAATAACAATAGATTGTGGTATAATATATAGAAAAGAAGGTACTTACTCAGCTGGGAACTAATAAACGAAATCACCGGAAGAAAATCTACTCAAAAAGGTATGAAAAAGGGAAGAAAACAGAAAGAACAACTACAAACATGGTATAATCATTTTCAAAGCTTACTAGGCAGGCCACCTGAAATAGAGGATGATTATCCGATTACTCAAGTTTTACCACCACTAGAAATAAAACGTGAATCTTTTGATATCAATGAATACAAGCGAGCAAAGGAAATCACCAAATAAGGAAAAAGCTGTGGTATGGATGAAATACGTTCAGAAGTTTTAAAATGATGTGACCTAGATTCTATCGTTATCCAATTATATATCTTATCATAAAGCGAAGCCCATATAGTAGTCATATATCTTGAGAAGGACAGGAACAAAAAGCACTTCAGTTTGGACAGCGATTACAATATTTTTAATTAAGATAATATATATATATTTACAGAATGTTCTGTATTTTAGATATTCATTAATTTCTATTTTCATTGTCTGTAATAAATAATAAATTATAATTTATTATTTTATATTTTTAATTGATTCATAAAGAACAAACAGCAAAAGAACATTATTATCCTACTTCTCAAGTAAACGGATTATACATATTTTATTTGAAGTCTATTCATTAATTGTAATCTAATTTATAGATATTTGCACTCTTTATAATGAATTAACAAGTAAAACACATGAAGAAAGGTATATTCTGCTAAAGAAAATACTCGCACAACTATCCATCAAAAATCATGTTTTTAAACCACAAAGAAAATGGAAATACTCGTACATTTCAAATGAAGTGGTTACACACATATTCTTGATTATCCTACAGTGAATCTTTAAATGGCGGATTATGTATACCATAAGTTTTTCATTTAATCTCAATCAAGTTGGAAAAGTTGTCACTTCGCCCATGATTAAGTTTAAAGATGAGATTGCAAATTTAAGAAAACATGAATCTACTATTTACCACAAGAATTATTGTGGTTCTAGAGTTAACTCTTTGGAAGACAATTCTCGTTTTATTGCAGTAGTGGAAAATAAGATGCAATCAGCTATAATGCAAGTCAACAATTTCATATCTATGCAAATTGAATGCAACAGAGAAACATTAAAATCAATATTAGGTATAATCATTCTTTGTGGAAGACAACATATTTAATTACGTAGTTATAATGAGTATTATACTGATCTAAATTATAATCTAGGAAATTTCAATGCACTTCTAAAACTATGTATAAACTCTGGAAATTATATATTAAAAGAACACTTGTTAATGTGTAATAAAAATGCTAAATACACCTTAAAAACAACACAGAATGAATTGATATTTGAATGTGGTGAATATATTAAAGAAAGAATAATGTATGATATAAAAAAAGCTAAATATATTAGTGTACTAGCTGATGAAACCACAGATGTATCTAATACTGAACAAATGTCTTTAGCAATTAAATATTTTAAAATGTATCACTTAAAAGTTTATTTCTAATATAGAATGTGAAAAACTTAGTGGAGAAAGTATAGCTAACTTGATTATGGATACACTAACTAAAGATAAATTAGATCTTGAAAATATAATAGGGCAAGGATACGATGGAGTATACTCTTTCCTATAGGAAATATGTCTTGCAAAGTAAATGAGCGTCAACTATAATTCTGAATAAGTACCATAAAGGTACATATGTACATTATATATCACATGTATTAAATATATCAATAGTAAATGCATAATAAATGCCATTAATTCAAAATATTATGAGCATATTATTAGAAATCTGCATATTATTAGAAATTTGTATATATTTTAAATATTCTGCTAAGAGGCAAGGCTTATTAGAAGAAAATATTACACAAATTTGTGTTGAATCTTCTAAAAAGAAATTAGTTAACCTTTGTAAAATGAGATGGGTTGACAGACATGATACTTTTCGAGTATAGCAAGCAATACTTGAAACAATATTCGACACATATGAAGATAAAATATGGAATTCAGAAAGTATATATAAGAAAGATATACAAAAATGCCTTACAAAAATAACGGAATAAAATGCAGTATAAAACTAATGGAATAAAATGTAGTATACAAATAATTGAATAAAATGCAATCTAAAAGTAACAGAATATAATGCAGTATAAATATAATGGAATATAATGCAGTTTAAAACTAATGGAATAAAATGCAATATAAAAATAATGGAATAAAATGCAATATAAAAATAATGGAATAAAATGCTGTTCAAATGTGGTGGAATAATATACATATCTTCAACATGAACAAACTTTCGCATTGTATGCATCTATAATGAGTATGAATAAAATGCTGCACAAAAATAGTGGAATAATATGCTGTTTAAAAGTAATGGAATAAAATGCAGCACAAAAATGACGGAATAAAATGCTGTTCAAAAGATGGAATTATATACACATCTTCAACATGAACAAACTTCCGCATTTTATGCATCACAAAAAAGTTGCCATTTTATTCCACTATTTTTATCATTGTGTTTACTGGGTAACAACAGCTAATGGTATTTACAAATCTATGATTAATACATAATTATTATGTCATTAATTGTATGTAGTAATTTCACTTAATTTCATAGAAAATTTAACAACTGATCTCCAGAGTAGGTAAATAGATAAGGCTAATAAAGATATTCAAATTATAATTAAATGGATACAAGTTTGTAGAGATAATATTAATGAAGTACAATATAATGGAATAAAGAAGCATCACATTTATTATAATATTCAAATCAAGTAATTTCTTTACCAAGATTAAATAAAAGACAGCTACATCGTGCTAATACACCTCCTTCATCAGCTTAAGAGTATTTTTTAAAAGTAATATATATTCCATTCTTGGATCATTTGATCCTGGAGATGTACGAAAGATTCAATAAAAACATATTTATATCTCTTGGAGCATTCTTATTTCCAAAAGTAATGATTGAAAATAAATATTCGTGGATATATTGAAATATATTGAAGTTTTATGAATTAGTCAAAGATGATTTACCAAAGATACATTTAATAAAAACCGAATTGATTTGTTGTCTGATAAATGGACAGATATTTAGTCTCTGTCTTTTATCTCGAGATAAAAGACAAAGACTAAAGATCTACCTAATACGATAACAAGTACTCTTAATAACATTTCAAGTTAAATTACAATTATTAAATGTATTTACATTAAATTATATAAATATATATATATATACATAATATATAATTTATAATTTATATATATATTATAGGTGTATTTTTCATAATATCTGTGAAGCTTTTATTGATGGCTATAGCCAGTACTACCCCAGTTAACTCGTGTGAATGTGAATGTTCATTTAGCCGATTAACCGATTTAGAACAATAAATACATATTTATGTTCGACAATGAATGAAGATCGACTGAATGGACTATAGTTATTATATATACACAAAGATATAGATATCGATTGTAATTATATTATTTCCAAATTTGCATTACGTAATCCAAGAAGAATGCAATTGATTGGATTAATAGTTTTTATTAAATAAAATATAAAATATTATTCTATTTATTTTAATATAGTATTTGATTTATATATATATATATATATATATATATATATATATATATATATATATATTATTCAATTGTATATTTTCATAGTAAATATGTCTTATTTTAAAAATGCACTTTTAATTAAACGCCAGGCTGACGTCGTCATCCCCCCTTGACAAATTCATGTATCCGCCCCTGATGCCCCTGATGTATGAGCTGTATCATACTATACCTATATGATATATACCCTATATAGTACAGTATACTGTATACATAATTATAATTATGATATGGGTTGTACCATAATATAATTGGATTCGATGTTCCTTAGTTAACATGTATCCAATGTAATTGTAATTATAATTGCAATGTAATTTACCCTAATGAATTGTGTGGTCTGCACTGGTGTACCCTAATGTATACATGAATGATGTGTACCATCATATTCTATAAACAGGTGTATTGTATGATCCATATGATATCAATATTGTATGTTTATAAGAATTATTATTTGTAATGGTCTGGTATCATAAGCCTAGTTGCCTCGTTGGCGGAAATAATGTTTATTATTTAAATATGCATAATTAAAATGGTATCAGCATTTAATATAAAATACAATTAAAAGTACCAATTCTATACAATATGAATATCATTAAAACATATTTAATAGTCATTTGATTTAGTGTAATGTTATATATATATATATATATTATATTCATATATACCGACGTTAATATTCATAGAAGATGCATTTAAAATGTAAATCATAACTATTTTATAATTTTATTAAACAATACAAATATGTGAAGTTGGGTTAAATGAACCACCAACAACGGGGTTTATGAATACTGTTCATATAAGCGATACTGATATTATATTCACCGAACTTATTGACGATTACACTGAAGATTCATTCCAATGCATCCACTATTGACAATGTTTTCCCATATGTGTACAGATGACTCGATTAATGTTAAGCTATGTGAATTTTGTAATAATTAATTATTATCTCGTCGGTGGGATTTAATGAACTTTAGCAAATATTTTTGTTATTGAAATTACGTAACCTTATAAGTATTTATTATATCTAAACTTATACATTAGTTAGATAATATGATAATATATGTAATATAATTTAAATGATTATACAACATTGACTACTGCCATAATTATAGCACTTTATCCAAAAACATGGTCATAGAACCCCAATCTCCTCTATAGATACCCTATAAATTAAACTAATATTCGTATCTATAGATATACACTAAAATGTACTTTAATTTATAATATTAACATTAATTAATAAACTTAAGTTTAGTATAATATAAACAAAATAATTATGAAAATAATACTTTATTTATGAATATAATGTCAATACTATTTTAATAGTATTATCGTAATATTAATATTAAACATGTTTAATATAATATTATAAATGAAATAATATAAATATCATGTATAAATCAATCATTAATATAATTACAAGTATTAGTTTCGGATCCATCAATAATAATAAAATGAATACGTTATATATATATATAAATATATATATATATATATATATATTTATATTTATATATATTTCCTTTTTATTTGATTACTATTTGATAAAAATATATAGCATTATGTATACAACGTTTAGAATGCTTTATCTATTAATAATATATTATTATATTTATCTTAAATTAATACATGTTTTAGAGGGTTTTTAATTGATTTTTTTTATAAATTTAAAAATGTAACAAAAAAATCACTTTATTGGATATATCAGACTTATATTAACTAATTACAAAAAAAATACTTATTTAGACGATTTATATAATTATAAATATTTTAAATATTAAAATTTGTGTAGGATTTATATTTGATGATATATCTATAGTGTCCGTATGCAGGTACTGTCCGTAATAGGATACTTTCCCGCCGTGTACTTGATAAGGTTTCTAGTTGAAATTTGTTTTCATAAATTTAAAATCGGTATTCAAAGATCAGTTTATTGGATATATCAAACTTACTATGTACTACATAGTATGTAGTACTACCTACCTTAGGTAGGCTACCTATGAACTAGATAATATTGATAAGTGTTACCATAATAATTCTGTTAATAGTCTGTTATACTTATATGGCGATAAAACTTAGAACATTGAGACTTGCAGGTCACTTGCACACCGATGAAATAGCACACAACTTAATTTTATGTAAACCAAAGAATGGTATACGAAACAGAGGGAGACAACTCAAGACATATATAGACATCTTAAAGAGTGACTGCGACTGCGAGGAAGACAAACTAATAACGGTGATGATGGATAGAGAAGAATGGAAGGCAACTGCAAGATCTAGTCGAGTGAGAACTCGACTAAAGTAAAGTAAAGTATACATATACTATATGATTTATATATATATATATATATATATATATAAATATATTATATATGATATATGATATATGATATATATATATATTTATATATTGTTATTGTTATTGTTATTTTTATTTGGTGGAGTCCTTTTATGGAGTCCTTTTTCACGTATAACCATATATGGCTATAATGTTCCTTTATAATATCCTCATGTTAAGGCATCTATGGTTTTAACGAGAGCCTATCATTTATGTATACACAATTATATAAGATCACTTCTAAATAATATTTTAAGTCCCATTTTATAAAATTAATTAATGGTTCGGACGAGGCTCGAACCCGTGTCCTACTGCTTGTGTGTCTGACGCCTTAGCAACTGAGCCACACAGTCAGTTTAATATATATATATATATATATATATATATATATATATGTTATATAATGATATTGCATAATACATAATACCAGCTAATACATATATCGCGTACTAGGCTTTGTAATAGTTATATTTATAGTACGATTCACGCTAAGAGTAATCATCTGACAAAAAATGTTTTGGCCGATTATAGTAGTGTTATTCACATATTAGCTTTATAATAACCTTTAATTATATTATTATTATAAAGATAAGTATGTATTTTTTTTATATTATTTATATTATTCAAATTTTAATATTATTCAAATGTTAATATTATTCAAATATTAATATCCACTAAGATTGAAATATATTATAATATGTATACATTGGGTTTGTAAATATATTAATTTCTTATTTAGTTATATTTACCCTATATTTACCCGGATATTTACATAAAGTATTTGTTTACATTTTATAATTAACAAAATAAAATCCATACAAAATAAATAATAATCACAAAGATAATATAATTATAAATTCGATTAATACAAATAATTCAAATATGTATTATATACTGTTCAATGAACACTGTTCATGTATATTTATAATTAGCTTCATTATTTATTACTTATAAAATTGATAAATTATTAGTTTACAATAATATATAACTGATATTCTCCCTTGGGAATTTGCTTTTGGTAGTCGGATCTACCAACCTTCATTCGAGGTTATAACATATAGCTATAGCTACTAAATAACATTTAGATAGTCTGCTACTGTATTTATATTCATACATATCAGAAAAGTATCGATAAATACAGATCCATCAATTCTATTTCGGACGATACAATCTCTGACAATCGGACCATCATTTCCCGTCTGCCATCGAGTATACCAGGTGCCTCTTAAAGTCAATCGGTGTTACTAAAGTCATCATGTCGTACAGCCCATCGGACTAAATACACTACTTCTGCCGAAATTTCCCACTAACGACCAGTTTTTATACATTTATTATTATATTTATGTTATTCAATTTAATCCCACAATTATACCATGTCCTCAAATTTTTTACATTGTAACCTTCATACATTGTAACCTTGTATGAGAATATTATCTCAAATGTAAAACATGTCCATCTATATTGCATTATAATTGTTTATTCTATTATTTCTAAATCATGGTTTCATTCTAAAACCATCCTCACGCTTATGCTATTTCTATATGGAATTCACCCAACTTCTCCTTCTCGTGTTCCTCGTTGTCTAACCTTATATAAGTTTCCCATTCTTATATTACTTCTGCCTCATTTCTTACCAGTACTGATATCTTGCGTTTCATTAATATTTCTGCTCGTGATATATATTTCTCCTCCCTTATAAAGAGTCCACCACATAGTAATTGTAAGCATATATTGTACTTTCCCGACTTGACTACTGTTCTTCCCTACTGAATCTACTCCCTGCTAAATCTACTGATCCAATAACTCGGATTATAATTTCCTCAATACGTACTACTTAAGTAATTACTGAATAAAACGACTATATCACTCTACTAAATCACATCATAAATCGTTTTGTATGATTCTCCCTCAGGTGTAAATTACATGTGCTATATATAATCCATAAATCAATATAGGGGAAAGTAACCTATTATAAGTATAAGTATATTATAATACGTATATTATCTATATTATATAATAACCTATATTATAATTCAGACACTTTAACAATAAATGGTCTAACATTTTATGATACAATATTGTTATTCAAAAATTACAATATATTAATATTATATGATTATAGATATTATTGTGATTTTAAAATTGTATATAACGGACATGGATACCGAATACGGATACCCTGTGTTATACTTCGGACACCCTATAAACACAAACCCAACCCATTAGGTAAACTATATATTATTGATGAACCAATAAGATAAATTACAATTACATTATGTATAATTAATTGTATGAATAGTTTAATATAATTTAATTAGTAATTAATTAATTTATTTTTATTATTTTTGTAATTAATAATACAAGTTAAGTATCTAAATAATACAAATTTTAGATTTAGCTTCATTTGTGGGTTAATATTATAACACACGCGATTTTTATGAATTTAATTCACACGCTGCGCACTGATTGGTTATAGGGTGTCCGTATTCGGGATTTATATGACCTCTAGATATATTCTTATAACTTAATTAATATTTGATAAACATTGAATTAAATAAACATATCACAGTAAAAACTGGCTTTTAAATTAATTATTTCAATATGATTATATTAAAATATAAATTAATTGAATACACACTTCGGTGGAATAACAACATAAACAATATATATAATATATTTCAATTCAAACCGAATTTATAAATAAATTCATATTTTTAATAAAATGTGTATATAGAAATACAAATTAAAAAATATTAATGCATTTTTATTTTACAAATAAATAAATATCTGATATATTTTATCAAATATTGAAATCATTGTAATATAATTAAATTTGAAAAGTATCTATTTCGTACATAGATTTGTATTTGTCCTAAATAATAAAATAGTTTTACCGGTAAACTATAATTTAAAACTTTACGATTTATAAATCTATGATTTTGGAGTACAGAAAGTTAGAATTAAAAACATAGGGGAAAGTAAGCGAATATGGACAGTGCTCGAATAAGGACACTCTCGGTATCTCAGAAATCATAAATCCTACAGAAAATGTTAATGAATAAAATATTCAAAATTATATAATTAGTCTAAATAAGTATTTTTTATTTTTTATTATTAAAAATAGTGCTTATAAATCCAATAAATTTATTTTTTTTATTACGTTTTTAAATTTATGAAAACAAATTTCAACTTAAACTCTATAATATACAAATTTATAGATATAAAATATGACACTATATTATTAAAAAATAAACCATTCTAAATATTATATACATCATTTCTATATTTTTTATCAAATATTAATTAAGTTATAATCATAAATCTAGAGGTCATATAAATCCCTAATACGGATACTCTAGATATTATACTACGGATACCCTATAACCAATCAACGTGCAGTGCACGTCGTGCAGCGTGTGAACTATTCTGATTTTCATAAAAATCGCGTATATTATAATATTAATACCACCAATGAAGCTAAATCTAAAAATGTTATTATTTAGATAGTTAACTTATATTATTAATTTAAAAAATAATAAAAATAAATAAATTAATTACTAATTAAATTATATTAAATTATTCATAAAATTAATTATAAATAATGTAATTGTAATTTATCTGATTGATTCATCAATAATGTATAGTTATCTAGTATGTCCGTATTATAACACAGGGTGTCCGTATTAGGAAAATTTAAAGAAATATAATCTCGATTCTTCCATACTATCCAACTATTTCACTATTCCACTATCATCCTGTTTCGCAATTATCATCAATTTCTAAGACTATGGAACGCATAGTTGCGCGTCAGCTTATTGCTTATATAATATTGAACTCTATTGTGGATTTCTTTCAGAGTGCATATAGATATACCTTCTCAATCGTAGTACAGAAACTGAGGTTTCTCGGTTTAAGGCATGCCTTAAACATTGTGTTTAACGATATTATATATAATAGTATAGTATACTATCTATGAATAATAAGGCTTCTTGTTATTTGGCTATTATTGATCTGTCTAGTGCCTTTGATACGTTAAATCATAGGATTCTTTCTTACCGTCTACGTGAAATAGGTATTCATGGACAGGTTCACAACTGGTTGATGTCATTTGTATATAATAGAATATCTTCGGTAAATATAAAGTCATCTTTGTCGGCTCCATTTGATCACACTCATGGTGTTCCTCAAGGACCAGTACTGGGTCCGATTCTTTTTATTTTGTATATTCTTCCCATTAATTTGATTTTTTTTTAAATACCCATTTATTCGTTATCATATCTTTGCTGATGACTTACAAATGTATATTTGTTTCCACTTGGTTTTGATATTGACATAATTCAACTTTCAATTTCTAACTATATTAATGATTTAATCTCTTGGTTTTCCTGTAATTCACTTTCATTGAATATTACTAAAACTGATAGCATCATACTTTCTAGATCTCTTTCTTCAATTACTCTCACTCATCCATTCCGTATCTCACTTCCTATCTCAAACAACATCACTACTCTAGGTTTTACTATAAATAATGCATTAGATTACTCCGTACATATATCTAACACTGTCCGCACTGCTAATTATTTCCTGTATAACATAGGCAAGGCTCGTTCTAAGCTAACATTTAATTTAACTAAATCATTATTACATTCATTAGTATTTAGTCGACTTAGATATTGTAATTCGCTTTTTATTAACATTCCGCAAAAATTAATGAAAAAAGTCGATTCAATACAACGTATACGTAGCTCTATAGAGCTGCTCACATATTATACAATAAAGCGTAATGCTATAACCACATCTATACATTCCATAATGGCGACTCTCGGGTGGTTGAAGTTTCGAGATTTATGCAAGTTTCGTTTTCTTTGCTTTACTCACAAGGCTATATATAAGGGAGTTCCGTCATACCTATCGAACGGAGTCATAATTCGAGCAATTACTCATCCTAGTCGCAAATGTGAGCTGATGAAACTCTCTTTACCGCTTGTGTCATATATGTATGCAGATGCTGCTTTCACTGTTGCTGCTCCGAAGTACTGGAACAGTCTTCCCGATGAATTACGGACCATGTCATAATTTATTACATTTAAATGTCGACTACATACATATATGTTATCATTATAATTTCTTCTTTTTAAATGTATTATTATTTGTGTAACTATTTATTTGTTTTATTATTTCAACTTGACGCATATAAACGTCCATCGTTTTCTGAGTAATAAACCTTTCTATTATTATATGGGTACCGAATACGGACACCCCCGTTATCTATTGGATAAAAAGATTATATAAAATTGTAAAATTACAATAATATCTATAATCATATAATATTAATATTAATATATTGTAATTTTTAAATACAAATATCGAGTCATAAAATATTAAGACCATGTATTGTTAAAGTGTGTCCGTATTAGGTTATTTTCTCCTAGCGAGAATATCTTATGTCCTTGATTATGATAAGAAAACATGGTAACATTAAAAATGGACATATATATATATATGATGATGATGATGATGATGATAAGGTTTATTAGCACTTATCATAGGTGTGGCCACCCCTCGTAGGTGCATATAACAATATAGAACAAAAAACAATAAATAGATAAATAAATAAACAAAACGATAAAATAATATAATTTATAAAAATAGTAATATTGTATGATTAAATAAGTGAATATATTACATCGATGATATGTAAGCTTTGAGGTGTGTAATAAAGGACGGGTGTGAATGGATTGATCTAATAGAGGCAGGGAGGGAATTCCATAGGGATGGAACCATATAACTGAAGGCGCGTTTATGGTATTTCAGATATGAGACACGAGGGCAAATTAGGGAAATGTCAGCATTTGATCATAAGGAAGTCAGTGGGCGTCTTAGAGTTAGTAGGGAAGTCAAATAAGGAGGAGAAGTATAATATATTGCTTTATGAGCGAGTGATAAAAGGTGTAGGAGGGAACGTTTTTTTTGAGGGAACCAGTTGGATATAAGTTGGTGGGAGTCGGTAATAGAATGGTCAAATCGATTTATTGAGAAAATGGTTTGTATAGATGCACGAATTATATGATTTAAAATGGATAATGAAGTATTAGGGAGATGATAAAGTAGTGAGGAGCAGTAGTCGATACGAGAGAGGACGAGTGCATTTATGAGGACAGTTGTAAGAGATCGGGTTAAGTCTTTTCTTATACGACGAATTTTTTGAGGGAACCAGTTGGATATAAGTTGGTGGGAGTCGGTAATAGAATGGTCAAATCGATTTATTGAGAAAATGGTTTGTATAGATGCACGAATTATATGATTTAAAATGGATAATGAAGTATTAGGGAGATGATAAAGTAGTGAGGAGCAGTAGTCGATACGAGAGAGGACGAGTGCATTTATGAGGACAGTTGTAAGAGATCGGGTTAAGTCTTTTCTTATACGACGAATTTTGAAGAGGTGGTAGTTAGCTGATTTAGATATATTAGCTATATGGGAATTTAGGGATAGGTTAGCATCCAAAGTAATTCCAAGATTTATAACAGATGATGAAGGGATGATGGGGAGACCGTCGATGATAACAGGTGGAAAATTATGATAGTTAGATGGGATATTTAGGAGTGCAGATTTTGAAGAGTTGAGTAGAAGATTGTTAGATAGAAGCCATTATCTGATAGTTGATGCACATTTACATAATTGTGAGTTATCTGGTAGTACATTGGAGGAATTGGGTAGGAAGGAATATAGTTGAATATCATCAGCGTAAATGTGATAGTGTACATCTGGAAATTGAC
>OZ025241.1:40077073-40204573 GCA_964019155.1 Osedax fenrisi
TAACAAAAGGTAAACAGTGGGTAACAAAAGATAAACAATACATATATAGCTATTGTTTACACACTATTACCTATAGACAGGTATGCCCGACTACAATCGATACTGATTCTAATGAATAGCTCATGGCATGCTCGATAAATAGGATACCCCTAGTTCCGATAGTGTATGCGCTGTAGTATACATAGTGGTTATATAGTAGGTATTCTCGTCTGATCTCGCGTAATCACGTTACGCTGATGAACAATAGTTAATGACGTAAGCTGTTGTTATCGAGTGATGCGTATCTAATAGATACTATCTATATATAGATATATGACGTAATGGCGTATATCACCTAGTAACAACACTATAGTATACTATATATAGTAACAATACTATAATAACCACAATGAATATATATATAGTATATATTATATACTTACATTTATATATATAGAAGAAATATACTAATTTATCCACAACATAACACATCAACCCCTCCCCAAAAGGGGCGTGGTTTATAATAATGGAAGACTACGAAGCTCAAGGTCTGCTTCACGAACAGTTCCGGGAACAGGCTAAGAAGACACCGGATGCAGCTGCTGTGGTGTCTGTTGATGGAAGCTCGCTGTCATATGCGCAGGTAGGCTGCAACCATTGCGCTCATACATACGTACAGTGTACACTGTATACATACATGCATGTAGACGCTTATAAATATACAAATACACACATTGTTTAGTGAGAAATATATTTATATATATATTATAAATAGCGTCACTTATTACATCGATCGTACCAAAGTCTATAAAACACTCTCATATCACCCCAATTATAAAAAAAAACTACCCTTAACCACTCTAACCTGTCGAGCTATAGACCCATCTCCCAGCTTTCATCAATCTCTAAGACCTTGGAGCGAATTATATCTTCTCCACTTAAGTGGACTGTATAATTATACACTATATCACTACCAATTCAATTATTGATAAGTTTCAAAGTACTTATAAGTACATGGGGTAAGTATACTTACCCCACCAGAGCACTGAATCGGCACTGAATCTTATCATAATAATCTACTCCTATCCCTTGACAAAAAAGCCCCTGCTATCTTGTGTTACTTGACCTATACAGTGCCTTTGACATTCTAAACCATGACATGCTTGCTTTACGACTCAATTAAATAGGTATTCATGGTCAAGTACACAGCTGGTTTCTGTCCTTCTTTTCCTTAAGGTCCTCTTCAGTGTAAAAGAACTCATCCTTCTCAACTCCCTTTATTAGCACTCATGGAGTTCCACAAGGCCCTGTGCTTGGTCATTTACTTTTTATTATTTATATTTTACCCATAAAATCCATATTTCGTAAATATCCTTACATCCACTACCATCTCTTTGCTGACGATCTACAAATGTATACTTCTTTTCCCATTTCCTGTGACTCCAACTAAATTCAACTTTCTATTTCTAACTGCCTCACATAATTTACTGACTGGTTCTCCCATAATTACCTATCACTTAATATGACCAAAACTGACACCATCATTCTCTCCAGATATAACTACCCCTAATCATCACCCACCCCTTTCTACTATCCATTCCTACCTCACAATCCATAACAACTCTTGGTTTCACCATCAACTCCCACCTAGATTACTCTGACCACATATCTATAATTATTCGCAATGCCAACTATTTTCTTTATGACATTAGAAAATCACGCAATAAATTGATTTTTTCAAAGACTAAAAGTCTAATACACTCGCTAGTCTTCAGTATACTTATATACTACTGCTAACTTCTATATAATCTACCCCTAAAGTGTATGCTTAAACTTGAGATGATACAACGACGTGCTATACACACCCTTTATAAACTGAAGTTATCTTCAATAGTATCAATATCGACCATAATGCGATCACTCGGCTGGCTTAAGTTTAGGTATATCTGCAGGTACAGACTATAGTCTGTAGTATACTATGCATCACCCATAAGGTGATCCATCTTAGATCTCATTAGTACCTAGCACACTTGATCAGTATTCAGATCCTTAGTCGAGCTAGCAGGAAATGCCACACGATGAAAATTGTGCAACTCTCGACTCTCTCTGATAACTCTGAATCTGCTTTCTCAGTGGTAGCTCAAAAATACTGGAATGCTCTACCATATCACATTAGGTGTTTGAAATCCCTCTCACTATTTAAACGTAAACTCTCAACACACATATTAACATTGTAACCTACCATCCATTTTCCTTCATTTTGATTGTACTTTATTTATTTTATTTTTATTTCCTTATCATGACGCCCATAACCACCATGTGATTTTGTAGTCAATAAAACATTTTTAAATAAAAAATATATATATATATAGAAATGGAATTTTGTTAAATGAATATATTTGTTGTGGTACCTGCAGGTATCTCTGTGATATTTGTTATCCTTCTGGCGGGATTAGAATCCAGACATACACTGTATACACCTACACTGTATATCATATAGGACATGCAATGTAGGTCCTATATCGAACATTACTACCTTAACATTTTTCCCGAATTAACCAACTACAATATTATATAGGTCATATATGTATATACATATAGGTCATATTGTTGTATAAAATACACTAGTGATAGCTCGATGTGTATATCGTTTGTTTGCTTTACTACTCGATACTTAAATACATTATGTAGGTATATATATATATATATATATATATATATACATATATAATATCAGTAAGTAGATACATAAGCAACAATATATTATCGAGGTAAAATGTATATATATATATATATATATATTTAAATATAAATAAATAAATTTATTTGCCAATACTTTGTAAACATCTTAACATAACACTTTTTATTTCTCGAGTGAATTAAAAAACACGAGTACAAAGTAGACGTTTGTGTACACACACATAGGAATGTACTCGACCACGTGGTGTAGATATATCGTCACGTGGTATATATATCACGTGATTGTATAGGTGATTACGTTGGCTGTATCGTAAATAAGTATAGTATTGTCTTTGTGTTTTCTATACACAACATTTAAATCTATAGTATAAAGTACATATCTTTAAACAGATGTTTATTAACTGTTAATAACGCATTAAATACATTTTTTATTATTTTATATCATACGCATTATTTACTTTTTAGACCTGATATATTCGATGAATATTGATATAGTTATAGCGAGTGAATCAGTTAGCTCTATATCTCTGTAATGGTAGCTTTTGTATTCCGACACATATACTTATCAATGGCATATTTCAAGTGTCTTAATCTCATTTATATCAAAGAATTCTAGAATATTTATTTATTTGTAAAATAAAAAGCATTCATATTTTTTAATTTGTATTTCTATATATTTTATTAAAACTAAGAATTATTTATAAATTCTGTTCGAGCGAACAATTGTTATCGTATTAATGTCATGATTCATATTCACATATAATGTGTATATAGTGCATTACATTGTATTACGGTTTTAATATAATTATATTGAAATAATTAATTTAAATAGTTTTTGATTGATATATATATATATAAAATATGTAGTGATGTATACATGTTATAACATGATACAATATGAAAAACCACTCAAGCATAATATAAAAAAAAAGTACAATAAAGAACAAAAGTTTTGTTATTGGTTTCGCATAAGTTTAAGTTTACTGTATTCAATGTACTGTATTCAATGATACACGGGGTTCTGGGTAATATAGGTTATTGATCTATTTAGATATTACTATAGCCTGTGTATATAGAGTCTAGACTTTCCTAACCTAGATATCGGACATCATGCGTCATATTCTTCCAGGAAGAAATGCGTGTTATCCCTGAATTATATGCATGGAAATATGTATATAAAAACCATTTTTGTATAATACATATACACATAAAAATAAATATTATATATAAGTGTATATATATACGGTGTATATTATACACTCATATATACATAATAATCAGTATTCAGTATATATAATATAATAATATAATATATTATACTGTATACGGTATACTGTATACAGTATAATATATTATATTATTAATATATATATATATATATATATATATATAATGGTAAACATAATTAAATCTGTAAAAATGCATACCTGATAATATATATATATATATATATATATATATATATATATATAATACTTAGTATATATATATTGTAAGTATATAGAGTACATTATATATATATATATATATATATATATATATATATATATATATTATATATACTATATATATATAGTAAGTATACTTACTTTTTACTTTTATCCTACTTATTGACTCTTGAATCATATGATATAGGGGCTAATATCCCTATATGGGGCTTATATTTCAATAGCAATATTATACACAACAACGTCTCCATTCGGTCATGCGTTATCATCAGTAGGTCGCCGAGATATGTTCATGTCCATTTAGGAATGTTGTCCTTCTATTCCATCTTTGAACGACCATGAGCTCTTGAACCTTAGAGTTGTCCTTGTTGGATAGTTGTAGCGTTGAGAGTATTGCGACCTGTTACGTGTCCACCCAACATAACTTTCTTTTGTTGATTACCGACAACACTGGCGTAAACTTCCCATGTTGTAACATAACAGTTAACGTTCTCTGTAATGTAGATATTGGTTGTATTCTCTCTGTAATGTATACCTAATAGCCGTCTCTGAGCTTTAGTTTCGAAGGCTTGCATTTTGTTCTCCATCTTTTCAGTAATCGTCAAAGCTTCGCAGCCCTATAGTAATATTGACAGAACCGTGTTTTATATAGACTGCGTTTTAAAGCCAATTGTGTTACTTGTCCAGATAGCATGTATCAAAGCCGATGTAGAAGTGACAAGTCTGATTCGGATATCTGCTTCATTGGTACCATATTTAGTTATAGTTGCATCTAGATATTTATCCCCTTAAATGTAACTATAGATGGTATACCTCTTCCAATATTTCTCCATTAATTCTGATAATATATATATATATATATATATTAATAATCACTATAGTGATTGATTGGTATGTCCTTATCACATACCTCTAGGCGTTAATTAAATATAATAGAAAATGCTAGCTCACACCTATAGGTATATTAAGGACATGTATATGCATACAGGCACACACCGACGTGTTAATCAATGGTATCGTATACGTTATACCTACGTGTGTGCAGGTATGTGTAGGCATGTGTGCTTATACGTATGTGTGTGTATTAACACGTATCACAGTGGTGCGTTCATGCGGTGCACATCGTACATATGTGTATTTGTAACACTGTAAAGAGGAGAAGCTATAGTATGTTCGCATGTTTATAAGCATGCTTACCTGCAGGTTATTCCATACATTCCTCCCATCCAGTTTATCTATATATATATATATATATATATATATATATATATATTTATATAACTGTTAACATTGCATTATACACAAATATAGTATCTGTTCGTTTCACGAGTTTTTTCGAGTTTTCTTGTAGAGTTCGATAACGCATCGATTTGTTTACTATTTGTTTACATCTATTCCGGCGATTAGTCACGTGACTATGTATCACGTGGTTATCACGTGATTATTAACGTGGTGTTGCCGGGCACTAACCGTTAGTCACGCGTTCGTACACACAATATAATACCCTGGATACCCTGGATATCGAGTTACGTCGCCTAATATCGATAATAACAACAACAACCGAAACTTCAACACTTGTATACTATAGTTACTATAGTATAACATTTGTTCTATAGGCGTATATATATACTCTATAATATAAGTATATATAATTATATATACAATATATTATCATATACGAAATGTTCATTTCTCAAGTATACTATATATACACACACACACATACATAATCTATATATATATATATATATATATATATATATATATATATATATATATATGTGTATATATATATATATATATATATATATATATATGTGTATATATATATATATATATATATATATATGTGTATATATATATATATATATATATATATATACATTGATGTTATTCTCTTCTATCGGAATTATTTGTCCTTAACTTCTCGGTATTAATTAGTATCGCCTAGAGTTTCCGAGTGTCCTAAATATAGAACTGACCACTCGCCGGTCACTAATAACCACTAAAATCGCCATCTTGTTATCGGAAGTAACAATAGATTACGTAACTATCGATATGTACCTGAATCTCTGATGGCCTATTTGTTGTACGCTTGAGGTGCTATCGATTAGTAATATCGAATATCGATTACTGGTAGCGACGCCTGGCGTCACCTTAAAGAAGATCGCCTAGTTCTGCGGCCATTGATTGGCTTACGTTCGCGTACCTCTTTCGTTATGTATAGCTCGTTAACGAGAAGCCATGTGCACTGCACATTGTGCAGTGCATTGCGCACATTGTGCACACTGGCGAATGTTGTCGAATAATCATGATTGTCACATCAAACATACTAGCTACTTACGAATATATGTGTAGCCTCTTATTGATGTTGTTTCATTTATAAAACCGCGACTAGTATTCGCAAATAATAGCGAATATTCGCTAGGTTGCCCCCTCAGATATATACTGCGAATTACGGTTGTGAGCTCGGCTCTGATACACGTGCTTTAACACGTAACATGTTAATTGTTCGTTACGTAACGAGAACAATGGAAACTGTGTTAGCCCTAAACCCTAAACTAGCCCTATCCTATATATCCGCCTCGTAGGGGCGCTGCAACAGGGAGGACGGGGGGATATACCATTCCACTTTAAAATCTAGGGGGACTCCTAAGTATTGGTCCCCCCCCCCCTACTTTTACCATATAATGTATTTTGATTGGTTGGTTCCCCCCCCCTACATACACACCATGGGTTATTAATATTATTATATTATTATTAATATTATTTATTTAAATTACGATATATACACGAGTATACACGAGTATACACGAGTATACACGAATATACACGAATAAAAGTCCATAATAAATTCATATATTAATTCAATTATAATTGAAATATAATTATAGATAATATAAAAATGTGTAACAAATATTTTAATGGTATAATTTAAATAAAAATATACAAATAAGGAAGTATGCGATACATTAAAGAGCGACGAAGTAAATATAATATATATATATATATAATATTATATTTCTATTACCATGGTAATAAATCTCTATTATAATATAACTCTCTATTACCATATACGTATATATCATATTGATGATATGATAATTATATAGTTCACAAATTAATGAATTAATCGATATCAATCACAACTGTACACTATTGAGATAGACGTATATGGTAATAGAGACTTATATGGTAATATATTACGTCAATATAGAGACGTATAATATACGTCGTATATGGTCATATATACGACATACGATATATACGTATACACATAATAACAATAATAATAACAATAGTTTAGTCAGACACTTAAATAATAGTAGTAACAATTCTCTAAAGTGTATACATTATACGATTATAATCGAATAATAATGTTAACAATAAGTAATTATAATAAAATAGGTTTCTTCGATCTTTTGCGCAAGATTGAAATGGATATTGCGTATATGATGTATGTTATATGTATATACACATATACGAATATACGCATATATATATATATACATATAAATATGTTGTTTATGCACACCTAAAAGATAACCTATAGATAACCTAACTACGGCCTACATCCTCATCATCCTCCACCTCGTCGTCATAGTTGGATGACGTCACAGATAAGGTGGCCGTGTACTTACGTAAACTAGGCGTCACTGTGGACAGTGTCGTGGCGATCTACATGGAGAGGAAGGTCGATTACGTCATCGCCTATCTGGCCATACTGAAAGCCGGTGAGTTACGTCATCATTGCGTGTGTGCGCGTCTACTGGGTGGACGGTATACAACTGTATAGGATATTGTATATTATATAGTGGTTATCTATGTCTAGATAGCAATGTAACAACTGCCAATTAACCGCAGTGACACTAATTAGTCTGTGATTAGTATGTGTGACTAATCATGGCTATATAGATCTAATTAATGAAACATTAACCTTAACGCTATAGTATATGTTAATTACTTATGTAATCTATCTATATATATATATGTATATATATATATATATATATAGATTATTCATGCATTATATAAGCATGCATACATAATTGTATATACGATAGTTAATACAGATAATATATGTACGACTCCTGTAGGGATATATCATAGAGCTATAGCTATCTATAGCTCTCTATAGAGAGAAATTCTCTCAAGCTCTAAGGGATATAGATGTAAGCATATGCAAACATATGTAAATATATGTTTTGCGATAGTACATCAGATTCGCTGCGTGTTTGTTTATCTATGACGCATGCGTACACTCGATGGCGTAATAGATAGAGGACACGCGTCAGTGTCACGTGCATGTCCTTAAGCTATGTTCACCTCACCACTCACCACTAGGGGGCGCCTATCTCCCGCTGGATGTCAGCTACCCAGAATCCCTCATCGATGACATTCTCAAGGACGTTGAGCCGATAGCCGTGTTCGTCTGCATGAAGATACGCGCTAACTTCCCAGGTTCGCATTGCTGTAGTATACTATAGTATACTATTATATATGTAACTATTTGTTTACCATTATTCTTATTTTGGTGGATTCCTTTCATCCCATCCAGTAACTTAAATGAAGTTTTCACTTATATTCATATATGGCTCTAATGTCCCTTCGAAGCCGCTATCATGTTAAGGCATCCATTGTTTTAACGAGAGCCGATAATTTATATATATACAATTATTAAGATCACTTCTAAAATTTAATTTAAACTTCTAAACATTATGTTAACACTTATTTTATTGGTCCGGGCAAACCCGCGTGCCTATAGCCTATGTGATATCGACCTGACGCGTATCCAACTTAGATTTATGTATAGGCAGTTTTAAATGTGTACAAATGTGTTTAAATTATTATAAAAATCAGCTGATAATTCAAATTATATTAATATACTAATTATTTACTAATTAATATATATATATATATATAAGTATATTATAGTATGTAATCTAATTGATGGTATCGTCACTTAAGGGTTGCCATATAAATGTATGTATACTAACTTTCCACCAATGACAGCCGACGTACGTAATACAATAATCGTAGAAGAAGGATGGCTGTACAATATAGAAATAGATATATCCAATGCAGACGAGAAGTTTAAAATACCGGTCGAGATGACCTTGGATAACCTTGCCTACACTGTTTACTCTTCGGGGACTACCGGTAGACCTAAAGGTTATTATTGTTATTTGTATTGTCATATACATTAGAGTAGGTAACCCATACTCTAAGTTCTATGGTAGTATTGTTATTATTAGTTATTGTTATAAAATAATACTATAGTATTATCTTGTTGTTTAATATAAATGTAGTAATTATTATATCATATTATATGGATCATAGTATATATCATATGGTTCATAAAAATAGTAAACAATTAAATATATATTAATATAATTAACTAAAACTTAACTAAAATTATAGTTAAGAATATTTATGAGTACATATTCTGTCCTGCCAACTAAAACTTAGGAATTGTGGTTAATTAAAAGAAATTATTTATTTTCAATAATTTATATGCATTTTATAGATGGTATACTATACAAATATATTAGATTAATTGAAGTTTTAATTGTTAGGAGAATTAAAGATAATTTAATTTACAGTTACTTCCGGAATAGAATATGTAAAGGTTAAGGAATACGTTCATCATTGGGTGTCTAAATGATAGATAAATAAAGATTAGATATAATTTCATAAATAAGTTTTAGAAGTGTACTTAGATGTACTTATAGTGTACCTATTAACGTAACAGATAGCACCTGGTAATTACGTAATACATATCTCGCGCAGCATAGATATTAACAACACCATTTTAATTGATTATTATCAGTCATGGTTATGTAACTTAAGTTATTACGGAATTCCGACCAGTGAAAGTTTATATTCCCGTTATCCCGTTAACACATCGGACCGGAAGTAGCGCTGACATATTCGGATAGGTTGTTGACATCTTCACTCTAGTCGTCAGATGATCACGTGTTCTAAATATAGAGGTCGTCTGAATGTCGTCCTATCATGTGCTATAGTGTGTTGAGTCCGTTTATATTAGGCGATACATTAGGATATGTGAAGTTATAGAAAATAAAATGTAATCAATATCAGATGGTTTTTGAAGATAAACGTGGATAAGAGATAAGCAGAATATTACATTATTATATAATGTATACTTATTTATATAATTTAAGTAGACATATGTAATAAATTATTATATCATATATATATATATATATATATATATATATATATAATATATATATATATATATATATATATATATATATATATATATATATTGTATATGTAAATATATGTATATTACATAATATTAATTAAAAACACTAAGTAAACATCCCAATGTAAATAACAACTCGTGAATCACGTGATATCACGTACTTATTACCAGTCACGTGTGTATGAGGTCACGTGTTCGGTGGTAGTACAGAGCGGGGTGTGTATTACGCAACTGTCACGAATATTAGTGGTGACATCATAATTATGATAATTACATCACACTTACGTGAATTGGTTTCATAATCCGTCACTGCTCTCTCGTCAATGATCAGTTCATATAGTCTATATATATAGATCATAATGTCTATATATAGATAATATTGTTTATTTATAGAACACGATGACGTTACTTACTTAGTGCGCAACCTGGATCACGATGCTAACAATGCGTGTATCGCTGTTTAATATACGCATACATATACCCTATAACAGTGGTTCCCAAACTGGGGGTCGCGACCCACAAGTGAGTCGCCTGCCATTTTGTTGGGGGTCGCATGATTTTATATATTGTATAACATTTAAATAAATAAAAATTCATTTATTTAATAATTATGTCTTAAGGAGTCATTTATTTATTTAAATATACATTCATTTATAAATTACTGATCTCAAAATGATTAAATTTATATTTTATTTACATTTCTTATATATTTTTTTATTAATTTTAGGTTATTTGTGAAGTCAAAAATAATTCAATATCTATTATACAATTGGATGAATCCACCGATATGACTCACATGTCACAATTGATGGTATTTGTACATTACATAGTAAACAATCTATAAAAGAAGAGTTACTTTTCTGTGAACAAATTACAACAACATCTGAAGAGTGGATGTATTTGATATTTTAAATTCATTTTATATTGCTAGCGTTTAAAAATGGATTACATTAATTTCGGTGAGTAGGTAACTACTACTACTGACGGAGTAGGTAACCAAGTATGTTGGGCATAACATTAGGATTAATTAAACTTATCAAAGGTAAATCACCAGAAGTAATCAACATATAATGTTTAATTCATAAAAAAAGCGTTATCTTCGCGAGTTATTCCAGAATATTTAAGAATATATTAGGAATATTTATAAAACATATTAAAAACAGTAATAAAAACCGTAATTTACTTTAAAGTCAAGTTCTTTGAGAAATCGACTATTTAAATTACTTTAAGTCAAGTTCTTTGAGAAATGGACTATTTAATGTATCAAATGTGTGAAGAAATGGACTTATACTTTGACAAATTGTTATATTATACTCGGGTCCGATGGTTATCAAAAGACAAGGTTGTAAAGAGAATGTATTCTTTTAAGAATGACATTAGGACCTATTATTTGTCTTCGAGAATAAAATATGAGTGAATTATCAATGAAATGGGAAGAACATAAGTTCATATTAGGATTGTCATATCTTGTTGACATATTTGATTTACTTAATACATAAGGAATATATAGGAATAAATAAAAATGTGATTGAATTAATATCTTATATTCATGGATTTATTGGAAAATTGAATAACTGGTAGGCTGAATAACCTATCGTAAGACTTTTGAAGACGTTAAATCAACTTCGCAATGTTACATATGTATACTGAATAAGTTGATTCTTCTAATCATCATCTTGCAATTTCCGAAAACTGAAATACGTATTACCTTGTACAAGACAATATAAGAACGCATTTAACTAATCTTTCAGATGAATTATTTTTATATTCCAGAAATTGACAATTATCTTTATAATATAGAAATTCATCCATTTTATGCAGATATTAAATATATCGATTAATATAATCTGTAACAAAGTGAACTCATAATGATGCAAAATGATATTAGTGCAAAGCACTCATTTGAAACAAAATAACTAGGATATTTTAGGATATCGTTTTTGGATTACGGTGAAAATATCAACATTTTTTTAATTTAATAATTAAATATATTTTACCTTTTACAAGCACATATCTATGTAAAATTGCCTTTTCAGATTTGTTAAATTTGAAAAATAAAAAAATAAAAAAATTAGAAGTCGAACCAGACCTGAGGTTCACTCTATCAGAAACACAGACAAATATTGATAAATTAGTATAAATAATGCAAATACACATATTTAAAAATAATATATTACATATTATATATATTTTTAATAAATTTGTTTTAAAAAGTTAACTTATTTTTTTTAATATTTTATTTAAAAAGTATTATATTTTAGGAGGTAAGGGGTTGTTAGGGGTCGTTTTATATAAAAAAAAACTTAAAATGGGTCGCCGAAGAAAAAAGTCTGGGAACAACTGCCCTATAATATAGGGCCTATATATAGACACACTTGTTCTTGTGTCCCGTATGTACATATGTGTGTCAGTGTATGGCAGTGTATGTCAGTGTATGTCAGTGTATGGCAGTGTATGTCAGTGTATGTCAGTGTATGACAGTGTATGTCAGTGTATGTCAGTGTATGTCAGTGTATGGCAGTTTATGGCAGTTTGTGTCAGTGTATGTCAGTGTATGTCAGTGTCATTTCGCTTGAATAAGAAGTATAATGCGGATAACGAATATATATATTTATATATATATATAGGTACGACCGATCTGTTATTCATAATAATATATATTACAATATATATTATTATGAATAACAGATCGGTCGTACCTACCCGAAGGACATATATGTTGTTAAGTTATTGTTTTTAAATAAATAAATAGGTTTCCAGGAGGTTCTTGAAGTTTGAATATGACGGTTTCATACGGATTGATGTAGGGATAATATTGTAAGAGTATGTTTCGTGTATAGCGGTATTTAGTGGGGTGTAAAGGTGAGGTTTTCGTTGATGTACCAACGTACCATCTGTATTCATTACATGTACATTCTGAACGTATACGTTAGGACGTTGGACAAAACGTTGATCGTTGGTACGTTATAACGTATACTTAGTGATGGGCAGGATTAAAATATTACATATTTGAACGTTAGCTTGCACCCTTAATTACTTTTACATAATTTTATTACACATATAATTATATTATTAATAATAATGATATATCATTTATATATATATATATAAATTGAATAGTTATGGATATGTTAGTTATTGCTAGAATGACTTTATTAATATGTTATAATATTATTATAAGGCTCATGCGTTTTTTAACGGGGCCCATATATACTATAGTATGCTTAACCCGGCCCTGCTTAAGTTATACTGTGGGGTTAGTTTGGGTAGTAACATATTAGTGGATCATGTAATGGTTATATCTGGTGATATAAGTGTGAGTAGTGATGTCAGGACTCCTGGCTCGTGAGGGACATTTCATATTATTATATACAGTATACACAGTACTTAGTACTTAGTACAGTGTATAGTGTACTAAGTACTGTGTACTAAGTACTGTGTACAGTGTACAGTGTACAGTGTACAGTGTACTAAGTACTGTGTATAGTGTACTAAGTACAGTGTACTAAGTACTTAGTACAGTGTACAGTGTACAGTGTACAGTGTACAGTGTACTAAGTACAGTGTACTAAGTACTTAGTACAGTGTACAGTGTACTAAGTACTGTGTACACTGTATACTTTATCATGGAGTATATGGTTCAGTGGAATAGTCACTTACCGAAAAGCGAGAGGTCTCTGGTTCTATCGCAGATATTTCTTGTTTTTTATTGTGCTTATCACGAATTAAATAAATCATAAATCAAACACGAGACACGTTTTTTACAATTTGTATGTTATTGCCCTCGCTGTTATTTATAACATGTATAAGTCATTGACGTATCTAGGGGTCCATTTGTATCCACTATTAATATTATATTCAATATATATATATATATATATATATATATATACATATATATATCTTGTGTTTATCAAGAACTTAATAAACGTTAAATCAAATCACAAGAAAAAAAGAGTTACTATTTGTATTGTATTATCCGGGGTCTCTCACAATTATTTATAACATGTATACGTATATTTTTTTCTTGAAGGGTCCATTTGTATCCGTTATTTGTATTGTATTCAATATATATTTGAAATTTCAATAAATAAATATTATATATATATTGAATATGATTTCAATAAATAAATAGTATTATTATAATTATCTACATAATCAATATAATCACATTAACCATTACCATTAAGTGTATACATTACTATAGTAATGCTTACGATCTCCGTTATTAAATGTTGTTATAGTTAATATAGGAGTCATCTATATTCTAACACTGATTTACTATTGACAGTGTATCGTGTACACTGTACATTGTACAGTGTACAGTGTACTATATATTAAACAAGGTGTATGTGTATATTGTATCTCCATATATGGTGTTATAGGAAACTCTACGGGTGTATAATGTTATCATGAACTGAGATATGTGGTCGTCGGTTACCATGGAGATGTACCTAACAATAGCATTGTTAATAACCTGGCAATATGTTGTAAAGGATGAATTTGAAGTGGTCGACTAGAGGAATACCTTTACTATTAAGTCGAATACCCTATATATAGGGTATTATATATATACCCTATATATAGGGTATTATATACCGTATACGATATAGGCAGAGGTTATAATAGTAGCCGTGGGTATTCTTATAGACTAACACATAAGGCGTAGTGAGTGTATACACCATAGTTGATAGTTCAGTGACTTTGTGGTGTGGGACCGTTGTTGATATAAACTAAAGTATTGTCAACTAATACCTACAGCATTATGTTGACATTGTTGAGTACTTAATGGCGTGGGCTGATCTAACATATCAACTGGAGGGGATGTTGGTACAGTGTTACTTTCACGATGATGTAGGACCTACATTGTAGGTGTAATATGTATGAATGAATGAAATCAGTTTATAGACATACGCCATACTAGGTATATCATACGTCTATGGAGGATCAGTGAAAGTATAGGCTTTATTTGGTCTATACCTCCAATATGTTCATGTACAGATTACAATATTAGTAAAAGTAATAATATAATAATTATTATTCATGTGTTAGCATTCTTTGTAATATAATTAGTAAATTAAACAATAAAATAGAAGATATATATATATATATATATATATATATAATGTATTCTATTAGCGTATAAAGTATACGTACATTTAATACATTCGACTTATGTTCTATAAATGATATTACTGTACAACATATACGAAATACCACCCGAGGAGATTACAAATTAAAAACTTATCTATAGATAACAATTTCTTTATTAATCTTCTTGGGTGATATATCGTATACTTTTACAGTAACATACATTTCTATAAACCTTTCTATATATATATATATATAATTTAGATACCTATATACATTATTTCAATAAATACATAATAATGAATTACCATACACACTAGTTCTTTGTTACATATATAATAGAAAACCTACTTAGGTAAGTCCACTTGTACATACATATTATTCTATATATATATAGACGTGATTGTGTTCCATGTATGAATGCACCTGATACATGTACTAAATATAGACATAATAACCCCAGGTAACGATACCAGGAATACAATATCAATGGATATCGTATTACCATTGTCATTCTAAACCGAGGTCTATTGTTATATCACACGGTCCACAACGATAATGAGGATGGTAGCATTACGTTACATCCAGCTGAGACCTTATTGTACACATTGTATACCTGCGTATACAATGTCTACATGTGTGTTAACTGACGTATGTGTATATGTATAAACTGAAGAATATATAATGCATATATGAATTATAATAAATTATATAAATAAATGTATATATATATATACCTATTTATATAATAATTATAATATATATATGTATTATTAACAATATTATTATTCGGTAATTGTATTATATATTTTGCTTTCCACATTTATTTTCAATGTTAACATATGTATGTGTATATCTACATAATAATCATCATTATTATTATTATACATACACAAGCCTATTCGTGTATTTGAAGAGAAATGTGTGAATTATACGGTTTTACATTATTGATATATATATATATATATATATATATATATATATATATATATATATATATATATATCCTACTATACAAGAATACATAATACTTACATCCAAACACCACACATATATACACATTCTCATCCATATAAATCTATAAATCCATGGATTCTCATATATATTAACATACATTGACATTCATATTCACATACACATATACACACACCCACACCTACCCATCCCTATGCAGGATACACATAGAGATACACCCATACGTATATATATACCCATACATTGTATGGGTATATAGTGTATGGCATACACATAGGTTTACCTACGTTTAAATATATCAACACAAAATATATTTATATTTTGTCTTCGCAAAATCTGTTTCTACATACATACACCCACACGCACACCCACACGCACACACCCACACCCATACGCAGGCATACAATGTCCGCACCGTGGGGCCGTGTTCTCCTATTATTACCGACACCTCGCCTACCCGTACAGTGCCGATGACAGGGAAGCATGCAATGTGTTCTTTGTCTGGGAGATAATGCGGCCATTGTTAAGAGGTTAGTGCATAGTATAAGGGGCGTTACTTAGCGCGTATAGTTTATGTTCAGGGTTTATGTAGTTGGATGGGTTCATGTATTTAGTTTAAATCTTTAAAATCACTAAATGTGTTTAGTTTAGTTTATCTTACATACTTACATAGGGAACACTGATGTAACCCTTAGTGGCATCATCGGTTGAAGGAAAGTTAATATAGACTATAGTTATTAAGACTAGTTTACTATAAACCTCGCCTATCTTAATGACGCTGGATAGTCAATAACTAATGTCCTATTCATTAGCAATGTAGGTAATACGTATGTATATCTCAATGAAGTGGAGCTAAACACTCGCAGTCTATATTAACTACTAACTACGAAATATTACTAAATGATTATGGCGTCATTATTGTGTACATATTGCGTAATAACCAATTTAATGATTGTGTAATTAGGTTGAAAGTATGATTATTAATCATTTATAACAACCGAATACCGGAAATTATTCATTTACATCTATTATTAAAATCTCCAATTATTAATCAATAATCATTGACTATTGATTAATCAACCACTACTCCACATAACCACACGATGTAACCCCCTATCTCTCTGTCACGTGACCACACGACGTAACCCCATATCTCTCTGTCATGTGACCAGGCGTACCCCTCTACGTGATACCGGACACTGTGATATACGACCCCATCTCTCTGCTGTTCTACCTAGAGAGTAACCGCATCACCCGACAGCTGTACACCCCTTCGCTGTTTGAAGCTCTCCTTGACCTCGATCCGGAGCTGATCAAACGAAGTCTTAAGACCATGAGGTAGTAGTAGTAGTACTGTGGTAGATATGTACTGGTAAGCTTATAGGTTAATAGTATAGGCTGTTGTGCAGGGCGGTTCAAGGATTTGACTGAGGTGGGGCCTCATAAATATAATGTTACTTTACTTATGAAATTTATTTGATTTATATATAGGAATAATATTTAATAATTTAATAATTTAATAATATTTAATATTATAAAGTAACACCAATAGTTATGATTTTACGAAGGGGAGCTGGAACCGCCAATGAGCTGCTTAAATGTGAAATGTATTGTAATGTCTGCAATCACTGTGAATATAAAATATACTTTTCTACAAGGTACACTTTTAATTAAATCGTATTTTACTGAAGATATGCAATTGTAACTTTTATATTTAATAGATATTACAAGTTTATATTCTTATTTAAAAAGTGTAATTTTATCTATAATTATAATCAATGTTGTACCTTTATAGGTACAGTAGGGAAGATTAACGTTGTACCTAGAAATATAGAGAGTCGGAGTTAAAATTGACTTGATTTTGTTATCAACTGCTGTTTATTTCATCTAGAATGTGTGATAGTGTATACTATACACTGTACATGTGGATATTCGCGCGTATATGTGTGTGTATGTGTGTGTGCGTATGTTTATCAAGATAACTAATATTACTATAACGAATTAAATGTTAATACCTAAGCAAAGCCCTTTGACCTAAGTATCCTCAAAGACATGTCCTTTGTATAATTATTAATTGAAAATATCTACGTTGGCACACTAAGTAGATGCGTGTGCATGGTCGGGTATGTTTGTGTATGCTCGTGTGTGTGTGTGTGTGCGTGTGTGTGATGTAAGGTCATGTAAGGAATGTATACCAAAGTATCCAGGTTATATACCCTATCAGAAGTGTTCAAAACATTAATAACAATACTAGTAATAATAATAATAATAATAATATTTACAATTATAATTAGAAAATGGGGGTTAATAAACAGAACACTGTAGATCAATCACCTTGTCGCATAGCAAACCTAGCTGATGGATAACATAATATAATAAACTATATTGCTATGTAAAAAATAATATATTTAATCATGTTTATAATTATATCAGTTAATTTATTAATGTAGTATTAGCAAAGCCCAGGGCTTTGGTATTAGTAGGATATTGTAAGTAGATTATGTAAGTTCTGTATTTTTATTTAAGTGCTTATACATTTTATTTTTACATATATAAATTATTATGATGTAGATTAGTTGTAGGAAACAAGAAGTTGGTATTATAAGATATCATCATATATAATATATCTCTACATATAAACACAAAAGTGTTATAGTAAATCATTACTATATTGTTATGTGTAATAATAGATAATATATATATGATTGTATACTATAGTAAAAAGCAGTACAATTATGGTAATATTTATTAGTGAAGCTCTTGATTTAAAAGTAAAAGTGTCATTAAAGTTTTTAAAATAAAGCTATATTGGTGTTGTTATATTATTAAGGGGATGGAAACATTTGTTTCATTCTTTTTTTCAAAAATTATTTTATTTTTAAATATTGAAATATAATCATTATCTTTAAAATTATGTAAAATATATCATTGAAGAGTAACTTTAAGTACCTATCTATATATTTGGTCAACATTATTTGTACAGGTTTTTTTTTTAGCTGAAGGTTTTGAGTATTTTAGATATATGTATATAATATGATGGTCTGTAACGTATGTGTTGTGTAAGATTGAGATCACTAAGTCTGTTTGAGAAAACTATTGATTTTTATTTAAAATTGAAATTATCTAGTATTATTAAATTATGTTCATCATGTAATTCATGAAGAATGTAATATAATGTTGGGAGATATAGGTAGAATGTGGCGGGTGGTAGCAATATTTGTAGGATATTTACCTTATTTGATAATTGTTGGTATAGTAGCAGAAGTTTTTCGTTAATAATAAATGAGTGAATCAGGTCAAGTTTGTTATTGAGTGATTGAGTGATTGAGTAGAGATACTAAAGTGATTACAATGTTGTTGTCAAGAAGGAGGTTTTCCTTCATAGTATGATATTATTTGTGTTGATGTAGGTATGGTTGATGATATAAAGTAGGTATTAAATTGTGTAATGTATCTAATGTATTTGTATATGTAATTAAAGGTGGTATGTAATTATTGGTTTGACTATGAATTGTACTTGTATATACATTATATGGTTTATTTTGGATTTAATATTGGGTGTTATTATGGATTTAGTTGTATGTTGATCGCATATGTTTAATGTAGAAGTATGTATGTGTTCATGTGTTTGTAAGTATGTATGTGTGAAATATACTAATGTGTGAATAAGTATATTGATTATAATACAAAAATAAAAATCTTGAATGAAATATATATGCCTATACTTTAGAATATAAGTTAATTCCAAATTATTGAAAAAATATAATCATAATTAATATAGATTAATAAGATATCATAGTATCAACAACAAACATGATTCTGATTACATAACAATATCGATTACGTAACACAATTATTAATGATACCTCCTCTCGACAGGTTAATCATATTCTGCGGAGAGGTTGTGACGACTGGTCTGTTCGAGAGATGCGTTCGTCTGTTGCCATGGATACGATTCATCAATCTGTATTCGGTGTCTGAGTCACACGATATGACCTGCGGAGATCTCAACCAGTGGTACGATAGTCTTAAGGTTACACCCCTCTTCCTCTGATAACCCCTAATCCTGCCCATCCTCCATCTCCTCTTCCTCCTCCTCCTCCATATCCTACTTCAACTCCTCCTCCTACTTCAACTCCTCATCAAAAATGCTCATATTCTCCGTAACCTACTATTTACATATATTTATTTGTTATTCAAGTAATAATATCTAAATAAATATATCCATATATTAACCTATATATATTGATTGATTGATTGATTGTTATTTTATTTAATGTTCACGAAAATAGACAAGCGGAGTAGAAAAACACATGCAATAACATATAAACATAGATGATAAATATATGTATATATATATGTGTGTGTGTATATGTAGGTGTGTGTGTGTATTTGTGTGTGTGTATGTGTGTGTATGTGTGTGTTTATTAGTGTATATCAATGTTACTATGTATGTGTATAGTATGGTCAAAGATTTTGCGAAGCAAAGATATAACACTCCCTATGCATGCAACGTAATTTAGTAATAGCCCGAACCGCTGCTAGCAGTAGTATCGAAATCACTGAAATAGATTTAGGTTTGGCTCTGTTTGCATACAACAATGTTTTCATTGCTCTATTAAATTACATGCAATATAAATTAGCTTTTACTCACTAAATATATACTTATAGCATTTAAAACATACATATCATATTTTTTTGTTATATATTAGTAATGAACACTTAGTTTTCATCATATAAATATTAATTTAAAGCATATTATTTAACATTTTAAAAGTGTATAGTTAAATACGAATTTACATTATAAACAACACATAGTTCCTAAAAGTAACCCGCTATAGGTGGCACCAGGGTATTTTGTATACAAATTCGAATTACACGATTTCGCGTAAGTGTTATATCTTTCCTTCGGAAAATCTTTGGTATGGTTATATAATATGAGTAACCATGCGGTATTACAGGGAAATATCCGAGACAAGAAGTTCTGCCCAGTGGGTAAGATAATAGAAGGGGTCGAAGTAGCCGTCCTGAACGATAATCTTGAGAAACAGCCTCTCGGCATCAGCGGAGAGGTTAGACTCCGCCCCCTCCTCCGCTAAGCCCCGCCCCCTTTTCTAATCACTCGTTATCGCTCACTCGGCATCTCTAGCTCTACGTGGGAGGTCCTACTCTGGCTAGGGGGTATCTGAACCGACCGGATCTTAACGCTACTAGATTTATTAGTGTACTCAACAAGAAAGGCGAACAACATGTTAGCTTTTTAGATTTCATAATCAACTATTAATTTAAATATATATATATATATATATATATATATATATATAATATATACTATATATGTATACATATTTGATTTCAGCTTGTGTCATATTATACAAAGAGTATGTAAACATTATCGAATCATAGATATATAACATATTGCCCATTCAAAGAGGTAGTGGTTACATGTTGAATTATAGGCCTATATGTATTTATAGATACCAAATATAATATTCACGTACAAATTATAGTATTTGTACCCACTATATATAAACATTGATAGTGTTGAATAATTAATAAATAATATTGTTCGATTTGTTACATATATGTATTGTATATATCAATATATATATATATATCTATATATATTGAACACATTATTTCATTATTTTTCTGAATTATTAATGTAAATATCTTAATTTTGTTAATATATTAACATACAGTTAATGTAATACTATATACCAATAGTTATATTACTTGGAGGCTAATTAACTCTAAAGATCTAAAATTAAGCATTTCGTAAGCAAAGTCAATTCCGGTTTTGGATACATTATGTAAGATTCGTACAATGATATAGGAGTCACCTATAGGACCGGCAAATTAGAGTAATGAGATCATTTCAAGTGTAAACAAAATCATAGCGATTACATGTGATAATACTGATTATGTAATATATTCCTAATGGTCACTATGAAAGTATTGGTTTTAAGTATAGGCAAAGTTTGTTTGAATATTAAATGGTTACAAAAATGATCTTAGTAACTAAAATTCAGCGATAAAATTACAAACTATAGTAGTGCTGTATGAATATTATGTAATTCTACCATTATATATTATATAATTAATATTCTATATTAGGTAATAGTTTAGAATATATATTATTTAAAACCATTTAAAAATTGTGTTAAATATTGTCACTTATAAATTGTTAAACACACTTTTTAAACTATGATTCATAATTATTAGTAGTAATTATCGCATGAAATGAATGTACACTTATAATAGAATATTCCGGTAGAGATTCTACAAAACGGGTGATTGGGGATACATGCTGAGTGATGGAAGCTTCGAAATATGCGGAAGATGCGACAGCATGGTGAAAGTGAGGGGTTACAGTATTGAAATTCAGGTTTTTTACAGATAGTTGATACTATAGTTTGATACTAGTCTATTATAATATCTATTATTTTGTGTACTATTATTATATTCTATATATTATTAATTAATATTATTAATTAAAACTATAATATGTTATACTTTACTTATTATTATTATTACGTAATATATAATAATTATAGTTAATACTAGTACCGTATATATTGTTATAATCAAACAATGAAACCTAATCCCCACAGGCTGTGGAAGCAATCCTGGTCGCCTTGGATGCTGTGAATACCTGCGTTGTCATGGTGATGGGAGACGAAGGGGAAGATAAGTATCTGGTCGCCTACATAGTTCCAGAAGGTAATCCCACTAATGTTGAGCGTGTGTTAAGAAATAGAGTCAAAGTTGTAGAGAGAGTGAGAGAGAGAGAGAGAGAGAGTTGATCATGTATTTAGAAAAGTACTATATTATTAACTAGGAATTATAGACTAAAAATATAATTTTATTTTCTATATTTTCACTAATTTTGAATATATTTTACATTTGTTTTTTTTTGTCCTACTTTTTTATATTTATTTTATTTAATATTATTTATATTATTAATATAAATTTATTAATTATTTATTTTATTAAATTTTAATTTTAATATTATCTCCATTTTTTATAAATATATTTATCTTTTAATCAAGTACAATACATCACCATTTCATCAGACAAATCAATAACCAAGAAAAGTATTAGAGGCGAAATGAAAAAACGTCTACCATTTTATATGATTCCTTCATATTTTGTATTTTTAGAAAGGTTTATAAATATATATGAATGAATGATATAAGTTTCTATATCTGCTAACAGTAGTGTAATGTCGTATTAAATCATCTTGTTCAGATAAAATACAATTATAATAATTATAACATAACAATTGATATTAAAAGAAAAAGTAAATACGAATATAAAAGAAAAACTAAAAACTATTTGATTCCTATGTTAGCATCCAAAGAAATATATAAAATATAACTTATCAATATGTAATATTTACATATAAATCATATAAATGATAAACTTGATGACTTTAATGGTTGATATCTGAACAGCATTCCGTTGCTGGCAGCATCGGGCAAGTTTGATAAAAAAGTATTGCGCGACCTTGACTTCTTGAACAACGACACTCAAACCGACCAAGATGGCCGCCCTACCACCGACACGGAGAAGGTCCTGGTGACTATTTGGTGCGAGGTGCTCAAACTTAAGACTATCGACATTCAGGAAACATTCTTTGATCTCGGAGGGTTTACATTATATAACGATGTATTATTAGATAATTAATAGATATATTATATATAGGTATATATCTGGAAATATATTTATTGAAGAAATCTCTTTGTGTGTATAGATTACGTGATAATCTTTAGTAATCACTTTTGATCAGACATTTTATTTGCCTTCTTAACACATTATAAACTATTTTCAATTCAATTCAACATATATATATATATATATATTATAAATTAGAAAATATATTTTATATATATATATATATTAAATTTCCTATTATATAAAATTCTATATTATATTTAATAAGCAATATTCTATTGACAATTTGTATATAAATAAACTGACAATATAATATATATAAATATATATTGGATAGTTAAAATATATATATCTATATTTGTTGATATTCTTGGGATATATATTTCGAAATTAATGTATCGATTAAAAGCTCTATATAGTATACTAATATAAGTAATATGTGTATAATGCCCTATCTATGCATACGCAGACATTCATTACTGGCGAGCCGTCTCCTGTGTCTGACCAATGAGAGGTTCGGTACCGAGCTTCATGTTTCCGACTTGTTCGCTAACTCGTCGATTGCGGAAATGGCTGCCGAGGTAAATAGGCGAGTGGGAGGCGACACAACCGATGCCGCCCTAAGAAAAGATAACGACGTCGACTTGAAAACCGAAGTGGAAAATCATGACGTCGTTATTTTTAGGTTTACGACGTGCTAAATTTTGAAAGATTTCAATTTAAAATCTAAGAACAATTTATTTTTAATTTAATTTTTTTTTCCCGTTATTATCAATGTAGTATTATAATTAAGAGATATTATCAATTATTATAAAATATGTTTATGAAATTAAATGAATCATCTTTAGGGAATTTAAATCCTACTTATCATCCATATAGTTACAGTCAAATATTATTTATTTAAAACATTAATAAGCTAACCTATGCCTAAACATATGTATATACCAACAGAGATCTATGTGGGTAAGTAGTTGCTTCATTTTTTATTATCTGCATCTAGTATAGTTATATTCACGATATGAAATATACGAGCTTATATATCACACCATGTATTGTCATTCTAAAAAGTCAGCTTTCAATTATTATGATGTGTGTACGTCATCATATAATTTACATTATCAACAATAATATCATTATTTATGTCATAATGATTAATATTATTATTTATCATTGGAATGTATTTCAACACTCTAACGGTACGAATACACGAAATCATATCTATTAATATCGACTAATATTTAATCGGTATACGCATTCAATTGTATCGATATTAAATATTACTGATATTAGTATGCCGCGATGCACCCGTTGCGCTAGGTACGCTCGTACCCGTTCGCTAAGTACATCACCCCACTTACGACTACAGCATGGACATACAGCTGAGGGCGTTCTGGAGGTCGGCGTACTACCACAAGGACAAGTGGAACAGCGGGCGTGTCCTACTCACTGGAGCCACGGGGTTCCTAGGAGCCTTCATTCTCAGGGAACTTCTGCTTAAGACCAAGGTTACACCACCACTGTGTGTGGTGATAGCTTGATTAGGTGTATGTGCACAATTATAATATATATAAATATGTATATATTAACTGTGTGTATATATACTATTCCTATGTGGCTCAGTTGGCTAAGGCGTCAAACACACAAACACTAGGATACGGGTTCAAGCCTCGTTTGAACCATTAATATAGGTCTTAACATAATATTTAGTAGATATTTTATATAATTGTATATAAATATATAATCGGTTCTCATTAAAACCATGGATGCCTTAACACGAGAGCAGCTTCGAAGTAACATTAGCCATTAGAGTTTTACGTGAACACTTCATCTAAGTTCCTAGATGGGATGAAAAGACTTCACCAAAATAGCAATAAAAATAACATTATATAATATAAATATATACTAAATAATAAATATATATTTATATATTCAACAATCTAAATATATATTATTATAATATTTTCTTAGATTCATTTTAATGATTGGTTGAAATAAATGTTTGATTAATTTTTAAATTTATAGCTATCTACTTTATTAACATAGTATATTTAGGTTACTTAAGTATATTACCACCTCTTTTAATAACTTAACTATAAATATATATATATATATTGTATCATGTGTACCTTTATCCCTGTATCCACCTCAGTTACACTAGAGTATAAGGAGCCTGCTGACTCCCTTAATCTTTAATTCTATATTCCGCTGATCTGGGTATATAGCAGCAATGTAATACTAACACATGATCATTAGACCTCGTTGCTATAGAGTGCAATATGTACATAAACATAGTCGTACCTTTCTAACTTCACCGTAACCGACCAGACGCATATCTTCTGTATCGTCAGAGAATTACCGGACCAGAATGCATTGCAACGAGTGCATAAGACCATGCTCGACTATCACCTGTTGACCGCTGAAGGTCAAACTGAGGTCATGGTTGGTAATCGTAAGAAGATGGACAGAGTCAGGGACGAATTCAAGTCTAGGGTCATCGCGATTAAAGGTCATTATTGGTATAACGTAATTATGATAATAATTGAATTGGCGACAACAACAGAAAATATACTATATTATTTGGAAGTCATTTAGAAGGAAAAATGTATTACTTTTTATAAACTAGAAAATGTAAGAGAAAACAATAACAACAATTCTTCTACTAAATATTATTATTATTACTTAATACATGCTGTAAGTTAAGGTATATATTATGATTAGTTTGATTTATTTTTACAGTAATTGTGAATCCTTTAACTGCAGTTATACATGTAATCTCTTTATTTCATATTATACATTGTATACATTATCTACATTGTCCATATTGTATATATTGTCTATATTATCTATGTTGTATACATTGTCTACATTGTCGTCATTGTCCACATTGTATACATTGTCCACATTGTATACATTGTCCACATTGTATACTAAACATATGCATTACTGAAATAATATGTTGATTTTATTTTTAGAAACTATTTCTTTAGAATTTTACTTCATACTTTTTATTATATATTAATTAAATATTTGCTATATATATTATCATAATACATTTTAATATGATTTGCAAATAATTATATATATATATTTATTTTCAATTACAATTATTTATTAATAGATTATCCCTATATACAATAGTAATAATAGTATGTTACTATGGTAATAACTTGTGTTGTCAGGTGATATAAGTCTTGTAAACATGGGGATGTCAGTGGAGGACTACCACTATCTGTGTATGGAGATAGACTATGTGATACATGCTGCAGCCTATGTGAACCTTATCTATCCGTACAAGGTTTACTACTGTGTTGTTTAGTCTTAGTTACTTATCATTAATAATTAGGATATAATTGTATATGTATATTATAAACTGAGTGTTGACAAGATAACTTATCATTGCACACATAACATTGTAATCTCTTTAGAAGAAATAACAATACCTAATATGGTATTCATGTTTATTTTATCATAAACTACAAAAGAAAACATCTATAATAAATAATAATAATTATTATTATTATTATTATTATTATGCATATATTTGTTATTAATTAAGATGCTCAGATACAAATCTTATTTAATTATTCATATGAATGATATAATAAAGTAATATAATACAGTAAATTTTAATTAAAATTGATTAAATTTATTTTATTATTTATTTTATTTCAATTTGTATACCCTATTAGAATACAAACTCTCCAATATATGATCTAGAAAATGTATGAACAAATATTAAATTGTTTAAAAATATCGAAATATTCTATACCATTTAGTGAGGAATGATAAATCTTATTTATTTTAATTTATACATATATATATATATATATAATAACAAACACATCAGTAGATTAATTATTAATTTTATTTATAATAGCTAACAAAGGAAGACTCTTATTTTAATAGAACTCCTTTCCCCCTCACCTCTTCCCTAATTAAACATAAATATGTATTACATGCGCTATTCGACAGGCTCTACATGGACCGAATGTGCTGGGAACACAGAACGTAGTGAAGTTCTCGTGCGAGTCTAAGATAAAACCCCTTCACTACGTCAGCACTAACGCGGTGTTCCCCGAGGTATCCAACACCAAGTGGAAGGAGAACAACGATATCTCTAAACTTAACTCTAAAGATCTGTTGAGGTTATATATATATGAGTGTGTGTGTATAGTATTTTTTTATAATTTACATTCTATATTTATTATATAAATATATGTATCGAATTGAATTATTAATTATGTAATATGGTTGTGAACGATATATCACACGAACATTGCGATATCACTTATACATTACCTCACACATTACCTCACACATTACCTTACACATTACCTCACACATTACCTCACACATTACCTCACACATTACCTCACACATTACCTCACACATTACCTCACACATTACCTCACACATTACCTTACACATTACCTCACACATTACCTCACACATTACCTCACACATTACTTCACACATTACCTCACACACTACCTCACACATTACCTCACACATTACTTCACACATAACATAACATTCATGCGTTGACAGCGGATATTCACGTTCCAAGTGGGTGGCGGAACAACTCGTTCACAAAGCTATACAGAAAGGACTTCCCGCAGTCATCTACAGATTAGGTGCTCTATGTTCTGTGTGTGTTCTATTGTGTGTGTAATATGTGTGTATGTGTAGTCATTGCTATATATATATTATAGTATATTCTATATTTATTATAGTATACCCTAGGTGTATTATAGTCTATGCATATTTATTATAGTATGTTTTAACTATTAATGAGCAGGCTATTCAGCATTATGCATCCATCCATCTCCTTGCTATGCTCTAGCTCATATAATCCATTATATTAGAAACACAAGTTATCATCGAAAATATGGTTTAATGATATTTTATTATTCCTATTTACTGTAGCTCTATTAATATTGCATTAATTCATTGCCTTCCTTATTAGTATCGTATTAATATTACCTTTAACATTCACAATAAATATCTATGTTATCATAATCATCACCATCAACATCACCATCAACATCACCACTATCACCACCATCAACATCATCATCATCATCACTATCACTATAATTATCATCACTATCACCACCATCATCATTATCATTATCACTATCATTATCACTATCATCATCATCATCATCATCATCATCATCATCATCATCATCATAATCATCATTCCACATATATATATATATCAACCAGTGTCCATATCGAGCACTAAACAAACAAACAACCGCCCCCCATTATCAGGCAATCTGTCCGGTGATCGTGAGACCTCAGCCTGGAACCCCACGGACCTGAACCTGATGCTTCTACAGGCTGCCTCGTATTCTTGCACCGCGCCCCGCCTACTACCGCTAGACGCCTCGGGGGTGGAGTTTACGCCCGTTGACTGGGTAGCCCAAGTCGTTGTAGAGTGTTGTCTACCCGCGATGGTGTGTTCGGCGCTAGGAAAGGTATATCACGTGATCAATCCTCAACCAATCGCAACAAGGTTCATCATATATCACTTTCTAGGTTATTGCACCGAAAGCTGGAATGCTCTATTATATGAGATTAGATGTATTTCCTCCTTTTCATTATTAAGCGTAAATTATATATCAATATTAAATCATTGTAATTCATTCTATTATGATATTCGTTTTCTATTTATTTTTGTTTTTTATATTTTATCAATTAATGACGCCCATAATTATCATGTGTTTTTGTAGTCAATAAAATATATCACAATAATAATAATAATATAATATTCTAGTAATGATATCCCATTATAAATATTTGTATTTCTATATCTGTTAGTTTACTACCCGATATAATATTAACTTTTACTGGCTGGACATTTATTGAGTTTTCTATTTATTTTTGTTTTTTATATTTTATCAATTAATGACGCCCATAATTATCATGTGTTTTTGTAGTCAATAAAATATATCACAATAATAATAATAATATAATATTCTAGTAATGATATCCCATTATAAATATTTGTATTTCTATATCTGTTAGTTTACTACCCGATATAATATTAACTTTTACTGGCTGGACATTTATTGAGTTTTCTATTTATTTTTGTTTTTTATATTTTATCAATTAATGACGCCCATAATTATCATGTGTTTTTGTAGTCAATAAAATATATCACAATAATAATAATAATATAATATTCTAGTAATGATATCCCATTATAAATATTTGTATTTCTATATCTGTTAGTTTACTACCCGATATAATATTAACTTTTACTGGCTGGACATTTATTGAGAATTATCTATATTGTTCAATATTTAACGAAATGCTATATTAAATGTAAATGAATTCTAGAGATTATCACATTATAATAGAACTGAATATTTATAATTGTATTTACTAATTGTATAGGGGTAACTTTGTAATCATCTCTCATGTATCAATTTCATTATAACTATTAACCACAAACTTGTGTAATAATTGTGTAACAGTTTAGCTGAAGTTAATTTGTATTATACTGCGATTCATTTAATAATTATACCTATACTATATATTTTTAATAAAAATACGCATTACATAATATATTATATATGTTATATTTCTATAAAAATATTACATATTAGTTTTGTTAAAACTAACAAGCATATTATGAAATTTAAATAATGTGATACCATTTTAAATATTTGTATTTCTATATTTGTATGTTTATTACCATATATAATATTATTATTTGTTATCAGTTAATATTCATTATGTAAATATTATTTCCATGATATAATACAATTTTAGATACTATTATAATTATTATATATACATCATACATTTTTGAAATATATTTAATAATTTCACATTACTATATACTATACAAAATATGTATATTGAAATAAAGTAATTAATAATTCAATAACTTATAGATTCTTATTTGGATGGATTTCTGAGAACGGATATCCCTTACAACTGGTACCTCTGAATGAATGGAAACTACCGTAAGTATTATGTAATATGATGTAGTAAGCTACTTTCACACCAACAACCTGATAGCAGGCTATACCAATTATTTATAATGTATTCATTTTTAAAATTAACTATAGTTAATTTTTATCTCTAGATATCGAACAATTTAATATTTAATAAGTAATTTATATATAAACTCACACCTTATGTGTGCGTCGATCTACCATATATCAGTCTGTACTTATAACCATTCACCCCTAAACTGTCAGTTTTCATGTTCGACAATATGAGGCTGTTTGTTCGGTTTGAAAGTAGCTTTATATAAATAGTATTATAATGCACATGCCAATATGCATGTTTATATTATCGATAATTTTCCTCTAAATTAACAGAATCCTATCAAGTGAAATGCCGAATAAAGATAAATTTATCAAATTGCTCGATAACCTAGTAAAGTTTGTATTTTTTATTACGTAATATTTATAGATAATTTATCTGTGGTGTTTATATATATATATATATATTGTAAATGTAGTTTTAAAATTTTCAATGAAAGAAAGCAATTTAATCTTTTTCATCAATTTTAGCCTTGCTTTGGAAATAGGCTATATAGTTTTAGGTATTAATCATTACTTTAATATACATTTGTATTATAATATATAAATTATTTATATAAATATTTTATTACAAATTATTCGTAGAAGGATTATAAAATACAGTCTATAAATTTATTTTAAATTCTAATACCTATACGTGTTTATGTATTTATTATCCATCAATATACAACAGGAGCGACATATATTTCATCAATAATAAAATGTACGAATTTGCGAATATAAACGCACTACTCGAAGATTTAAACATGGAATATCCGACGATCAACGAAGCTCTACTGGATACTTACTTCAACAATCTGAGAAAGTGCCGACAGCTACCCCCGAAATGTGTCGACTCAGCAAATGTGGATTGCAACGTTTCCTACATCGACTGTGGTCTAGGTTCGTTTGTTAATAGGAGCATGTGTACATTGTACGCTGTACAAGTGTACAATACACTGTACAATCCTATACACTATCGACATACTTCCGAAGTTATGTAAGGATGTGGATTTTTAATCTGACATCATTCATATACAAATTCTGATTTATTAATAAACAATTTTAATATAAAACTAGAATTAGTGGCGATAAATTCCTTATTGTTAATACTAAGTAAGTAAATTTCCAAATCAATATCTTCTAGAAAGTTATATGAAGGATGTCGAGAGTACACTTGTTTACATAATCTTGTTAACATAACATAAACATATAGATCTACAAATATACTATTAAGCACTAGGGTTTACTTTACAAATGGTCGAATATACACTATTTTATTTTTATTCGCAATACTATATGTTTCTCCGCTCGGAATTGAATATGGATCACGTGCATGTGACGATTTTAACTTTGCATAACCATCGATACTATACCTTAATCAGAGATGGGAAAATTTTAAAAAAAATCTATATACTGATCAAATATATAGGATAATATATATATATATATGATACGATGGGTGACTTTCGGTTAAAGAAGGAGACAAGACAAATGAACATAATTTTTATAGTTTATTAAACTCACACTCACTACAGCCTAAATAAGAATTCTTGGGATATAATAAGAGTTAACTCTATTAATATATTTAATAGGATACACTATATATTTTATTAAAATATATTTATTATAAAAATAAAGTAAAATATAATAAAAAAAATAGTTACAAATTGTAACAAAATAATAATTAAAAAAAATAACAATACAGTAATTAGAAATATAATCAATATAATTCTCGCAATAAAATAACAAGTTACAAATTGTAACAATATAATAATTTAAAAAATAATAATCATAATAATTAGATGATTTCTAATAGAAATATAATCAATATAATTCTCGCAATAAAATAAAAAGTTCAAATTGTAACAATATAATAATTTAAAAAATAATAATAATAATAATTAGATGATTTCTAATAGAAATATAATCAATTTAATTCTCGTAATAAAAAAACAAGTTTTGCAGCCTTATCATTGCACAATCGATTCCTTATTTTTGATTGAACGCTTTTATAATGTTAAAAAAACCAAAAATATCAAATAAACCAAATAAACCAAAAAAACCGTTAAAAAAATCGAACCAAAAAAACCGATTCAAAAAAACCGACCAACCCTGATTCAAATATTTAAATATAAATGACATTTCTGTAAATATTCAAATATTATAATATTAAAACATGTAAATAAATGTAATGAGTATTCAGATATATAGAATATATACTAATATATTGTATATTGCACATTTAACATATAGCATATTGTGATACGTATAGATATTATTTAAAATGTCTAAATAATCACATTTAATAAAATAAATACGGAAATATCGTATAAGAATTATTCTTCGAATAAATAAACATCTATTCAATACGCATATACACTTGAATAATAAGTTTATGATAGTATATATGTTATATATAATTATATATGATTCATTTAACTTATATTTTACGATGATGCGTATTGATATTATTTAAATGGCAAAATATTCACATTTAATCAATATAAATAAGTATATATCGTATAAGAATAAATAAACAACTATTCAATACGTATATAAACTTGAATATTCAATATCTTACTATGAATTATATTTATAATACTTATAAAGTAGGTTATTTATTAAACTTGCCTGACAATGTATTCATTTAAATTTACTAAATATAAAGTTTACAATCATAATTACACATATGGAAATATTGTTGTTAACTAGAGGCGCCATATTTATATGACTAATAGTTTATTTATAGGTGATGACGCGCTATCATATTAGAATAAATAAATGTAATTCTATTAAATAAAATATAATTATATAATTATATGTTTTAATTTTATGTTTATATTTGTAATACATAACTATATAGAATTTGTATAGGCATATATAATATATGATATTACATTAACATATTTATTTTAATAACTTACTACATTTATCTTTATTTATCACATATATATATAGTTTATGTATTACATTATATAAGTATTATAAATATAATTCATAGTAATATATTGAATATTCAAGTTTATATACATATTGATTCAATAATTGAATAGTTGTTTATTTATTATTATACGATATATTATATATTATAATTATTATACGATATATTATATATTATAATTATTATAATATATAATATATCGTATAAGAATAAATAAACAACTATTCAATTATTATAATTATTATTATATAATAATTATTATAATTATTATATACTTATTTATATTGATTAAATGTGAATATTTTGCCATTTAAATAATATCAATACGCATCATCGTAAAATATAAGTTAACTGAATCATATATAATTATATATAACATATATACTATCATAAACTTATTATTCAAGTGTATATGCGTATTGAATAGATGTTTATTTATTCTAAGAATAATTCTTATATGATATTTCCGTATTTATTTTATTAAATATGATTATTTAGACATTTTAAATAATATCTATACGTATCACAATATGCTATATGTTAAATGTGCAATATACAATATATTAGTATATACTTGTATATATTCTATATATTTGAATACTCATTACATTTATTTACATGTTTTAATATTATAATATTTGAATATTTACAGAAATGTCATTTATATTTAAATATTTGAATATTTAATTATCTTTGAAAAGTTAGACACGCCCCATAAAATATGAAAATTATCTAGGCGGCCAGATTCAAGTGTAACCAAATATATTACCTGTAATAAATAACATTTATATAACACTATAGATTATAAATCAAGATCGTAGGAAGTATTATATCAATACATCCTATAACCTCGGTTATAGGAGGTCTTGATTATATATGTGATGAAAATTATATCCTATGAATATGATTGCTATCTTATAATTGACCATATTTATTATTGTCTTTGCCATCCAATGATAATATTCCATAAATAATATAAATCCACATTTTAATTCTCTTTAATAAATATTTGAAAATTACCATATTTTCTATACTAACATTATTAACTAAATATGTCAACTGAATCCAGTTAATATTATTTTTTTTGTATATATTATTCTTCCATATTATCATAATATATTATCTATTAAAACAACTATATATTTATATTCGTTTTTAAGGATTTATTCATTTTATTTATAACAAGGACAATATCCTTTGTCAAATGTCCATTTATGTTTATATATAATTAAATATATAATTTTTAATTTATTAATTTCATTACATTTTAGTAACATTATGAGCCGTGTAATTATATAACCATTATATACATTATAATAATGTATTAATATTTGAAAACTATTACATTTGTAATTAATATTATATACTAAATTACTCGTTGCATTCAATGAATGATTCATTGAATGATTAAAATACATATTTATTAGTCGGGTATATAATTATTGAATGCTTTCCACTCGTTATTTATAATCAACCACCTCATCAGGCTGATGATCATGTCGTATACGTGTATAAATTGTAATGCTGAATTAAAAAAATTCGAGCCAGCTATTAGTTGCGATACGTGTAGTAAATGGAACCATATTTCTTGCAACGGAATATTATCCACATCTGTAACGCTCGACGATTACCACGCAATGCTCGATGAAGGAACCGCTATAATATGGCATTGCGCTGTATGTATTTCTATATCTGCTGCGGTTGCCACAATCTTCGACACAACAAATAAACAATGTAACACTAGAGTAGATAATTGTTTACCGTCTATTCGGGAGCCGACCACTTCTGCTCCTTTGTACAAAATCATCAAAGCGTCATCGAATAAGGGAGGAGACATTCTAGTCGATCCCGACTACTATCGTTTTAGGAAGAAAATCGACAATGTATGCCATACTATTAGATGGAACTGTCGCTGCAGCAAAGTGTATAGATGTCTCGCCGGATATCTAGAGAAGAACGGGAGTTATATACCGCTACCGATTCACGGCGATCGTCACTTACATCGGTGCGTAATGGGTAACGTTTCGAAAAAGCGCGTCTTAGCAAAAACTATCAAGATACGAAGTACCATACTACCTCGTCGATCTGCATTGCGAGTCAACGAAGAGGCTACTATTTACGATGAACAATCTATTGTACACAAGGCACCAACGAAACGAGCTTTGACCAAGATGATTAATCGACATCGTCAAGAATTACTTAATACTTCTTCCATTGATCCTGCCTTCGATCTTGACCAGTCCGCAATTCTACGAGGTTTTATTCCACACGATTTATCTATTAATCGTGTCAGATGGATAATAATAATATTTATTTGTAGAACTACGAACATAAAAGAACACACGAGAAGTCGTAGACTGTATCATCGATATCAATAAAGTGGATAATAAATTGACACAATCAATTATTGCACTTTAGTGATATATTAACAAAATGGTATTAGTGATTTTGATTGGATATTAATCGTATTATATAGTTCAATATTAAAACAGTAGGATTTTCATAAAAATAGAAATAAGTGACTTCTATTTATCTATGGATATAGATTATATATTTCAATAAGATATGATATATTCAATGAAAATATATTTAAATACCAAAATTATAGGAATGTTGTATTTTATATATAACTATTATTAGTATAGATATTTCATTAAATTAATCGTTTTTATTAATATATATATATATAAATAAATTGTAATAATTTATAATATTGTATGTATTTAGTAGTAGGTTTCGATTGTAACTCCTCTATCATAAAGTTCCATACGTTGCTTATCCGCTTTAGCACTACATCAATGACTTGTACATGTTATAAATAACTGTGAGGGGTCCAGAATAATACAAAACAAATATGTAACATTTTTTTTCATGTGTTTTAAATTAAAATATTTTTTTATTAAAACTTTTAATATATTATTTATTTTTAGATTAGTTTTTGATAAATACGAGACAAAGTAATACCAGGAATCATACCTGCGACCTTTCGCATTTATGCAAGTGACTGTTCCGCAAGCATATATTAATGTTTACAATAAATATGGTACATTCACTTCTGTATATTCATAGTTGCATGGTAAAATATAATTCTATGAAGCGAGTTGCTCTATGTTTTATAACGACGTCGAGCAGGAAATCTGAAGATTATATCGCTATTTGTAATACTCTGAAAGAATTGATATCTTCTACAATGATTCGTACTAGACTTTGAAAAGTTTTACGCATTGCGATATTGAAAGTTTCCCAAATTGTTAAATAAAGGATGTTTATTCCATTACACGCAATCAAATGGGCCTACAACATGAGTTTAGGGATACTCATGATTGCGTGCATCAAGTAGATAATTTCCCTACCTCTTCTTCCCGCTAAACATACAGCTGACAATCATCGCTGTCTCATTATATCAGCAAAATTGCTTTCTTATGAATTATGTTGATTAGTAATGGATTAAGGGGATCCCGCATTTAACACGCAATTTGCCAATTTCGTGTATAAATAGATAGGAAAAACATAGGTCCACTAAAAAAAATAGAACTGAAATTCTATTTATTCAATTGACCTAATTTTTTTTGTAATGTATTCATAACATTTACATGCATAGGAAAATAGAAAGTTATTTTTAATATTATTATTTATTATATTATATATATCTAAATTAAATTTTAGCGATACTAAAATGATGGTATTTCTATAGAAATTATCATTTTATACAATGAATTCTATACATTTTATTAATTATCTCTCTATTTTACTATTCACATAATTAAATTCTATATAAAGCACAAAAAAATAATATTATAATTATAATAGTTTTTATGTTCTATATTTTTGAATGCACATACCTAGAGCGAAATAATTATTCTGAGAAAACAGCGTTTGAAGTTTGACAGCATAAAAATGTAATATTGAATAGTATATAATATAGCATTATCTTATTGTCATAAAACACATTGTTATGTCATTTCTAGACTGAATTCATGTCTAATTTTTTTACAGATACTAAAAAACACTACATAAGTATTATTATGTAATAAAAAAATATATAAAAAAAAATAAAGTATCATCACTTTAAATGTGCGGGATCCGCTTAAGTTGCATGTTTTCTATTGTTTACGTCTATATCTGAGTATGGAATGCATTCCATTGACATGTCAATCCATAGAAATAACGATGCGAATATTATATAACCTTCACATATCCTAGCTTCATTCAAGATCATGTCACGTATTACAATGTATGTATTCTTAACGAGTAAATGAAATACAATTATTTTATATTTAAAAATAATTTACTAATATAATTATTATAATAATTTTATAAAAATAGTATATGATATATGTTTATATGGTATATGATATATGATATATGTTTATAAATAATACTCTACAAATTAAATAAATGTATGATATGACTCTATAATACAAAGTTAACAATAATTATAAAGCAGTGAATTTATTTTAATTATATGCAATAATAATGTTTTGAATAATTAAAAAAAATAAAATAACTAAATTTAAATATTAAATGTTGTCCTTTTAACATATTATATATAATGTGCGGTATCGTTAAATATATATATATAATAATTTACATATGATTTTAAAATTTAAATAAATAAATTAGTAAATTTATATTTTTTAAAAGTATCAGATCGGGATCGTATTGTTACGAATAAAACATGTATCAAAACCTACTATTTACATTCCTAATACACACACATGCATATACACATCTCACTGGTATAATCTCCCTGAGACTATAATAACGAAAAAAACTTTATGAACTGCACTTTAATACACTCTAAAAATGTCCATACAATTAATTATTATTATTTGTTGTCACCATAACTTTATATATTACTTCCAAACAATTTATTCAAAATTAGATTTTTGTAAATAAATAAATTATACTACTACTACTACTACACACGCACACACTCACACATCGCCACCCGCGCACAGACCCTAAACCACTGAACAAGAAGGTGATCATAGTGACGGGCGCCTCGAGCGGTATCGGTAAGGCTATAGCTATGCGCCTAGCGACGGAAGGGGCGTGGGTGTCACTGGCTGCCCGACGGGAGGACAAACTCAAGGAGTTGTGCGACTACATCACGTCCACGGGAGGGAGGGCTGTGTACACCAAGTGCGACGTCACTGACGTACTACAGGTCTGTAGGAACATCCGATGTGGGGGTATTACCGAGCACCGATGTGGGGGTATTACCTAGCACCGAGGGTAGAGCTGTTTATCTACAGTTGAAATATATGTAGACTATTATATACTATATAGGTGAATTTATGATTTATAAAAATAAATATTTTATTCTATAGATATTAGAAATTCAATAATATAATGGCTGTAATCCCATTGTGGTCAGTTTTATCATTAAATAATTAATAAGCACTCTTTATATTGTAATAATATTACTAACTATAATGTGGTTAAAAGTAGTACAATATATAATATATTCAATAATTATATTATATTATATACTATACATTATATATATATATATATATAATTAATATTAATGACTTATAAATATATTAATTGCATAGAATACAATGACTGATTTAAGGCTAAACAGTAATACATACTATTAGTAAGCTTATCTTTTTAATGGTGGACGCAGTGAATCCTAATGAATAGTGTATACACATTCTCCTATCGAATAGGTCAATGAAATGGTGACTCATACAAAGGAGAAACTAGGCAAGGTTGACATCATAGTGAATAACGCAGGTGTTATGTACTACACTCATATGCGTACAGTGAACACGACCGAATGGAACAATCAAATAGACGTGAATTGCAAGGTTTGCTTTGTTCTTAATATGCATTGGTAAATAATTATAACGATATCTTGTATAGAAATTAAGCACAGATAAACTTTAGTTTAATATTTTTATTATTCATTAAATAATACCAAATCTGAATCTAACTTAAAATTTGAACTATTTTGAAAACTTCATTTTATGATAATTTAATAATTTTTTAGTAAATAATATTGACCTGAGTTCTATGCTAGATAATTCTTGTTTTTATTAAGAACTTATATCAAATATAAACGAAATAAATATTAATATATTTATTTTAATTTCTAATTAACAGGTAAAATAAATTATTATTAATAAGTTAATGTTTTTTAATGTTAATAAGTTATCAACGAAGTATCTATGTGTATTTACTTTGTGTTACTTTGTTTATATATAAATATAAGAGTAAATAAAAGTACATTTTATTATAGAAGCAATTGATTAGTATCTATACGTGACTCATTAAACACCACACTGGATAGGGTGTTACTAACTGCATAGGGGCGGTGTTGCCTGGAATGCTGGAAAGTGGGCGTGGCCACATCATCAACATGTCATCTGATGCCGGCAAGATGGTTATTACCCTGAAAGATGACATTTATCGCCTCAATAATGATTGTATATAATCATTAAACCTTCATTTGTTTACATTTCCATGGGTAATTGCACATATTGCAGTATGACACTATATTCAGAAAAATATATATACATAGGTATATTAGATTGGGGTATACTAGAGTGACCTTACGACCTCTAGCACTATATTTATGCAATTATTGCTTTGTGGAAAATATGTTTGAGAAATTTTTAAATAATCAACAAATATTTAGTTAATTCTGATTAGCCTTCCATTGAAACATATAGTTATATATATATATATATATATATATATTATATATATTTAGAGTTATATCTATATATATTTTATAGATTATAAGATTATTATATTCACCAACTATACAATACTAAATATCAGTCCTCGATTACATATGTAATTAATGATCTACCATATTCTCAAACCTATATATATAATAATAAGTCATTAAATATTCGTACAGGGTTTCGCAGGACTGGCGGTATATTGCGGAACCAAGTTCTTCGTCGAAGGTCTTTCAAGGTCGATGAGAGCCGAACTGGCAGACACCGGCATCAAGATCACCTGCATTCAACCCGGAGATGTTAAAACGGAACTACTAAAACACACAACCGATATGGATGTTAGTACAACCAATAACCTCGTAGCATCTATGTAACGCTCAAAGGATATATTTAGGATATGTAGTAGGAAAGTATATCAGTTGGACACTATAGACACTCCGATGGACAGGTAGACAGTCAATGGATACATTGAATTGATACAACAATAATCTGTCTATCTGGCCTTATTTTTTTTGCTACAAAAAGCACATTCTTAGATACATAACTCTATACTCCCAGCCAATCTAGTTATATACACTGATATTTAGAATTACGGATATATCTAGACATCACTATATATATATATATATATATAAATACTTTATTTCAATATTTAATTTATTATCATAATCATTGTATATTCAAATCTTTATATAATATTTTTTGTTTATATAATAAGCAATATATGGGCATGTCAAAGTTGGCCACCAAGATAATATTCATATTTAATATAGGCGTTGCTAAAATATTCAAAAATAATTAAATATATTGGTCATGTATGTAAATATTAAAATATCCATATATTACCATACGTAAATATTAAAATATGTAAATGAATTGTAATTTGTATGCTTTATAAATATATAGAATATACGTAATATCATTCATTTAAGACTTAAATTTTAAGTACTTACAAAACATATGAATATTTACATGATGAAGATTGTTATATTGTTATATCTTATTAATTATATTTAAATCTATATTTATATATATATATATATTAAGTTATAGAATTATGTGACAATTATAAAATGATGAGAATGAGATCTACAAAACACTAATTTTAAAACAAACAAAATTTCAAATAATTTCTATTAATTAAATTTTACTTTTATGATATATTTAATATATATGAAGATATCTTTATTATGATTAAGTTATGAAAGATTCATATACATTTATCAAATAGATCAACAATTATGTAACTTCAAAGATTCAAAATTAAGTTTTTAAAAAAAAGAGCGGCAATTTCAGTTTTTTTTAAATTATAAATATTTTGCTATCTTTATTTTTGTATGATTATTTTTATGAAACTTATAGTTACTTTTATGTATCAACCTATATATTATTTTAAAGATATCATATTAAATTTACTGATTTTTATATAATATCATTTTTAATAAAAAATGTATTTAATTCAAAAATAATTTTTGTTGCCGATCTGGATATATTAGATCTATAAAAAGTTATTATTCGCAAATGTGCATATTTCACCGCATAATCCCTCTCCCCCCCTTACCTCACACAGGCCCTGAAGACCTATGCAGCCGACGGTACCACTAAAGTACTAGAGCCCAGTGATGTGGCTAATGCTGTGTTCTACGCTGCCTCACAACCTGAATACGTCGCCATCAATGAGATCCTCATTGAACCCCGCACAGCCCCCATCTCATAATAGTCATGTCCCCACCTGCTCCTATCTCTTAATGCATAATAGTAATGAAACCCATCCTTCATCTAAACACTACCTGCTCCTGTCACTATATCATAGTACTAATGCTCCGGCCCCACCATGAATCCAGACTGGCTAACATAGCCTAGTACATTAGTATAGCCACGCCCTTCTCGATTTCGACCAATAGCACGAGGCGTACAGTATATTTATATTTCTATTAGTAAAGACTTAGTTCACTTGTATGTAAATAGTATTTCTTAAGGGGTATGATAACTATTATCGTATATTATAATATTGGTTATAATAATGTGAAATAATCACTCTTAAACATTGTTAAAACTAAATATGTAAATTGTAATATATATATAAGTATACGTATACGAGCCTAATTAATAGTGCACTTACTGTTATTCTGATCAAAACTGTATTATAAAGCTCAACAAATCAATTTTATTAATTATTGTTATAATTTAAGTTTGCCTATTTTATTTTTATATATTTCAAATTATTATATTATATATATATTTTATTTTAATATATGCAAATGTTCATATATATATATATATAATTACACATATCATATCAATTCTCGAATCACAATAATAAAGTTTATTAACGTTAATAAGTTATTTAATATACATTTATATAATATATATAATAAAATATGTATATAATATACATAATAAAGAATATTATATAAAATAATTATTATTAATGGATAACATATTATTTTAAAAATATTTGATATTTATAATAATTTGTATATATTAAATTATATTTGTGATATAATATTTTTTAATATATACAAATATTATTTTAAAACTCAGTTTTATTGAAAGAATATATAATTTATCTTATGATCTCTGTACCTTAATCATCCCCCATGAGTTATTTATAAACTAGCTCTATCCACTATGCTAAATAGTTGTAATATCTCACTATTATTTTATAATAATAATTCCTATTCTCAGTAAGATTGATACAGAGAAACATGCACTTTCTTCTCCGACACATTATTTTACTATTTCGAGATTGCTATCACTTTATTTCAACAGAACATGACAATTTTATTTTCATTAAATTGTCTTAATATTCTCAAGGACATATCCTTTATATTCTGTAAACCTAGATATTACTAGAGAACAATTAATATGTGTGATCTATGATAACTGCAAACGAATTAAAGTATTTAATATATACAAATATATTAATCTATTAATATAGGTATTACAGATTTACACGGGTGTAAGATTTTGTATTTTTTGAGAAATTAAAAACAAGCATATGTTTCACCTTCAGCCCATTGGTTCAAGATAATTATGTATATATATATAGGTCCTATGCCCCTTAACCAATATATACACTTGTTTACTAACTATGAATAACAAACATATACTAACTTTATTCAATATATATAATATGTATGTATACATACATCATATTAATTTATAAACATACTTTATTAAAGGTATTGGTATTGGTAGGATATACATTGAGAGAGAGAGAGAGCAGAGAAGCACCATAATGAAGAGATCGAGGTGTGGTAGAGAAATAGATATGTTCATGTATGGTGATCTATTTAAAATATAGGATTAATACAATTTGAGTAAGGTTCCATGTATACCAATCATTATTAATATTGAAAAGAACGGAATGTTTCAGAGAATTTAAATCATACGAGAGGTCTAATAGTACAAGTTACAAGGAGATGGAGATACTAGAGATTTGATTAGTATTTGATATACTCATCAACATATACCTACTCTTGATATATATATATATATATAATAAAATAATAAAATATAATAAAATAATTTTTGTTAATCATAAATCTATAGATTATATATTCTATGTATATACATTACTATTACTGTATATTTCTGCGTCGAGGTAGAAATAAGCGATTTCTTACAGAATTAATATCTATATATTTTAGAAATTAAAAAGGATAAAGACATGTAAAGAAAATAATTAAAAAATTTAAATCTTTCTAGAATTTACTGAAAATAAAAACTATATAGATAATAATGAAACATGAAATCTTATAAGAAGAAAAAGTAGTTACGATGGCGTTCTGTTCTGAGGTTGAGCGTGGCTAAAGCAATATAAAAGAGTAAAATATTATTGTTGACCCATTTTGAGGAGAGTAGAAATAAGTGAATATTTAATTTAAATTTTTATTATTATAGACATTTTTGTCTTCTAATAAATTATTATTATATATATATATAATTAGGTTCCTATAATTAAATTCTAGGTAATCTATAAATGTAAATAAAACTGTCTTTATATATATGAGGAACATCATCTGATAGGTCAACATATTTATTTCTATATCCATAACCCATGTGTAAATATTTTATATAGAGGCCTTATAATATATTCCTTATTATGGCATATCCTATGAAACCTCAGCTACTATTATTGTATATATATATATATATATATATATATATATATAAATACATATTCTATATTGTAAGAAGTATTGGTTACCCAGCTAACAGTAATAGACTAATAATAGCATAACTAATAGCCTCAAATGTTTACATGGTGCTATTATTCAGCCATTAAAAGTCTATTATGCTGCTATTAATTTGTATTGTTATAATGCTGTTATTATGTTGTCATTAAAAGTATATTATGTTAAAATTAATAGCAGGATAATACTAACATAATAGACTTTTAATGGCAACATAATAACAGCATAATAGCACATGTAAACATTTGAGGCTTTTAGTTATGCTATTGTGTTGCTATTATGAGGCTATTACTGTTAGCTGAGTATATAAATTATAATACATATACATGAAATATGAGTTATAGTATACCTATCATATATCATATAAAAGTAGCTATAATTTATAGGGATATATCATATATTATAACATATATATATATATATGTTATATATATACAAAATTTAATATTTGTTTACAATTTTGAATAATAAATCTGGAGTTAATATAATGTAATCATTAATAACTTATTAATCCTGGTAAATATAATGGATATAGGTTATATAATTATATCATTTATATATATGTGATTCAATGAATAACTATTATTATATATATATATATATGTGTGTGTATACACACATATATGTGATATGAGATTATAATAATATCAAGGACATGTCCTTGATATTATATTATATACATAAATACTAAATATATAATTTATATAGGAAATTCATAATATTTACCTCAGAGGTTATAGGAGGTTTTGGTATTACCCTATAGAGTCTATAGTATAGACTCTAGGCTATAGCTATATCTTTAGATAAAAAGAGATCTAGATATCTGTCTCTCTATAGAGAGATATAGCTCTATGGCTCTATGTATTACCATGGCCTCCTTTAGCCTTGAAGCTAAAGGAGGCCATGGTATTACCATCGATGTAAATAAAAGTTTTTTTATTTACATCGATGGGTATTACCCATTAACTTGTATTGGATACCCATACATTGTATACAAGTCATACAAGTGACATACAAAGGTATTACCCGCTGGCATTATAGTTGATCAATTCATAGATTTATCAATATTCATTCATTCATCTATTATGAATTTTCATTTTCGAGAACAATAATATATGCTTGTTTTATATAATTAATTGTATATGAAATATATTAATATAATATTTATTAAAATAAATATATTATAACTATTTGATACAATTATATGATTGTTTTATATAATTAATTTTATATTAAATTCAAAACCATTTAAAATAAAAACCCTGTATCTTCTTTAAAAAGGGTGTGTTCTCAAGTGTCAATCATGTAGATTTTTATTATTATCAATTGGAAATTATCAAATTCTTGAATATTGTATTATTATATATTATTCATTTAATATTAGGCATTTGGTGTAAGAATATTTATTTATATATTTTGTATTGAAAATGAAATTATAAACAAGATTATAACAGAAATGGATCGTAATGGTGATATAGCTGGATTATATGATTTAGGAGAAACGATTGGAAAGGGTAACTTTGCTGTAGTGAAACTTGCTCGACATGTTTTTACCGGAGAAAGAGTTGCTGTTAAAGTAATAGATAAGACTAAATTAGACGATATCGCAAGAGCTAATTTGTTCCAAGAAGTTAGTATATATTAATTATAAATAATTAATATGAATCAAATTATATATATATATATTATATTGAGTATATCTACTCGAGTACCGATTATTAACAAAGCTGGTAATGATAACTAACAACGTTTGTTTGAGTTACTAAAACTTGTATGATACTTAGCTACTAAGTTTATGAATACATCACCATGATACTGAGTATGGTTCTACCAGTACAACTTATAGTGTCAGCTGATTATTATAATCAGTTGATAATCAGCTGATAATCAGCTGATACTCGTTGGTATCACGGTATCACTGATACCGTGAATCTCGAAGAAGGCTACCGATTATTATGGTTTCGCATCAAAGTAGGCACATTTTTTAAATATAATAAAATAAAATAGACGTGATATGTTGGGGACGTGGCTTGTGGCCGTGCACTTCGAGGAGATGAACATTATATTCAAGGAATTGAACTTGAACTGTGCGCTAAAAACAATGAATTCGTTGTATGCTTAGCATAATGCTATTTGAATTCAGGGAATAGTTATTTAAGTGAATTACTGACTTTGCAGTTATATATAATTTATATTCATACACGATTATTCAGATCTAAATATAAATTCAGATATAAATTCATATTCAAATATAAATAATACGTATATGCATGTAATAAAATATATATATATATATATATATACATTTTCAGATATAAATAATATGTATACGCGTGTATATAATATAATTTTTTGATTACATTTTAATTATGACTATTAGAAATTATTCGATTATAATTTGAATACGTTACGTACCCATGAGATCGATATAGTTTCAGAATGCCCGTTTAATTTCAAGTAGGACCAATAGATTATATATGTATAATAATATAAGCCATCTGTTATCCGTTATAGACTATAACTTATAGTAACTGTACAATGAAATATTTGTTAATAAATTTAATTTTTTTAAATTCATTCTAAATATTTACAATATAATATATATATAAATGAAATATAAATGAAAAATGTATGAAATATATAATATTATTTATTATAGCTTTTAAAATTATAAAAATTATCTTATATTCATTAAATCATGATGATAATTTAATTAAATTATATAATTTTATAGTTATATTTTACCTAAAAACATTATTTATATATCATTTTTAAGATAATATTTAATATTTTAATAATATTATATAACACATATTTGAAACACTTTTTTTTTCTATTTTCTTTTCTTATTTATATTATATCCATATATTGTTCCTGTTAAAGGGCTTCAATATAATATATAATATTATCTATGAATCATAGACTATGATCGACGCCATGTGTTATTCTATTCCCTACCATCATCCCCATTGCATAGATACGATGCACAAAGCTCTTTAATTAATATTATATAATAAACAAATGAAAATTCGATTAAGCGCACACAAATACGTTATTGAATTCTATTCTCCCCTACCCCTCCTACTCCTTACCCCTCGCGCTGCACAGGTGAGGTATACAAAGCTATAATCATAAATATAAAATAACGAGTGTTTTAAACTTCGCCCACCCGCGCACGAATACTTTACCTTGAACCCCTCCCTGCTGCGTAGGTCCGATGCATGAAGCTCGTGCAGCACCCGAACGTGGTCCGCCTCTACGAAGTGATTGACACATCGTCGGTGCTGTTCTTGGTCATGGAGCTGGGCACGGGGGGTGATATGTACGAGAGACTGCTGAACGTGCATCATGGTAAAGGGCTGCCCGAGGAGAAGGCGCAGGAGTACTTCAGACAGGTTCGTTGTAGCTGTAGCCACCCCCACCCCACTGCTGTGGAAGTTTACCATAGCAACCCACATGTTTGTAGAGGTTATACATGTTGACCTGGTAGTGTCATCGTTCTAATATAGGAGTACTTTAGACATGTCGTTACCCTTTGTCATCACTATCTCTACATCGGAGATGTTAATGATCAAGGTCAAACTCTACGATTTATACATTTAGAGTTTTATACATATAGATATGATATCAGATCATAGTATGAACTTCGTACTATGAACTAATCAACCTTTTCCGTAATTTTTATTTTGAGTTATATTAACTCAGTTAATAGTTAATGAAATAAACATTATATATCTAAAAGTATGTGTTTGAACTGGTGTTGACATCATTTTAATATCCCCACCCCCAGTACGTTTACAACATCATATATTAAATAGAACACTTTTTATAGAGTTTTAAATTATAATTAGTTTTCGTATCTTTTATTTTCAAGTTTTATTTTTAATAATTTAACGTTTTCATGAAATTCACTTATCTCCCACTGCTTCAAATTCTCAATCCTCGCTATCTATACGTATTATAATCATTATCTAGGGCCTTAGGGTTTACTTCTAAGCAATGCAGGTGTGGCATAGCATCAACGCTTCCTCAGTGAGTATCTGACATATACAAAGTGATATAGCGATATATTATAGCGAGTAATTCTTTAAATAATATCAACTTATATATTTAGCATAATTATCGTATGTAGTATGTTAAATCTATGTAAAATTTATATTTTAAATAAATATTAAACAATTTATATTATGAGCAAATAATAATTTTAGCAGGAAACATTTTACCTGGAGTACCCGTTCTATATAGTTATATCAACTAGTTGGGTTCAACTACTTATTTGAGTGTTTATCTAAGACTCTCAGATTGTAATCGTAATTATAATTTATATCGAAGAGACATATAATAATACACAGCCTCTTATGGTAGATACACTTCTACCTTATATTCACACATATAGATACCATGTGACTATGTGACAGCTCATTAATATACACTGTATATCACACACACACGCGTTGTGTACGTATCTATTGATCTACCACTACTACTACAGGTACTAATTATCTCTCCTACAATAGCGTTTGCCTACACGATAGATGGACGTTTAATTGCCCGTATTCGCGTGTATATCTCCGGCTGTATTGTCTATTACGCGTTGATTTCACTCTCCGCACGATAAGTGATCACGTCAATTTCACGATCGCGCTCGCGCTATAATTGATCATGTCCATTTCGCATCGATTTCCCGCCTCCTCCGCCCACATTTTACGCATAATCATCACGGATAACATTCATATATCATTACAGTTCCGTATAGCATGCGTATATCATCAGAGATTGCATTAAATTCATGTATCTCGTGTTACATAGAACATCAACTATAGAGAGTTTCTATATAGAACAAACGCTCCTACCATATGTGTGTGTGTGCATGTGTGTGTGTGTGTGTGTATGTGTGTGTACCTGTCCAAGAATACTTCAATAGCCTACAACAATAGCTGCATTGTTTACCTAGTATGAGTGTGTGTGTGCTGTCCTCTATAGGGACAGTGTTAAGAGCTACATGCTGTGAGTACCCCCCCCCTACCTACTCACTTGTTAGCTACAACTAACTAGTGAAAGAGAGGAGAGAGCATTGCTTTATAGTTGGTTATAATCTCTATTCTAATGGTCATTTACCTGTATGCAAGTTTTATAAACAAAGATTTGTATGTATATATATATATATATACAAATATGAATGAATGAATGCATTTATTTACCAAATATTCACTATAATAATCAGAGGGATATCCATAAGCTATATTTAGCTTATTCTAAGGATATCCATATCAAAATAACAATAATAATAGTAGTAGTAATAATACTATATAATTATAATAGTCGAGATATGATACATATTATATCATTTATCGATAATGAAATCACATAAAATAACATCATATGTAAAGTGCTATAGATATATACACGTAGCTGTGTAAGTAATGAAACTTAAGGAATAGCCAAGTTAGACCATGCGAGAAGTATCAGGTTGGTCAGGCCCTCAGGTGGTAAATCCCTAAATCGTAATGTTTCATTGAATATACTTAATTAATATTACTAATTATACCATAGCATTACTTATTGTTTCTAGAATATACTTAATCAATACGTAATGAGTGCGATAATATCAGTTTTTTAACTTTGTTATAGTAATCTGGTGAATTATCTTAAAGATTATGATATAGTGTAAATAATAAATATTATATATATATATTTATATATATATATATATATATAATATGTAATATATTCATATATACATAATATATGATATTGATTGATTTATAATTTATATAGGCAAATGTATGGTCGAAGTGAGATATATAATGTTAGTTATTGACAGTAAGGACATAATTTCTGCTTATGCATATTATGATTTGATTAATTAGTAACCACTAATATATGCTGATGCACGATGTTAACATATTATGGAGTAGGTGTACATATTCATTAAATATTCAAATAATATGTAAATGAAACTGTATAAATCAATATGATTATGCATAAATTAGTGTAATACATATAATATTATTTAGTATGCCGATACAAGTAACATAAAAATAACATCTTTTAGTTAAAACTGAATTTATAAATTAATTCGTATTTTTAATAACATATGATAAATAAATGCAAATCAAAATAATGAAAAAATTTTTAATTTACACATAAATAAATATTTCTGGTGTCTTTGATATCATTTAAATGCACATGAATATAAAACATACATTTATATACTTTGAAGTAAAAAAAAAGTTACCTTTGCAGGATACAGAGAGCAGATGTACTGTCCTTGTTGATATTAGTATACAAGATGTGATTATAAATCTATGCTGTACTTGTGTATTGATACATAACTAAGACCAGTATCACTGTTTCATCTTATCAATCCAATTAGTTTTTATTAAAATTTATTCCACAATTTATTATATACAACAGAATAATAAATGCAAATATGTAAATAAACGTAATCTAATTTATTACATAACTAAATAAACATTATATTTTATGATATATATGATTTAGATTTATAATTAATTAATTATCATTACAATCATTATTTATATCGATCATTTATTATTAGCGATTTTATTTGTCACTCTGTTTGCTATGAGAGTGATTCTTGATTAACGAAAGCATGCAATGATATGATTAGTAAAAGCAGTGAATACTGGATCAGTGGAATAGATTATATTTGCCAAGAAAGCACAATAAAGAACAAGCATAAATCTTGGCCATGAAGGGTCTACTTTTCACAATCGACTACGCAATACTATTCTAATATCTATGTAACTGTCTATATATATACGTGTGTGGGTGTGTGTATTAAATATGAATTTATCCAATATGGCCTACTTCTAAAGACCGCGTATACGAAATAATAATAAATCTATAATTATTGATCTACTGCCACCGAATGACCCCTACGCCTACACACCGCAACCTCTACGACCCCTACGACCTCGCAGTCCTTGCCGCGTCGTGTGCCTATAGTCTAGGTATATTATTACATCACTCGTACATGAATACATGCACGCGTAGTTAGATTATCGCGTGTCATCCACTAAATAGATATACGAGTGTAGGCGTGTGTGTGTGTGTGTTTACATGTACTGTATGGCTCGCTCTAGTGTATGCTTGTGTGTGTAGGCGTGTGTGTGTGTATGTGTGTGTGTATGTATGTGCATGTAATATGTGCAAAGTATATATATCATCGACATAAAGAAAGATTTCTTTACATCGATGATATATACATACACATATGTGTGTGGGCGCGTGTATACATGCTTGAGTGCATGAGGTTAAGTAGGGTTGTTACTATACCCAGGTGATTAATTGTCAGCCATTGCTACTGTGGTATTGTTAGTCTCTCTATGTTGTGTAACTAAATGTCTTAGTTTTCATTGTGATAGATATATATATATATATATTTATATTTATATCTATTTATAGCTATTTATAGACTTATATTGTAAATCAGAGTATGCATATTTTTTTATCAGTGTAAATATTTACAGTGTCTAATATAAATAATATTGATTTCATGAAAGTAATAATGTAAAATACCTTATAGGGTAAAATATTCAATGAATTCATTATTATTATTATTGTGAAATAATCTATTATTATTATTGTACTAGAGTAATTCATACAGAGAATAAGATATAATATAAAAGTATAATTCATTATATATATGGAGTATAAAATGCATTACATAATATATAATATACTGAATCCCTGTATTACTGACCTTACATCATATAAGTTATGTGTATATTTATAATAAATAAGTGAAACTATCTATAATGGAATTGAAAAGAAAATTTATAGAATTAGAAATATATATATATATATTAGTATATACATATATTTATATATATAGTAAAATAATTGTTGTTATATACCTTTAATTTCACTTATTATGATTATAATAATAGAAATAGATTATCCACAGTATAATGATACACATACACATATACCCACACACACACACATATATATATGCCTGCGTGTAACCCCATCCTGGGAGGTATGCTACTACTACTATGACCTCTACTATGACCTCTAGTATGACCTTCGCCGCAGTGGGCCGGACGTTATTGATTAACTAATAGTTATTAGCACACTATAATTGACCCAGATGCGTAGGAGGAGGAGGTGGAGGGAAGAGAATGATGAATTACTACACTGTCCGTACATACATACATACACACACACACACATACACACACATACATACACATACACACACACACGCACATACACACACACACACACATACACACATACACATATTATGCAATACGATGTTGACCGATCATCTATCATCGTTGCATTGTGGGTCAGATGAACTTACATAACCATCGTATCGTATATTTATTACCCTGGTGTGTACCTTATGAACTAAATATTACTTTAGTGATGTTTAGAAATTGTATATATATATATATATATTTATATATATATAGCTAGGAATTTTATGGGGTATTTTTATTGATTATATATTTATTGATAGCAGTTCAAACCATGCTTAGCATAGTGAAATACATATGTATGTTTAACATGAATGACTATCTGTCGAATATTGAGTAATATATTTAAATTTAAAATTCACTATTAATTTATGGGTACTGATTATTTATTTTCACCTTATTCATGCCATATAAATATTGTACTTCTAGGGCAAGTTTTCTGAGGATATCATTCTAGCATTATGTGTATCTATTTCTTTATTGTTAAAGATTGTCCTAGGATAGTTATGTTCTCAGAACAACTAGCCCCTGATATCAACCCATAGCGGAAGTTCCAAGCATCTAGCTGTAACTACAGGGTTTTAGCACTTTCTTTAATTCAGTCAGCAGATATATAGTACTTATAATCTAAAGAAAATAAGTGTATCTTTATCGTTAAAGAATCATGTACAGCCTACCTTTGCACCTGTATCTATCTACCATCGTCACTCATGACCTCATTGACCTCTATTACACGTAACCTTGCCGGTAAACATATTCACTATCTAGCGCATTTATCTAACGCAATATCTGCAAAATATACGATACTTATAGATGTTAAGGGTTTCATTTAACTCTATGTTACAGAGTTAGTCGTAGTTAGACCCATACACTTAATGTGACCTCATTCTCTTGTGACCTTTAACCCTACGCTGACATACAAACTATTCGCCCATATTTGTTACGTATCATTCAATCTACCAGTTTCAACCCCCCCCTAAGCCACTAGTGACCTCTACACTATACACACATTAACCTTTAACCTCTAACCCCCGCCCCCACAGATCATCTCCGCCATCGACTACTGCCATCGTCTTCACGTCGTGCACAGGGATCTCAAACTAGAGAACGTTGTGTTCTTCGAGAAGGTAAGCCTGCCAATCAGATGCAACGATGCGCGCCATGTATATATATATTTGTGATGTACATATATATCATATACATATAAAATAACACATTTCATAATCTAAATATAAATGTTTTCTAGAATTATAAAGAAATGTGAATCTTAAAAAATTTTTAATTTGAAAAAGAATAAATATGCTATAAGGTAGAGAATGTAATGACTGATTTTCCATTTACATACAAAGGATAGGGATTGAAATAATGCGTTTTGCTCTCAGGGGCATCGGATGTAGAAAATATGAGTATGAAATTATCTATAATATAAACCTATCATCTAAGGCTATCATGTTTTAAAACAGTCTAATATATATATATATATATATATATTAGATATACAGTCAATTCTATATATGTCATTAACCCTTATATCGCAGTAACCCCTATATCTCAAATATGTCAGTAGTATAAGTGTGGCTTTTTATCTAAACTGTTATATCACAGACACATTTCGGTCCCTTGAAGTCTGATATAGCGAGAGTTAACTGTATATACCAATGGTATGTAAGGGATGTAAGGATGTAGGGATGTAAATGAATAGCTAAATAAGAATTTGATTCGTTTAAAAATTCAAATATTCATTTCATATTCGATTCGTTTAAAATTATACTATTCGTTTCATATTAGATTGCTATTTTTTTCTATACATTTAAGAATATATTTTATCAAATGATTTAAAGCTTGTTATTATTATTAAAATAATTAATAAGAATAATTATTAAGAAATACATTCATTTTGTGTTAAAAATATAAACATATCTACATTATCATCATATTATAATCAATTACACTTTTTTGACAATATATTGACAGCAGTTGAATATTCTTTCACTGGTAACTCATGTTGCTTATATGATCAGATATGTGAAAGCAATTTTGAAATATTAGACATTCTGCACAAGAATAACGTAATGGATGATGATCTATTCAATAGATTCTATTGTGATCCAATGAAAGTAACAAATTGAATTGGGAAACGAACAAGGTTCAAGGGGCGTATCAAAAAATTTAAAATCATTTAAATTAATAGTTATCCGATAGGATATTTAAATAAATAAAATTTAATATATAACAATTTAATTTTTATTATGTATGAATAAAAATAATTACAAATTATTTGTATCCACGAATTATTTAATTCGTATTCAGTTTTTTCAATGCGGAATTCAGCTTCAATTCTGAATCAAATTGAAAAAGCTTTAATTCGTATATTCGTATTCATTTATATCTCTAATATATGTGTGTATTATATGTGTGTATTTAGATTTATGTGTCTGCTAACATATTATAATATTTCGTAAATCAGCAGTTTATACTTTTTTATTTATATATGCCATTTCAATATATATTACATACATGTATCGTCTACCTTACCCTACAACTCACTATCATTTACATGTAGAACATATCTTAAATGGTATTTCATCAATATTTGTATAGAAAATAGCTATATATTGTATATACAATATATTGTATTAATTGTATTAATTGAATATAATCGTACAATTATTTATTTCAATAATTACGCGATTATATATTTTTTTTGATATTAATTTCAGATATTAATATAATATAGTGAACACATATATTCAATTTGTAAATATATTTTAAATAAAAGATAATACTATCGAAAAAAATATAGAATTGTTTTAAAACACTGAAAAGTGGCACATTACTGGTTGAAGGGATTTGTGTATTGCGAATAGTAAGTGCTCTAGGAACACTATCAAATAGAACATTTAACTACATTGAATATGGGCTTTAGTGAATCATCGTTAACAACCGCAGTACCTCAACACATGGAACCCACTTTCACAGAGTTACGATCTATAATATAGATTCTATATCATCGATATATTCGAGACAAGAATTAAGAATTACCCATTATACTTATAATATTGTTAAGACGCCTGCTAGATATATGATTAGTTAAGAAGCTCTAAAGCACCACATCATCATCATCATCATCAGATACATCATGTATGCATATGTGCGCTGTCAGTAGTAGTAAGTTACCTCTCATTAGACTAGATGATTATATGCATACTCAGCATTACCGCATGTGTTGCTTTCATCATGTCATTAATGTATACGTCGTGTTTCAAGTTTTTATATGAACAATATATGTAACATTTTATAAACAATTATAACAAAGTTCATAGCTTACATGTATACGTATACACACATATATATATATATATATATATACATATATATATATATACATATATATATATATACATATACATAAATAATGTGCAAACCTATGACCCAGTTATATTAACATTGACCTAGATAATGTATTATGCATTAATTACTTTTGCCTATTCAGTAGGGTTCTATTTTTAGACATAATCCTATTATGAAATTATTATTGATATTAGTGCCGCCGATATCTCTCAATAGGTGTCAGGTTATGCGCTACTTATGGCGCCACCTGTGTGTGTGTCCTCGCAATCAACATCTACAATCATTGCGCCATTCACCCAGTTATTGAGACTTAATGAAAGTTAATAATCAGAATATGAATAAACACGAGATATACAAATTGTCCCTCTCAGAACACATGCGCTTTTAAATGAGTGACAAGTATTATCAGCAATATCTGCTGTACTGTCTGACTTCTACTGTACAGTGGTCCACATAATCATGTTAAACGACGGGCGCAACAATACTGAAATCTACGACTATTATGTAATAGGGGATGTTATTTAGGTGATGTTAGATCGTTGTGTGTTTATACATACATCCCAATACGATGACAATAGAGGCGTACATGCATCTAGTTAGGCCCCACCAGCACCCTGATATCACACCTCCTATACGATGTAGTAGTAGTAGTACTGCATCATAGTACTGCATCATGATACACCAGCAACCAGTACAATGACATAAATCTCTCACCACCATCGCAATCTTAACACAACATAGCACATTTTAGATCAATATTACTCAGAGGTACACAGTGGTTTATTATCAGAACTGTATTTTTATCTGCTACTCGCTAGTCGGTTCTATTTATAGATTCTCAGTAATGATTGTCTCTGATTTCAGCATGACTGACTATATATAGAGTGTTGTGGACCTGTGGGTGATAGACCTCCCTCCACTTAGACCGATCCGTTTATAGAGAGAGTGAGAGAGCTCGGCTTTTTTGGCAATTATAAATCCATCTAGAAAAAGACGACACACGGCGTGATGAATTGCATAACATTCTTCCTCGGTGCACTATTGCATAACATCTATTATTCAGGGTGTTATCCGTGTTATATCGCTTCGCCCAGTAAATGTACATAGAATATTACGTTACATTTATTATCAATACATATACATATACATATATAATATGTGCAATATTATATATACTAAATAATAAATTCAATACTATAATTATAAGTTTAATCGCCATTTAAAATAATATACTTATAAATATAAATATAGACATAACACAACACTAACTGTAATACACGTAAGTAGGTAACGTTACTGCGTGCATCATACCACACTGTTCACATAGCCAGCATGCATCCTCCTCCTCCACCACTAGTACATGTATGAGTAGTTCCCACCGCTACCACCAGTGTGAGCCAGTGGTTACCGTAGACATGAGTATAACGACTGCACCAAACCTCTCCACCCATTATACTGGTGTTCCGTATCTTGCTCGCCTCGTAGAATACTTGTTTTACACGATAAATACAGAACATGGTTTACAAGAATATTTTTGCCACGTACACGCGTAAAACACAGGAAATCTGCTTTGTGCATGAACACTTTCGTGTAGCAAGTATCACGTAGCAAACCTTCACGTAAGAATTACGAGAACACCCTATTACACCCTGTAACACGTGTTATGCTGCTAAGTGACACTCATTAGTGACCGTTATGTTGTTTAGAATTGAACCCACTGTGCATCTATCATAAGTTAGAATAGTATTATTAGGTTAATATATCTGTACATGTCCTGTCCTCTAATCAGCTTCATCAACCATCATCATTACTGCTGCAGCCATCCTCATTAGCGAGGTGTTGTAACGCCTGATATCTCTCATTACATCTTCACATCTCCACATCAATAGATGTCGTACTATGTATGCGATAGCATGTAGCGGGTAGAGTTGTTAACTATAAAACCATCTTTATGAACACATTACCACCACCACCACCGCTGCTGCTGATGCCTTAATTCCGCGTAATGATTCTATTGATTCAGTGTCCTCAATGTTGACAAACAGTGTCGCCCCCTATATGTCATTAACGGAGATACACGTATAGCATTTCCAATTACATCATGGTAATAAGATCATGCACATGATGTGATACTGATTGTAAATACAAAAGATACAAAAACAACAACAGAAATATGCTATATTAACATGAAAAAAGAGTTTTTTAAGAGGAAAAATCATATCAGTATTATAAACTAGAAAACTAAACAGAAAACAAATATTATTATTATTATATATTTACAAATACCTACATACCTACATACACACACACACACACACACACACACACACACACACACATATACACACTCATATAAATAGGATTAGATTTAGATTTAGTCAAAAATCTGGTCACAAACTCTGTTAATAATGAAGTAGAGCTTATCGTGTCATCAACATATATATATATATATAAATATATGACATCCCTGTCATACTAGCGCCCCATTGGTCGCCCCCCTACATCATCACCCATTACATCATGATCACATCACGCAGACGAACACGTTGAAGCTGACAGACTTTGGCTTCTCGAACCGTTTCACCCCGGGGCACAAGCTGGCCACTTCCTGCGGTAGTCTAGGCTACACCGCCCCCGAGATGCTGTTGGGCGATAACTACGACGCCCCCGCAGTAGGTTTGTAGCGATGATTGACAGGTGGGCGGGTATAACCACACCCATGTAGGGTTACACGTGATCCGTGTGAAATGAAGCTTACTTGTGAATTGTTCACGCCACATCAACAGATGTACTATTTTAACATACCTTTGGAAAAAACTGTGATCTATTTTTGTCATGCGAATCTAGTATTAGTCGAGGCGTGCATTTTACGGATCGTGTAAATAGCCTATATCTCTGACTGTAATATTTGCATTTCTATATAAATATATTAGTATATTTCATATTATTTGCAATTCCATTTTTATTTATAATGGTCATTATTTTGACATATGTAAATTTATAGAAAATATGTTTACTTTTCATAATTCACTTCTAGACTAAAGTAAACCTTTATTGAATATAGCTATTATCTTTAGTTTAAACGTTAATAATACAATATAAATTCCTATACAATAGTCATAGACATAGTTATTCTCTAGAAATGCTAGGAACCTAAATACCAATACACACTAATTAGCTAATCTAGATGTACATATCTTCATGCTTATGTGTATAGTCATTATATATATGTTACATAATATTACATAATGTAGCATAATGTTTATTCATTAATACATACATATATCTAAGTTCTATAAACATGCATACTTATAAAGTGAATGCCTGTAACAGAGCTAATTCTGTGGCATACACATATCATATCGTAGATCTACACCTATACCTAGGTCCTACATCTATACCTATACCTACACCTACACTGCTACCTGTACCTACATCTCTACCTATACCTACACCTCTAAACCTACACTGCTACCTCACCTCTACCCTTCACCCCTACACTGCTACCTCACCTCCACCCTTCACCCCTACTCCACTCCCTACAGACATCTGGAGTCTGGGCGTCATGCTTTACATGCTAGTAGCTGGTGAGGGTCCTTTCACTGCAGCCAACGACTCTGAGATGCTGACTAACATCCTCGACTGCAAGTACCCGATGCCCTTGACCCTATCAGCTGACTGCAAGAGGTCATTATAACCCCTACCCCTATGTAGGTCCACTGAGAAGAGAGCATAGCCCCTGTAGTAACCTGTGATCTCGTGCTGAGTGCAAATTCTACTATTTATAAATAATTATTTATATTAATATGTATAATGAGATCAACAAACCTTTACCCTCCCCCTTACCCCCCCTTCGTCCCCATATACATGCAATAAGAGGTCAGTATAGTTGACCGTCCCCATCTTGACATTATCACTATACATCTTAATAGGACGTAATAACTTCCCAAGGAAAGTAAGTAAGTAAGTTAAGTCGATAAAGACCAATGCAATCTTGACCCCACGACCTCCGCACTAGATACAGAGAGGTCACCCTAATCGCTAATCTTATGAAATATTTACCAACCCGTCACCACCGCCCCACCCCCTCTCTCCGTTAAAAGGATTAGGTAGGTTAGGTAAGTCACCTGATCAATACGAGACCACTTGACCTCCTCCCTAGTCTAGAGGTCATATTCTAGTGTCCATCCATTTCATAAGGGTCATATAATACCCCCAATTCCCCTAAACGTTCGTTGAGAATGAATGAATATGCGTGTCATGTTAATTATCAACGACCTTGACACTAATGAATGTTGACCTCTGCCCAGTGGCAGTGTCCTAATTATGCATAATGAGGATTGCTTGACCTCTATATCAGCGACCTTATTACTAAAACATGTCAACATCATATTACTTATTGATGTGTATGTGTGTGTGTGTGTGTGTGTGTGTGTGTTTACTTATCCAGTTTATACTATGAATGCATAACACTCTTGTATTATTAATAAACATACATCATTCATTGTTATATAATAACCTCACATATTATATTCACCTCAGCTATAAATAGCTATTCTAAATATAGCTCGCCCTGCCCATAACCCCTGCCCATTCTATATTATTTGATAAGTTTGCATGCTTTACTATGTATGTTATATATTTTACCTCTTGATAATGGTGAATGAATTGTGTAGTATGTATGTGTTTGTGTGTGTGTATGTGTGTGTGTGTATGTGTTTGTGTGTGTATGTGTGTCTATATTTACCTGCAAGATTAGTAAAGTAGCAAGTAAGAATTAGCATATTATCTGTGTGTTATTAATAATAAAAGCACTGACCCCCCCCTTAGCATTAATAAGATGTGGCTAGTATCATTGTAGTTAGTTAAGTGCTTAGGTATCACTGATAGCCTAGTCAATATCATTATATCATCACTAACTGTAAGGTTTAGTGTAGCCACACTCCCTACGTTAATTACATAATAGAACAATGTAATTATCATCACACCCCCTACCCCAAATACCTATACCATGTGGAATGCACGTTCAGCTAATGAAATAGACTTACTATTACCCCTGTTACCCCAGCTAAGGGGTATAACCTGCATTACCATAGTGTGTTATAGTGTGTGTGTGTAAGTAAGGCTTCCTGCTATATGCTACCTGCTTGAACCCGTACTGCACTGCCTACCAGCTTAAGTTAACAATAGATGTAAGCTTGATTAGATACTGATCAGCTGATAGGTGTGGGTGTGTGTGTGTGAGTGTGGGTGTGAGTGGGTGTGAGTGTGGGTGTATTGCTTGTTAGTATCATACCGATATATTCGATAATATTTTTGTAAACTATATGTATATGTTTTTATTAAAATATATACATCAAAATAATGTTATTTATTATCAGTGATAAAACATATAATTAGTTTATTTAAGTAGTTAAGTAGTTCCCTTAATAGATTAATCATTAACAATTAATCATTAATCATTTAAGTTAAATGATTTAACTATACATGTTATATAAATATTCGATTGTTAAATAACTGCCACAGAATATTCTAGCATTTTATAACCTAGTTCCTGGACACCTTCCATCTTATTGTTATATAAATAAACACTGTTTATTATAGTGTGCACTAATAATGTTTGCACTTCCTCACAATCTGTGTGAGTCACATGACTAACCGTGTGACACACCATGGTGGTGGTGGTGGCCAGAGATAGAGGTATGTGTGTCACTACTGATACCACCACACGAGGTGTTATGTGGACTAGTATCACCTTAGTGAAGCTATACAATTGTTTACATTTAATTAACTTCATATCTCATTTCTATTGTACTTTATGTAGATAATAACACATGACTTCTATCAACATATGACTAATCATCCCTGTAAAGTTATAATGATAATAATATCTAATTCAATGTATCTATAATGACTTATTTTAAATGATAGAAATTAAACAATAATCTCCATTATGATTTTGAATTAAACTGAATTGATAATAGTTTAATGAGTATAGATAAATAAATAAAATATCTGCACAAATAAGAGTACCAGAGATTATCTCATAATCTATGCCCACAAAGAAGGTAGCCTCTATTATAATAATAATATAACAATGCTAATGATTACCCTCCATTGCATTAACTGAAACCTCTGACTAGAGCTGTACAACTTACACAATGTACATTGTGTACAACTGTACATTGTGTACAACTGTACAACTCATTCACTCTCCTAGTGACACAATAGGGTTTAGGTTAGACTAGCTTAGTTAGACATTACTAGTGTATTGAATTATAATGTTGCATTATAAAATTAAAGTTATTATAAGTCATAACTGTGAGAAAGTCTACCTATGGGGTAGCACATCATTATGCTGAGATAAGTTGAGCGGCACACACTCAGGTGAATAACCCCACTCAGGTGAATATCTTACATGTTAGAAATATAGTAAGTGTGGTTATTAACGTGGAGTGGGGCAGAGCAGCTTTAGACTAGATATAAATTATCGTTAACCATGCAGAAGTACATTGGTTATTATTACAGCGTCGAGTTACCACAACCGAAGTATGTATCACGTAAGTCTGCATCTTTAATCATCTTTAACACACACACTCTTCATTAGCAACTTTTTATCTTACAGCTTAACCCCACACTGATGACCTCTCAATATTGACCCCACACTATTGACCCCTCAATATTGACCCCTCACTATTGACCCCTCAATATCGACCCCACACTATTGACCCCCTCACTACTGACCCCTCACTGTTGACCCCTCACTCTCTGACACAGCCTACTACGTATCATGCTGGTCAGAGAACCTTCAGACCGGTCATCTCTGGACGAGATACTCGGACATCCTTGGGTGAAGTCCACTACACGTTAGTAGGCCAGTAGTCCACTAGACCGGTAGTCCACTAGACCATTAGTCCATTAGACCAGTAGTCCTGTAGTCCACTATAGTATTGTCCACTAGTACCTAATACCACGTGTGCGTATTAATGTAACATGATTGTTCTAATAGTCTAATATAGTACAATAATACAGTATTAGAGTGTGATATTTACAGTCTGAAATGTTACACACATTGCGTAGTGTAGTGTACAATAGTAGACTGTTCATATGTCCACGCTACACCTACCACACCCTTAGTAATGCTACATATAACCTGCATTTACTATACTACCAAAGATTTTCCGAAGGAAAGATATAACACTTACGCGAAATCGTGTAATTCGAATTTGTATACAAAATACCCCAGTGCCACCTATAGCGGGTTACTTTTAGGAACTATGTGTTGTTTATAATGTAAATTTGTATTTAACTATACACTTTTAAAATGTTAAATAATATGCTTTAAATTAATATTTATATGATGAAAACTAAGTGTTCATTACTAATATATAACAAACAAATATGATATTTATGTTTTAAATCTATAAGTATATATTTAGTAAGTAAAAGTTAATTTATATTGCATGTAATTTAATAGAGCAATGAAAACATTGTTGTATGCAAACAGAGCCGAACCTAAATCTATTTCAGTGATTTCGATACTACTGCTAGCAGCGGCTGGGGATATTACTAAATTACGTTGCATGCATAGGGAGTGTTATATCTTTGCTTCGCAAAATCTTTGATACTACTATATATTTAGTATTATATTATTATTATCAGATTTAGGCAATTTACTGTAGACTCAATAGCTCATTAATGAGACAATTACTATTCTATTGCTCTTAACCTTACAATAGTGATGATGACATAGCAATGGTTCAGACAAGGTAATATCTAATGTCACATGACAACAATGACTGATCTCTACATAGATTTACATAGAGAGAGAAATCTTTACAGAATATACAATCAGAGTTCATTAATTATATATTGATATATATATATATATATATATATATATTATTTGTTGTTAGATAATATTATATAATATATATATATATTATTTGTTGTTAGATAATATTATATAATATATATATATATATAAATTCTTATTTATACATTAAATGAATATTATGTTTAGTTTAGTAATACATCGGTTATAATACTGCGTACGTAGTGCGTGCCGTATCTTAGCTAATTATGCAGAGAACACTGTTAATAATGCACTACCACCTCCACTCCACGCGTGTATGTGTTACTTTACCACGTAGTATATAATAATCTCACCACAGCATGTGTAAGTATGCTCTCCTCACTGTGTGTGTACCTTTAGGCATGCTGATCTCTGAACTCCGACCCTTATCTGTCGGCCACCTGGTGAGCATTTCATGCTGATTATGATTTACATTAGCCGCAGTAAGCTAGCGCGCGTGCTAAATAATAATTACTAGGGAATATGTCCTAAGCTCTCAGGTTCTCTTGATCCAATAATAAATCACTTTGTATAATATTACATATTTATATATATATACTGCATATTAGATTATACATATATATTTTTATATATTTATGTATTTATATATTTATTTATATTAATATGTGAATATATTTATGTATTAATATATTTATATATATATATATATATATATATAATATATTAATATAGTATAATTGTTTATTATGTAATTCCATGATATATTATATAATTCCATAGCCCATGATCAAGATAATATTTCTATTTATGTCTCAATGATCAATAGTCACAATATCAATTACATAAAGAACGCATTGATTAGTTAGACTAGATTGATTAATGTTTATAACATATTAGATTAATTCTATTTATAAAGAGAAATAATAATAATTTTGAATATATTTGGATTATTATTAACGAAAATGTATTGCCCATGTCATAAATATCCATTGATTTTGTGAATAATATTGTATATATAACTGAATAACAACTATATGCAAAGTATATACACATATATATACTCAGGTTATAGGATGTGTTGATTGCATCCCTATTGAAAATAGTGAATAATATTGCATATGTGTGAATGACGTACATTTCATATCATCTATTTCACGGCAAAGTCTAATTCATAGGTGTCAATGACGTAGGTTTCGTGTGTACCTATTCATCATGTTTAATTTATCGATATTTATGGATCAAATACGTTTCCTATACGAATCAATGCACTTATATTACGTAGGTACTAATGATATATATTCGTAGCTGTCAATTACGTATGTTTCATATCAAGTTATGATATTATATAGATGTTAATGAAATACATCATTTATTGCAATCAATGACAGGCGTATATTACATGACCTCCCTCGATGACATAATCATGTACATTTCACCACTACACTTTATTGTAGCATGGAAAATTAGACAAATAGACAGACTACCGTTGTATCTATGAAATGTACCTTACTGTCCACCTTTCTGCTATCAAAATCACACGTAATATCATGTACATTTCACACCTATCAATGACATAATACAGCGTACATTTCACACCTATCCGGCATAATAGCTTATACTTTAATTTTACATATTATATAGAACCCTATAAGGGTAAACATAAATCATATTACTATTATAAACTAGAAACTAACATAAAAAAAACAAAATTATTCTAATAAATATCATTATTATTATTGCACAGCTATCAATGAGATAATGGCAGACCAGCGCCCCCTGGTGTGGCGCAGAGATCAGATATCTGATGAGGTGAACAAGTACGTGATGAGACGTATGATCGACGGAAAGATCGCTTCTAAAGATGAAATAATCAGGTTCATACTCGGATAACGGTCATTTCTACCAAGTAAATTCATACATTCATTTCGTACCAAAAAAAATCAATTCCTAACATATTTATAAGTTAACTTTTTTTTGTTGGTATGAAATATCTACAGATTACAATGATATTTTCACACTCCGTGTCATATTGGGTTCATACTCCGTGTCATATTCACATCATAACATGTTCACACTTCATGCTATGTCACGTATATATATAGGTATCGTCAAAACATACTTATATTTCATAATAGACATAAGAGAAAATATTTAATCACTTCCGTTAAATATATATAATTATTACACTGATAATATAATCTTGATTAAATATTGATTTCGCATATTAACAAAATAATTATTAATTTTATCAAACCTCTATTATTAATAATATCAATTTGATATCTTTATGTATTATAAATTGATATATTTGTTATTATTATTTTATATATATCAAGTTTTATAATTAATATGTATTAATTAATTCAATCATTATATTAAAATTAATCATATTGCATATATAATATCACTACTAAGTGATATGTCTACTAAGTATATTCAATTATGAAAGTGGATAAATCATTAAGTTAAATTGTAATACTGAAAATGTAATATTGAGAATCTATATATTTGATCAAATTAATTTTATAAATTTTTAAATTATTTACAAAATATTCAATATATTATTTGTATTAACTCACTGATACACATATTACACAACATCTGTGTGTATTCAGTCAATAACAACAGGCTAGGTGCATATCAGATGATGTGTATGCATTACGCAACAATGCATCATTCATAAACCTATACAGATATCATACTAATCAGTCTGAGTGTTAGCTGTTAGCACCTGCCAGTTGGTAGTGGGGGAGGGGGTGGGTAGTGGGGGGGGGCTGCCATCACTACCCACTGTTGTGGTAACACAAGTGTGTTATGCATCACAGATATACATTACTGAACTATTAATGTAGTTATATTATTATAATTATTCAATATATTCTACGCCGATAATTGTATGTTATTTTATGATATTTTAATTATTATTTTTAAATTAATAACTAGTGTTTATAACTTGATTAATTGAACACACTAATTATGTTAACATTAATAAAATACTAAACTTTTGACCTTGTATTATAGTGTAATCATAATATATCTATATTATTATAATGAAATCATGTTTATCATTAAAATAATTATTACATTATTATATTTATTAACTAGTAATTAACTTACTTAATTTATATGCTATGTGTTCGCATAGAGATATATATATTCTAGTAATACACATCTACATACACACACACCGACTACTTGCATTTCCAAAACATGATTACAAATAATGCTATGTAATGTGACGATTATGTAATACAATATTGCATCACACTAATGTATTATATAACATTAATGTATTGCATAACATTATCCCCGTCTGATAATTAAGTAACCATATGTCACCTACCTGAATAGATCGCTTGAGAAAGACGAATACAATCACGTAAACGCAACCTACTTCCTGTTATCTGAACGAGTGCTAAGAAGACAACAACAGGTTTCGTAGGGTAGATCGGACATCGATAATAAAGGATGAGAATTCTTGACATTTATAATATAATTACTTCAGATTTGTAAACAATTATATTATCTTATTAATACATATTGATAACTGATATTATTATATATATATATATATATATATATATATATATATATATATATATATATATATTTATTAATATTGCAAATTCACACACCATACAGGCAAGTCTGAATATAGAAGCCGGTACATCGCCCACGTCTAAGTTTTCAACCTTGAACTCCGCTAAAGGTCAACTAGTAAGACGTCATCCTAAAGGTACCACATTAATATATTCTAGTTTGTTCCATATTAACATTGATATCTTTCATTCTCAGCGACTCTGGAGAAACCAAAGATCGTGAAATTTGGGTAAGTTATTTGAAACACAACATATTTATCTAGTAGGAACAGGATTAAAGCCCCGTCCGGACCAATAAAATAGATCTTAAAATAATATTTAGAAGTGATCTTATATAATTGTATATAAATGTTCGGCTCTCAATAAAACCTGGATGCTTTAATATTAAAGTGGATTGTAAGGAACATTAGAGTCATATGGTTATAAGTGAAAAATGCATCTAGATTATAGACTTATAAGTTCCTGGATGGGATGAAAGGACTTTATCAAAATAACAATATTCACCTAGTCATTACCTCTATCTCTATTTCACAATCAGATATGTATATTAATCTCATCTTATATGTATTGTAACTAGAGGGTTTAGTTTAAGTATAGAAACAATTAAATACACATAAACAATGATGTCAACAATATGTATATTTCTTCACAAGTCGAAGAAATTTAGAACACATTTAGAATTTATAATAATATTATTTCATTATATATTCATTATGTATGATTAATTATGATAATTATAATTAATATTGTGAATATATATATATATATATATATATATAATGAAATACTTTATACGAAAAATTAAATAAATAAAGTAATTTCTATTACCTGTGGTCGTCTATTACGTATATTATACACAATATGCATATTATACATATGTTATAATACCTATGTGACAATGTGCTGTAAATAGCATACTCTTGATAAGATATGTACACTCTGCATTGTATAATGATTGTACATAAATAGTTTATTCAATTAATAAAATATAATTCATAATCAATACCTTTAAATACCCTTAATTTACATATAAATATTACAGTAGTACATGTAGATATTGAAATATTAAATGTTGATATTTCATTAATAAATGTTGATATAGCATTATTATTAATGACCTACAAATCCTCACTAACCTGTTATGTAAACAACCTTACCAGACAATAGAACAGGTTCTCTGCTAGATTACTAGTTCATTGTATCTATGGAACAGGGTGTAAGGTGGGGTAACATTTGTATTAGAGTTTATACATCATTATGATAAATATAACTTTATACTGAGGACAACAAAACACATTTACACATACTTATATACCAAATCAATAACTGAAAAATGACATTTAGTAACAGGTGGGTTCTCTACTACATATATATATATATATATATATATATATATATATATATATATATATATATATATATATATATATATATATATATATATATATATATCCATAATCATCAATAACTGAGCAACTAAATAGCTCAAATAAAAATAGCTTTAATAAAATAGCTTAAATAATGTGATAACATCAAAGTGATATAAATAGGTTTACACTATAATCGGGCAACACCAGGCTCCCTAAGGAACATACAACCCCATACAAGCATACACAGTATGATGATATTAACATACATGATGATGTTTTCAGTGTGAAATCTGCTGGCTGTTCCCCACAGCTGTCTCCTGACCCTCAAAGTATTCAAGTTCTCAACGAATCTGTCACACCCACAAGTTAGTCATCACATCTCTACCACCACACCCCTCCCTACCACTACATCTCTACCACCACACCCCTACCACCCCTCCCTACTACTACACTCCTACCACCACACCCCTACCACCACACCCCTCCCTACCATCACATCTCTACCACCACACCTCTACCCCACCACATCCCTACCACCATACCTCTACCATCACAGCCTCTAGTACAGCTCCACTTAACACGCCGATGTCACTTAGTAAACTATTCAACTCTTGAGTAATCGGCATAGTGTTATATTACATAATATACTATTACATAATTAATCATTATAGACTATAGCATTATATAATATAGCATTATGTAATATATTATTTCATTCCAGAATAATCTTTGCATTTAATGCACGAAGAATTATTACGTCGTTCTTTCAATCGAATATATTCCCTTCGTCATTTATTAATGTTCTGTATGACGTTATATTATTAAATACTATTTATTTTAAATTTCACTGCACTAACACGCTGAACTTCCTAGCGCATTCAATAGACTGGTTAACGTAAGTGGGAGCGCTTGCCTAACTATCATCGTTAATATAACTACATCTTTACTCACTAGGTGGCACTAAAAGACAGTTCATACCCCAGCTGCCTAACACCATACGAACACGACAGAGGTTTCATCACTATTTCCACACATCGTACGCACGCACTAGATATGCTCGTACGTATGTGTATGATAACGTTGCATACGCATCATTTATATACATGTATATATACGCGTATGTATTCTATAGTTATTATTTAGAAATTCAATCGAAATCAATTATTTATTATATTAAAATTCTATTTGTAAATTAGAGTCTAGTATTTCACAGAGTAATTATTCGTATGTCAATAATAACAATCATCTCATGGTGATTAGCATTTCAGTGACACGGTACACACTTTCATTAGCGATGAATTCACTCGACCAGTTCTAATCTAGTCACCCACCCCACTATCTTTGGTACTATCAGTGCAACGATTACAGAGTGATAAAGAACTCCACGCTGCACGAGAACACCATCGCGGAGAAGCTCAGCTCTGGGGACGACAGCGACCTCGATACTTACGGTTAGCGTTACGCCCATATCTAGCATCAGCCAATAGTCTTCGCTTACTCGTGATTTAGATAGTTACGGTAAGCATTAATCTGGCCACACATACGCGAATATACAAGAACATTTGTGAAAGTTTGCCACTATTCGTGAATAATAATCGAGGCTTTCATATATGTAACATATAATATGTTAGATGTTTGGTAAACACAGTGTATCAAGCAAATATTCGTAAGCTCAGCGCCATCTCTTCACGTTACCATTATATCATTACGCCTATATCCAGCCGCACCTGATAGTCTAAATGTGCTCGTGATCCATTTCAGCTAAATATAACTCTTCATTTTTTACACATCGGATAGCTCAGTACACACTTACTATTATTATAATTAGAAATCTATTTATAGAACGCCTGTTATGTTTCTTCTCTATGATAATTGATAAACAAACACTTATAACTCCTCTCTCTCTCTATATATATCCTCTATTTATATAATTAAATATTACGAAATTATATAAATTATAACCTAGATAATACATCAAAATGTATTCTTCGATTAAAACTACAATTATAATTAATATTTAGTTTAATTAATGAATTTTATTATAGCGAATTAATAAAATATTTACTAGAATAATAGTTTATTATTTTCTATTAGATTTTTATAATTTTTCCCAATTTTCATATATGCAGTTCATTTATATTATTATTTTTTAATAGATTTTTATAATTTCTTCCCACATTCCACTCACTAATTCCTCTTGCTAACATTCATCGCCTACCTTCACTCACAGGTTGCACATCTCACAAGCACACCAACGACTCACACTCTGATAGCGAAGACTCGCCGAGATCTTCTCGTAGACATGGTTACTGTTATCGTTGCTGTCGGTGCATGCGTACCTAGTGAATTACCAACACTGTTTGTACTGCGTAGTGTGACCTCTAAAGTGAAGTATTGTACCTTCTATAGATTGGGTGATTTAAATAGCTTTAAAGTATCGTTTTTATTGTAAATATATTTGTAATTTTATTTGTTGTATATTTTCATATTATATTATTTTGAAATATTGAAACCTTCATTTACTTGTGTTACCATTTCAACTATATATAATATGTTTATATTTTTTAAATATTATTAAAATCTCTCGAACATTTGTTATCTGAACAGTTTGCATTTAATTGAATATATTAGCATTAACATTAGTGAATGCTAGTTTACATGAGATAATATTTATTTAAAATATAATTGGAGTGCGATGCATACTCTTCAATGTAGTAGCACTTTCGAATGATTTTAAAGTTAAATAATATATTGATGATTATTGGTAGGCCCAGCGAAACCATAATATGCATCAACACTAATTTACTAATTATAATTTGGTGATTATAATAATATTATTACTATCTAATTAAAATCTAATATTTATTGATTTCTGAATTATATTTGACACTGAAATACAATTTTAAAGGTGCGAGTAACACGGCCTCTGCACGACCCCTACACAATGTGAAAAGTAGTCCTCAACTGTTATTTGTTAGTATACATGTCAAAGGTCGTGAATGCAATATATTAATTTGTTACCTAACGTATATGTATTCATTAACTGCTTATAATCTTTGTATCAGTCCTGTTACTGACAACAATCGGCATGTTTTCTTATAAATATTTCAATAAACAATTTATTTAAATTATAAACCTATAATTCAATGTAAAACAGTATTCTTTATTAAGGGGTTATGATTTTTATATAGAATATTAAGTTGTGAATATTTATTTGTAGTTGATAATTTTACAATATCATTTATTATCTTTAAAATTATATATATATATATATCATGTTTCTATTTAAAATATAACACCTTAAAAATATCCCAACAAAATAAGTAATTATTTAAATGTAAACAAAATTAATAATAATATATATATTATAATTACAATAATTATATATTTTTAATATATTTTCATTTTTACAAATTTATAAAATAAAATAATTATCAAATATTATCGCCACCTATACACTAATGCATCATATAATAACCTTTGCTTATGTTTTTAAATTTTGAATTTTTATCTTACGTAAAAATATTCATTTTACTAATTCACATATATAAGAAATAATTATTTTTTAAATATTTATTACAAATATTATTTTTTCTTTAGATATTTTAAAATTCTTCTTTTTATCAGTTTTATTTTACAAACCATTTATGTACCATTTTAAAGATAATATTTCAATTATTATAAATAAATAATAATAAAATATTATGAAAATTATTTTTTTTCATGATTTTTACCCATACCCTTAAAATGATATCTAAAAAATGCTTTTACATAAAGTATAACTCCAAAATAAGTATTTTAAAAAGTATATAAATGAATAATAATTCAATGATTAAGATCCGGTGTAACCTTCAATTTTATTTTTTAGGGAATTTTATTTTAAATTAAAATATTAAAATATAATTACTTATATTTAAAATGATGTATAATATATCATATACAATTAAACATAAGTGCATCAAATACGAAGTTTAATCATACACCTATTCAAAATTGTGGGATTTAATAAATAAAAATATTCAAGTAAAAATTAAGATGCCTATCTCTTTTTTTTAAATGTTAATAACTTTTTAACTCTTTTATGAATCTTTATAAAATGTTCAGAGTATATACATAATATATGGTTACTATTATATAGGTATGTAGCTAAAGTAAATATAATCTATTTATATAAATATTTGAAAAAAAATATAATCAATTTATTTTTAAATAATTTTAATTAAATAATTAATTTTTCTTTATTTAATAATAAATTTATTAATTTATGATGTAACTATATAATTAGAGATGCATGTTATCTAGATAATTAAAAAAAATTACAAAAAAATAATCATAAATAAAAAGTTATTATCTGTTTAAAAATAGCTATTTTTCCCTATCTTTTACATGTAAACGCCGGCCATTAAAAGATCATTTTTGGAAAATTAAGAACTATTATTAAGCATATTTATTTAAATTATTGGTATCCAATATGTTTGTATAACCAATTATAATTTATTTTCAATAATATCATACTAAATTTGCATCTATTTATAATATATAAATCATGAATAACATATATTTATAATGAACAAGTATCATGATATAATCTTAAATGTGATATAATAATAAATAACAAAGATATCAAATAAATTACACAAGACAATGCACCTTATAATTTAGAACTACTTTAATGTTGGAGAACTGAAAATTAATCTTAATTATTAATAACCGAGCCGAAAAATTAGATATTTGATATTTATGATTAGATGATAAGAAATTGTACAGCACTAATGCTTTACAATGTATTTCAGTTTTATTATTGATAATTTCAATATATATTATATAGACTATATATATATAATATAGTTCAACAATATTTTAATAAACAAATCATTACATTTTAATTAAATTAAATATTAATAAACATCTTATTAGTCTTGTTAATTATTAATTTTCTATTGTATTCTAAATATAATTTTATTGTAATTTTGATTTATTGTTTAAATTACTATTATTATTACTAATTATAAATGTGTTAATTGACTATGATAATTGTTAATTTTCTATTGTCTTCTAAATATACTTTAATTACCATATTGTTTATTGTTTTATATTATTAATATAATGTAATTCATTTTATGATTGTATTTTTGTTTAAATTATTATTTAGATATCATAATAGAACATTAAATGTCCTTCTAGAATATATACACACCTGTAATGTAGATATATTAATTGATAGTATTGTAATGAATATATTATATAGAAAAATATACATATTTAAATATATATAAATCAAAATCATTATAATGATTTGCTAATTGTTGAGCAAAGAAATAATCCTAAGCATTATCTACAGTATGGTCAATGGTGGGCAATGGTTGTCAGGTAGTCAAGTTAATTTTAAACTTTTTTGAAATCTTAAATATTTTTTGGTTTAAAGTTTTTTTAAATGTTTGTGTTAAATAAATTATTATTCTACTAACATTATATCTATTTATGATTGATTGATCAAGATTATCTAATGTTTGTGATAAATAGTTCTATATCTCTCAAATATTCACTCATTTTAAATATTTGATAAAATAAGATTTTATTATTTTATTATAAAAACTAAAAATCCCTAAATATATTTCTAAATTGTTATGGTTTTTGCGTTATGTTGCGGTTTTTGCAACCCTGATTATATAGTTTAATAATATATATATATATATATATATATATATATATATATACACTCGATTTACTTCAATATACAGTATGTATTTAAATTCAGATATGCAAACAATTTATAAATTTCAAAATATTAAATTTTGTTACAATATTATCTCAACTTAAATTATATTAATTATATTTGTAAACTTATAATTATAGGTACAGTTTTTATATATATATATATACAGTAAAACCTCTCTATAAGAAATGGTGTCACACATTTGGTTGGAATTTAATCTTTTCCACATTAAAAAACCTCTTTATAAGAAAATCTTATATAAGAAAAACCTCTTTATAAGATACTCTAATAAACTCTATTATTAACTCTAATAATTAGAGGTTAAAGTTTAACTCTATATTTAAATCCAATATTTAAAATAAATGTTTATCTGTAAAAGGGGTTTTACACCAACTCGAACACAATTATTAACTCTAATAATTAGGTGTAAAACCCCTTTTACGGATATTTAAATAATATAGTTAAACTTTAACCTCTAATAATTAAAGTTAATAATTTCATTCGAGTTGGTTGGAAACCCCTTTTACAAATATTTTATATTACATAAATAGCTCAAATTTAATTAAAATTAATTAATAAATGTTATTATATCCTTAAATGTTAATGACTCTATTAATCTGTTATCTAAATATTGTACAGATACAATTATTTTAAAGCAAACAATTATTAAAAACTATTTTAAATAAATAAACATACTATATAAATATAACATATAGGTTATATAATGAATTTTCAATTATAAATTAATTCTTAAAAATATTGGAAAAGTAAAAACTTCTTTATAGAAAAAAATTATTGAAAAAAAATAGTTTCTTATACAGATTTTTCACTTTGTATATATATATTTATATCCGCTATTTGTATTGTATTCAATATATATATACGTCATTTCAATGAATACATATTATTAATATTATATATATATATATATATACACACATACATATAGTATATGCTTCATTTCACTATAAAGATGCCTTTCCTCGAACAGATAAATGAGGATGAAGAAGCAGACGTATTGGTCACCACATTGACCTCTATGACCTTGGACAGGAGACCTTACAGAGGTGACCCGACGACCACCGACGCCACCTATAAAGGAGAACCGACAACGACGAAGAGAAGAGACTCCGCCTCCTCCTCGCAGGATGAAGGCAGTAATAAGACGAGAACAGGCCGTATATCTTGTAAGGTAAGCGCGGGGAGAGAGAGAAAGGGGAACATGGGAAATAGGGTTGAAGGTGTGGAGATAGACGAATGTAATCATGTTTTGCATGTGACATTAGACACATATAATAGCGATATCTAATATATAGTTGAGTAATTATATACGAAATATTAATAATTATTAATCTGATATTATATTTACAAATTTTCTAATTGCGAAACTATTTATTATATTTATAAATAATCTGTAACACTGTCTATTCAAAAATACACAATACTTTTATATATATATATATATTAAAATATGTAATAATTACGCATGTTATAAGGATAAGTCCACATACTCTTTACATTACAATAACGATATTTTGATAAAACAGTGAATTTCATACAAAAATATGATGATTTATGTTATCCCGTTTACTACAATTCATTCAAATTTATCATATTTATATACATGTTTATACACACCCACACCAATGTTCACACACCCCTCCATCGCTCAGGATGGACTAAAGTCAGGTCGCAGGAGGCGGGGTGACTCCAGCGATCACTCTAGCGATACAGACCCTGGTAGTAGTAGCTTTCATCGGCACACCTCGTCCAGTAAACATAGGTTAGTAGCCACAGACTGCTGGTGCCCCCTGGTGGTGCCCCCCAGGTATAGTAGTAGTAATAGCACCCCGGGTAGTAGTAGTTAAGGCACCCCCAGGGTATCCACTTCTAGCAGTAGTTGTTACCACCCTGTGAGGTGATCCACACAACTTAAAGTAGTGTACGGTTAACAGCCATTATCAGTCATACAGAGTATTATTGTAGTAGTAGTATTGTTCATTATGTTATTGTATTACTATGTTATTGTGAATAAGAGAATTCAGTTCAGACTAAGTATAGTCAATGGAAGCATCTAGAAGTATTGATTTGAATACCTCTTATATATTAATAGTTATATCATGTTGTTTTATATTTTGTGAAACTTTTATTTTACGCGAAGTTGCATCCAGGAGTACATATTTTAATAATACATTAATATAATTTAAGAATATATAATAATCAAAGCAAAAACTTGTCGAAATATTTCAATAGGATTATATTAAAATCCATATATAATTTAATTCAAATTATATTATTTGGAATGTCGGAATACATAATATAGAAAAACATTGTTTAATTTAAACTTAATTTAAACTTAATTTAAGAATATATAAAAATTAAAAAATATCTATCTTTAATTCAATGATTAAATATAATTGATTATTATGGATCAAGTATCTATTTCGGAGTATATAATATTCATTTCAGAGATTGTGAGAACATAACGTTTTTTATTGTGTTCATGAACGTAATATTAACGTGAACACACCACACTAACCATGGCCACTGCCACCACATCACACAGACTAGCATCATCATCATCATCATCATCGTCTCAGCCTCACAAGACCACCAGTAGTAGAAACATAAACTCCAGCAACACATCAAAGTCACACCAATACTCCGTCCCTCTTAAGAACAACGATTACGTTAGCCACTGCCCCCCACTACTTCTATTATCATTGTTACATCTGCTATCGGTACGTTTAATTCCACTTTATTAATGTTAAAAAAATGTACCAAAAAAATTCTTATTACTATATAAAGTTTAATAATATTGATGTTTATTAATTTTTCAAATTAAAACCACTTTTAAAACTATTATAATTATCAGTATTAAATCAATATATTCAATATTTTACATTTATGTCATACTCGAGAATGTTTTCCATTATATGCTAATAATAATCGCAGCAGAATTAGTAAAACAAACATGTTGTGTGACAATTGTGACCTTTGATGTTATTCTAAACAAAATTATCTGAATTTGATTCAGTACGATATTATATTCATTAAATTTTAACGATATTACAAAAAAAGATTATTACCTAATAAATTTGGATTTAAATATTAATATTTATTTACAGATACAATCAAATTTATTAAACATTATATAGCATATCATGTTTTAAAATATAGTTTATGTAGTTATATAATTATAAGGATTTTTTAAATATGTCTATATATTAGATTGTGTATTATGTTAAAATACAACATTATATAACATTTAATGATTAATTTTAACTAAATAAATATATTAAATATATATACAAATTAATTTGTATATAATATTCAGTTTATTATTAATCATAATTTTAAAAACATTTTATCTATTAGAATATGTATATTATAATATTTTATAGATTGAAATATGATACTATTTTGAAGTAAACATTAATTATAATTATTAATATTACGAATAATAATTAAATTCCATTTTCTTCCAGATTTATATAATACTATATATATATATATATATATAATTTTAATATATATTACTATATTCTATAAAATTATATAATTTATAAAATAAATATAACTTGCAATAGATAATTATCAATATATGAATATGAATAATCATTGTGCATACATTTAAATACATTTTCCAAATTTTTTTTAAAACGATATAAATGGTTAACCGTAATCATTTACGTTTATAATTACTAATAATATTCATTATCAGATAATAATAATAATACATTGTCATTAGAAATTAACGGAAAAGTCACTGAAGATAGAGTTTGAAGTCTGCCCAATAGTGGCGCACTGAATCGGATCGCTAATCACTGAAACGGAGAAGCATCCGACCGCATTGTTACATTGTATTCTTTGGTTACCAATCGTGTATTATTGTTGTACCGAGAGAAACTGCAGCATCAGCAGAAATAGTATTATATAGATGTTGACAACGACAGGCTTCACAAATTGTATATACCACTGTGCACCATACATACATTATACATACATATATATAATAATCTACACGTATGTGCTTTATATCTATTACCCAGTATCACCTTCTCCCCCCACCTATTCACTATTTATCACATCTTTATGACGATTACGTATTCTTTATTGAATAAATAATAAACAAACCAACACATCATCACCACCAACTCTACTACCACTATCACCACCACCATCACCATCACCTCTACTACCACTATCACCACGAATCATCTTTGGTACATCGAATCACTTTACAACTTACCCACCCCATTTCTCATTCATTATCACCATCACCATATATGGACGTATTTATTATGAAATTGTATCCGATCCGATACTTATATTATTGTACTAGGAAGGACATAGATCCGCAGATTATGTACTCGACGAATGTTCTTATTTATTATGATATGTATTTACGAATTAGTGAATATTGTTTTTATGCCATATTTCAATTAGAAATGAAACCGTGAAGTATATACAATTCTTAATTATTTATATTTAATATATTAGGTGTATTATATAACTAATTTGAATATAATTTAAATCAATATTATAATCTGTAAATACTGTGTATGAACTATTATTTAATTATAGATACAATTTCTCATAATAGATTTATATGTGAACAAATTTAATATAAATTTTGTTCCAAAATATTTAAATGCATATATAATGCATAAATCGTGAAATATAATTATAAAAATAATTCATTGAATAATACAACAACTAGATTCGGTGTTGATGTGTTCTATCGCGGGTGATTCACTGCTCTGTTTCTCTACATTGTTGTTCTGTGGTTTACTTGACTCGTCTACGACATCTTTAGTTATATCTTGTTTAACCTTAGGTTCTGGGGTGTTTGACTTTTGCACCTTATCTATTGCTGGTTTCTTTGGCACATCAACAGCCTTTTCTACCGGCTTACATTGAATTTGTTTAATTATTGCTGGCTTCTGAAATCATTGCGATTGTCTACTTAACATAGGTTACATAATACGTATACAATAATGATTACCGATTTCATAATCTGTGTGAGATCTTGTCTTTGCTTCTCTTTAACAATTGCCATAGAATCTTTTCCATCCTAAATAAAATGTCAATTAAAGTTAACATTTATAATATGATACAATTTTGTTGTACATAATGTGGTGTAATGCGTGAGGTACAGCATATATTATATAATGACAAAATATAATAAGTCAGATTTCACTAAGCTGAAGGGACAAATCACCTAATGTACGATTAGCTGCAGTGAAATCACTATTTACATCACAATAGTAATGTGATACCATTACATAATACCTCGTTTGCAAAATGTAATGATATTTTATTTAAGGCTTAAATTGTAAGCAAATAAAAGTAAAAATGTTATATATTTTCTAACGATAACATACGTTATTTAATAAACAAAGAATAATACGTAATTGAAAAAGAATGTAAAATCTTGTTCAGTTAGCATAGCAACACTGTTATAATCGAAGTATTGAGATGATAAAAACCGAATCTTTCAACGACACATCTGTTCCAGCTTGCATAAGGTACGAGATGGTCTCTACATCGCCAGCTGCATCGTCACAACAGCTTCCTTCTTTCACACGCTTCAGTAGAAGCTGTAGAGCTGTATTTCCCTCCTACGAGAGGTGCGACTTACATGTAATCGTGTAGATATATTCGTATGTATGGATTAGCTAGTAAACGGGATTGGTAGTTTGTTTTTAACTTGTTAAGGGTGGTGCGACCTTTGTTCTATAAATAGATTTTTACATGTATTTAATAGGAAAAAGATTCGTCTACTAAAAGTGTATTTACTTTTAATTTATTTTTCAATTACACTTTAACATAATGATAGATCTTATATAGATCTATAATAAGTGCAGTTTTATTGAATATAAAAGAAAATATTTAATAAAATTATGTTTAACTAATAAATTATTATTATTTTGATAACAAAAATTTGATATAATAAATGAATATTTAAAATTACAAATATTAAATATAGATATATATATATATATAAATATATTAAATTACAAATTTTTGTGTAGTTATATATATTCTAAATTGATTGAAAATTTCAATTCATTAAAAAATAACGAATTTTTGAAAGATTAGATAGTTTTTGAATGAGTGAAATTAGTAAAATAATTATTCTGAGTAAATTCATTCTTAATATTTATAATATAATTATGAAAAATATATGAAATATGTATACGGATGATAACTTATCACATTATGTTATTATAAATATAGAGCAACCTATACATATTGCTTATTTAAATGTATATAATATTATTTATTATAGCTTTTACAATTATAAAAATAATTAATATAATAATCATAATTTAATTTATATATAATTCATTATATAATTGAATTCAATATTAAATTTAATTAATTTGTTTTATAAATTATTATAATTTATATAAATGATATACTTTTAAAAGTGTTTATTTTATAGATATATTTTACCTAAAAACATAATTTATATATGCTTTTAAAGATAATATTTAATATTTTAATAGTATTATATAAAAAAAAACTGAAACATAATTTGTTGTTTTAATTTCAAACTCACCTACCCTTAACACAATTTTGTATTTCAAACGCATGTACGTACGACGTAAGTCGTAGGGTAACCTTAATAAATGATAAAACAAAACCCTAGAATAAAAATGTAGATAAATCCTACATATCTGTTTTATATTATGCTAGGCCCCTCGCAGTCATTTATAACATGTACAAGTCTATGACTTCTTGAGGGGTTCATTTGTTTCTGATATTTATATTTTATTTCCTATATACGTGATTTAATAAATATATATTATTATAAATACATTACAGAGAACTATCCTGTATATTGTATAGTATCTATATCTATGATATATTAGTTTTCATAACTATTATTATTACATTAATGTTAGTAAGATGGGATACAACATTAGTCGATATTTACGTTGTAGCCTACCATCTTAATATGAAAGCGATTAGATAATTTTATTTTATATTTTTTATAAACATATAAACAATAATACTAATAAATTATTATTAAAAAGTTAATTTTTGTTGATGATACACATACAATGTTTATAAAAATATAACATTGATGACTGTTTCTTATATAGATAGAATAGCATAAGTAAGGTGTATACACTGTACAATGTACAGTGTACATCCCACTGTGTATGTAACATAGCTAACTTTATCTTGGTAGTTGACATCGGCTCCTTTAGTGATTAGTTTCTTGAGAACTTCAAATTTACTTGCGGGCTTTGTTTTCACGGCAGCGAAATGTAACGAGCTGAATCCGTTCTAAGGAAAGTAGAGGTGATTAACAGTTTAATGTATAGATTGTTTGATAACATTTGTTTTTTTTATATACAACCATACTTTATTAGAATAAATAAATATTTAATCTTGTATTACATTATTTTACTTTATTTAATTCCCCTTTTTTTCTTATTTTTCGAATAAATAAAATTCTAGTACATATTTTCAAAATGTTATGCCAGGACATAAATCATTCCCCTTATTTAGTTTCTGATTTTTATAAATATTTATATAATAGAAATAATATTTGTTCGAGTGGCTCAACCTAGGTCTACTATATAGACTTGAACATGTATAGGTATGTTCAAGTCTCCCCACTCTCCTACATATAGATCTCCCCTAGAATATAGGGCTTATATCTCCCATATATATATATATATAAGGAAATGTAATGTATACCCTATATGTAGGAATTTAATATTTATACCCTAAGGAAATGATGTCGGCACTAGATGGAATACTGGAAGTTTCTAGTAGTATCGGCCTCAAGTTCAATCCTAGAAAATGCACTAGAATTTATTTCAACAAGGGGGTTATTGAGGATCGGCAGTTTATGTATATGCAACATGTTGGATCAAGAATTTAATAAAACTTTCCATATTGGCGAATTTGAAAGATTCTTGGGTATACCAATTTGATCTAAGTTCTTGTTTAATGTTTCTACTGATATAGGAAGTTATAAAGATATAGATAAAAATAATAGAATATAGGTATAGGAACTACCTACCTGCTCAACTTAATCAACTTTCAGACTCTGGACTAACTCCATGGCAAAAAATAGAAGTTTTGAGAAGTCACTTAATCCCCTCTCTATCACATGAGCTCTCATATGGACGATTCATGAAGGAAAGTATCTACGATCTGGATAAATCTATAAAACAGTTCCTAAGATATAATACTAATACTCCTGACAATGTTGCTACTCTATTCTTCTATGCTGACAGAAATATTGGCGGCCTGGGGATTAGTAAAATCAGCCAAGAAGTAGATATTTAGACAATCTCTAAAGCAACGCAATTACTATCTTCTAGGGATAATATGATATCCTCAATTGTTAATCGACAACTATCAAATACCCTCAATTGTGCTATCGGACATGATCATGAAATACAACTCACTGAATTTCTGTCCGGTAGCCAAACGCATGGGTTATATGGTTATAGATTTTATAGCAAAGGTGCTAATCTTTGGACGCGCACTCGACATGCAGCCACACCTTGGAGCTCGCATTGATATATCCGATGGGAACATAATCATAGCCATCGATTATATCTGCTCCACTCCTGCTAAGGTTGTAAAAAGCATGCGACTTGCGCTGAGAAAGCAATGGAGCAGAAAATTCGTGGAAATTCCGTTACAAGGCAGTGTAGCTGAGTGGAGTACCAGTAAACTCGGACCAGGTAAACTCGGACCAGGTAAACACGGACCACTTGTGAAGTAAACTCGGACCACTTTTAAAGTAAACTCGGACCACTTTTTAAAAACATAAAGTAAACTCGGACCACTTATTAAAATAACTATATTTTGTATATTTCTATAATATAATATGCTTTAACTTACCTTCCACCTTATATAATTATATTATATCTGTTAAATAAATTATAAAGAGTCATTTAATATGATATTTTTGTGGAATTATATATTTAAATAGGTAAACATTTAATTTGAACTCGCACCACTTTTAAGTAAACTCGGACCACTTGTGAAGTAAACTCGGACCACTTGTGAAGTAAACTCGGACCACTTATTAAAAACATAAAGAAGAATCGGACCAACCGTATAAACTATATATTGTATATTTCTAACATATAATATGACTTAACTTATAAGTTAAAAGTATAATTTCACTGTAGGTGTATATATAATTATATTTACATTTTTATTTAATTATTAAAGACATTATATATATATATATATATATATATATATAATTACAAATAATATATATTATTATTAACAATTCCAATAGAACTACTTAAAATGTCAAAGGTTGATATTGCGAGTATTCCGATATTACTACACATACATAATTTACCATTTAATAACTTTAATAACATTTAATAACTTAACATAATTTAAATTGTCGTATATCACCACATAGCTAGAGAGAAATTTCTCTCTAGCCCTATGTATATCACCGACGAGACCCACGATAGAAGCTATATTTATTAAGATAGAAGTATACAATATAAGTGGTCCGTGTTAAGTTGTTAGGGAATAAGTTGTTTATGTGTTGGTCATATTTATTAGTATACAAGGGGCCGCGTGTTGCGACGCTTAGCGCAGACGTTAAAGTAAGTTTCGAGTGCAAAGCATGGCGTGGCGAAACAATTACGTGGCCAATCAGGGAAGCGTATTCCTTAGTGCACGCAGTACGCGACACACGTAATGCGTGCGTCGAACTATATATCGCGAGACAGTAAACATGTTATATAACAATTGTCCGATATATAGTTCGACATACAATATGCAATTATATGCGTTTACATATATGTGTTGTACACATATATAACATAACAGTCCGAGTTTACTTCACAAGTGGTCCGAGTTTACTTCAAAAGTGGTGCGAGTTCAAATTAAATGTTTACCTATTTAAGTATATAATTCCAAAAAAATATCATATTAAATGACTCTTTTTATAATTTATTTAACAGATATAAATAATTATATAAGGTGGAAGTAAGTTAAAGCATATTATATTATAGAAATATACAAAATATAGTTATTTTAAAAGTGGTCCGAATCTTCTTTATGTTTTTAATAAGTGGTCCGAGTTTACTTTATGTTTTTAAAAAGTGGTCCGAGTTTACTTTAAAAGTGGTCCGAGTTTACCTCAAAAGTGGTCCGAGTTTACCTGGTCCGAGTTTACTGGTATTCGCTGAGTGTTTATCCCAGGATGCAAATTCTAAGGTAATCACAAAGTTAATATCACAAGAATCGACACTATCTTTCAAATCCTAGAACTATTGGCACATGGCTAGAACTCAGACTCTTCCAGTAAAAGATTTTCCAGGCTCAACAGATAAGAAATGTAGGCAATGCTACTCCAAGGATGAAACGACGATGCACATATTGAATATGTGTACTGCATCACTAAAAATGATAACAGAAAGACATGATGCTGTCCTTGGAGTACTAACTAAGTTCCTAGATGAATGCGATATTGAGTACGATACTAGCTACATCTCACTAGATAACTTAAAACGGATCTTGTTATCAAATATAACAACTCATGTTATTTTGTTGACATCACAATTCCCTACGACTCGATTACAAACATGGAATCTGCCGCTAACAGGAAGATTGAAAAGTATCGCCACCTCGGATATGTAATTCCCTTCTGCACATGTGTTGGTTCTTTGGGGTCTCGGTACTCTGGAAACCAAATTCTCAAGACAGAAATGAATTTTCCTTCAAATACCTGGAAAATATTGAAGTCCGCCAGTATTAAAGAATCAATAGAAGGTTCGGGAAGAATTTTATCGAAATTCTTCAACTGTTTTTAAAGCGTTTTATTATTTTACTTAGCATTTTATATTGTATCTTTAGTTTATTATCTTATTCTCTACTTTTAACTGTTTTTATCACAAAATTCTATTTACATATTTTATCAATTTTTATTTTGTTTAATTATTATAGATATTTTTATACCGTTTACATCCGTTTTAGTTTTAGGATCACTAACTATGATGAAGAGGTCATAAGCTCAAACATATTTGCTTAATTGATTTTTCAATAACACCCTTCTGAGTTATATATATATATATATATATATATATATATATATATATATATATATATATAGATCTATAGATCTAAACTAACTATATAATCTATAGACACTAACTTTATTAGGCATATTCGGGTCGGCGCCTTGGTTCAGATAAGTTTCTATTTCGTCAATTTTGTTTTCTTTAATTGCATTTCGTAACAGATCCTAAATAATTAGTTTTAGTTATATATATTATATATATATATATATATATATATATTATTAAATCATATGCTTCATATATGGATAATACATAACATATAAAATACAGTAAAACCTCTCTATAAGAAACTATTTTTTTTCAGTACTTTTTTTCTTATAGAGAGGTTTTCTTATAAAGAGGTTTTTACTTTTCCAATGATTTTAAGAATTAATTTATAATTGAAAATGCATTATATAATCTATAGGTTATATATATATATATAGTATATTTATTTTGTATACTGTTTTAAATGTATACTGTATTGTTTGGGCTTAGACATGTTAATACATAATTAAATTTTATTATATTTGCATTAGAAATTATAAATTATGAATCATCATTGATGAATATAATATAATGAATATTATAATAATTTATTATTTAACAATTAATTGTATAATATAATAAAATGTATCATCAATACATTTTAAGGATATAATAATGTTTATTAATTAATTTTAATAAATTTATGGATATACAATATCATTTATTAATTAATTTTAATAAATTCAAGGATAAAAATAACATTTATTAATTAATTTTAATAAATTTATGGATATACAATAACAATTATTAATTAATTTTAATTCATTTCTAGCTATTTATGTAATATAATATTTGTAAGAAAAAAAAATATCTTATATAATAATTAATTTCTATAATTGTTATCAATATACAATACTTCTATTTATATATAATTATTTTGTATACAATAAGTTTCTTATAAAGAGGTTTTTCTTATATTTTTCTTATAAGATTTTCTTATAAAGAGGTTTTTTAATGTGGAAAAGGTTGAATTCCAACCAAATGTGTGAAAAATGTTCTTATAAAGAGGTTTTTCTTATAAAGAGGTTTCTTATAGAGAGGTTTTACTGTATTATAAATGTTTTAAAAAAATGTTCTGATTATGAATAAATATTAATAACACACACATAGGAGGTAGCTCTTAACTGGAGAATATACATCTAACTATTGATAGTATACAAGATAAGTTTATAATGGAATAATAATTAATTAATATTATATATATATATAAATATGTGTGTGTATGTATGTATGTATGTATGTATTTATGTATGTATTAATGTATGTATGTATGTATGTATGTATATGTGTGTGTATGTATGTATGTATGTATGTATGTATGTATGTATGTATGTGTGTGTATGTATGTGTATGTATGTGTGTATATGTAAATGTAACTAACTGAAAAATGAGAAACTTTCTCTTTTCGGAGTTCCTCAAAAGCTTTATCGAAATCTTGATCAGCCGGTTCTCTTTGCAATATTGCCCATAATCTGCACAGACCCCGGGATAGGGCGTAATCCGTGGCGGTTCTTTGTGTCTTTGATAACAAGTTAGTAAGGGTCATCGTAGGGCACACGTTAATATAATATAATGATAATTATCTATTTACTTACCTATAGGCAGTTCCTATAGGCAGTTCCTCCTCCAGTTAACAACTAAAGAGAGTGCCTTATACCCATATAATGAGTCACTCATGTCCCGAGAGGGAGTGCCTTATACACATATCTCATATAACATCCTATAATCAGAGGTTATAGGAGGTCTTGCTTATACACATATAAGGCTATACTTACGTATAGTTATCTAGTCATATATGCACAATATTGTAATAGGTCTTCCGTAGATTTGTGTATAGAAAATGAATATTTTGGATTGTTCGTATATATTAATGGAATAGTTTATTTCAATAAGTTATAGGACAGGGGTATATTTAAATAGGAATAATTGAGAATGGCGAATATATAGGAATACCTATAGGTAGTATTCTATAGAATACTATAAAACTATGATTTACAAACAATTCACGATACAATGAACGATTCATCAAAATACACTGATCCAGTGATATATACTAGGTATAATAGGTTAATTTATTTTAAATTTAATATTTTATTAAAAAATCATTATATCTATTTATTTATTCAGTTACAGTATATTGTAGTACATTTGGTATATTATAAGATTATTAATGTACTAATGATAATTATCATCAATCATCAAAACTAATGATTATAATCAATAGGCAGTGTTGATGTTTATATTAAACATGTTATATACGAATAGGGGAGTTATTAAATTGTCATATAATATTATATTTAATAAAAATTGGAAGGAAACCATTCAACAATTTGAAAATTCCTCTATATACATACACATTTATGCGTGTATAATATACACTGTAGGTATATATACACTGTATCCTATATATGTGTAAGACTATATGCGTGAGAATGGATTACAACTGTTAATGTACCGGTATACTATTAACACAAGTTCATGGTGAGTGACAGCTGACTAACGATGTCTCTGTTGCAGTTGATACCGGAAGCTCCTGCTCTTAGGAATATCAAGCACATTTCTTCAGCTAGGTAATCGTCTACAACGTCCCTCAAGGTCACGTGCAACAAGTTCCGGCGATCTCCTGTGAACATAAGTGTGTGTGTGTGTTTTAATGGAGACTATAGTCTATATAGGGTATACCCTATTTGTGAGCTTGTTACTTATATTCCTCTTTAAGTAGAAATTGTATTTCTTTTTCTGTACTCAATAAACTATTTACTATTCAATTCAATATAGGGTAAAGGTATTTATGTTTGTGTGTATGGGCAATTGTGTATATATGTATGACATACAATATACACAGAATATATGTTTATATAAACACAAATTTGTTGTAATATACTATTCTGTATAATCAACTACAAATAAGTATAACATATATACAATATTAATAATCTATATAAATATCATACATTAATGTATACCACTTAATGTATACCAATTGGTGTACGCATGCGTGCCACTAATTATGAACCATCAATCTTATCGTCATCCGGAAACACGTCTATGATTTCCTTGAGAAGGTCACCACCTTGATCCAGTATCTCCAAAACCTCTTCAACCAGCGGTTCGTCGCTGACCAGTCTGTGTAGTTCGTAGAGAAGTTTGAGAGCCTTGTTCTCGAGGTTGTCCTCAGCTTGACTGTAATACTCTTCTTCCTGTGTAATAATTGTTTATTTGGTGAAGTCCTTTCATTCCATCCAGGGAAACCTAAGTGTACTTAGATGAATGTGTTTATAACTTATAACCTCATTATAATATACCACGTCACGTGGTTCATGTTCTAGTATTAGCCATTGTAATTGCAGTGGTTAGTAATCGGATGTATATTAGAATTTGGTATTTTAAATATAATTGTCTTCGATTAGGTATTTTAATATTTTTTAAAATAGCACCTCCGTTTAGAATTATAGTGCGATAATCTAATCTTGATAAAACATAACTTCTAATAATCTAAATAATTGACTTGATGGCAGATATTTGTTAACTAGTATTTATATAATGTAAATGATAATTTTTTTATTTATAATGTCCTACACACACACATATATATATATATATATATATATATATATAAGATACATGATCTGACTGTGAAAAGGTATATGAAATAAACATTCCAATAAATTACATTTTCACTGAAGTCGTAATTAAATTATTATCAATAATAATATCTGTAAAATCACAATCAGAAATAGAAATATGTAAGAGCATAGTTTACTACGATATATAAGTAAGTTATTATTTTATATCCACTCATAAATATTATTAATATAAGATTCGGCATAAATTCTAATGTCATCAGCATATGCATGATATTTCACATGTTTATTCTATTATTTATTGATTCCGTGGAGCTCATATATGGTGAAATGTGATCAGAAGAAATATAAAAATGAATCTTAACATATCAATTCTATCTTTGATAAGTAGAAACAGTATTTTAAGAGTATTACAAGTTAGGTATCATATCCCCATTAGTGAAAGTATATTAATAACTATAGGCCTACTATATGAGTATACTATCAAATATTGATGAAAGGTCATGATATAATAATTTAATACGGCTATATTTATCTAAAGAGAAATAAAGTCATTCGTGGTAGCGAGCAAAGCAATTTTAGTATTATGACTCTTTCTATACGCTATTTGGTATAAACACAAAATATCATTATCATTTATATAATTAATGAGTTATTTGATATTATTTTTTTAAATTGTATCCACGATAGTAAGCATGGATATAGGTCTAACATATCTAAATTAATTAGAATTAATAGATAGTATTTTATGATTGTACATCTCAAATATAATTTAAAGAATTTAGGACTCTCACAGTAATGTAACATGTAGTGAATCAATTATAATTGTAGAGGAGAGGAGTGAGAATATTAATTAATTTCTTAAGAACTAAATATTATAGTATACCTACACAAATAATGATGTCGAAGACATAATTATATAAATATTAATTATATTGAAGTAAGAATTAATGTATCAAATGAATAAGATGTTATAGGAATTGGTATTGAAGTATCACTAATTAGTATATTATAATATTAATATCCTAATTCTAAACATTATTAGGTAACTTATATATTCTATTATACATATTAATAACTTTAGAATCAAAAGCTCAATAAATAATATTAAAATATCTTACACAATATCATAGGTCAGATATAAGCTATAGCTTAAAGCTATAATTACATAACAAATACAGCCTATATATCTAATGTTAATGGTAATGGTGATGGTGACAATGCAAATAATGATGGCGATGCTAATAATATTAGTAGGATGCCACATAACTAAGATGGTGGGTGGGATGCCTAACTTAGCTTGTGCAGCACAAGTATATACATATGCATAAGTATATATGTGTATGAACTTTTGACATGTAAGAATGCAACATATTTTATATAGACATAATAACAAAGACATAGGTATAATACTAAAGATATAGTCATACGAACAAAGCTATATAAAAATACATAAAATCTATAGGTATGATAATTATAGATGTAACTGATTACGAACTACACGAGGACATACACATGTTATTATAATCACACATATGTACTATATATTAGTTAGGTGAGCCGTATACATCGCTATAGCCTATATACCAGCTGGTTATAACCACTGTTATAAGAGGACCACCACCAACACATTACTATAATTTAAACATTTAAATATTTTGAGAATTTTTATAAATGTTTATAAACACATTATTAAATTAATCAATTGCGTATAAGTGAGCCAATTCTTCTCTGAAGATAATTTTATAATGATTTAATATTACTAAACGTCGATCACATATGAGTACCGAACTAATACATATCACTAGTAGTTTCTATGAATACCAGGTAAACTGGGACCACCTTTGTGCTTTAACCCATATTATAGAAGTATATATATTATACTATATATAGTTATTTTAAAATAGGCCGAATCTTATTCAAAAGTAGACCGAATTCTATTTCAAAAGTGGTCCGAGTTTACCTGGTCCGAGTTTACCGGTACCCGTTACTTAGCTATAGTAGTATTAACCCCGGGTATTAACCTCGGGTAATTTAATATTATTATATATGTTTTTCAAACTTAGTTTTAACTATATTAATATAGTATTCAATTAATTCCATAATAGTTTTAGATTATCTCTTAAAAATAGGTAATTATAATATAAAATAATGTAGGTTACAATCAGGCCTATAGTATAATTTATATTAGAAAAACTTAAAATAATATATAACATGTTATCACTTTATTTATAAAACTACAATATATTTTGTTTGTATTTATAATATATTTGAGAGTTTCAATCGTATAGAAATGATTTCATATTGGGGGGGGGGGGGTAAATACCCGACATAGAGTACCCACATATACTCTCTATTATATATATATATATATATATATATATATATATATATATTATTCTTACCAATACAACGTGTTTATAAGATATGTTAGATGGGGTCGGGGAGTTATACAATAATAGAAAATTAAGGAAATATGTCAAACTATTAAAATACGATATGGGAGAATGAGGTAAGATACGAGTGATACTTTATCGATGAATAGATTAGAGATAGGTATACCTACATCAAATAAATAGGTAGGTAATATCACGAGTAATAAATCGGGAATAAATCCGTATATAATCGGGGAGCTGTATCACCGATATATCTAATAGTAATACACATGTTAATGTGTGTGTATATATATATATATATATATATATATATACATATATACATTTATACATTTATACATTTAAGTTCGAGGTGGGTGGTCAAGTCTGTTGTGCGCATGTGCATGAGGAAGGCTAATAGACTAACAACTGAGGGCGATAGTTATGTAATAGAGAGGGGAGAACATAAGGAGGTGCCGTAGATGAATCGGGAGTATAGCGCTAGAGAGAAAGCTCTATGCACTGGAGACCGGACAAAGTGATAACCTCTATATACCACATACATGAGTTATAGTACATAGGTTACTATAAAGCTTAGGCGTTGATTATATTTAAAATATACAGTCTAATATATATATATATATATATATATATATTATTATGGCAATTAATGGAATACAATAGGAGAACAGTAACTAACTTTATCAATGTGGACGATATCGCCTCCAGCATCTGAAACCATGGCAACCTATGCTACTCCGAGTAGATCATAACTACCAGGCATGACTGCGTACTGTAGCACCGTGTTCTATACAGTTATTACGGTATCAGTATTAGTACATAATAGGAGGCTATATATTTATAACTTATATATCTATTATACATATACTATTAGAAATGCTACGTATTGCCTACTAATAATAACGAAACTCTAAAATACATTATACGTATGGAACTGGCTATAATACATTACTATGTATGTAATAAATAAAGTTATTGTTTACATCGTTCAGGTATTAGGTCGCTGTTATGTTAGTAGGTATAAAGTGTGGATAGAACAATACCGCGAAACAATAGAGGCGATTACGCGATGTAACATGTTTCGGCTACGAATTCAAGTACATTAAAACTCCAATTCTCTCTATAGAGACTATAGTCCGCCATTGACGTCGGCATAGCAACGTAAATAAACAAATGTGGTTTGATTATTTTCTGTAATTTAAATAACGTTGATATCAATCGTACGTACTTGTATAACAGTATAAGCATACAACACGGAAACACTATACCAGAGTAACATACGACAGAGATAACCAGTGATGCGTGACGAATTCACCCCCGAAAACACGACAGATGAAGACTGGCCCAGAAGTCTCGACGCCACTCGATACCTCACCGAACATAAGATACTTCAGCTGTTCAACAACATGACGGCCCAGCTCATGTATCATCGCCCAGGTAGGTCATGTAGTGTAGCATGTTGTGTAGTACATGTACATGCCTGCAGGCATTAATGCTTATGCATATACTATTTGCATTACATTGGTAATTAAAAATAGAGAAACGATGGTCTATATAATATATAACATAATATAATAAATACATTTATATATATATATTTATATATATAATATATTATATATATATATATATATATATATATATATATATTATATATATAATATATTATATGCTATATTATATAATATATAGGGTACATAAGTTATTATGAATATATATTTTATAGATATATTTTTAAAAACTTAATAAAATAACGTACAACTTATACCTTTAATAAATACTTTTTTTATAACCGCTATAGTGCTATTCTCATTATCATATATTGTTATTGTTATTGTTATTTTATTTTATAAAAAAGTATTTATTAAAAGTATAAGTTTTAAAAAATAATATGTTATAGCTATATTTAACTATAGCTAAATGTATGTACCCAGAGTATATAATACATTATATATACATATACATATACATAATACATATACATAATACATATACATGTACATGTACAGTGTACATTGTACACTTGATATGTGTTAAGACACTTGATATATGCATCGTTTAAAGTATGTGTAATACATTATATATATATATATATTTGATCTGGGGTCGATGGCTCAGTGGGACAACTAAAAACTATAGTTTTTATAGTACGTCAGAGGGCCCTACTGCCTGGAGTCGAACTTAGGTTCGACTCCAGGCAGTTCTTGTTTTTTCTTGTGTTTATCAATAATTATTGATTAAGTTAACTTAATAAACGATAAATCAAAACACAAGAGATAACATTTTACTATTTTAATTGTATTGTCCTGGCCTCTCTCAGTTATTTATAACATGTACAAGTCTATGACTTCTTGAGGGGTCCATTTGTATCCGCTATTTGTATTGTATTCAATATATATAAATGAGATTTCAATACATAAATATTATTATTATTATTATATATATATATTATATATATATATATATATATATATATATATATATATATATATATATACATATACATATACATATAAATATACATATAGCCTTTTTGCAAATAGCCAACTAGTACTTACTAATGAATGCTTAGATGTTGGTGAAAGTAACCTAATACGGACACTTTAACAATAAATAGTCTTAGCATTTGATGACTCATTATTTTAATTCAAAAATTACAATATATTAATATTTTATGATTATAGATATTATTGTGATTTTAAAATTTTATTTAATCTTTTAATTCCATATATAACGGGGGTGTCCGTATTCGGTACCCATGTCCGAATACGGACACCCTGTTTTATAATACGGACACCCTATATACCAATAGATAAACTATATATTATTATTGAATCAATCAGACAAACTATAATTACATTATTTATAATTAATTTTATGAAAAATGTATTCTAATTTAATTAGTTAATAATTTATTTATTTTTATTATTTTTCTATTAATAATACAATTTAAATATCTAAATAATACATTTTTAAAATTTATCTTTATTGGTGGAATTAATATTATAACGTACGTGATTTCTATGAATATCAGAATAGTGCATTCGCTGCGCGCTGATTGGTTATAGGGTGTCCGTATTAGGAACTTATATGACTTCTAGATATATGCTTATAACTTAATGAATATTTGATACAAAATATAGAAATTATATATATAATTTTAGAATGTTTTATTATTTAATAATATAATGTTATATTTTATATCGATACATTTGTATAATCTTGAGAAGGTTTTAAGTTGACATTTTTTATCATAAATTCAAAAACGTAATAAAAAATCAGTTTATTGGATATATTAGCAATATTTTGTATAATTCCAAAATAAAAAAATACTTTTTTAGACTATTTTTATAATTATGAATATTTTATTCATTAAACATTTTTTTGTAGGATTTATGATTTCTGAGATACCGAGAGTGTCCGTATTCGGGCACTGTCCGTATTCGGTTACTTTCCCCTACACACCCTCATCTATCTATTTAAATATACACACATAATGGCGATTTTAGAATAAGAATAGATGAGAACTAAATAATTCAATAAATAACAAATTCAAAATATTTTATTATATCAGTAGACTCAACACCAGTTATATCACATATAGGTCACTTAGCTCAATTACCAATCATCATCATCATCATATTATATATATATATATATTAAGTAAGGTATTATTATTAAATGAATCGTGACGTACGACGTAGATATTCATTATAACATTGGTCAATAGTTAGCTAATGATTTATTATAATTTTGTTAAATAATAATAATATAAAAACGTATAGATACAATTTATAACAATACCTGTAATATGTCTAAATATTCAATGCAATTCTAGATATTATAATAAAACATAGACCATTGGCAATATGGATCCCCAATATGAAAGCAAATAATATTACTACAATTGTCAATTGAAGATTCAACGGATCAAGCCCCCGCGCTTCGCATTCGTTAAATATGTTTGGGCAAAATGCCGTTGAATCTTCGACAATTATAGCACAATTCTTTGATTTCATACCAACTCAATTTAATTTATTTAGCCAACCTAATTATATAATATATTAACAGCTAGATTAAAGTAATGCTATAATATTTTTATTAAAATCATTATCGAATATAAAATGGCCATCACAATCAGATGCACTATTAGTGCACTATGGGGATTTCATAATTGATAATATTTTTATAATTACATAAGTTATATCAGATATATACTAATATCATATTAGGATATATGATATCATATCTAATATCATATATTAAAAAAGTAAAGTACATTAATAGAATTAACGTATTTATTCAATAAAATTCAAGAATTTTAGACTTCAATATTATTAAAAACGTGGAGCTAATTACATTGTAGAGTAAAGTCGATCAAGAAAGTGTTGACATTAAGTTCAATTGTGTTAACAGCGTTACTAACACATATTGATACACTCTCTAAATTTATAGGCGAAAAAATAAATAACTGATGAGTTGATGGTAGGTTATAAAAACAATATAAACTACAAAATAATTAGTAGGTAATGATAGAACATGATAATATATAATCTACATCATATAAGAAGATCAAAATAATTAATTTCTACCAATATGTGATAATTTATTTGATAAGTATATAAAAAAGATAATAATATAGTTATTAATAATTATATTATATAAATAATTAGATAATACATTATTAAATATATATATTATATATATATATATATATATATATATATATATATATATATATATAGTATACTATATTGATACAGTGTATATACACCTCAAAGGAATAGACTATCCAAATATGAACATATATATATGTTTATATACAATATATGATGGGCTAGAATATTATCTAAATGTTGAAATTTTCATCCGAATATAATTATATTTACAAATAATTAATACTTTAAAATAAATTAATTACACCTGAGAGAAGCTTCTCGAAACTTATAATTATAAATAATGTTCTATGGAATTATCTTACATAATAAATACTTTCAAGTCTGGAAACTTTATCTTTAGAATCAAACCTACTAAATGAAATTGTTACTGTATACAAAATACTCATTTTGTAGAGAGGAAATAGATAAAATAAATGTTTAATTATATCTATAGGTATCATATTATATATATATATATATATATATATATATATATATATATATATATATATATAATGGTGACATTTCCACTGTTATTATTGCATACCATAAAAGTATATTTTATTATCAACTATTATTTATGTTTCTACATTTCATCTGATTTAATATATATATATATATATATATATATATATATATATATATATCAACTGCCTGTGTGGCTCAGTGGTTAAGGCGTCAGACACACAAGCAGTAGGACACGAGTTCGAGCCTTGTCCGGACCATTAATTAATTTTATAAAATGGGTCTTAAAATATTATTTAGAAGTGATCTTATATAATTGTGTATAAATAAATGATCGGATCTCGTTAAAACCATGGATGCCTTAACATGAGAGCGGCTTCGAAGGGACATTAGAGCCATATATGGTTATAAGTGAAAACTTCATCTAAGTTCCTGGATGGGATGAAAGGACTCCACCAAATAAAAATAACAATAACAATAACAATAACAATAACAATAACAATAACAATAACAATATATATATATGTGTAACCTTGCCGGCTGAGTTCGGAATTGTAATAAGAACTGTTTAATTTAATTATTTATTTAATCAAAAGGTCTATCACAGGTCATGTAGGTATGATAATCCTATAGTCGAATATATACAAGTATTAATGTGTATATTCATAATATATAATTAGTTTATACATAGTATAGATAATATATGAATAAATATACATCAATAGAAAACATAATAATTACATGATGTTCGATTTATTACATTAGAATAATAAATAAATAATAAATAAATAGGTAATACATAATATATTATATATGTATTATACGTAATACATAAATAATATAATAATACATATATATATATATTATATATATATATATATTATATATATATATATATATATATATATATATAATGTATTATACTTAATACATACATGGATATACTTTAATGAATAACATGGTTAATATAAATTTACCTATAGTCATACAGATGTAAATATGTGTTTCATGTATGTATTTGTGGCATATATTCTATGATTAGCAACATAAAGAATTATCGACACGCTCTATCGGATACATATACACATTTAAGCTATCACCATCACACTCGAATACACAACCACACAATTATTCATACATATAAATTAAAACTGCTACTACATATAATCCGTATATTACCCGGTTACATATATATATATATATATCTATATATATATATATATATATATATATATATATATATATATATATATATATATATATATATATATCTATATATATATATATATATATATATATATATATATCTATATATATATATATGTTATATATATATATATATATATATGTTATATATATATATATATATATATATCATTTTAACTTTTTTATTAATTAATCTATAACTTATAAAATATTATATTGAAATAATTGTAAGAGACCTTAATATCTATTTACATCCATAGCGTGAATGATATTCTCTTCTATATATTATACGTATATTATAGTGGACCTCCTTCACAAGAGACATGTAAATAGATATGAAAAACCAACATTTTTTAAAACTCAAACTTTTAAGATAATAAATATTTTTAAATAATTTGATTACACAAATATAATAATAAAAACATCATTTATATATTAAAATTGAATAGTTATAGATATGTTAGTTATTTCCATGGATATTCTCTAGAATGACCCTACTAGGGTTATCAAATTATTATGGGGCCCATACGTATTTTTTGCACGGGAGCCATATATGGGTATGTTTAAGTATGTTTAAGGTATACTACTATAGTATGCTTAAGCAGGCCCCGTATAGGTATGTGTGATATACATACATAACTATAATGTACACAGTGAACATAGGTGGACATAGCATATTGTGCACACATATCTGTTGTCCAGTCTGTAGCCGACAGTACTTGACATCTGCGATAATATATACTAACTAACTATAGTTAGTACAATGTAAATAGAATGTCAATTTATATATGATCGCAGATGTAAAGTACTGTCGGCTACAGCTACAGCTATAGCTTAACACCATTACCACACTGTCAGATGTGCTACATTGGGTGGTTAATGTCTACACTATACAGTATAAGTCCACTTGTTTGGCAACAGTGATTTCATCATCGACAAGTAATACACATTTATTTCATATTTACCACTCATTTAAAATATAATATTATTAATATTAACCACTTAATGTTATGTTTAATATATAATAACATTAAACACATTACATGTATTTGTAATGGAACATAAATTAATCATATTTATCATTTAACCCATCACATTAACCACGCCCCTCTACTGTTTGACAGACGTGCCTCGCGTGTTCATGATGGAATACCTAGAGGAAGTTGAGAACAGCAGAACGAGCGCCTACGAGCTACCATCGCTGTTCGACGAGTCCAACATTGACTCCATCTTCTGTATGATGGACCCAACCAATCAGGGAACCGTCAACATTGAACAGTACCACGAAGGTTAGACTATGTGCCTTAGTAGGGGATACCTTATAGAGTGTATATATTCTATAGTAGGGCATCATATTGGGCTTAGTAGGGATACCCTACATGGTAGGGTCTACACCCCAAACCGGACCATACTCATCAAGTACTTGTAACAGTACCACGAATGTTGGGCTGCCGGGTATGAAATATAGGCCTTAGTAAACCATGTATGCCCTAGAATACTATATTATAACTATAGTATTCTTATAGTGGAGCCATACCCCTATATATCGGTCTCTATGCAGCAAACGTAAACGTGTACATATACAATGTTAGTTACGTTAAAGCCCTTTGGGGTTTGGTTACGTTACATTTGTTTATTTTAGATTGATAACTAAATCTCATACATGTATACTTGCTATTATTGAATAGATAATACAAGTATTTATATTTATTTATATATATATATATATATAAATGTATATATATATATAAATACAATGTGTATTATTTAATTATATAATGTCGTTGCATGATAAACTATTGCCATATAAAACTACGTATTTGAATACAGATATTAAGGACAACTTATTTAAAAAATTCGTGAAGTTAAATTATTTCAAATTTCTCCAAACTTTAATATTATGTATCGTACGATATTGTCTTACTATAATACTATATCTAATTGTTATCCAACCTCCGGTATATCAGAATAGTAGGGATCGCCTAAACATGTCTGAGAGATATGTATTCGCTACTAGTTGGTAGAATGTGTCTTACAATAATAAGTATTACAAAACTAATTCAAAATATAATGTTTTAGTTTTCACTAAGTAGTTGATGTTTTCCGGAATGACCGGATAACTTAAATGGGGATGTTCTCAACTTATTATTGACTTTGTTTAGTAATGTAGGTTTAGTAACCTACATAGAGTATCACGTGATGGAATTCTAAAGGATTGTTATTCTTCTAAATATAATATGTGTGTTTTATTTTAATTTGTTTTTATTCATTTTAAAGACTATAGATCAAAAGTTAAAAATCATGTTTTGTAAATATTTTATAATATCAGAATTTTAATATGTATTATAAAATCATTTATAAAATTAACAAATAATGTATACATCTTATTATTCTTATTTAATTACATAATTTTAATATTCAAATTTCTGAGATATCAGATTTCAGTAATATCGAAATCTGAGATACCGGAAATTGACTGTCCTATATCTAATTACTACATAACAATGATAGCATGATAACCTCTCGTGTATTGTTCTCCTATAGCGATGAAGGCAATAGGTGTGAGACAATACGAAATGAACCCCGCAGAAGTGAACAATAGAATAACTAACGACACCTTCACAATTCACGCGTTAGTCGCATTGAGTTTACCGTACACCTATAGGGGACATAACAATGAAATGTATGTCCTATATGACATACATTTCATTGTTATTGTAATTCTAGTTTGAATAATAGTTCGCATTATTTTATAGATATATTATAAATTATATTATAATCTTAAATATATTCTTATTTATGACTTTATTAATTTGTATTTTTAGAGATATATAAACAAATATTTTCATATTTATTTTTATATTATTTTGTATATATTTAAATTTTTATTTTTAATTATATATTATTTATATATTTATATAAATATATGATATTATAGAAATTATAACTAAAATAATGTTCACAGAAAACAAGGACTTTTAAAGGATTCTGCAACTTTTAAACATAAAGATATTAAATAAATTTATAAGCAATACATTTATTACAAACTATTTTATATATATACATTATATATATATATATATATATATATATATATATTACCTTATTACATATTATTTAATATAATATAATTTTAAGTTCAACTAGGTTTATTTGTAAAATCTAATACACATTTAAATGTTAAATTTACAACTTTATATGAAAAACATAATTAATTTAATGAAAAAATATCGTGTTCTATCTATCCTACATGTTTAGATCGTAATTATTTATTCGTTGGTATAAATAGTTTAATAGTTTAATATATATATACGTGTAGTGTAGTTGACACATTTCTGGAATCCGTAGGGTTCCTTATATTTAAATATTCCGGAAAAGTCTTTAACAACGATATTTTAATATATATATATATATACTGTTTACATTCATATAGATAATTACACTTTAGAGAATTAATACTAAAATATGCGTTATAACTATTATAATTAAACAATAATATATTATTTAAGTGTATAAATAAACTCTTTATTATTTGTATTATTATTATTAACTCAAAACTCTTGAAATAGTAGTTTATTTTCATGAAAATGGGTGCACCCTATAAAGTATCTATAATATCTAACTATGTGGTATATTCACCAGTGTATATATTCCTAATGAAAGTACCTAACTATTCCTTCAATGTATATTCAATGCTATATAATTAGGGAAAAGTTACCTAATATTGACATTTTAAAAATAAATGGTCTTTTATGAATTTTTATAAACATTATATGACTCAATATTTTTATTCAAAAATTACAATATATTAATATTATATGATTATAGATATTATTGTGATTTCAAAATTGTATTTAATCTTTTTATTCAATAGATACCGTGTGTGTCCGTATTCGGTACCTATGTCCGAATATGGACACCCTGTGATATAATACGGACATCACTAGATAAACTATATATTATTGATGAACCAATCAGATAAATTAAAATTACATTATTTATAATTAATGTTATGAATAATTTAATATAATTGAATTAGTAATTAATTTATTAATTTTTATTATTTATTTAATTAATAATAAAAGTTAAGCAACTAAAGAATAACATTTATAGATTTAGTATTATTGGTGGTATTAATATTATAACGTATCAACAAATCCGTATAACCAAACTCAACACTTTCTCTCTAAATGTCCTTTGCTTATTCATCTAATTCCTAATATAGTCAATACGGGTATCGTTATGTAATACAATTGTAATATATCTCAGCGATGTTATAAATCTGTTAAAAGGGCTAACGAGTATCTATAAAATATAATTTGTCTATATATTAAGGGTTAAAACAGTTTGAATCTACAGTTACAAACCTCTTGTTATATGAATAAATTGACTAATTAAATCACGGTTATAGTTAAATTAAGGTCACTATATACTAAATAGTATATAGTAATCTTATATAAAATATAGTTGTTAAAAGCGTGTTGTAGATTTATACCTTAACGTACAATTTATATGTACAAACATATATAGTATGAATAATAGTACTAACAAATATATATATATACTATAGTATACTATGTAAAATATATATTATTAACAACGATACTAGTGACAAGAGTGTCAACAACCAGTTGTTTGTGACATCTTAGATGTACATCTTCTAAAAATGACACATTACGTTATCACTGCATACCAGCTGATACACTAGTATTTACAGCTCTTTAATCAGTATTTACAGCTCTTTTATCAATATTTACAGATCTTTTATCAATGTTTACAGCTCTTTTATCTGTGATTACAGCTCTTTTATCGGTGTTTATAGTTCTTTTATCAGTATTGATAGCTCTTTTATTAGTGTTTATAGTTCTTTTATCAGTGTTTACAGTTCTTTTTTCAGTGTTTATAGATCTTTTACTACTGATATTTTTATAATATTATGTTAAGCTGATATATTCTTATCCAAATATCTATTTATTTATAATACCTATCAATTAGTTGTATTATTATACTTTATCTATATAATGATACATATATATGTATCAGTATATCCTAACAAGTAACTACAGCTGTCTGTTGATCTTCATTATTCCATTTGTATACTATTTAATCTCCGCATATTTATTATATGTTTTATATTAAAAATTAACTATCGATAATTTTGTATACTTTAAAAAAAATACAATTTAGATATATTTATGAATATCGTCAGTTAATTTACTATACGATGGTATGGCTAATTCCGAATAGTTCTATGTGGTTACTTACTATCGTAACTCTCATAAAGTTGATTCTATTAGTATTATTAAATTGTATAATGACACAGTAAAATGTTAATATTTTATGTGAATATTATTAATGAAACGAAAGATAAAACATAAAGTAATTAAAAGAAAAACAAAACGAAAAATATGTTAAATTTCAAGATAATATTAGTAAAAGGCGGTGTTAAAAATTAATACAGTTTTGAGTACATTTAATATTAATAGGTAAACTATTCCATTATTTGGAACATACATAGAAAAGGAAGATTTATATATATATATATATATATATACATATTGTTTATATTATTATAGTATATTTAATATGATATATTTATTAATATAACTTGATACAAATATAGTGAGTATTTGTAATTAATCCCGTGACCGGTTGGTCGTAGGGGGATTTGAATCGCGACAAATACACATGTTTATTCCATTTCTGACTGTCCAATGTATTTTCGAGAAGATCACCGATATCACTTTTTGTCCATTCTATAATATTAGAAATTCAGTTCGTTCTCGGTAGTCACTGTATTGTCTTTCCTTCTACAAAACCTTGAATGTTTAATTTATGGAGAGATTCATGTCGTATTGTGTGGCCAACATGAGCCAAATTCATTCTTTTCATAGTTGACAGAAGTGGTTTAACAGAGCCTATTGATTCAATAATTGTATTGAAAACATAATCATTCATTTTCATCTCACAGTATGAGATTCCTAGGATTCTTCTATATGATTTAGATTCAACTGCATTTATTCTTTTCTCTAGGGTTTCATTTAATGTCCATGTTTCACAACCATATAATATAATATAGAGTATCAGATATTAGTATAAGTATCTTGGTACGTAATGAGAAAGCTTCTGTAACGTAAAGCTGCTTTTCCATATTGTAATTTGGTTTACCAGAGTTGAATTTATATAATTTGCCTATGATCTGTTGTAATTCTGGAATTGATCGTGCCATTAAATCTATGTCATCTGTAAGCCTCATATTACAAATATTATATCCTCCTACGGATATGGTACAAATGTGGTTGTTTAGAGTGTATTGCATACTTTTTTCTAAGAATTCTTAGAAAAAGTATTGAATAGAGTTGGCGATAAGAGGCAACCTTGTCTTACTCCTACCGATGTCCGAAACAAGTATCCTCTTGTATCGTTAACTAGCACTGAACTGTATGCCTTTTTATATAGGTTTTCTATGACTGATATAAGTTGTTCGTCAATATTAACATTTCTCATTATATTCCATAGTCCATACACGGTCAAACGCCTTTTTAAATCAATACAATTGTGAAAAAGTTTCTTTCCATGTATAATGTGTTTTTCGCCATAATTATACACTTTAAGATTTGCTCGATTGTTTTCGCACTTATTAAGGTTTACTTTCTTCGGAATTGGTATTATTAGTGATTGTGTCCATAGATCTGATCATTCCTTAGTATCCCATATTTGTTGGCAAAGTTCAGTGATTGTATCGATCAGTTGGGTTCCACCGTTGATAAATAGTTCACCGGAATATTGTCGACTCCTGTAGCTTTACCTTTTTTGATATTTTTAATTGTATTTTCCACTTCTTACTTTAAAATCTATAAGTTATTATTTACTTCTTTAACCTTTAAGCTATCCCATAGCATTTGGGTGACGTAGGAGCGCTGACGAATTCCATATGACATTTATCCATCATTCTCTGCTCATCGTCGCTCTTATTGATTTTACAATATCCATGCCAGTACACTCAACAACATTATATTGACATTATAATTTCGGTTGTCCTCTTCTTCTTTTACCGTCAACAGTTTATTGCAGAATTGTTTTCGATATTGTGTCAGACCTTATAACGTGACCGAACCATTTGAGTTTCTTCTCAATAACCCTCGCTAACATTTCTGAATGTGGGCCGATTTGACAGGTTACCCGTCTTCTAACTTATACGTTAGTGACTATATATTTATAATTAATATTCAGTAATCTCCGAAGGCATCACATCTCCAGGGCACGTATTCTTTTTTGCAGATATTTACTTAGTGTCTAAGTTTCGCATGCATATAGGAATATAGAATTAACAAGATAATGTATTAATTGAATGTTGGCTTTAAGATGTAGATAAGTGTCATACCATATTGCATTTAAATCTCATAAGGCTGCGATTGTTTGACCAGATCTAGATAGAATTTTAGCTTTATAACCTTTGTCTTCAACAATCGCTCCTAAATATTTAAATGAATCAACTAATTTTAATGGCGTGTTATTTATATTAATCTTAGATATAAATATACCTTCAGAATTAGTCATTAATTGCGTTTTGGTACCATTTATTTCAATACCATAGAAGCGTTATTAATTAATGTTAGCAAATTATGTAATTCAATTTCCGTTCCGGCTAATGCATCAATATCACACGCGAATCTTAGGTTAGTTATAATCTGTCCACCCATATTGACTGTTCCATTATGTTTATCCAGAACGTCATTCATAATTTATTCTAGCATTATATTGAATAGAGTCGGCGAAAGTAAACATCCTTGTTTCACTCCCGTTGTTGTCCGGAACCATTATCTAAATTTTCCATCAATATATGCAGCACTTTCTGCCTTACTATATAGTATATTTCTGCCTTACTATATATATATATATATAGATTTTCTATAGTTTCAATTAATTTTATGTTGATATTGAATATTTCCATTATAGACCATAATGCACTATGCCAAACACTATCGAAATATTTGTTTGAATTTGATAAAAATGTGGTACAGTCGCTTATTATGTTGCGAATACTTCTCTGAAATTACTCTGAGATTAAAAATCTGTTCACTTGTGCTTCTTTCTTTGCGAAAACCAGCCTGCTCTTCTGACAAAAAGTCTTAGGTGAAGTGTTGTAGTCTGCGTTGGATTATTTTCAATATAATATTACTTGGGTGTGAAATACGACTTATTGTCCTATAGTTTTCCCATTTATGGAAACTTCCTTTCTTATGCAAACTTATTATCATAGATGTTGTCCAGCATGACGGTCATATTCCTGTTTCCCATACGTTAATGCAAATATTTGTAAATATTTGTGATAGTATATATCCTCCAGCTTTCAGGAGTTCAGCTGGGATGTTATCAACGCCCGGTGATTTGCCAATTTGTAAGTATTGTATAGCCTCTTCAACTTTAGATTCCAGAATTGAATTTGTCTTGATTAGTTGGCTTCTTTACAGTCAGTAGTAACTTGTCTCCATTCGCTTGATGTTTATATAATTGAATAATATTGAATTGAATAATATCGAACAATACTCTGTCCATCTTTTCAAAATGTCTTCCTTATAAGTGATACATTTTCCGTCTTTGTCTTGTATGTTTACAGCGATTTTATTCTTCCTTTTTATTAGGTCTTTAACAATTTGATATGTTTTCTTTTAATTTTTCCTGTTTAGACAGTTTCCTATGTCTGCCCATTTTTGTTTTATACAGACTTCTTTTACCCTTTTCATATCTATTTTTATTTAAGTATTGGTAATCTTGTATTTACTTCCTAGTTCATATTTCGACTTTTTTAATTGTCTTCTCAGATCACACAAGTCTAGAAATTCATTTGTTATCCAACTTTTTAATCGAAGAGTAAACGTCATTACCATATCACGATCGCTATTTATATCTGCTACTGGTTATGATCTTGTTTTGTTTACATTGACACTCGTGGAAAAAGTTTTCTCACTAATATATAATTAATTTGGTTGTGATATAAACTTCTAGTACTATACCATGTTTGAATTCTAGATTTTGTGTGTGAACCAAATGAGTTAGCTGCTATTAAATCATTTGTTTTAGCAAATTTCAGAAGGCGATTACCTCTTTTCTTTGTTGTATTATTGCATGATTTTCTATAAATTTTCCCCCATGTCTGAATTGTATCTTTACTAATCTTAGCATCCTAATTTCCTTGAATTACTAGTATATCTTTCGATACTGTTGTAATGACGTTTTGTAAATTATTATAAAATAATTCTTTTTCTTCGTCTGAATGATCGGTTGTTGGCGCATAAACCTGTATAATTTAAATATTGAATTGTGTTGCTTGCAGTCTAATGGTAGATATTCTGTCACTGATTTCATTAAAAAACATGACCGTACGACGTACGACGTACGTGTTATATCTTTATTGACAATGAAGCCTACACTATTTATGTGATTTGATTCATTGCCGACATAATAGAGTTTATGCCCTCCATCGTTTGTATTTCATTTATAACTTTTTTACGGATTTCACTATCTATATCGATCTAATTCATGAATTAATTCCTATTTCTTCCCATCTTCTCGTAAAGTACGTATATTCCAAGTACCAATATACGTGTTTTAATTTTCTTTATTGTTTTTGTTTTTGTTTTTTTCATCAGTAGCTAATATTACATATTTGTCCTATATTTATCCGATAACTGACGCGGACCTTGTTAACCCGGTCGATGTCCAATACGGTATGGAGTTGTTATATTGTTGTATATTCATGTTGCGTATCTTGGGCAAGTAGTTCGAAGGAGCCCATCCCTCTACGAACCCCCGCAGCATTTGCATACTATCTTAGTAGTTTCCATAGTGTAGTAGGCTACTACTTGGCACCTAATATTATAATTGAGTGTTACCTGTGACCTGTTACCTAATTGGTTTAGGCACTTTCATCAACTTCTTTATGGAAGTTTTCTGACATAGTTATATTGGGAGTTAGTAAGTTGGCGAGATAGTCAGGTGTGTTATGGTGAGTAGCTAAATATATGATAAGTGAAATCTTATAAATTATACGGAATTGTATTGGCAGCCAATGTAATTTGGTTCTTAGAGGATATATATGTTGTTTGGAATGTTTAGCTATGTTGAATATATTCAGTATATATAAATATATATAAATCTGATGGCTGATTTTTGAAGGCTCTGGAGTTTATTTAGTATATATTGTGAGGAGGCATATATACAGGAATAGTATTGTCTATAGGTAGTTACTTGCCGGATACTCTATAATTTACATCAAAGCACAGCTATCAGCACGTAATCTAGAGCACATACACAACAACCTTAAAATGTACTTATATTTATCAATTAATAAGTGTATTTGGGTCCGAATTTATTGGGTAATTATAAAGTTCATTAAAGTATTCTTTCCATATTTTTGCTATTTCAGTATCCTCTGAGATAGTATCGCCATATTTATTTTCAAGCACTCTAGTTTGTTTCTTCGTGCTCGAATTTATGAGAGCTTTGAGTATTTGATAGGCACGTTTGGAGTGTATACCATTTCGTATATACTGGTCTATAGATAAACATTCTTTCTGTATCCATTTTTCTTTAGTAACTTTCATGCCTTTTCTTAGTATCGTGTTTATCTTTCTATACTCTTGTGCATTATCAGTTGAAGTGTTCTTTATAGATTTTAATCTTCTTCTTTCATCGCATAAGTCAAGAAGTTTTTATGTCATCCAAGAATGCTTCATAGTTCTCACTTTTCCCATTACTTTTTCAGCCTATTTTTTTCAGAATGTCTGCAATCTCATTATAACTTGCGTTGGTTGTTATACTTTGTATATCCATTTTGTTAGCTTAACCACAATTTATCAACAATTTCCTGTTGAAAGCTACTTTTTGTTTGTTCGTTTAAGAGTTTCTCTACGTCAAAGTTGAACATTGTTGCCTTTTTACGGCTTCGTTTCAGTTTTAGTTTTATATTGCATAAAACCATATTGTTATCGCTATATATATCAGTCCCAGGATATGTTCTAGTTGATGCTTTATTTATACTCGACTTGAAACGTTGCGGTGTCAGAATATAATCAATTTGATTGTGCTTATTACCATCTGGTGAGTGCCATGTACTTTTCCTCGAGTTTTTGTGTTGATGTAACGTATTTGAGATAAGAGTTTATGTTTTTGGGCAAAGTATAACGCCTGTATCCTCTTGGATTAGTATTTCCCAGTCCATATATTCCTGTTACCTTGGACTATATTTCATGACCGTCTCTGCCAACTTTTTCATTCCAGTCTCCTTGAATTATCATAAAGTCCTTTTTAGGTATTCGTACAGTTGTATCTTCTATTTGCTCATTAAATTCTTCAATTATGTCATCCTCATAATCATCTGTAGCGACATGTCGGCGCATATACTTGTATGATTGACAGATTAATTGGTTTTGCTGCAATCCTAATATATATTATTCGACTTGATATGTGTTCAACATTAATTACTGATTTCATAACCTTAACTTTAATTCTTAACTATAAAAGCTACACCTTAATGGTATTTATCTTTACGCCCACTGTACTATATCACATTACCATTGTCAGTTACTTTTTCACCGGTACCTTTCCTTCTAACCTCTGCTAGACATAGGAAATGCCACCTTTACTATAAAGACATATACAGAAACATTACATAGACATGAATAAGAATGATAAGATGTATAACAAAGTTTTAAATTTACAATAATATCATACAATTAATATACCTATTAAATATATATTTCATGATGCAACATAACTCTTCAATTAACAGTAGGTTACTTATACATTTTGATTTACATGCCTAGGAATATAATAATTAATTATATTTAGATTGTATAAACACACTTAACAGATGTGTTCGTATGACATTTTAACGTATGGACAAAATATATAAAATTAATAATAAACAAATACGGTATGATACCATATTAATATTTATTTTGTATACACAATGTTATTAATATCAGATTTTTATTGTATTAATTAAATATATATATATATATATATATATATATATTTATATATATATTTATGTATTCATAATATTTTGATATTGACTGATAATAGACCAATCACTAAGTTTCCAGAATATCGTATATAAAACTAGTCAATAGTAGGACATAAATTAAAACTATACTAGTAATTTATTTATTAACATGACTTATGTTATAGAATATATACTATATATCTATATAAACTGCTTAATAATTATAATTTATTAAGAGGTGTATATAATGCATCAAAGACTACTATACTTAACATGTATACTTCTGATAATTATTTTCCAAATTGTACTCTAAACAAAATTCTTATATTTCCATCCAATTCTTCAACAACAAAAACTAGGATATATCTTCGATGACAAATTATACTTTAAGAGTAACGTAGTACCCATTACTAATCATGCAACTTTCATCTATACAGAATTAAAAAATCCGGTCGTAACTTTCCAGACACCTTACGATGTCACTAATCAATGATTATGTACGGCGTTCATTGTATGCTCCCAATTTGACTACTGTTATTCCCCAATGAATATACTTCCTGCTAAATCTACTGCTACACTAACTCGTATTATCCATTACTTGACACGTACTACTTACACGTGTATACTGTACATATTCTCACCATTATGTTACAATATCTCATCAATCATCTCATTTATCTACTCTTTTCCCTCATATATAAATCCGTGATATACACAATCCATACATCTATATAAATATTCTTTAACTCTAGCTATATAGCTGATCTAATTCATATTCGTATCATATTAGCATCTATTTATACCCAAAATGCATCTCCTTAAGGGCCGGCGAAACATATTATTTTTGAAATAAATATATTTGTATTATATGCATACATTTTTATATTTTTCGGTTTTCTGACTGCTAACTGCGCTTAAAAAGCAATCGGCCGTCCATATATGTATGGAATTAATGTTGTACATTGCAATGTATGAATGTGTTTTAAGAAGTTTGTTAGTATCATACGGATGTGTGTAGGGAGAATATTCTAGTATTAGGACGGATAATATCGGTAATATAGTAATATCCTATTACCCGCGATATATAAGACGCGAGTGTTAGTTGAATGTAAGTTATGTTTAGGATGTAGTTGAAGTAAAAACGTATTGGTGGAGCATGTAGTGGTACTCGTTTTTAAATTAAGTTTTAGAAGGGATTCTATGTAGTCAGGAGATGTCATGGTGGATTGCTTTATATACCATTACTAGGGTTTTGTGCAAAGCTTATATTTTCTATACATTTGACATAAAATTGGATGTCGTCCGTATATGTATGGAATCTAACTGGAAAATTCAAGATATGGTGGAGAAAGGGGATTATGTAAATGTTAAATAGTATTGGTCTAAGGACCATTGGGGAACACCGTATGTTATAAAATGGGGAGAATAACGGGTTGAGTGAATTCAAACTGAGGAAGGTAGGTTAGTTATGAATAAGGATAGTCATTTATGTGCAGTACCAGTGATACCTATAGATCTAAGTCGGTGTTATTTTTATTAATAATAATATTATATAAAAATCAGTAAAAATAATATATCATAATATATTATTAGATAATTACGATAATTATCTTTAAAATTATAAATGGCGTGATGCATACAGGTTATTATCTGTATTATTATCAATGTATACCATTTATAAATAAAACCGTATACATATAAAGATTAAAATATTAATAAAATATTTTAAATTAAAAAAATAACTGATATTATACATATTATATAGATAATAATAACTATTTATATTTAAAAACTGCTATTTTTTAATTTAATTTATAATCGTTTAACCTCCATTACTTTTGATCTATTTGATAAATTTATATCAAACTATCAACTAAATATATACATATATATCGTATACTCAACAAATCTCTTATATATTAAGCATGAACTAAAACTTAGTTACTGGAAATATTTTAATTTTAAAATAGGTCTCATTCTTATCGTCTTATAATTATAATAATTCTATAACTTAATATATATATATATATATATTATTTTTTAATTGGTGGAATCATTTTATCCCATCTAGTAACTTAGATGAAATTTTCACTTATAATCATATACGGCTCTAATATCCCTTCGAAGCCGTTATCGTGTTAAGGCATCCATGGTTTTAACGAGAACTGATCATTTATGTATATACAATTATATAATATCACTTCTAAATAATATTTGAAGACACATTTTATAAAATTAATTAATGGTCCGGACGAGGCTCGAACCCGTATCGTACTGCTTGTGTTTCTGACGCCTTAGAAAACTGAGAAAGTTATATATATTTATAATAAATCTAAATGTTATTAATAAGACTTAAACAAATGTAGTCATTATCTTATTTATTAATATGATGTTATCATATTTTAGTAAGCAAAAATCTCCTATCCTAGCCATGTAAATATTCTATATATTATCTTCGATTATTTCTTAATATTTTAATTACTTTAGGTATATACCGGGGTATATGGGGGATATATGTGGAATCATATTGCTGCCTTCTGCTGCACTCTTGTAAATAGAGTGGAAGGATATGCGTACCACTTTTATGAACCCTAACTCTCTTACATTGGTTCCTCGCGCCACACCCTGGCAAAACACTTCAGCAAGTGGGCTAAATTGTAAGGAGAGGAGATATGCGCCACCTAGTCTAAAAGCCAATTAACAGAATCAACAACAACTATAATAACAACAATAAAACAAAATATCATGCCGGATCGGTCGCGGACCGGAATATCAACGACCGCGCTACTCATCGGCACTAACCAGGATGGGAGTGTCAAATATACTACTGGAAACCTCAATAATAACAATATTAAAACACTTAAAATAATTAAACTACCAAATAAAACAACTACTATCGGAACTTAGAATGTTAGAACATTAAGAAGATTTGGAAAACTGGAAGAATTGATGAAGGAACTGAGCAGATACAAATGGGACGTGATTGGACTTGCTGAAACAAGACTTACAGGCGATGGTGAACTGGCAACAGAAGAAGGACACAAGCTGTATTACAGTGGACAAGGAAAACATTACGAAGGTGTTGGATTTATGGTAAAGAAAGAAATAAAAAATTCCGTTATAAATTACACAGCTGTATCTAGCAGAATAATTTCGATTCGGATTAAAGAAAGCCCCATGAATATAACCATCATTCAAATATATGCTCCTATAACAGCATACATTGATGAGGAAATAGACCAATTTTATGAAAGTATTGACAATACAATAAAAGAAACACCCAAAAAATATTTCTTAATTATACGGAGTGACTTAAACGCAAAAGTCGGGAAAGATGCACACATCGAATAGCCAGCATGCGCAGGACGCTTTAGAATAGGTCATCAAAATGAAAGAGGACAAAGACTACTGGAATTTGCCGAAAAACACCAACTTGTAATAGCGAATACACTCTATCCGCATAAAGATTCAAGAACCACAACATGGAACTCTCCAGATGGCAAAACCCATAATCAAATTGATTACATACTAACACCAAGACGTTTCAAATCAAGCATCAAACAGTCCAGCTCAATAACCTATCCAGGTGCAGACATAAACAGTGACCACGATTTGGTTCTCTGTAACATAAAACTCAAGCTAAAATCAAACAGAAGCCCACAATCAAAACGAATAAGATTCAACTTAAGCAAGCTCATGGATACGCATACATCTAAGTTATACAGAGACGAACTGAATATACAACTTGGAAAAATAAATATTTCAGATTGCGATCTTACAACTTTATATACGAAGATAGAAGATACACTTACTAGCACAGCTACTAAAATAATTGGAAAATACCGAAAGAAAAAACAACCATGGATGACAAACGACATACTCGACCTATTAGATAAAAGAATAACTCTTAAATCAGCTAAGAAAGGAAAACCTGAACTTAATGATAAATATAGAGAAATTAACATAGAAATTCGCAAGTTAATAATAAGAACGAAATATAACTGGATTCAAACGCAATGTAAATTAATCGATGAAGATATGAAATACGGAAAATTCAGCAAAAGAGCTTATGAAACTCTAAGAACTCTTACAAAAACAGCACATAGACAGTCATCAATAATAGAAGACAAACAAGGGAAACCTTTGTCAGAAGAACAGGCCATAGTAAATCGGTGGACTTAATACTGTCAAGAATTATATAATCACCCAATTAATCCGGACATCAACGTCTTACAGCGTAATATCATAGACCAAGATGATGATTTACCAATTCTTAAAGATGAAGTTATTAACGCTATCAAAATTTTAAAGGATGGAAAATCGCCTGAAAATGATAACATATCTAGCGAGTTACTAAAATATGGAGGAAATGAAATTGTCAATGTGTTCACTGAATTATGCCAAAAATCATGGTCTATGAAGAAATGGCCAGCATAATGGACTTAATCTTTAGTTATACCCATCCCCAAGAAAGGTAACCTCAGGAAATGTGAAAAATATAGAACCTTGAGTCTAATATCTCACTCAAGCAAAATGTTGCTAAGAATTATTCTAAATAGATTGAACCCACAAGTTGAGCGTATACTTTCTGATGAGCAAGCAGGATTTCGCAAAGGAAGAAGCACAGTCGAACAAATATTCAACTGCAGAATCCTAATGGAAAGACACATAGAGAGCCAAAAGGACTTATATCATAATTTTATCGATTTTAAGAAAGCCTTTGACCATGTATGGCATGACGGATTATGGTCTTCACTACAAAAGTATGGCATAAACAGCAACATTATTTCTATGATAAAATCTCTTTATTGTAATTCAACAAGCGCTGTTCTAATAAATAACATACAAGGCAACATATTCAAAATAACAGTTGGAGTACGTCAGGGATGTCTTCTATCACCTGTACTATTCAATGTATTTCTTGAAGAGATAATGGCTGATATACAGAATAACCATACGTCATCCATATCAATTGGCGGTCTTTCAATATCAAACCTAAGATTCGCAGATGATATAGATTTAATTGCTAGAAATACCCAAGAACTACAAGCGCTTACGTACAAACTTTCAAATAACGCTAGCAAATACGGCATGGAAATTAGTATCGAAAAAAGTAAAGTAATGATAAACAGCAAGGAAAATCAACATTCAGATGTATATCTTTACGGATGTAAACTTGAAGAAGTCGAAAAATTCAAATATCTAGGTGCAAATCTTACAAAAAAAGGAACATGTGATCAGGAAGTAAAAATAAGACTGGCGCAAGAAACATCGGCTATGATGAGATTAACCACTATCTGGAAGAGCACTCATATCAGATTCAAACTAAAGTACAATCTATATTGATCATTGATTTTATCAATATTGACTTATGGCTGTGAATCGTGGACTTTGACTGCTAATATAACCAAGAAAATTCTAGCTTTTGAAAATAAATCACACCGGAAACTATTATGCATAACATACAAAGAAGGCAAAACTAATATATTTGTCAAAAATAAAATTAATACACTAATTGGTACATTTGAGCCTCTATTAGAGATTATAAGACGGCGAAAGCTAAAATGGTTCGGTCATACCTCTAGACACAATAGCATCACTAAAACCATTCTGCAAGGAATGGTTGAAGGATCAAGAAAAGAGGTAGGCCGATACGAAAATATATAGATGATGTTAAAGAGTGGACGCAAATGGAAATAGATGATATTTTGTTAGAAGTTGATAACCGTGATAATTGGCGAATACGATTTTTGTTCAACATGATCTTACCTTCAAGTTAATGATATATATTCTATAACTGCTAAGTAAAGTTCTCCTATTCTCCTATAAATTATAATTTATATGTTACAAGTTTACATAATTAAGATGATATACTATATAGAGAAGAACGTGTATGGGTTATATGGGTTATATACAATATTTTAGAGTTTGTGGAAAAATCTGAAAAATAATGAATAGGACCTATAGGTAGGGGCATCGGAATGATATGTTGTATGGGGGGCTATTTATTTCTATTTTCTATTATATATCCTATTATTTATTAATATAATTACTAATTTATATATTATTAATATCGGATACCTTTTTAGTCTATGTTAATATGCAATTAATAATATTTAATTTTTATAACAATACTTAAGTAATATAGAAATATGTTAGAAAATAAATATAAAACATTACAACATGTATTATTATATAAATATAGATTTTCTCCAATTATTTTTATTTATAAATATCATTGACTTGGTCCCAATACAAGTCAATGATAAATATATCCATCTAAATTGTGTGAATTGTTTCTAGGTTGATATTTTCCAATACTAATGCATTTAATATACTTTCTAGAATAGTATAACGTAACCACGTCTTCATAGTTCGTAGATTACTAAATCGACGCTCACACAACACAGAACTTGAGGGGCAAACCAAAAAAAGTGTAATCAATTCTATTATAATATCATATATGACGGGAATTTTTTTTAAAATTTCAGGAGGTTGTTTCATCATGTATATGTTTGCCACATCTGATGGTATTTAACTTATTGATTGATTGAACATATGTAATTCGATCTTTAATCTTTCAATCGATAATTTGTCATACATTTTTTATTCACATCTGTTTAGAGTAGCAAATTAATAGGATTTATATAAAAAACAAACCTCTTTTTCATGAATTATATTATTTTTTAATAATGAATTCTTTAATTTATAATAATGTATAAATGGTGTTTCCTTAGTATCAAATTTGGTTTTAATTTTCATTATTATGGAATCAAGCAACTCAGCAGGTACTATATTTCATTCTGTGAATATTAATGATACAGAATATTAACAATTTAAATGAATATATCTAATCAATTTTTATATTAACATAACATATATAATGTTATATTATTTTATCTAGATAAGGTACCTTACATACACAGTTAAAAAATCCGATTCCTATTTACGTTTTTATCGTTTCCTGAGTGTCTTAATGAGAATCGGTTTTAAATCGATTCCTAAAATTTAAGTTTAGGAATCAGTTTATTTGAAAGCGGTTCTTAAACTATTACTATAGGAATCGGTTTATTTGAAACCGATTACTAAACTATTACTATATGAATCGGTTTAACTTACGTTGCTGATGTAAGTTGAACGTAAGTTTAGATATAAAATATAATATTAAAATAAATATTAGTATCGTAGTAAAGTATTAACTCATATATTATAATGTATTATATAATTTCATTTCATTTAGATTTAAAACTTAAATTCAATATTAATAAAAATATAATGTTTAATAAATATTCAATTAATTGAATATATTGAAGCAATTGCTATATATTCAATATTGAACAATTAGTTCAACATGATTTTTAATTGTATTATCAATATAAGTATGATTACAATTGTGGTTAAATGTATCACTTGAATGAGATTATAGTAATTTAGAAAAATACATAGGATTACTTAAATAATTTTAGTTTTTAAAATAATATTTTATTTATTAAATTCTGTATATTAACTTAAATATAAAATTAAAATATTAATTGATAATTAATTTGCATATGTAAAAATGAAATCAATATATTAAAATAATTAAAAGGTATAGTATGTTATTCTTTTTATATTAAAAAATAATATATGTATCATACCTATAACTTAGGCAATACTTTCATCAATAACTCAAGTTTTTCAAAACCGATTATGAATAATTAGTTTAGAAATCGTCTTTACAAACCGATTCTCAATTATTAGTTTTGGAATAGGTAATAATGGTAGGAATCGTTTTATAAACTGTTTTCTAAACAAGTTTACAGGAATCTGTTTTCCAATTTGAATCAGATTCCTATACTAAAATTGTCGTATACGACAATTTTCTATAGTAATCGAATTTTTTTAAACTGTTGTTATTTTTGTTATTTTTATATGGTGGAGTCCTTTCATCCCATCCAGGAACTTAGATGAAGTTTTCACTTATAACCATATATGGCTCTACTGTCCCTTCGAAGCCGCTCTCATGTTAAGGCATCCATGGTTTTAACGAGAGCCGATCATTTATTTATACACAATTATATAAGATCACTTCTAAATAATATTTTAAGACCCATTTTATAAAATTAATTAATGGTCCGGACGAGGCTCGAACCCGTGTCCTACTGCTTGTGTGTCTGACGCCTTAGCCACTGAGCCACACAGGCAGTTTGAGTGTGTGTAGTCTGTGTAGTCTTATGATTTTTCATTACTGTTCATCTCATACATATTTATAATAATGTATATTATATGTCTTATTATTATTCTCTGTATTAGATATACTTAAAATTAAATTAGATATCATTAAAATAAAAATAAATTATTATAATATTTTATTATAAACATTTATTATAAGCTATTTTGTATTATATAAAATGTTTTATATAATATGTTTATACAGTGGTTTATTAACCTTGATATTATATATAAAATATAAAATACGTTTGTTTCTATATCTTCAATGAATGTGTGCAAATTATTTCTATTATTATTCAATTTAATTAGAATCATCTTTACTGTATTATCTGATCCTTTATGTTTATTTATTATTTATTTTTATTATGATTATATATAATTATAACAATATATGCTTTAAAGTATAGTTTTTATAAATATTATAAAGGTATACCTTCAATAGTATGTGTTGGTATCATGACATATTTCACCTTCATATTCAATCTTTCAAATTTCAAACTTGAAATATTCATAGAAAAAATATTTGACTTAATTTTAAAAAAATATATATTTTCAATATATTTTGGTCATTGGTAATATAATCTAATTCTTTATATTTTCCAGTGCATCGATTATACTACTATATTGATCTAATGTTGTTTTAATACATGATTTTCGCAGTCCATCTTGTTGGGCATAATAGTTTCAATGTCTTTGATTAGTATTGTATACATTCCGGAATTTGAGAGTTTGTTCATATAATAATCCCAAATCATGAACCTCTCTCAATGGTTTGCATAATGGGGTCCGATACCCCCGTCCCCTTCCGACACCCATATAGGTATACCTATAGGTATACATATGAATATAAGATATTTATTAAATTAAATATCAGATTTGAAAAATTACATACTTTAACCGATTGAACAGCAGCAATTAATATAGTGATTAATAATGCAATTAATATAGTGAAGTGAATACCCATCTCGTGGAATACATTTGGCATTATATTGTTATTCTGATAACAATTAAATATTAAAATAGCAAAGATCCACAAAATATAAAAATAAAAAACAAACATATTTAAATAATAATAAATTAATTTCGGATTAATTAAAATGTTGGTTGCCCACTACAGAAATAGGTGTAGCCCCAGTACGCCCCAGTACGCCCCCTTAACACGCCCTGGCACACACGTGTGTTAACATGTATATAACATGTGTATGTATTAGTATTCATTATACATATCACCATTATATATAAATGATATATCATACTATAAAATACTTTAAACTATTCCCATATAAACATTCCTATAATATAATTATATATTATGTCACGTTATTTATGGTGACGTGAAACGTGATTTATATATATATATAAGATAACAAATAATATAAGTATACACATTTAAGTATATATAATTATTTCATTAATATACCTATAGATTAATATTAAATAATATAATTAAGATAATTAATGATGTGAAATATAAAATATTAATTTATTATATACATATGTTTGTATTGTATATAATATATATATGTAAAATATATATAACTAATTATTAATTAACCTTCTATTGTAATACTATGTTATATTGTACCTACTTTTTTATATTGGTTACATGTGAACAGTGAAGTCACGATAAGTTATAATGTTAAATACAGAAGTGATATGTTTGGGTTATGTTATAACCTATAGACTATAGCATATATATATATCCTATATCCTATAGTATATAACTCATTAATATTACTAATATATTAGTAAACCTACATGCAACACATAAATATAAGTTATAATTAAAAATATAGGTACAATTATAAATAAATATTATATATAATACAAATTATTTTATTTTATTATTTATATATATATATACATTTATATATATATACATATGCATACGATTTTATGTTTATATATACGTATTCATATACTTGCATGTTGTGTGTATATTTATAGATGTGTTTGTTGGTTTAGTGGTTAACAAGTGTATCGCAAACAAGCCAGATCTATCTCTGCATGTATCACTAGAGGTTCGTAGGTTGCTCTTCTTGATGTTTTTACCCCCTCGAATCAAAGAGAACGGCGGATTAGTGAAAGCGTTATATTTAAATAATATTCACTCTGCGTACTGTATGTATTAGTTCAAACGAGGACATATGTCCTCGGTGTCGGCACTTCACAATATTAACGGTAGTTTATATAGTGTACTATTTATATATATATATATATATATATATATATATATATATATATATATATATATATATGTATGTGTATGTATTTGTAAGCATATGTGTATGTGTATGAATGTGCTGATATATTTATATATATAAGAGTATTTTTATAATGTCCTTGGTGATACCCGTTCACGCATGCCTGCCTAACTCACCTCCTACGCGTAGTTATAGACCGGTCCGGTTATAGCACCACTGGTCAGCGGACGACCGCACTGTCACCTTAACGGAGTGAAGTTGATTAGCGAGCGGTCCCCTCCGACTACCGCCACGCCCGAGCATCGGAGTGGTCAAGCAAGCTACCGGTCGAAGCGGTGGTCTAAGTTTATTGACCAATTTAGATCAGAATCTGTAGGACGCGCGCGAAATGCCATTAGGACCCCTTTGTTATCCGTCACTGACCACTACTGACCACTACTGACCACTACCACCACCTCCGTAGAGTTCTGTACTCGTTTAAACGGATCGAAGTTTTCTTTTATCGTAATGGATATCTGATACATCCTAACATCATATATATATATATATATATATATATATATATATCTTATATATATATACCATAATCTATATAATATAGCTGATGGTATCCATGCGTCCGTATATATATATATATATATATATATATGCTGTACGTTGTCATTCGTGTTCTCGTGTGTACGGTTGATACACTGTACGACGCGATGTGTATTAGTTATATCATTATAATACAGGCATGCATGCCTGTGTATAGTATACTTTAAAGTTATGTATTATATATGTGTATCAAATTTATATCATAAATGTTCATACAAATATAATAATACTATATCAATATAATATTTAATACAAATATGTTATAAGATTTATTTTAAATACATCTAATCTATATATATATATATATATATATACATTATTACAACTATTATAGGATAACTTTAAGTTTATTATAAACATATTTATCGAAGCTATCATTTATTTATCTAACAAAATAGTTTATTCATTTCCTATTCTTAATTATTGTTATTTTTATTTTTATATTAAATTTAAATATTATTTTATCCTTTATTTCTTATTATTAATTACGTATTTCAATCCGGATTTCAATTAAATACTCTCATGTCAAATAACATATTGTAATATTAAATTATAAATATTATTATTTTATTATTATTATTATTACTGAGTGCATTAGCGTTAAGGATGCACATTTCTTATCATTTAAATAAATTAATATACATTAATTTACATTAATATATAAAAATACAAAATAATAAATTTATATTAAATATTATATATATTACAATAACATCCACACAACACACTATATATTATTTAATAGTTAATGTTATCTTGTTTTATAAATTTATCGTTTATTGAAATAAAATAATATTTATATTTGATTTATAATTATTTTACATAGGAAAACAAACCGTTCTTCAGTTCACATGCTGTATAGATAATATACAATGTATATACAGTATATATATATATATATATATATATATATATATATATAAAACGATAAAATCAATATACTGGTATAGCCACGGATAGGTATTTGTTAATTATTATATGCCATTGATTTTTATTTTTATTTACACGAATTAAATTATTATAATTATTTATACAATGTATTGTAAAATACTATATAGTATGATATCATAATAATTTGTTTATACTCTGAATTAAAAAGTATGTTTTATTATTTATATATATATATATATTATATGTAATATGTAATATTAATATTTATCCTTAACAAGTAGGATCCTATATATTACTAATTTGATATAATATAATTTTAAATTGTAAAAATGTAAAATTCAATATATTGCATGTATACTATGATTATTAGTGTTATATTAGCATTGCTATATAACAGTAGCAGGCATAATATAGATAATGAAGTTGATCAACCTGCAACTATAGTTGTCAATATATTGACAATATATTGTCACGGTTATAACACTTCATGTATTAGTTACGTAATTAATGTGCCTGTGTGGCTCAGCTGGATAAGGCGTCAGACACACAAGCAGTAGGATGCGGGTTCGAGCCCCACCCGGACCATTACAATAGGTCTTAACATACTATTTAGAAGTGATCATATATAATTGTGTATAATCAAATTACCGACTCTCTTTAAAACCATGGATGCCTTAACACGAGAGCGAAATTAATATCTCAGAAGGTATATCTTTATAAATTAGAGCGATTTGGTTATATTATTATTATTATTATTATTATCAGATTTAGGCAATGCCAGGGTAATTATAGAAGAAGGGATACTTATCGAGAAAATTACCTTAATATTAATGAATTGTTCATATAAGTTTCATAATGGGATGAAGTAATTAACAAAATTAAATAACAAATAACAATACAAATAGAAATATTAATATATTATTTAACCTATATGTATAGCTTATATATATACTACAGTATACAGTATGAATATATACACAGGGGAGTCTACATAAGACTGTCAAATTGGATCCCGAATTCAAAACAAAATAATTGAAATATAAAATATTCTAGATCAGATCTCAGATGTTATACACGTTATTCAGAATGGACATGGGGTAACACGTACCATATATACCCATTATATATCTCCTATATTCGCCCCTGATACTATATAATAAATATATGTTAAATAGATATTATATATATATATAATTGAGATAACCTATTTAACTCTCGAACTAATGTATATGATACCGCAGTAATACGCACACTACAGCGTATACACATAGGCTATCATCAGACACGCATGTTAACACAATGAGAACAACGAGCATTACGACATTATCCCGCGATGGGGATAATCCTCGACGCGTAAAAAGTCACCACCATCGCAACCGCTAGAGGCGCTCTAGTAGTTGGTCACGTGACTCGCGAAAGTAAACAACCCAGAAAAACACATAAATGCGCTGGCGGAGAGGAGAAGGAGGCTGGTGATGAGGAGGAGGAGATGGAGTAGGATGAGGTTGTCGACAACATTACGGTCGGAGGGGGCGGGGGATTACGGACATGCGCAAGTGCTGGGTCAATATTGACCGATAGCTCGCCACCAGTCGGCGCCACCAGTCTCCCATTGATGTATCGACCTCTAGGATAGCTTACCACGTGGTTACGTCACGTCACCGGCCTAACTAGGCTCTGACGTCATCGTCTAATTATAGCGCAGTGTCTGAACATCGGCTTAAACTACTGTTATAAATAATAATATATATAAGTGTTTACATATGTATATTTATATTATATATATACATATATATTTATATATATATATATATATATATATATATATATTAAATCATATGAAATGTAGAAACATAAATAATAGTTGATAAGAAAATATACTTTGATGGTATGCAATAATAAAAGTGGATATGTCACCGTTATATTAAGTTATTAAATTATTATTAAATTAATTAATTAATTAATTAAATTAATTAATTATTAAATTATTTATTAAATTATTAAGAAGTATTTTTATTTATTTATTTAAATACTGTTTATATTTAATATTAATAATTTGTGATTCTATTATATCTAAACTAAACATCATTAATAGAATATACGTAATTGAAATGGGATAGACTGATTTTGATAGTTATTTAAAAGTAAACATATACAAATATTGTTTTATATATATACCTGTTATTTTAAATATATGCCTCATAATTATACGACTCTTATATATTACATACCCGTGATATGCATATCATATAGTATTCTATACTATAGTATATATATATATATATATATATATATATATATATATATTTATATATATATATATATATAATACATTTAGGGAATATTAGGTTTGTATATTAATTCAAAAAGTTCTAAAAGGTTTGATACTTCGATATTTGAGATACATTTCAAAGTCAAACTCGCGTTTTCGTACGAGACTTGAGCTTGTACTTTTGAACAGCATTTAATATTTAATTTAAAGTGAAACCTTAACTTTAATTGTATTCCTAATAGGCATTTATAAATGTATACTATAGGATATTCCTATATAATTCCAATATAATATATTTTATGATACGAATTTTTAATATACACATTTTACATAAAGGTATTTTAATTCAATAATTTTAAAACAATATATGATGTATTTTAACTATATATAGTTCAGATATATTGATATATCAATATATGCAAAACAACATTATTATTATATTTAATTACATTAAATTTATCATGCATTAAAATATAAGATGATTTTCTTTTATTAATTGTTAGTTTATTTTCTGATAAACATAAATTAATTATTTAGATTTTATTTAAAATTATTAGATTATTTATCTTTAACATTTTATGTGTGTCGTCAGCGAATAATATATCAATAGATTAATTAACAATATTTGAATTATTAAAAGGTTTATTCAAAAATAAAGGACCCACAACAAGAATGTCCGGACATTATTTCCGGTAATACTGGTAGATACCCCCTTAATTAAGCTGAGATATTTTGTATCAAAAGCTTATCATAGATCAATATCGGATAATAGATTATTTTATAAATGATCAGTAATATTTTCAATAAGATAATTCAAATCATCATTGGCACAACCAATTTTATTATATACAAATGTTCATGCATTTTAGAAAATGTATTTATAAACACTTATTCTATTTATCATTTTTTTTTTAATATTTTAGAAAATTGATATAAATGAGAAATTAGTCTGTAGTTGAATATATATCTCTAAGTATTATTTTTTTTTGACAATACTTTAGATTTTTTAATAATTTTGCGAAATTACATTATTCGGAAATTCCATATGAGAAATAGAAATATTAACAGGTTGAAAAATATATTTAATTTCCATGATAGTATTTTTTATTAAATTTATATCAATTTAAAATAAATCTTCAAATGTTGCATAGAACAAGGTTTAAAATATTAGGGTAAATATACCTATTTTATTTATTAGTTATGAATCATAACTTATGATGGATATATTATTTATGTATATTTATGGAAATTGATCTAATAAGGATATATATTTAATGTATACGTATATTTTTATACAAATATTATTTTTATAAATATTTGCAGTTATGAGATAATATTCCTAAAATATCCAAATTGTATATAAAATATTAGTATTTTAAATATTACATTATAGATAATATATCATTATTGTTATTTGTTTCTGTTATTTTATATATGTTAATATTATTTTATTTTGAGTTTGTTTATTCTCAATAGTTACTACACTCAAAAAGAACAGCGAGTCATTTTAGCAAATAAGCTAGTCTTTTTGCTAAAAAGCGAGTCATTTTAAAAATGACTCGCATTACCGAGTCATTTTTTAAAAAGGCTAGTCTTTTTTGTCATGACTAGCATACATTTCGAATGACTTGCCCTAAGCGAGTCAATTTTTCTACCTAGTCATTTTATTATATATATAAACATTTAAATAAATTGTAATACCCAACATTCAACTTACATAAAAACTTAAGTTGAACTTACGTTATTGATATAAGTATTATTATTAAGTTTATATAATTATTTTATTATAGAAAGAATACAATTTTATACCTTTTAATTATTTTGAAATATTGATTTAATTTTTATCTATGCAAATTAATTATAAATTATTATTTTAAATTAATATTTATGTAAATATACTGTTTTTAATAAATAAAATATTATTTTAAAACCTAAAATTATTTATGTAACCTAAAATTATTTATGTGTATTTTAATATATTATCATAATCTAATGCAGGTGTCTCATGAACTATAATTTTAATCATAATTATATTGATAATACAAATAGAAATCATGTGAACTAATTGCCCAATATTGAATATATGGCAATTTGATTAAATATTGTATTCAATATTAAAATGATTTTATTATTGAATTTAAGTTTTAAATCTAACTTAAATGAAATTTTATAATATATTATAATATATAAGTTAATATTTTGATATGATACTATAGTATACTTACTACGCTAATATACTATTATTTATTTTACATATAAACTTACGTTCAACTTACATCAACAACTTAAGTTGAACTTAAGTTATTGATGTAAGTTGAATGCTGGGTATTATAATTATTATTAATTATTATTATTATATTAATATTAATATTATAATTATATATTATATATATATATATACATATGCCTCTTTTAATTACATATATGTAATATATGATACACATGATATATAAATAATACATTTCCTAATTAATAAAGTAATTTTTATTGTTTAATTGATTAGGGCTTAATTCTGAATAGACTCGCTAATAAAGACTAGGCCTTGTTTCTGAAAAAGACTCGCTAATAAAGACTAGGCCTTGTTTCTGAAAAAGACTAGCTCATACCGAGTCAATTTAATTTACCCTAGTTTTTTTAGACCAAATAAAAAGACTAGCTTTTTGAGAGAAAAAGACTCGCTTATTTTTTGAGTGTAGGGTTAATTTAATGACATTTTAAAATTTTTTAAATTACATTAAATTATTTTCTATACTTAAATTTGTAACGATATTAGGGGTAAGTAACCGAATACTGACATTCTCGGTATCTCAGAAACTA
>OZ025241.1:40219573-40249573 GCA_964019155.1 Osedax fenrisi
TATTTAATTATATGTATCTAATTCAATTTCAGGGAGGTAAGTTTAGAAATTGTTGTTTAGAATTATAAATATTGTTAATGAGTACTATTTCTAGATTTGGTTTTAGATCAACGCTATTATATAGTATTGTATCTACTACAGACGCAGTGTTTCTCATCTGAATGTTGTTATTAACGATGATGTTGCATGTACAGTATTAGTGATAGAATGTTGCAATAATATAGTACATTATTATTTCATCTTTGTTGATGGTTATAACATTTATTATTAAACTATATAAACATTCAATATATATATATATATATATATATATATATATATATTAATGTGTATTATATTACACACACATCTATACATATACATGACATTTCATATTTTTGAATAACAAATTATCGTATACGGTCCAAGTCTAAAAGTAATATAAGTGATATTAATTGAATCGAAAATAAAATAATACATATTCAATAAAAAATATTATTATCAATGTTATTATTAATATAGAGCTATATAACTCTATGTTTAATAGTATTATCAATACTAGGTATATACATAAACGTATATGCTAAGTAAATATAACTGAATATAGTTAATCTTAACATCATACGTTTTACTTAGTGAATCGGATATTCTATTTAAAGCTAACAATGAGATAAACCGTTAATGCACTTTTATTAGTACCTGATTAAAAGAGAGTACACCATATCTATAGAGAACTATTATTATAAGAGTTTATTACCTCATCATATATTACATATTATGATGAACTCGATCGCACGAAAACAATCCACTTATCTTTTTATTACCCCACCCCCTTCGTAGTAATTAAAACTTTGTTAGAATATCCACTTATCTGCATTACATTTATTAAGGTTTTATAATATTCTAATATTATATATATATATAATTTAAAATTATATTATATTATAATTATAAAACAATATTCAATTATGTATTAAAGAATTTGAAATATAAATAAAATATATATATATATAGTAATATACTATAGTAATATACTATAGTATTTAACGATTTGTCAATTTATAACTACTATCACGACATATTTAAATAAAATAATATTCGATAATATTCGATACCTCCATAATCACAACAACGATATTTAATTATCTAATATTAAATTATATTTGTATTCGTTTACTTTCAGGAGTACGTAATGCAGTGCAGTGCACGCGGATCCGCGATACTTACATACTCGAGTATGCAAATTAAATATACATTTATAATATGTACGTATTAATAATACATATAGAATCAACATTGTAACATAATGTGTAATTGTAGGGAAATATTATATGCCTAAATATAATACAATATATTATCATGTATATATATGAATAATGTTATTTATATTCGTTGTTATATTTAAATTATTCACTAATTCACATAATTATACATATTATTAATAGTGATTAATATTAATTAATACATATATTGTTATGTATACATTATTGTCTATAGGTTACCAATTATTAAGAAAATAACATTGTTGCTCTATCTGAAAAGTACATTTTTGTTCTCCGAAATAGATACTTTTCAGTGATATATTAAATTATATTTCAATTATATTTCAAAGAGTTAAATCTTTAAATCAAAGATATCATAGATATATATTTTTATATTTTAAGAAAAAAATACATTCATATTTTTTTAATTTTTTTTCTATATAAATATTTTAATAAAAATATGAATTTATTTATAATTTCTGTTTGAAATACGTTTTTATATTTTATTTATGTAATTTATAATCAGATAATATGCATTCAATTAATTCACGATTTAAAAAAAATTATATAAAATTAAAATATGTAACCGAATACGGAAAGAAACCGAAAACGGACTATTCCCGAATATGGACACTCTCGGTATCTCAGAAACCATAAATCCTACAAAAAAAATGTTATGAATAAAATATTCATAATTATATAAATAGTCTAAAAAAGTATTTTTTATTTTTTAATTATTCAAAATATTGTTGATATATCCATATATATATATAAAGTGATTTTTTTATTACGTTTTTAAATTTATGAAAAAAAATGTCAACTTAAAACCTTCTTAAGAATATACTAATATATCGATATAAAATATAACACTATGTTATTAAAAACTAGTGCATTCCAAACATTATATACATCATTTCTATATTTGTTATCAAATATTAATTAGTTATAAACATATATCTAGAGGTCATATACATCCAAAATACGGACACTCTAGATATATTAATATACCAATCAGCGCGCAGCGTGTGATCTATTCCGATGTTCATAAAAAATCGCGTGCGTTATAATAATAATATCACCAATACATTTAAATCTAAAAATTGTATTATTTAGATACTTAAATTGTATTATTAATTAATAAAATAATAAAAATAAATATATTATTAACTAATTAAATTAGAATAAATTATTCATAAAATTAATTATAAATAATGTAATTGTAATTTTTCTGATTGATTCATCAATAATATATAGTTTATTTAGTGGTATATAGGGTGTCCATATTATAATGCAGGGTATCTGTATTCGGACATGGGTACCGAATACGGACACCCCCGTTATCTATAGAATTAAAAGATTAAATAAAATGTTAAAATCATAATAATATCTATAATCATATAATATTAATACAGTTAACTCTCGGTAAGTCGGACTACGGATAAGTCGGACACATTTAAATGGTTTGGTTGGATTTGTATCTGTTCCATGTTAAATTAATCGGATAACTCGGATAAGTTGAATTAGATAAGTCGGACTTTTCTATAAGTCGGACACATATTATAGTTATTTTATAATTTGTATACTGAATAAGTCGGACTTTTTATAAATTGTCAGAAATGATTAATTTGAATAATGAATATTATAATTTTAGTAAGTAATATTATTGAATACGACATTTTATGTTGTTGATTGTTGGATAATTCCACAATTCGGTAACCATTTAACTCGCGCTGCGCATTTCATGTCTTATTTGCATGATATTCTGAATCTCGGATAAGTCGGACATCTCGCTAAGTCGGACACTTTTCCCGGTCCCTTGCGAGTCTGACTTATCGGGAGTTGACTGTATATTGTAATTTTTGAATACAAATAATGAGTCATACAATGTTAAGACCATTTATTGTTAAAATGTCCGTATTAGGTTACTTTCCCCTACTCTTGAACAATGATGCAATAACGATAAAATCACTCATGCGTAAAATATAAATTTCACAACATATATTTTAGCAAACGTTATTTCATTGAAATTATATATATTTGCAATACTATTTATTTCTCTTTTATAAAATTGTTATTAAATATAAATATTCAGCTTTAAAATATTATCAATATAGATTAATTATATATATATTTAATTATATTTTTAATAATATTTTTAGTGACACTAAAGTGTATATCATATATTGATTTTATATAAAGAATTACATTTTTATATGTTTACTAAATTGTTTGACATTTATTATGAAAAAACATAATAGTTAATCTTTTAAATATTAGTAAAAGTAAATTTTCAGTATACAAATTATTTGTCAAAAGTGTATTACAAAATATATAGATAAAAATGTAGGAACTATAGGTCGTATACGACTGTTAAATTATAAAAATATATATATATATATTATAATATTATTGAATTAATTTATTATGTTTGTTACTATCAATGTTGAATATAAAATATATATTAAATTATAAAGTTAAATTTAAGTGGATACTTGAGCGTTTTAGAAAAAACAGTAAAAAAAAAAATAATAAAAAATAATTTGAAATATGTATTATTTGAGATGTTAAGATATACCACATTTAAATATTATAGCTCAAGCGATTAACCAAATATAAAAATAAAGGTTTTATAACACGACCTATTTTTGAGAATAAATAATGATAATAAATAATCTCTAAAAATACTGCAAAAATATGTTAATATAAATACGTTTATATATTATTTTACAGAATTATCATTTTTTGTACATATGATATTTTGGATTACTATTACTATCATAATTATATATATCATATCATATTGTGGATTACTATAATATACATATTAATTTTTGATTACTATAAAATATATATATTGTGGATTATTATCATAACTATGCATAATATACATATAAATGCATCATATACATATAATATATGTATAATAAACATACAAACACATATAATATACGCTTTTTATTCAAATAAACTCTATATTTTAATAAAAAATAGATGTCATTTTCAAACTTGATTTACTCAGAATAATTATTTTAGTATAATTTTATTCTTAAAAAATGCAATAACTATGTAAATAATGCTTAAATATTGATGATATTTTCAGAATATATTAGTTATTATGTGTTTATTGACTGAATATGTGATCATACCATTTTTATTATATCATATATAAAATATAATTAAAAATAAAATAAAAAGTAAACTACATTTTACCATTATTAGATGAGTTGTATTTCCAAAAATATATAATATTTTATCATTATGCTATATCAAACTATATAGATAATTAATCCCATCAATATGCATTTTACAGAATTGTAATATCTTTAGAATTTTTAAACTTATTGATAATCAAAAAAATATTAAAATTCCTATCTTTTTACATTTAATATTCAAAATATTTCAAAAAACAAGCGTAACCCCTTAATATAAACTTTATATAAGAGACGAATAATAAGTAATTTAATATACAAAAAGAGAATATGAAATGAAACCTAATATTACAATTACGTTGTAAGTGATATATCACTTATATATATATAGCATGTATTTAAATAAATTAAAATTATGTAAGTTTATTGTTTATCTTTATCTTTTTTACAAATAATTGTTTTCATATTTAAATTATAATACATTAGATTATCATAAAGATTTAAAAAAATAAATGTATATAAAATGAACTTTATAATTAAAATAATATTTATATTTATAATTAATATAACTAATACAATATTTGTTATAGAATAAATTATGGAAAACATATAATTAATAAGCTGTATGTTATCTAATTGTATAACATATAATATAAATACAGTAGTTTAGTTTCTTTATTTCAATAATAAATAGTTGCCGAACACACTACTTGCATTACATATTCGCTTATTTAATGTTCATATCGCCGATACGAAATATAACTAAAACTGATATCGATTATTGACACGAAACAAAGCATCCGAGATGATGCATCCTATCTGTTTATAGTGGCGACGATAGTAGAGTTAAGTACCTATAGGTACCTATAGTACTATAGTACTTGTAGCGTGTCGTTACTGTAGCTTAATGTATCTATTCACTGTAACAATTGAAATTTACGTAACTGATATTATCTCGTACATTATCGAATATCAACGAGCAGAGAAATCTAGTTATAGTTCACATTCTAGATTCGAGAGGAATTGAAATTATAGACGAGACTAATTGAAAAAGAGGTATCTTGAAAAATCTTATGTTCATTTCTTCGTAGGCGTAGTATCTATATTAATGTAGTTATATTAATAGACAATTACACAGCATAAAACATACAGAATACCCACAGGGTGGATTCCACAATGGTACCCACATACGTCACCCCACTACGGCGTACCACTATAGCGTATATTCTGTATATAACGTATACATATCGCTAACATAACGCTAGAATATGCTAGAACATGATAGAACATACTTAACATACACATTTAGAGTAGGACCGTGACCCCTTTAAGTCCCCAGTGCACACGTACCATGTACCCATCACTAGTTACCATGGTAACGTTACTACAGAGTAGTTAACTACAGATATGTTGGTTACTTCTTGGACACTACAGATCACGGTGTATTATTATCGATCTGATTTAATAATAAATGGATTATATGTAACCAGTGATATACACACACACACACATACACATACACACATACAAACAAACACATACACACATACACATAATCAAACATACATATACACACACATATACACATACACACACACACTAACTATCTATCACCTGAAATAATACGACGAAGACATATATATATATTTTCACGCTATAGAAGCTAATCGAATTAAGCTCATTGAACCAAAATACTAACACATACGAACTTAGACTAATAATAATTAATAATAAGGTTAACTGGAAAATAAAATGACTAAATGTTCCAAATGAATTATTTACTGATTGGACAACTTCTTTTACAAACTATATCAACAATACGGATGAATAACCTCCACTACGGATGACTATCATCCACTAATAAGCATATATGACTAAACAACAGCATACACTAATTATCTCTTACTTTAATTAATGCCCGATCTTTAACTTCTAACATTGATATTATTACTAATTTTATTATGGAATATCGCTTTTCGATCATTGTAATTACAGAATCTTGGCTACAAAATGTAGACACCGTCATTCCTGCTGGACGTGAAAGCCTTGGATACTCGTTTATACAACTGCGAAGATCAGATGGTAGACATGGAGGAGGAATAGAATTGTTAGTAAAAAATCACATAAAAATTTTCCTCAGCCCGAGATTTGTACATAAAACTGTGACTTTCTTTTTACTAAACTAAAAATAAAAAATAATATAATTCCGATCCTACTATTATACAGACCACCAAATACATGAACATTACTATGAAAACCTGGTCATTCCTGGAGATTTCAACTTCCACTATGACTTCGACAAACTACACCACCAAGACTTTAAACAACTTTGTAACGACCTGAATTGAACTTAACACGTTAAGTTGCAACTTATACCCATGGACATATACTAGACCTGATACTTACATACAACCATTCTAACATACTAATACATAAACCATCACGCTCTACATTACTCACTGACCATTACGAAATAAACTCTCAACTTAATATACTGAACTCCTCACCTAAACAGACCCTACTTACTTATAGGTGTATCAGGAAAATAAATATTGATGAATTTTCATCTGATTTTATCTCTATGATAAATAAAACCCAAATTACGGTACTCAAATTAAACACTATACTGAAACAACTATTAAATCAACATGCACCACTGAAAACAAACTACTTGACTCTACATAACTAAACACCATGGTTTAACTCAAAATTAAATAATTTAAAAGTTTTATTTAGAAAATCATGTAGACTTTTTACGAAATCACCATCACACTCAAACTTAATTGACCTACGAAAAAATGGATATATATACAGGAATTAACTGAAATCTACTAAAACAGTCTACTGTATTGACACAATTAACGATTATTCATAAGACTATAAACGACTATATTCAATAACTAAGACCCTCTTATGAAAAAATAAAAATTCTACGCTCTCTAATTTTCCCGATAATCAACTATGTAGGCAATTTGCAGAATATTTGAAAGACAAAATTAATACCATTTGTAATAGACTCTCTTGTGTACATTTAACCATATTTACAATACACCCCACCTATTACCATACACTTCGACACTAGCACATTTTACTTTACCTACTAATACTGCAATCTACACTTATATTGTTACTGCTAGATGATCTTCACCACACGACCCAATTCCTCTATACTTAATAAAAAAAACTAATAAAAAATCTGAATCTGACTTACACAAATAAAATTGATGACTCACTTATAGCAGGGACTATTCCAAATTTACTCAAAAATGCTAATCTTAACTCATCAGAATTCTCAAATTATAAACCTATATCTCAACTACCTCTAATAAATAACATTTTTTGAAAAAACGGTGTATACTCAACTCTCACACTATTTATCTGAAAATATGTTGCTGGACATCAGAAAAACACGTTCCGTAAACTACATAGTACTGAAACCACTCTCCTAAGTTGACGACTTATATACATTACTAGATACTGGACAACCCATACAGCTAATACTACTTGACTTATCCTCTGCATTCGACACCCTTAGACATGACATACTGCTAGAAAGACTTAGAAACATAGGAATTCAAGATGTAACTATGGAATGGTTTTCTAGTTTTATTGAAGATAGAAATTATTCCATAAAAATAAGAAAAATAACTACTCTACATCATATACCATCGACCACGATTTTCCTCAAGGTTCAATACTTTCCCCAATTCTCTTCTCTATATACCTTATTCCATTACAAACAATTATGAAACGTTATCCATCTAATACTTACAACTTATACGCATACGAAATAGAACTACACGCAACGATAACAAACTCTACCCAACTACAGGACTGTTTAAACGAACTACAAAACTGGCTAACAAATAATAACCTACTACTAAACCATAATAAAAGTGAATTATTAAACATCACTAATGACCCTAATACTTACTTCCCTGACATTATTAGTAATCAACACAAAATCATTCCCACCAATTCAGTTAAATTAACCTAGGCGTCAACTTCAATAATAAACCTAATCTAGATAAACATTACAGCTTACTTATTCAATCTACGACTGCACAACTATTCAATCTTAAACAAATATAAACCTGTTAACCTGTGCCGTCGAGTCGTATCCGACCCCTGGCGACATCGATGACAGCAGCTCTCCAACTCCTCCTACACCTTGAGGCTCGGATCATGTTGTAGATAGTACCATGGAAGTTTTTCTTTATGCTATCTAGCCATCTTTGCCGTGGTCTCCCTCTGCTTCTATAACCCCCCATTCTTCCTACCATCACTTCATATTCCATTCCGCCTGCTCTTATAACATGGCCAAAGTAACATAATGATGCCTTGACTATCCTTGACTCAAGCGTCCATTCTGGTTTTATATTGTCAATAACCCATACATTTGTCTTTCTTTCGATCCATGTTACTCTTAACAGACGTCTCCAACACCATAACTCAAAAGCATCGATCATCTTTCTCTCATGCTTTCTCATTGTCCAAGATTCTGCTCCGTATAAGACTATAGGGAAAACTAAAGCTTTTACAAGCCTGATCTTTGTTCTGAGGGTAATTCCTCTATCTTTCCAGATTTTCGTTAGTCCACCCATTGCAGATATACCCATTGCTAACCTTCTGCGTATTTCCTTCTCACAGAATCCATCCTTGGTTATTAGAGATCCCAAGAAAATAAAGTGCGATACTACTTCAATATGCTTTCCATCTACTACCATTTCACCTTGGTCTTCAGTCATTATTAATTTAGTTTTACCTACATTTAGATATAGACCTGCCTTTTCACTAGCCAACTTTACTCTTTCCATAATTGCTATTAGATCGTTTTTAGTTTCAGCGATTAGTGTTGTGTCGTCAGCATATCTCAGGTTAGTAATCATTCTACCTCCAATACTGATTCCCTCATCCCAATCTTCTAATGCCTCTCTCATTATGTTTTCTGCATATATGTTAAACAGTAGGGGGGATAAAATACATCCTTATCTTACCCCTTTCCCTATGTTTATAGTATCAGTTTCACCGAATTCTGTTCTTATAGTGGCTTCTTGTTTCGTATAGAGCTTTTGCAGTAGGACTATTAGGTGAACAGGAACTCCCATAAATACTTAAATAGAAATACTAGTAAACTACTGACTCAGACTCTCATACTTTCAAGACTACAGTACTGCAATTAACTATTTTCAGGATCAGAAAAACTAAAAATAGACAACTAGACAAAATAATTAACCGCTCAATTAGAAATATATACCGACTACAGAAGACTGACTATAAAACTAGCATTACTGACTTACGTAACAAACTTAATTGGCTAAACACTGAATACTCTATCAACTACAAAATACTTTCAATACTTAAAAAGACTATTACTTATAACTACAATTTACGAAACAAAATAAAACATAAACCAAACACTAGACTTTTACGTAATAACAATTCCACTAAACTACACTAACCGATTACCAATTGCATCAAATACGAAAGGAAAAAATCCACCTCAACATCATCAATTAGATGTAATAAATGACCACCTTCTCTTAGAAATAAAAATCTAATGATTAATACCTTTACAAATTAAAACAATTTCTTATCGCTCAACATTGATGTTGGGTTCGAATCGTATACGTATTATAATATTATCGTGCGAATTATATACATTCGCTATTTGTATCTATATGTGATAAATATTGTTCGATACAAATTATAGAATTATTATTAAAAAACAACAACAACAATAACAACAAACACACACACATATATATATATATATATATATATATATATATATATATATATATATACATATATATACACATATATATACATATATATACATATACATACACACACATACATTCCTACATACGTTCTTTAACATATATAAATATTGATAAACGTATGTTATATAAACCTATTTTATTCAGATGTATTAATGTATTTATACTATATAACCATAATTTGATCAATTAACATAACAAATCAAATTAATATTAATATATGTAACTTTAATTATGTTATGTTAAATTTTACAAAAGTATAATTAATACATGAATATCTTCATTATATATAATACTACATATAATACAGCAATATTACATATTGTTATACATAATAATTTATGATAACCTATATTAATTATATTCATAATTATTATTATATACACACGTGATATTATAAATTAATATGAATTATTATTCAATACTAAATACTAATACTAAATATGTTAGTATATTATTATTAATATTAATAATATAATAATATATTAATATAAAAATAGAACTAATAAAATATGTTTGAGAATTCCTAGGTAATCAAATAAATTATGTAAAATGAATGCTACTTAACCGACATTCAATGCAAGATAATAACCACTGTATATAGTTCAGTGGTGTTTGAATTAAGTGTACAATGAAAATATTGTTTACCAATAAACATAACGTAAATGAACAGGTCATAAAATGACAATGCTTTCATTCTTAATAAATATTTACTATCATTAATTGTAAGTAATTTACTGAAAATACGAATAATAAAAATAGATTTACTACACTTAAGTTAATGCACTATATTTAACAAAATCAATAATAATACTACCTCTATAACTACCTCACCCAGTACCATCACTACTACTACTACTACTACTACTACTACTACTACTACTACTACTACTACTACTACTACTACTACTACTACTACTACTACTACTACTACTACTACTACTACTACTACTACTACTACTACTACTACTACTACTACTACTACTACTACTACTACTACTACTACTACTACTACTACTACTACTACTACTACTACTACTACTACTACTACTACTACTACTACTACTACTACTACTACTACTACTACTACTACTACTACTACTACTACTACTACTACTACTACTACTACTACTACTACTACTACTACTACTACTACTACTACTACTACTACTACTACTACTACTACTACTACTACTACTACTACTACTACTACTACTACTACTACTACTACTACTACTACTACTACTACTACTACTACTACTACTACTACTACTACTACTACTACTACTACTACTACACTACTACTACTACTACTACTACTACTACTACTACTACTACTACTACTACTACTACTACTACTACTACTACTACTACTACGACGACGATTACTACTATTAAAATTACCACTACCACTACTACTCTCGCCACCTAGTGTGTTATTACTACATCATATACACTTATAATTTTAGGGACCAGTATTCCCGAAGGTTACAACAGAATAATGTGTTTAAAGAGCGTTTTCACATTCACACGATATGATTAATATTTAATATCCATTGAGAGATCCGATGTTTTCGCCCCATCTCAACCGCTCAGTTCATTAGTTGCCCTCCTATTATGCAACAATTATTAATTACATAAGCGCTGTTACTAATGCGCAGATGCAGTCCTATGTCCTCGAGAGCGATGTTGCCATGCGTGTGTATCGAGATCCTACTTCAATTATTACGCTATATATTATGTAACGATTAATACCACTTGCCAAACGAGTATTGCACATGTGTATTGCACAGTTACAGCGATACTTTTATGGCTAGCTATACGGTTTTAATTATAGATGTTATATAATAATATTATGTGTATATTATTGAGATAACATTTAGTTAAAAATACAAAATAATTAATTTTCTATCCTGGCTTTTGTTGCAATTTTTATTTATATTATTAGTTATTATCGATTCGTTAAATATATTATAATCATTATCTCGATTACAAAACTTCAAATATTAATTAGTAATTTGACTAATTTACATTAGTATTTTAATATTAATATCATTTAAATAAAAAACTGTGTAGATAAATTAAAATTAAGCATTTATCATTTGACAAATTAAAGTAGTAAATTATGTATACTTCATTCGATTAATACATTAAACAAATAAACAATAATAGTTAGTCATTGTTGGGTCTGTTTACTACTAAATGTTAGTCAAATTACTAATAGTTGTCTCTGGGTATGACTTCAAAGATTAAATACAACTAATATTGTACTAACATATCCATGAATATATTAATTTCACTGCATTTCAATAATAGTTCGTTATTAGTAACAAATTGAAATATTTGTATAATAATAAACTATAGTTTAGAAGCTAACAATAATCACGTGTCCATCTAATCTATACTATATACCCTATGGCTATATACTATACAGTTTATTTAATCCGACTCATTTAAATCCATTAATACATATTTGAATTGTATATATATATATATACATGTGTATACACATTGGTTAATAATTGGATAAATATGTATTACACACATATATATGATGATGTTGTTGTTGTTGTAATATTTTATTTGTTACAAAGGGACACTCTATTTCAATGATTTATCAAATCTATAACTTTATCATACATTATATAAATTAAATATGATGATGTCACAGTTTATAAAATTAGATTATATTATATACGTTATATTACATGTAAATTATAATTTATATATACTAGATAAGATAAGTTGACTTTCAATAAATACTCGCTGCTATCCGCTATAGTAACCAACGCCATGACAATAATGAAATGTTTGTCAATACATGAGTACATAACTGCACAGAGATGACTAACCGAGTCGTCTGACACACTGCATAGCTATACTATGAGTCATTAACATTTGTTATTTCTGACCATCAGATTTTTAAATAGTTTTGTCGATACATACGTCACATATTTTAAATATATCTGGAGCTTGTACCATACCTACTATCATTATTGTCATCATATATATAAACTGCCAGTAGAACAATTATTACGTCGTCACGTATGACAGTATAACATGACCTCTAACGTATTAGTAATGTATGGTGAGATCGTGTCAATAACTGATGTGGTATAACTCATAACTTATGAATCATAACTACCTTACACATATATATGCCTGCACAATGAGTAAGAGATACGATATATACCTGGCGACTTCTATAGAAGATGAAGTCATACTGCATCTACAAAACAATATAACAAATGTACATATTATATATAATATATATAGGTGTATAAACAATAGACCAATAGTAAACCTGGATCCAAATCAACCCACATTAATATATTATTCATATTAATGGACTGTACACTGTACAGTGTACAGTGTACATAGTATACGAAGTACATTGTATATATGCGCTTGTACTCTGTACACACTTAATGTACAGTTTACAATGGACAGTGTTCGTATTACAGTGTATAAGCGCACACATATACGGTGTACAATTGTACACACCCACACTTAAGTGTGGGTGTGTAATTTTACATTGAGTGCACACACACACATATATATATATATATATATATATATATATATATATATATTATCTAATCGACTACGGGTACAATCGATACGAAACTGATAATGAAGATAGAGATAGAGAGAGAACAAGCATATCGATTCTCTCCATCTCACCTCATCAATAATTCGATCATCCGCGCGCAGACGATAAATATATATTTAAACTCGAGAACGAGTCTCTAGTTGATCTCGGCGCCGATAGATGGGGCTAGCCGTCCCCGAACTATCATCTAAAGATAATTAACACCTAGCGATCGGCAGCTATCCATAATACATATGTTGGCGATGTATTGTGAGCGCGGTTTTTTATCGAGCCGCGTGCATTATGCATGCCTATGACGTGCACACCTACGTATTCACATACGTAGGCGCGTACATAGGCGCGTACGTAGGCGTCTCTAAACGAGTCGATATAACCCGACCGACCGAGCGTGCGTTTAACCCCCGAGTGAACACACGTGAGAAACCGCGAGAAAAGCCGTTACGCCTTCTGTCCATACGCAGCCGCTATCTCTTATTTAATTATCGTAATTGATAAGCGTAGAACGCGCCACTAATGCACACGACACGCACTCATTGTGTGTGTGTGCAGTACCGTTATAGCGATTTATACACTCGTGTATGTATTTAATAATGGGCGCTGCCAGCAGTATTTGTTAACGATACAAAGGTGATACACCTTTGTATTACATGATACATGTAATAATTCGTTTAAATAAAAGATAGACAATGGTTTAATTAATATAATTTAATGAAATATACATACACATATATATATATATTTTATATATATTTATATTTATATTTATATTCATATTACAAACATATACACATAACCACACACACGCGTCTTGCGCACATACACACGGACCACACACGCGCACACACGCGCATACACGCGAACACGTACACACGCGCGAATACATAGTAAGTGGGATAAGGTGAACATGATAGTGAACATACACAAGTTTATTGAACTTAACTATGATATATATCTCCTCAATGATAAATAGGAAAACTGTTTGAAACCTCCCTAGGGTGGTCTCCTATATGTAATACACATACACACGAATATATATATATATATATATATATATATATATAAAGTATGTATATCATATTTGTATTTAGTAAACAATTTACTAATGTACAATGAACAACGTACATTGTACGACGTACAATGTACGTTAACGAAATATAATATATCAGATATGTATTGAAAAATACCCTTATTTCCGAAAGGATATAAAACAAGTTAAACTATAGTTTGATTACACTCGTATAGTATACTATAGTATTACTAATAGTATGATTTCTGCTAACACATATTATGTGGAATTGTTATTTTACGCTTGAGTTATTTTATCATATTATTTCATGATCCAGAAGTAAATATTTTAATTTGATATAAAAATAAATGAAAAAACTCGTTGTAAATCAATGATTTAAATATGATTATATTAAATATATAATATAATTAAAAACGCGATATATATTTGGAATGTCGAAATAAATCATATAAAAAAATCGTTCAATTAAAACATAATTTATAAATAATTTATATGTTTTAATTAAATATGTATATAGAAATACACAATTAAATTTAATTCATTTTATTATACAAATATATCTATATCTCTGATATCTTAGATTCAAATATTGAAACAAAATATTTAAACTTTTGAAATATATATATATATATATATATATATATTATAATTATAATTACATATACACTGAATATAATCTATATGGGAATACAAAAAGTAACCAACGCATATATAGCGAGAGGACGACATCATGTACTTGATCGTAAGAACATATATATATATATATATATATATATATATATATATATATATATATATGTTAAAACATATTATACTCTCTTAGGAGAGTTAATAGATATTACAAACTAAAATAATAAGTAATTTTCCTATAGGATAATAAGATTATCTTTATTAAGTTAGAAGTAAACGAAAAAATAAAGTACTAATATTTAGACAACATGGAATATTCCGTTGTTTTTGTGTGCGCACTAATATATATATATATATATATAATATATAATATATATATATATAACGGCGCGTGCGTATACGGTATGTGTATATTTGCGACCACCCACCAGGAATATGCATAGTCAGTACGTGTTACGTAATCTATTATGTAATAAGCACGTGACGAGAAGATTTATTTACGAGTTTTGTGTATCATCGTTTTGTTTATGATTCGTATTATTTTTTATCTATGCAAATATATAAACTAAAGTAATATGAAGTTGAAATGTTTCCCAAAGTGTATGTATATATAACTTATACGATATAGAAATAAAAGAGTAATACTTCGATATTTAGGGAATATGAGGATTTAAAGTGATTTCATACCACGGCGCCTCCACGTTGTCTATTTACATGTAGAATATAAGAATGTATAGCGTTATAAACGGCTGATATATCAGTTATAACTTTGTGAATATTATATGAATATATTCATTTGTATATATCAAATATATATGTATTTGAAATTTGTGAATATGACTCTGAGTCGACAATATTATTTTTATTGTTATTTTGGTATTTTCTTTCATCCCATGCAGGAACTTAGATGAAGTTTTCACTTATAACAATAAGGCTATAATGCCCCTTCGAATATGAGGTTACGATACTCTAAGTTTATATCCGCCTTTATATTTACCTATATCACCTATAAATATAGCTATAGTGTAATCCTCATAACTTCATCGGGTCATGTGACACTTATCACTTTTATGACATTTAACGTAATTTCTCGCGAGGAGATATTCCGGTGCATTTTTTTTTATTCGAGTAGAGTGCTCGTCGATACTATCACTACTAGTAGCGCCACCATTACTAGCTCCCAGTACTAGTAGCGCCACCATTACTAGCTCCCAGTACTAGTAGCGCCACCATTACTAGCTCCCAGTACTAGTAGCGCCACCATTACTAGCTCCCAGTACTAGTAGCGCCACCACTACTAGCTCCCAGTACTAGTAGCGCCACCACTACAACTATCACCACCATTACTAGTAGCGCCACCATTACTAGCTCCCAGTACTAGTAGCGCCACCATTACTAGCTCCCAGTACTAGTAGCGCCACCATTACTAGCTCCCAGTACTAGTAGCGCCACCATTACTAGCTCCCAGTACTAGTAGCGCCACCATTACTAGCTCCCAGTACTAGTAGCGCCACCACTACAACTATCACCACCATTACTAGTAGCGCCACCATTACTAGCTCCCAGTACTAGTAGCGCCACCATTACTAGCTCCCAGTACTAGTAGCGCCACCATTACTAGCTCCCAGTACTAGTAGCGCCACCACTACAACTATCACCACCATTACTAGTAGCGCCACCACTACTAGCTCCCAGTACTAGTAGCGCCACCATTACAACTATCACCACCATTACTAGTAGCGCCACCACTACTAGCTCCCAGTACTAGTAGCGCCACCACTACTAGCTCCCAGTACTAGTAGCGCCACCATTACTAGCTCCCAGTACTAGTAGCGCCACCACTACAACTATCACCACCATTACTAGTAGCGCCACCACTACTAGCTCCCAGTACTAGTAGCGCCACCACTACTAGCTCCCAGTACTAGTAGCGCCACCATTACTAGCTCCCAGTACTAGTAGCGCCACCATTACTAGCTCCCAGTACTAGTAGCGCCACCACTACTAGCTCCCAGTACTAGTAGCGCCACCATTACTAGCTCCCAGTACTAGTAGCGCCACCATTACTAGCTCCCAGTACTAGTAGCGCCACCACTACTAGCTCCCAGTACTAGTAGCGCCACCACTACAACTATCACCACCATTACTAGTAGCGCCACCACTACTAGCTCCCAGTACTAGTAGCGCCACCATTACAACTATCACCACCATTACTAGTAGCGCCACCACTACTAGCTCCCAGTACTAGTAGCGCCACCATTACTAGCTCCCAGTACTAGTAGCGCCACCATTACTAGCTCCCAGTACTAGTAGCGCCACCACTACTAGCTCCCAGTACTAGTAGCGCCACCATTACTAGCTCCCAGTACTAGTAGCGCCACCATTACTAGCTCCCAGTACTAGTAGCGCCACCACTACAACTATCACCACCATTACTAGTAGCGCCACCACTACTAGCTCCCAGTACTAGTAGCGCCACCATTACAACTATCACCACCATTACTAGTAGCGCCACCACTACTAGCTCCCAGTACTAGTAGCGCCACCATTACTAGCTCCCAGTACTAGTAGCGCCACCATTACTAGCTCCCAGTACTAGTAGCGCCACCATTACTAGCTCCCAGTACTATTAGCGCCACCATTACTAGCTCCCAGTACTAGTAGCGCCACCATTACAACTATCACCACCATTACTAGTAGCGCCACCACTACTAGCTCCCAGTACTAGTAGCGCCACCATTACTAGCTCCCAGTACTAGTAGCGCCACCATTACTAGCTCCCAGTACTAGTAGCGCCACCACTACTAGCTCCCAGTACTAGTAGCGCCAGCATTACTAGCTCCCAGTACTAGTAGCGCCACCATTACTAGCTCCCAGTACTAGTAGCGCCACCATTACTAGCTCCCAGTACTAGTAGCGCCACCATTACTAGCTCCCAGTACTAGTAGCGCCACCATTACTAGCTCCCAGTACTAGTAGCGCCACCATTACTAGCTCCCAGTACTAGTAGCGCCACCATTACTAGCTCCCAGTACTAGTAGCGCCACCATTACTAGCTCCCAGTACTATTAGCGCCACCATTACTAGCTCCCAGTACTAGTAGCGCCACCATTAATAGCTCCCAGTACTAGTAGCGCCACCATTACTAGCTCCCAGTACTATTAGCGCCACCACTACAACTATCACCACCATTACTAGTAGCGCCACCATTACTAGCTCCCAGTACTAGTAGCGCCACCATTACTAGCTCCCAGTACTAGTAGCGCCAGCATTACTAGCTCCCAGTACTAGTAGCGCCACCATTACTAGCTCCCAGTACTAGTAGCGCCACCATTACTAGCTCCCAGTACTAGTAGCGCCACCACTACAACTATCACCACCATTACTAGTAGCGCCACCATTACTAGCTCCCAGTACTAGTAGCGCCACCATTACTAGCTCCCAGTACTAGTAGCGCCACCACTACTAGCTCCCAGTACTAGTAGCGCCACCACTACAACTATCACCACCATTACTAGTAGCGCCACCACTACTAGCTCCCAGTACTAGTAGCGCCACCACTACTAGCTCCCAGTACTAGTAGCGCCACCATTACTAGCTCCCAGTACTAGTAGCGCCACCACTACAACTATCACCACCATTACTAGTAGCGCCACCATTACTAGCTCCCAGTACTAGTAGCGCCACCACTACAACTATCACCACCATTACTAGTAGCGCCACCACTACTAGCTCCCAGTACTAGTAGCGCCACCATTACTAGCTCCCAGTACTAGTAGCGCCACCATTACTAGCTCCCAGTACTAGTAGCGCCACCACTACTAGCTCCCAGTACTAGTAGCGCCACCATTACTAGCTCCCAGTACTAGTAGCGCCACCATTACTAGCTCCCAGTACTAGTAGCGCCACCACTACTAGCTCCCAGTACTATTAGCGCCACCACTACTAGCTCCCAGTACTAGTAGCGCCACCACTACTAGCTCCCAGTACTATTAGCGCCACCACTACAACTATCACCACCATTACTAGTAGCGCCACCACTTATCTAGACGGACTGCAGTCGTCTTAAGAGGTACACACTTCAACCGTACACAACAATGGTAGTCACGACATCCGTTGTTTACCGATATGAGGAGGAGGAGGAGGAGGAGGAGGAGGAGGAGGAGGCTGACTCTTCACGTTCCATGACGTCATCTCTCGTATTAGGATGTCACGTGATCTAGTGGCATGTGATATAATGTCACGTTTATTACGTCAGCTATTAACGTGCGGAACGTGTACGGATTGAGAAAATAAATAAACTAACGCTCAAGTTAATCGCCAGGGGTTCTATAGACGCTAAAACGCCCACATATGGGTATTCATCAATTCATTATCATCCAACCACTCTAATTAGCGGACTTTACTAGTGAAATTAGTACCTTTTCATTGTTATCACGTGCTACGATGACAAGGTAACACGCGGTATAGAGATGTGACTTTGTGACGTCAAAACTCTAATCATATTTCTCAGCGCTATTATAGTATTGTACGTTATAGTATACTATACTATAGTATACCATACTATATATAGCATGGGAACGCTAGCTAATTAGCCGACATATAGTCACGATACCATAACCATGAAATAATAATTATCTCACACGTATAACACGAGCGTGGCAATAAACACATACACACACACGTAAACATACACACACATACACACACACGTAAACATACAAGTGTGTATATACGTGCGTACGAGTTAGACTACTTAGTTGTATGTTTTGTACACGTGTACATATATTGTATATTTTATATATTCTATTTAATTACTGATTATTTAAATACATATAATTCAATAATCATAATATTATACATAAAAAAAATGTCTTACATTTATTATATAATATTACATAAATAATTTCTATTATGTTATATACATATATATATATATATATATATGTATATATATATATATATATATATATATATATATATATAAATATATACATGTATGTATATTAAGAACTAGTTGAGATACTTAAAGACGGTAGGGGACAAGTGTTTATATTAGGAAGCTATTAAGTAAGTCGGTCCTCGTAAATCATATCGTGGTGGCAGTGCGCCGCTGTTGCCACCGCTTTAGTCTACATATACACATGCGCACACACACTCACACACACACGCACACGAGCGAACACGTGATAGGAGTCTACCTAGCGAGAGAACCGGCGACTAAAATGTAGCGACGCGCCGCCGCCGCCGTGTTTACATCCGCATTAAGGGGGCGTAACTAGGGCGTAACTAGGGATTCGAAAACGAGGCCCGAGTTGAACGCGCGCGTGCGCACGAGGGTATCGCTCGATAGAAGCCGGGAGACGGTGGAAGAGCGGGAGGAGGAGGAGGAAGATTTATTGACTCGACGCCGTGGAAAGTGGCGGGAAGACGCGTGTCACTCTGTCGCCAGGATATCCATCTTATACACCGATAGGCGTCACCACCGGTGTGTGTGTGTGTGACACGCGTGATGTATGATCACCACCACCACCACCACCACTACATAGCGGTAGCAGCGGCGTGTACGTTACATAACCACATCACGACTTATCCCTGTATCCCTCCCTCCCTCCCCCCATCTTCCCCCCATCTCCCCATATCTTATCATCGCCATCTCGTCCTCCTCCGAGCCGAAGCCGAGGTGTTAGGTTCGCTTTTTTAGGAGACTGCGGACGACGTGTTTACCTAATAAATTATCGTTTATTTATGTACAGCGGTACACAGTAGTGGCACGGCGTTGTGCGCGTGTATCGATACACGGGTGTTTCACGTACACCGCACGACGTATACTGTAGTGTACGGTGTACGTCGTACATCGTGTTGTACACTATAACATACGTACAGTTCAGGACATAGACGCCCCGTGTGAATGTGTATGTGTGTGCGACGTACAATGCGTGGGTAAACGTGTCCGCGGATGTGTTCATTAATAAGCCGCGCCTAATGTCTGGAATTCCCCTAATTATGTGTACTAGCATATATTTCACATTTGTAGATGTTATAGATATTATAAATTATATTTACATATATATATATATATATATATATATATATATATATATATGTGAATGAATAAATAAATAAAAATATCTTATTTAGTTCAGAAAGTAAATATAAGTTAGTGAAAACAAGTTCTGCTCTAAGGAGAGTACCAGAGATTATCTCGTAATCTATAGATAGTATATATACTCACAGAGATGGTCCGCTCCAATAAAATAATAATATAACATTGTTAATAAATAAAACTGAAAAAAATACTAAAATTTAAACATATAGAGAGAATATAAATATTTAATATTATAGAATAAGTTAATATATAATAAAATTAAAATAACGAATGCTAATAATGAAACTAATTAATAAACTAATAATGACATTAATTGTTGTTTAAATATTCGAGTTTTATATATTTTTTAAATGAATGTAAATTTAGATTTTTACAGTGTTTGATTAAATATAGCAAAGATTTTGCGAAACAAAGATGTTTCAATCCCTATCTAAGCTATGTAACTATTTTAATATAGTTATCATACCAACAAAGATATGGATACACATGTATTATTATAAGTTATATTTACTATAGTATTTTATATTTATTAATATATTAATAATTCATAAGTTAATTAATCTAATTTTCAGACTAATATACTTTTTATATTATAATAGATATTTAAAAAAATATATTTTCAAATTACGACATTTTCAGTTATTGACAGTTTACATGTAAATAACAATGACTGAATATATCTACTTTTTACCTTTGACAAATTCGGTAAAATTGTTATTGAATTCACTTTTTATATCTCCAAATAATATTCTTATGGAACACTTACTTAACCGAATATTTATATATATCTTAATTTAAGATTATATTATGGTATTTTATTTTGAATTTACATGTAAATAGATTCGAAATAACTAATAAATTGTAGTTCTCCTATAGGTATACCCGTCGCATTAAAGCTAGTGTCGTTTTAATTTCAATAATTCGGTCGAGTTATTATATATACAATAATTCGAACTATATTTCCTTCAGAAAATCTTTGATTATATTAGTATATGTAACATATTTATGTATTTTATAAGTACATTTATTGCTTATATTGTAATGATTTATTTTGTATTACAATTTATTTTGTATGTGAATTAGTATGTTTTTATTAAATATATTATGCATATGTTATGAAGTGAAGTCTGCAGATATATCCATTAATATAATATACATTTATGTCGAATTGAATTTAATTCAATTCTATCATATGAATTTGGTAATCAAATCGATATATCTGCATACATAAATTGTTTTAGGCTTCACGCTCGGTTGATTGCATAGTCATGTGTAGATTTCTATTTTGTAATTAAATGTTTTATTATTTATATAAATTGTTATTCTTTTGTATTTTATATTTGTTATCGTTATGTATATTATTTTGTATTATTTTATTATTTTTTTTTCGTTCGTACAACTTTATTACAAAGATCTGTTGAATATAACAACATAAACATAATAATACTAATATAACGATAATGACAATATAGTATAGACAATATGTACCATGCATAGATTTATAGTTTACATATGTAAACTATAAATCTATGGTACCATGCAATAAAATATACATCCATCCAATATGCAATCAACCAAGCGTAAAGCCTAAAACAATTTATGCATGCAGATATATAAATATTATATAATGACCGATTTGAATTAAATTCAATTCAATATAAATGTATATTACATTAATCGATATATCTGTAGACTTCACTTAAAACGTATATATATAAATATATATAAATATATATATATATATATATTTATATTTTAAATATATTTTAAATTTTTTAAATGTATATAACAAATCAGTATTATGTAATTTGTATAGATTGTATATATGATTGGGTGTTTGATTAATTAATCTAATTATATTTTGTTGTCGTATAAATATTATACTAAGATTAATCTTATAACTTATTCACCAGAATATCAAACAATACATATAGAATGGTAATATTAGAGCATTGTGTAATATGGTATTAGTTATAAAGGAAATGTTTTTAAATAAATATATTAATTTAGCTATTTTTATTTTTAGCTCCGTGGTATGTTTTATATACTTAAATTTATAATAGATGTGAATACCTAGATATTTATATTGATTTATAATTATGTATACATTAAATGGTTTCATTATTTATAGTTATTCAATTATTTATGTTGATAAAACTTATATCGTTATAGAAGTAAATTATATTTGTTTTGCTAATAGTTAATTGTAATTTATTGTTAAATATTTTTTGCATTATTTATTGTAATCGATGTGTCATTATAATATAATATGACGTTTGTATCAATAGAGTTAATACATAAAATTGATATGTCATTAATGTATAGAATTAAAAGTAGTGTCCCTAAGATAGATCATTGCGATATATATATATATATATATATATATATATATATATATCAGTTACTAATGTATCCGACACATTGATAATAGGAAGTGGGTTCAAGCCTCGTCCGGACCAATAAATAGGTCTTATAATAATATTTAGAAGTGACTTTACATAAATGTGTATAAATAAATGACCGGCTCTTGATAACACCATATATGCCTTAATATGAGAGAGTATTCTAATAGACATTAGAGCCATATATGGCTTTACATGTATACATGGTTATAAGTGAAAACTTCATCTGTGTTCCTGGATGGGATGAAAGGACTCTACCATATTAAAAATAACAATAATATATATATATATATATATATATATATATTTATTTATAGTATACTAAATAGTATACTATAGTATAACGTGTCCATTATTATAACAAGTAGTGTACACTGATGATAATTCAAGCATCTACTGATTAATTATCTTTAGTTTATATTCGAGAACATACTCCTCTCCTCTTGTATAACAATAGGTGACGTAATATGATGTAATCGATGTAACCGCATTAATAGTACTCTATTACGCAATACGTCAATCACGTGCATAACACAGAATATTATACATATATGTATGCATCATGATAATGATAGTTTTAACTGTGTAATATAGTAGGGGAAAGTCCCCTAATACTGACCACCTATCGTATCTAAGTAACTATAAGATATATCACAAAGTTATCTATAATTAAAATAGTAGTAATTTAATGGTAAATATGAATAAGTATTTTGATTATAAAAATATTCAATCATACAATTGTTATTTGCTAAAATGTAATATTCTGGTTTTACTTTTTAAATATTTGAATAATAACTTTTTTTAAATAATTGTAAATACATTATTAATTAAAAGAAAACGTAATACTATACATAATATTGTAAATAAATTATTATCTAAATTATAAAAACAATTTAATTTTAATAAATATTAACCCCATGTATCTTAATTATATCAACCTATATAATTTTCCTATTACCAACCCCATACATTACTCTAATACCGACCCCATGTAATTTATAAGATCCAATAAAAATATATGAGTATTTTACTTTAAAATATGTGGTAAGTTATTTGTGTATCATTTATATATATATATATATATATATATATTTAGGATTCATAATTCCACTCGATTATATACATACTGATTAATAAATAATAATATACACAATTTTAATATTTTTTAATATTACTATAAAGTTTAAATTTAAATTTAATATTAATATTAAAACATACATTCAATTATAAATAAATGCCATACATTTTGTAATTAATTATATTTATGTATATCTATTATTTGGATTGGATATTTTAATACTAGAATTATATATACCACGATTATTTTAGTATGACGGTAAGGGGAAGGGGGTCGGTATTAGGCACATGTATCCAATTATCGACCCCCCTTGTTTATTCTTGTAAATATAATGATATAACAAAATTAAAAATAGCCAAATTATTCAATGCCATGGCATAATATGCATAATATAACAAAATTTCAAATAAATATATTTAATATTTAATAAGTTATTACAAATAATAATTTAGGAGTCGGTAATATGAGACCTATACTATATACTATAGATAACTGTATATATATATATATATATATATATATATATATACAGTACTGTATTTTATTAAGAATCGGGGTAAATATACGTAATACTCTAATATACATAATATAGGCATGCTATAGGACTACTGTAGGACATAATATTACATTAAATATTACGTTTAAGGGAATATTGCATAACCCATTAAAATCGCACCATTCAATGTATCTATATAGATATAGGAAATATATTATTCCGTATATGATGAACCGTGATCTTTGAATACCTTTTACTGTCAGGGAAATAACAATCTCGAAACAAGTAAGAATATGTATGTGTGATTTCAATAAATGAATATGATTATGATAACGTATGAACAAACACACATGCAGTGTCGTACACACATATATACACACAGCATGCGTTCAACAGGCACGTATGCTAAGCATTGCATGCTAAACGGGCACATACACACAACACCGTAGTGAACGCATTGTCAACACCACCGAGATGGGCTAGCACCGGTCAATACTCACACCGCTACGTCCATCGGAGACGCCTAGTGGTAGTTGTGGGTAGTAGTGGGTAGTGGTCTGGTGACCGGTCTCTCGGGTACATCTGGTCACGCGATAACGTCGCCATTACTATCATTGGGGCCCGTGTGTATATGCGTTAGTGAGCGTTACTCTCGATAGAAGGCGCTTTCGTCGACAGCAATGGCGGCTACGATATCGGTCACCTCTAATTGTGTTGACTGTCATCATCGTAACCTTCACTACTACTACTACTACTACTACTACTACTACTACTACTACTACTACTACTACTACTACTACTACTACTACTACTACTACTACTACTACTACTACTACTACTACTACTACTACTACTACTACTACTACTACTACTACTACTACTACTACTAGTACTACTACTACTACTAATACTACTACTACTACTACTACTACTACTACTACTACTACTACTACTACTACTACTACTACTACTACTACTACTACTACTACTACTACTACTACTACTACTACTACTACTACTACTACTACTACTACTACTACTACTACTACTACTACTACTACTACTACTACTACTACTACTACTACTACTACTACTACTACTACTACTACTACTACTACTACTACTACTACTACTACTACTACTACTACACTACTACTACTACTACTACTACTACTACTACTACTACTATACTACTACTACTACTACTACTAACTACTACTACTACTACTATACTACTACTACTACTACTACTACTACTACTACTACTACTACTACTACTACTACTACTACTACTACTACTACTACTACTACTACTACTACTAATACTACTACTACTACTACTACTACTACTACTACTACTACTACTACTACTACTACTACTACTACTACTACTACTACTACTACTACTACTACTACTACTACTACTACTACTACTACTACTACTACTACTACTACTACTACTACTACTACTACTACTACTACTACTACTACTACTACTACTACTACTACTACTACTACTACTACTACTACTACTACTACTACTACTACTACTACTACTACTACTACTACTACTACTACTACTACTACTACTACTACTACTACTACTACTACTACTACTACTACTACTACTACTACTACTACTACTACTACTACTACTACTACTACTACTACTACTACTACTACCTACTACTACTACTACTACTACTACTACTACTACTACTACTACTACTACTACTACTACTACTACTACTACTACTACTACTACTACTACTACTACTACTACTACTACTACTACTACTACTACTACTACTACTACTACTACTACTACTATATACTACTACTACTACTAATACTACAGAATCGGTTGACCATTAGCGAGCCTGTTACGTACAACATACGTGGTGTGGGGTGCCGCTAAATGGCGTCCACGGTTTGATTGATAAGTCGTGACGTAACCGGCACGCGCGCGCGAGAGAGATGATCACGTGATCACCGGAATAACACGTGACTGTGACGCTGGTGATGATGTCACGTGACTGGTTATCACGTGTGATGCCGCCATCGCCTAGTACTAGCCGAGAGAGAATATTACGTCCGTTACGATGATGTTGTTGACGAAGTGATGTACTGACTAATAGCACTATTACGTAATAGTAATCGTCTAATTCTAATAATAGGATTACGATTTACAATAATAATATATTATATATAATAATATATAATACATATAATAATATATGTATACGAAATATATATATATATATATATATATATGTATCGTGGTAGTATATATTTATACTATAGCATACTATATATATATATATACGTATACGTGAATATAAGTTACTACGTGAATGTATGCACAGCCTTATTAGAGGTAATATATCAATTAATGAAATAACAGTTAACGACTACAACAATCCGCCGCTAACTAAAATAACGTAATCCATTATTAACCGGATCGCGGTATTGTGTTCACGCCTAGGAATGTCGCCCTATTGTGTGGTAACCCATTGTGTTATTATCGTGTCATCGCTCTTACATAACATGTTACATAACAATACAAACGAACGCGCGTGTGAAAGCGCTATTGTCAGCTATCGCGCTAATGTGTAGCGCCGCTAGTCATCGTCCGATATAATTAATATCGCGACGATAACATCATTTCAGCGCGGCTCCAATGCTACCCTATAATAGCGAGAGCGACGACGGCCATTCTACGTTCTGTGTCGTATGCACAGAGCTAGAGATTAGCGACAGTTCGAGCCTTATCCGCGCATCTAGAACCCTTTATCTCGCGCGAACATGGTTTTCTGCTAGAGAAGCGCCTCTGGCGACTCTGTCGCCGACTAATACGCGCGCGATACATTTCTCAATAGGTGGAGCTACGCTACGTGAGAACGTGTTTTTCGATTTATACTTCTATAGAAGTCTATAGACTTAGTTTATAGACTTAGTTGATAGACTTCCTTCACGCCCCTGAGAAAATATATAGTTTTAGGTATACCAACAAGTTTAGTGTATCGATCTTGTATCTTGTATCCTGTACCTTGAAAATCGTTACTTGTATATTGTTATTATTATCTTGTACACAGTAATTTTCACATAGAAATTGTACCTAATGTTATCGTGTTCCAATTATCAGCATATATGATTATAGTGTATTCATTAAGTATAATTAAGTATAATTACATAATATATTGGAAGTATATTTAGAATTCCACTATAGTTCTGTATTTATCTGTAATGTATACAAGAATACAAGTATACACATACATGCACACACACACATATATATATATATATATATATATATAAACTGACTGTGTGGCTCAGTGGCTAAGGCGTCAGACACACAAGCAGTAGGACACGGGTTTGAGCCTTGTCCGGACCATTAATTAATTTTATAAAATGGGTCTTAAAATATTATTTAGAAGTGATCTTATATAATTGTGTATAAATAAATGATCGGCTCTCGTTAAAACCATGGATGCCTTAACATGAGAGCGGCTTCGAAGGGACATTAGAGCCATATATGGTTATAAGTGAAAACTTCATCTAAGTTCCTGGATGGGATGAAAGGACTCCACCAAATAAAAATAACAAAAAAAAATATATATATATATATATATATATATATATACTTTACTATTTTTCTCAAATAATAATCAGAAACATTTTTAGAACAAAAGTACTATATAATCTAATTTTATAGTAGCTATATTTTATAATTCTTATTGATATTATAAGTATACCACATTGTTTATCTGGTAATTTCGTATTTAGTATATTATTATTATTAATATATGTGTATTATTAATATTATTAAATTGCATTCTAAGCGACTGTATTCGTACTATATATAGTCGGCTATATAAAGTATAATATAGAAAATATATGTTATAAAGAGAAGTCTGCAGATATATCGATTAAGGTAATATAACTTTATATCGAATTGAATTCAATACAATTCGGTCATTACGTAATATAATCGATATATGTTCATACATAATTTTTTTTAGTCTTTACGCTCTGTTAATTGGATAGCCATGTGCATATTTATATTTTATAGTAGTTCATATTATAATTATAAGAACTGATGTAAGTGTATATAAGTATTAATTAACGTTCAGTACACATACACACACCAACACATCATCGTACGCATACACACACAAACTCTCACACACACACGCATACATACACACATATATATATATATATATATATATATATATATATATTACCCGGATGCTGTATATATTACAGCACACGCTAGCGCGCTCTGTGTACACTATACATGTGACTTGTACCAAATACATGACTCATACGACACCACTGTTCAGGCGGTCCGGAATCTATCTCCGCTGCTGACCATTGACTATTGGACAGTACGGCGTTGACTGTGGTACTTGAACACAATAGCAATCGGATTACATGAGAGGTTACGCGCCTCACGTGATATCGCAAAC
>OZ025241.1:40254573-40582073 GCA_964019155.1 Osedax fenrisi
CACATGTGTAATAATAACAGAATGATGATTATCATTCATAAAATCAAAAAATCGATTTCGATAATAATATAACAAATGTTAGGTATTGTATTGGGTCACTGTATGTATTATATATAATAATTCTATAGAATATGATTTATAATGCATTAATGGTGGTGTTATGTTTGTTAATAACTTAGTGTTCGTGTATCGTGCTATTGCTATAACACGTGTCACATATGTTTCAATGTATCGTATATATATATCGTATGATCATTTTGTATATATTCTTATGTATGTATATATATATATGCTTATGTATACGTGTCATACATAAAGTGTGTATAATGTACGTGTGTATGTATACTTACACGAATATATGATATGTTATGAGTATGTGTGTTTGTGATCAATCAAAACATGTATGATCTGTTAACAGGAAAAGGAATTCCGCCGAATGCACTATAGTCCCTGTCAACAAACCATCGCAAGATGCATGTACATAAGCACAAACATACAGTTACGCTCTATTGATACTTACTTGAACTGGACTAAATTACTTTATGAACTATCCTTAATAATATATATATACTGTGTTATAACATATTTCCAAGCAATTTTTGTATTATTACTATATATTATTTTTAATTATGGATGTCGCTATAACTATTTATTAAAAATTGAATTGGATTAGTATGTCTTAGTGACATCGAGAAGGAGGGTTCTACTTTCATAAAACACCAATTATACACACATAATTAAAGCGGTCTATTGTTAATTGTATATAATATATATGTATACATTCAACTCTCGTTATATCAGAGTATCTATATCTCAGAAAACCTATAGTATATATATATATATATATATATACTTCTAAGATATATCTTAGACATATCAGCATAGAAATATTGATTTTTTTATATAATATATAAAAATAATAATAATAATAAATATTTATTAGAAGAAAGTTGTAAATTTTGTTGTATTAAAAGTATATAAATTAATTATATTGTTATTTCCTCTAAAAAATCATATAAATTTATATATCACGAATGTATATATATATTGTATTATCAATAGGTGTGCTTACGCATATATAATGTCAATATAAAATATAAACCCATGTATTGTATTTTAATAGGTCAACATTATCATAATAATGATTATCCCGCGAGGCTGATCCGAATATTTACACGTTTTAGCGCGAGAATCTCGTTCTATTTATAGCCGCGGCCACTAATTAGCGTATCACCGCCGCCTGCACAACTGTTGTATAGAGGGCGCGGCGTTAAATTGGCTTCGTCAATTCGGACCCCTGGCGTACGTAGCGCGGAGAAAGAGAAACGGATACTCGCTAATTGATACCCGCCGAACCGTTAACACTGGTGAATCGTTCAATGTCAGAGGTACTCCACGCTAGTATTTGCTCGCGGGCAGGTGTTCAAATGTTGTCGACTTGTGTTCAACCGGTGTTCGAATAGTATTCACTCGGTAAACTTTTGTGTTATTCAGTCGGTGTTAAATTAGTGTTTTATTTGTGTTCAACTGGTGTAATACTTGTGTTAAATTAGTGTAATAGTTGTGTTCAATAGGTGTTAAATATGTATAAGGCTGATATTCAACTGATTTACTATTAGTAATTAATTAATATTCAACTGATGGTTAAGTATTATATAACTAATAAATAAATAATAAATAACTGGTGTCAACTAGTATTCAATTGGTTTCAACTGACGTACGAATTTTCACGTGATATTCCCTGATTATGATACAGTATTATGCTATTATTATATTACTCACATATATTATTATTTGTTATTGTTCGATTATAACTATATATATCATAAATTATGTACATCTTGTTTCTTATAGTACTCTTGTCTTACGTGTATTTAATTATATTCATAGCATGCATGTACGGTAATATGGTCATGTGTGCACATATGACCGTTAATTCTTCCATATTACGGTTTTCTAAGATAGAAATATATTTTACACCCATAAAATCTTTTTGGACTAATATACCAAAATATGTAGCCGATAAAGGCCATTCGGGCATGCCATGTGTTCATGTTGTGAGTAGATATTTACCGCACATGAGATTGGAACTATTTGATTCATTATTTAATTTAATGTAATTATATATTATTATAGTTATGTTATTATTATATTTATTTTGTACTTGTTCTTTAATTTTTATATATTTGTGTATGGAATGATTTTTCGAAAGCATATTGATATTAAAGGGTTATTTGTTTTACTCATTATATAACCATATTGTATTGTACAAATATGCCATATGTGTTAATTATTTATTTATATTATTTTAGTAAAATAAATATTATTCATTCAGTATATAATATTTATGGTGTAGCTTGTGTTCGATTTGTGTAAAAATAGTATTCAATTGGTGATCTACTTATGTTTAATTGGAGTTCAACTTTTCTAAAACTTGTGTTCAGCTCGTGTTGGCTGGATATATTCGCCAATAATTATCCATTACTTATCTATTTGGAATACAATGCTAAAAGTTCACACATTACATATTAGTAGTAGATAGTATGTAGTAGTCAGTATGTATTAGTTGTATATTGATATTACTTATATTATAATAAAAATATACTTGACGATGCATCTACTAAACCATGCTTTAAAATAAACGCAATGTAATATTAATACAAATTGGTTTTTCCTTTTAGTTTAAATATATATATTCATTGATGTAATTTTATTTATACAATTTTAATTATTGAAATACAGACTAAATATATAATTAGAATCAATACTAAACCTATATTATAGATATAACGCCTGAATAGCCCGAAATCACTGCTATACTGTAATACATCCAGGTAATAAGGATATGTCTTTGAAGAATCTTAAGTTATTTTGACAATTATATATATATATATTATAACACATGTGTAGTTCAGTTGATGAAGGCGTCAGACAGTAGGAAACGAGATTATGAGGTTATGGGCAGCCTCTTCCTTATGACGGATACAGTGTCCATCACTTATACTTATACTTAGACGACGGGTAGCTATTATGTTAGTACTTTTTGGCATATCATTATATAGTTTATTATTGGACCATTTATCTTTCCAAGACACATTTAAAACCATGTGAAGAAGTTTGGTGTAGAATCCATTAATTCTTTTTTCCAGCAATTTGTTGATAGTCCAGTATTCGATTCCATATAATAAAATGGTTTCTATGGTAACCTTGAAAATTCTTATCTTCTGTGTTTAAAGTAGATTTGATTTCCAGAGCTTTTTCATTTTGTGGCACGCTTTCCAGGCAAGTTCTTTACGGAATTCAAAATCCTTAAAAATCTTTAAAAATCCCTTAAGTGCGCTGCTCATCAATGATACAATATATTTTAATTTATCAACTATTGTAATTTATGAATTTAAGGTATACGTACCTTATAGTGCATATATTGACCGATTTGTTTGCGCGAAAGCCATGATCTTAGTCTTTTCTGAGTTTATCTAAAGTCCAATTTCTGAAGCATTCATTTCTAATCTGGAAAGCAATTATTGTGCTTGCTGAATTTCTTCTGCTATTAGAGCTATATATTCGGCATAACTTAAGTCAGAGATAGCTACTGCAGGTTTTCTGCGACTTTGTTTCCTAATTAGTTGGAAACCTATAGGTACTATAGTACCACTTCATTAGCATGTATAGCCATTATCATTGCATAGTCAAGCACTATGACGAATAAGAAAGGTACTAATGTGTCGACCTGTGTACTCCTTTAGATATTTGAAACTCTTTGGTTTCGCCATCGGGGTTAATTACTTTTGCACATGTATCTGCATGTAAAACCGATATCATATATATTATTGATCTAAGTATGCCATAAGCAACTAGAATCTTGAACATACAACTTATGTTAATGCTATCAAATTCTTTCCTAAATTCAACAAAAGTGATTATTGCCTTCAGATTGTGAGATTTTATCCCTTCTATCAATCTTCGTAGAGCAAGAATGTGAGTTGTTGTTGATCTCCCAGGCCTTAATCCATTTTGATTAATTCGAAGAAGATGGTTGATGAATGGCTGAATTCTATTAAGATTTAATAATTTTGTTTGTAAATAATACCTATATGTATAGCATATGTACACGTCAATGTTATCTGTTAAACATGTATTCTATATATCACCTGCATGCAGTCACAATATTTTTAATTAAAGCATTGTAGATTCTTCTGTGTATATACAGGATAACCTCTAAACCCTTTATAGTATAGTATATAATGTAAGCATCTTGTACGCATGCCCATACACAAACACACATACAAACGCACACATACACACATAAACACACACACGTGTATATGATATATCGTCATACTGAGTAAACATGCGCATAGCCACGTATACGTGTAGTACTGTCATCAATCTCTATAAAGATTATGTGAAGAGCTTACGTATATCTATATATACATGTGTGTGTGTATATACACATGGGTTATATTACGTAATTCTTATAGTGTATATAACGGTGTGATGGTGTGATAACCGACCAGCGCGTGTGTGTGTAATGTAATATCTCTGTTATAATACTACTGTTCTTCACTGTAATATATCTCACCTGCAGATGAATATATATATATATATATATGTGTGCATGAACCTATTATGATACCTGCGACACGTTGTATTATTACTCTCGTTATTTATGAAATTAATAAATTATATAATGACGATTAATGAATGCGGCGGGCATTTCTCACCTCTATAATACACGAGCGCGCCCGTGCGTATGCGTAGTGGTAGTGATGTGCGTAGTGGTAGTGCTATGTGTAGTGCTGCGCGTAGTGGTAAGCGCGTATAACAGGTGTTACAGTCATCGAATACATGAATCATCGCTATAGCGAGAGAATTACATAAAAAATCTATTTAATATTAATATCGTAGATTAATTAGGGGGACTTCGAGGTGTGTGCGTGTTTTGTATCGTATGCTGTATCGTTACATAACTGCGATACTACTAAATGTAATACACTATTATTAATGTATGAGGCATTACCCATACACGTAGTAGGGCACGGTTTAAACCCCGTCCGGAATCAAAAAATTGGTATTGAAATAGTATTCAGAATCATGTAAATATGAACAATGTTCAATGAACATGTCTATTATATAGTGAATAATATATACTGAATATGCGGTATACGAATAAATATAACAAATACATAGAATACTATATAATTTTATATGAAAATCAGTTCAGGTAAAAATATGGATACCTTAACACGATTGTAGCTTGGACGGGAATTTAAAGGAATATGGTTCTAAGTATGTTCAGGTATTAGATATGAAAGATCTCCAACAAAATTAAATAGCAATAATAACAATTATATATATATATATATTGTTATTGTTATTGTTATTTTTATTTGGTGGAGTCCTTTCATCCCATCCAGGAACTTAGATGAAGTGTTAACTTATAACCATATATGGCTCTAATGTCCCTTCGAAGCCGCTCTCATGTTAAGGCATCCATGGTTTTAACGAGAGCCGATCATTTATTTATACACAATTATATAAGATCACTTCTAAATAATATTTTAAGACCCATTTTATAAAATTAATTAATGGTCCGGACGAGGGTCGAACCCGTGTCCTACTGCTTGTGTGTCTGACGCCTTAACCACTGAGCCACACAGGCAGTATATATATATATATATATATATATAGAAGGATAGGGTGAATGAGGTATTAATAGAATGCGAGAGAGAGAGAGGTCGTATAGGGAGTGTTAGGTATACCTATAGTGATTATTATAAGAGCAGGAATATATACAGTAAAAGGGAAACGGAGAGAGAGAGAGAGAAATATAGGTATATATAGTGATATAGAATATAGATGAAGAGAGAAATAGCTTATGAATAGGTGTATTATCCGGACCAGAATATCAGTAACCGTGACTATAGAGGGCGCTATTAGTCATCGTATAAGATAACCATTACGAATATATCGTATCTCTATTACTATAGCTTCATACATGTATATGATACTGCTGATGGAACGTTCATTGATGGACTACCGTAATAATACGTGATCTTCCCTCACGTGGTTCCGGTTACATAACGAACAGTGGCTCCACCACCGGTGGAATAAGACGTAGCGATAGTGGCTCCTCTAGTGGTGGTGGTAGCTCTATTAACACGCCAGCCAGTCACCAGGGTATCGCTGTCTACACACACGCGCGCTCTCTCGCTAGGATCGATATTAGTGCAGGCCTATTATCATCATCCGCCGCCGCCTCGTCATAGTTATTATTACTATTATTAGTGGCTGACGGTGGTGGCGCTACTAGTTGTCGCTACGATGACGAGGCGGGGGAGGCGGGAGAATATCATCTGTTTATCTGTTTATGTTATTAAGCGGATTGCTGAGATCATACTGTATCGAATAGACTCATTATTATTCCATCATAAATGTATACATACACAATGTATCATGCATATATACACATACACACAGACATATACATACACGCATATACACGTATTCATGCAATACATAGCATGCATACATATACGTGTAATACATTGATGTGGTATTATACATATATATATATGAAGATTCTGTAATGACATATTGATATGATGACATATACATATTATTAATGGTGCGGCGATGCTACTGTTATCTATGAGCTATTGTTTACGCTCGAGTTAGGTGCATTAACCTATTGTTTATTGTTAAGTAATACACCGGTTATTAATGACACTAGAATGCCATCATCGTTGTCGTCTAAGTGAGAACATTCCTAATTGTGGAAACTTGATATGTGTATACGACAGGGATAAGTTGGCTATACGATATCGCATAAACAATGGAATAACTTCATTGTCTCTGTGCATAACTTCATTGTCATCATATTAGTAGTAGTAGTAGTAAGTAGTAGTAGTAGTAGTAGTAGTAGTAGTAGTTGTAGTAGTAGTAGTAGTAGTAGTAGTAGTAGTAGTAGTAGTAGTAGTAGTAGTAGTATTAGTAGTAGTAGTAGTAGTAGTAGTAGTAGTAGTAGTAGTAGTAGTAGTAGTAGTAGTAGTAATAGTAGTAGTAGTAGTAGTAGTAGTAGTAGTAGTAGTAGTAGTAGTAGTAGTAGTAGTAGTAGTAGTAGTAGTAGTAGTAGTAGTAGTAGTAGTAGTAGTAGTAGTAGTAGTAGTAGTAGTAGTAGTAGTAGTAGTAGTAGTAGTAGTAGTAGTAGTAGTAGTAGTAGTAGTAGTAGTAGTAGTAGTAGTAGTAGTAGTAGTAGTAGTAGTAGTAGTAGTAGTAGTAGTAGTAGTATTATTAGTATTAGTAGTAGTAGTAGTAGTAGTAGTAGTAGTAGTAGTAGTAGTAGTAGTAGTAGTAGTAGTAGTAGTAGTAGTAGTAGTAGTAGTAGTAGTAGTAGTAGTAGTAGTAGTAGTAGTAGTAGTAGTAGTAGTAGTAGTAGTAGTAGTAGTAGTAGTAGTAGTAGTAGTAGTAGTAGTAGTAGTAGTAGTAGTAGTAGTAGTAGTAGTAGTATTAGTAGTAGTAGTAGTAGTAGTAGTAGTAGTAGTAGTAGTGTACTACTATTACTATCGTAGTGGTTGTATAAATCATATTAACCGCGGGAGAGGGCGGGAGGTGTGCAGTAGACCGTGAAGGATGCCAGTAGATATGCTATACAAATACTAACTAACAAGTATTATATGGATAGTAGTCGCAGATTAGTTACGTAACAATATTTATCTAGCTATTGTTACCCTTTTGTTACCACTTTGTTACCCTATTGTTTAGTGTAGATATATATGTATACAAGGCTATTTCGTCACTTCCTATAACGAACCAGTGCAATGCATGTACACGGTGATTATATTAAAACACGACCTTAAAGTTAGTATAACGGTATACTATTAGTTACACTATAGGTATGCATGTGTATACAGCGACCTATGAGGTTTATTAGTGAGAGTTATAATCCCTTCTCTAATCTCTCTCGCTCTCACACACACACATCTATACACATCGATAGACGCATGCATACTATAGTATACAGTGTATAGTACATTCTAGGTATACACTACAGTACGTCACACACACTACACACTATAGGTACAGACTAACTCACTGCACGTAACGTGGTTGTAAATATATTTTAATAACTTTTTAGTTAAAAAATAGGCCATAAATCTCTTCAATTTACGTGATTTGTTTTAATGGTGCACGACGTGCAGTTCTCAATTCTATAATATAATATATTATATACATTGCCCATCGAATGTGCAACCCTCGATATCCAGCCATATCCCCGATTAATCGCCATTATGTGACGTACTAGTACATCATCACTATATAATGCTTATCTATTATATTCAGTATACCTTATTATGCAATTTCGCCGTAGTATAGGTGTTATATAATAGTACTAATTAACCCCATTTACCACCCACTAGGTCGCGTCCATATTGTAGGTTATAATGTAAAACACATATATCAAAATGAAATCATATATATATATATATATATATATAATGAATATCCAAGTGTTATATGTTACATCATATCTATGATATAACCCTCGGTTATTAACATAACATTAAATACGATGTTTTACATTTAAATAATCCGAGATGTAACATTGTACACGTATACCGACATGTATACTACACACACTCACGCGCACACCCACAGTGTCACCCACACATGCACAGCGTCACCCACACAATGTCACCCACACCCACACATGTCACACATCTTACCACATGTCTACTTCGTTATGAAACTTTAACCTCGATTCTAAACTCGTAATAGATAATCATTATATTACCCCCTTTGGAGTAATAAAAACAATACACGACGTATGATATACGTCGTATGTTTGTAGAGGATGTTATATCATCGTAGATAATTCATAATCAATTGAAATGTATTCAAATCCGTGTAAAAAAACGTTCATTGTGGATATTGTGTTTGATTTTAAACAATCTCATGACATTATCATGTCGCTACAATTGTATATATATATATATATATATATATATATATATAATTGTAAATAATCCACGATGACCTACAATTGCTAGAAATATATGTCATTTATTTTATTATTATAAGGAATATAAGTAATCAATCTTTTAAGAAACCTGAAAAAAATAGAAAAATAACAAATATTATTAAGAATTTAAATTATAATTTATAATGTATACTTTATAAGCTAAGGTATACCTTATACGGTAAGATAATAATTTATTTATACACTCGTTATATTTTAAAATCTCACAAGTATTGAGAATATTAAAAAAATATATAAATTAATTAAATGTTCAACAACAAAATTCGTAAACTCTTCTTGAATTCATGATGACTCCTAATAAGGCGTAATATCTTGGGAATAGAATTGCATAAGGTGCAGCCCAACCGAACGATCTTTTCCCAATTCTCATCAGATGTATCTTCGATACTGAAAACAAATTAGAATATTATAATAATAATGTGTCTATAGACATGGTATACCCTATATTGAATTTTATAAGGTTGAATATATATATATTATAGTATATCTAAATACTCCATTGGGGATATTTCTAGTTCTAGGAGATATTGTCGGGGTATACTAATAACATTAATATGTTGTTATAACTAAATGCTATGTCTATAGGGACGAGTGATAAGCTAGCATGCTGTACAGTGCACTGTAATAATCGTTGTACAACCACGCCGTAATGAGGTGATTGTTAAATCTAGTGATTAAGTGATTAAGATTCTCAAGGTCATGTGCTAGCTGCACGAGAGAACATAGTACCCGTAAAGGCTACCGTAATAACGGCCATTTCTATTACACGCGCACACTTACACGCGCACACTTACACGCATACAAGCGGGCATACATATCAACACGATATATGCGCCGCACGTCATATATATATATATGTGTGTGTGTGTGTGTGTGTGTGTGTGACGTGTGTGTGTGTGTATACACACCGCAGAGAGAGTGGGGATCAATTCATCAATAATAGAAATCTTGTCTATTACTAACAGACATTATGCAATCATTATGCAATCTACTCTTTGTCAGTATAATATCTCTCTATATATGTGAATATTATATATATATATATATATATATATATAATATTCATATGTTGACAATTAGATATGATTATATTATAGTATATTATATTTTATATTTAAATAGTTATGGTATCAAATGTACGTATATTATATTATGTATACTTATATGTAGACTATCGATATACCAAGAAATATATATATATATATATATATATATATATATATATATATATATATATATGTTATAACACTGGCATCGTAGAACAATAAGAAGATGATGATGATGATGGCATTTTTAAGTAAAACGAGGCCTTTTTCGCAGATTGATGACGACGATGGCAATATTAATCTATGGTGTGTGTGTGAGTGTGTGTGTGTGTGTGTGTTTAATTGATTTCTATATATGTGTATGTGGTGTCGCATGCGTCGAAATAAACTATTATGTATGCGTGCGCTTATGCGTGTGTGTGACGTGCATTATATATATCACATATATGAGTAATTTTAGGTTATATATGTGTGTTTGTGTGTGTGTGTTGAAATGTATTTACACACATAACACACGAAAATGTACAGATATATACACATACATATGCATCCATTGACACACACACACAACTACAATAACTCACGAACATACATACATATACACACAAACGTGCACACACATACACACACACATACACACTAATGAGTGCACACACAAACCATCGATGTAAACCTGAAACCGAAGTTTCACCTACGCACATACGAACACATACCTGACGTATGTACGCACGATGAGCGCATGCAATGTACGGGGTTAAAACACATGTAATCTAGCGGATGTTATCACTTTGTTATCACGTGTAGCATGTTGTGCATGGCTATACACGTAACAATACGAGTAATAAACAATTGTTATTATTACATTGTTTTTTATATCAAATTCACGTCTAGAATGATAATCTAAACAAATTACCGAATTAATAATTAATATAAATATATATATATATATATATATATGAGTATGTGTTCGTGTATGAGTCGTGTGATTTAATCTAAGGATGTATACGTTATATATAATGTAAAATATGTACTCGAATATGGAGGGGGAGATGTTGTAAGATTATATAACGGGTGATTCGGAGGGGTGGCGGGTATGTTAATATATTAATGTATACGCCTATTGGCTGAATAATGTGGCTAGTAAAACAATAGTTGTATTGTTACAGAAGCGACAGTGGTGGTGGTAGGTGATAACTGCAAGATTTATTGTTTTATAATATGTACACAGGACGCGAGTTTATCTTCAACACGTAAGAATACACATCATTTATATACACGATTACTATATATATATATATAAACATTTTATAAATTTATATAAAATATAGATATAAACGATATTATATAAAATAAATAAATGTTCTTTGGTAGTATATATATATTGTGATTTTGTCACCTTGTCACCACAATTATTCTCGTGCGTGTAAATTTAATAATGCTACCGCCTCTTATAAAAATAAATTCTATTTGCATTTATAACGCCTATATTGTAACTGCAGTGGTGTGATTCCGTCAGTGTATGGGTATATATATATATATATATATATATATATATATATATATATATATATGTATATGTCTATATATATTAATATGTATATGTATATATATATATATATATATATATATATATATATATATACATATATGTATATATATGTATATAAATATATATGTGTAACTGTATACAGTACATAGACTTACATAATATATGATGTAATAACTTGTTATATATATATAACTTATAAGTGTAAAACACTATAGTGTGCATGCATGACTCTTTTATTATATTTTTATAATTACAAAAGTATGTATGCATGCATGTATGTATGCGTTCTGTCCAAATGGGTATATACGTTTATATATACATCGATTACTATTAATTAATAACAAAGTACGGACTACTATATCGAATGTGTTTACGACACATCTAAGATGTGTATTACGTGATACACGTGACATTAGATAACACGTACACACATACGTATACACAACCGCCTACAGCACCGCCTCACTCGACACCTAAACGCGCGACCGTGAGCGATGTCGAAGGCGCGCGCGTCTAACTCTTCCGTGCACATGCGTCGACGACGACAAACCACTTACTGGCACCTCTCTCCCTGCACCAGCCATCTCGTCGCCGTTTTATCATCTAATCTGCTAGTACACGCACTTGAAAGGCGCCGTATTAGGTAAATATTTACCGTCACTGATGCCTGAGCTGACCGGAGCGATATTCCTCCCGCGGGAAGACTGGCGACGACGACGTCGTGCTGTAGCATCATCCCGACGGGATAGGTGTAAAACGACCGCCCTACACCTGGGACCTACCTTTTAGTGGCGCAGAGATAAGCGTGCGCGCGGCGTAAACCGAGAGCGCGACCTCCTGCTTTGTTTACGTCGAACGCGGTGAATCTGCGCGGTGGAACGTTGACGGACAGCTGTCAAATTGACGCCCTAGCCGTTGATTGGCGCACACTTTAGGTGTGTTGTTAGCCAATTGTGTGTTTGATAACGCACGCTATGGTGCGAACTTCGTATTCGGAGTCGGTCATTATTGTTTGATATCGAGTTACTAGAACTCGTGCCTGTGTGTATATATATAATTATGCAGAATCCATTTCTGTCTAGGACTAGCGATTATTCGATGCATTCTATATTGGGTCATAGTCTTCAGCCCGGAGCTGTAGTAGAAGACACGCATGCTGATGACCCTCAAGTCGAATTGGAAAGTAGACCTCTTTGGGAGGAGTTCCATAATTTTGGTACCGAAATGGTGATTACAAAATCCGGAAGGTTAATACCTACAATATAATATAATAGTTACGCTATAAATTATACATATTATATAAATATAATATTATATAAACTAATAATTAAATATATATAGATTTATTCAATTTATTTATTTATCTTTATTTAATTTATATTTATTATATTAATTTATTATATAGTTTTATTAAAATATATATATTACTATACATATATTCAATACTTACAAATTTTCATTATTATATCAGCCCAGCCAAATATAATATTGTATTAATACTTAAATATCTTTATATTTATTTTATTGATGTATATATGAATATTTTATTTATATTCATTACATTAATTTATTATATAGTTTTATTAAAATATATATATTACTATACATATATCAATACTTACAAATTGTCATTATTATAACATCCAAGCCAAATTTAATTTAATATAAACAACTAATAAATATATGCATATATATATATTGCTGATATTTACATAAATAATACGTATATATTTTTTTAAGTTTATATTATAATTACATATGATGTCATAAACATATATATATATATCAATATTATGTAATATTTACATTTAAATTATGTATTTAAGTGAATATATTTAAAAAATAGATGTAACTGAATTTGAATATTCTGATTTAATTGTGGTACCATATAACACCTTCAATACTACATTTAAATAATTAGATAAATAAAAATATTATTTAAAAACTTCCTATATAATAAATTATAATATTAAAATAGCATATTATTTAACGGTTTAATTTAATATAATATAATTATATCCTATAAGTATTCTTATATACACATGCATTTGTATTTAAATTATATATAAATAATTTGAATAACTTCTACATGTATTAATTTATGTATTTGTTTTTAATATACATATTGACATGCTATTCGTAATAGATCTATAATCTATAACTTTATTTATTAAAAAAAAAAAGTGTTCAGTATTCTTTATAAATTTAATATTAATATTAATTTTAATTTAAATGATGTTATATTAAACTATACACAAAATGATATATATTATAAAATAATATGCCATATTTTACAGGTAAAGTGTTATATGAATTACATTTGTAATTACTTTTAATTAAATGTGTTTACTTTTTATATTAAATGCAATAATTTCGTAAATAAATTTGTCCATGAATTATTTTTTTTAAATATTATGTAATACTTGTATACACATAAATTAAATTACACATATTATAATGAATTTTCAATATATTATTTCAAGTGATTTATTTTGATTTTATTTAACAATTTCATTTTATTTAAAAATCGATAATATCCAAAATAATGCATAAAATAAAGTTTCCTTAACTTCACAACTTGTGAAAATCAATATATAAAAAATAGCAGAATGATTAACCTAGCATAGTTTTATTTGTGTTTACTTGATAAATGTATTTAAAATAAAGAATATTACACAATTTAAGTTTTTATAATATATCTTTTAATTTAAATAATATCAAATTTATTATTATTTATTTTTCAAATATTATTTTTTGTTATGTAATATATTATAAAAAAAAGTCCAGTATATTATTGACATTCAAAGTATTTGTCAACATTGTTTACTGGGTATACAATAATAATAATAAAATAAAATACACATATATATAACATATTATATTTATATATGGAACAATATAGGAATTTTACATCCTGTATATATATATATATATATATATTCTTTAAAATTAGATATATATAATTTTAATATTAAAATTAGATAGATTTATTTATTCTGTAGAATACAATTTTTTATTTGACAAAATAATTACATGTAATATAATTATATTTAACAATAATATCTCAATATAATAACTAAGTAAACATTATCTTATATTTAATACTTATTCAAAATAATCATAAATTATTATACAAAATATATAAGTTATATATTTATATACATAAATTTGTTATACTAAATCATAATATATAAATATATATATATATATATATATATATATATATTATAATTATGTTTTTATTTTTTTATAATAAATTATTATTGAAATATTACTAAAATTTAATTATAATTAGTTCATTATTTTACCTTTTACCTATATGTATATGATATCATATATGATTTTCCTAATTAGACTAAACTATATTATTATTTCTTGTTCTGTATATATATATATATATATATATATTGTAATCACTGACATTTATATATAAAGTACTTGTCATTTTTACATAAACATATATCATTTAACCTCATTTTATGATCATATATGAATGTATACATATGTAATACATATGCAATACACACTCACACACACACACACACACACACACACACACACACACACATATATATATATAGAAATATTAATAACTCTTAATAAATCTAAGTACAATTTTATATAATTTAAAATATTAAATACATGTATATAGTTTTATCATTTAAATATTTTTGTGATTTTTGATTCAAATGAAAACATTAAAATCTTTATTTATAAGTAAATATTAGTTTGTTAAATTTTTTAATAATTATATTTTTTTCATTTTGTTCCGTTTCTTGTTGTAAATTTTTTTTAAATAATTATCTGTAATATTATTAGTCATCTGTAATTTGACAGGAATGTGGCGACATTGCATGTCTTTGAATGATGATTGATTTTTTTAATATTTTAAATTTTATAACATAATTTTAATATTTTTTATTTTACACCTATTTATAATAATGTACTCTATTAACAATTTAACAATTTCTCTATAATACAATTTTATTAAGTTATATATTTTTACTAATATATATATTAATATATTTTAATATTCTACGCTTATATGTATATATTATTATTTTATTAACTTATATTATTATTTATATATATATTACTTATATTATTAATGTAATGGATTGAAATAAAATGATAAATTATAATTTCAATAACAGTATTTTATTATTTGTATTAATTTATATATATTTCTATTTTATTGTTCCATTTATTAATTATATACAAAGAATTCTAACACATGAATCATTATTATTATATTATTACTATTTACTAATATTTCAATTTGTACATGAACATATTGGAGATATCGGCCAAATAAAGCATTAAACTGGTATTCCATATATGGACGTTTGATAATCGTATTATGTCTGTGTATACACACACATACACATACATACATATATATATACACACGCATACACACACACACATATATATTAATAATATTTTTACTTTTATTTTAATACATTTTTTAATGTATACATATAATACAAATAAGTGTTATATATACATATATAATAACGTTATGTTTACATTCATCTAATAATTTCATATATATTCATGTATATTGCATATATGTATATTAATGTGTAAGATAGAATACTTGTTTGCTCGATTAGTTAACTGTTTAGCTAATTGGCCGAAAGCAGACTAAGCGGCGCCAGTGAGGTTTACACACCTCGGACTGGCATTGCGGACAAACAGTGTTGCATTGTGGTCGCGGCGCCGCCATACACTTCACGTAATCCGACTGTTTGTCTGGTGAGATATTAGAAACACATTCGTGGCGACACACTCAACCGGATTAACGAACGCGAACGCACGAACCTAAGCGCGCATAGGCGCGAACATACCCGAGCACACGTGCACGCTCAATGCGCGTATTAAGCGACGGGTTAACAAAGAACGTTACGCAATATAAGTTTTGGTTCGCGCGCGAGACCGTTATGCTTAGGTGTTAAGGCGTTTTTAATGTTAGAATGCCGGATTACGCGTTATTATTACGCGATATTAATACTCAGGCGTACTCGGATACAACTAATCAAGTACCCTACAGCTAATCTACTTAATGTTGAAATCTTTCACTTAGAAATTATAATGATTTGCTCATTTCATGTATTTTCTCTCTCTTTATATATATATATATATATATATATATGGGTATACAAATATAGTAAATATAATTATTTGAATATTGAATTTTGAAAATAACAACATTATTTATAAATGATTTATTTTTAAAGATTACTTTAGTTTAATCTATAGTTATCAATATTATACTAACATAATATACATTAACAGTTTAATGTAATTTGACATATATGTATACTATCATGATTATGTCATATTATTTAAAACTATTATTTATAACTACTTTAAATAAATCATATAATAAATAAATTACATATTATTAATATAAACATAATGAGTCAATAAAATCTTTTAATGTGGTGTCATTTAATAGTTTTTTTAAATATTTCAACATTGTTACTATGTTTATTATCTATAGGTATATATATATATATATATGTGTGTGTGTGTGTGTCTGTGTGTGTGTGTTTATAAGCATTTGAACAATGTGGGATTCAATATAATTAACCACCTATTGGACATGATACTTAAGTATATATAACAATTGTTATTTAGCAAATTTGATAATATGTATGATAACATTACATATTTCTTACATAGATATAACTTAATTCCCCATTTATTTATTTTATTATATTTTTTTTGTGTGGACAAGTTAGCGTATTATGTTAGATTCAGCATATTTTGTAAAGTGTATATATACAATTTTTTATAAGGAGGTTATTTTATAATAAAATATACAATTCCAGCTAATTAATCATATTTATTTCTTATAAAGAGGTTTTATTATAAGTAAGTTTCTTATAGAGATTATGTAATATATATATATATATATATATATATATATTATTTATTATCTATTAAAATAGAAAACTCGATAACTATAACTTATAAGATAATATACTTATAGAGATATTTATTTATTGTATTTATAAAGCCATTACTAAAATTATATATAATGTATTCCATTGACAATTAGTATTATTAAATTGTAATATTATGAGTAATATATATATATATATATATATATATATATATATATATATATTAATTATTTACTTACAATGTTTAATAATTTCGATCCATAAATAACAATGGTATTTTTATATATGTAATATAATATTGTTCTTACATATATATGCTATATATTATCATATGATCAAATATATATTTAAAATTATAAATAATTATTGCTATTAATAATATTTCATATTTTAATTTATATATTTTATATATATATATATATATATATATATTTGTTTTTAGTAATTTATTAAAATGTTAAAATTAAATAAAAAATAAAATTCTATATTAAAAACGATTATAAAATATGTTATATTAATACTATAATATTAAGTATACTATCTATATGTATCGATATATAACTTTCTAGAATTACTTTACAAAAATGTATTACCAGAAAGTAATTATATCACATTTGAGAGATATATATATATATATATATATATATATAAATATATATATATATATATAAATATATATATATATAAATATATATATATATATATATATATATTGTACTTCTATAATAATAATAATATTATGTATTATATATAATATATTGTATATTTAATTTATTATTTATTTATTTATCATTAAATCCTAATTAGTAAAAGGTGTTATACTGAATGAATGAATATTAATAACATATTATTGTAACAATTATTAAATATTCTAGAAATAACAATATTACAATTTGTATATACACACACATATATATATATATATATACATATATATTTACATGTATATATAAAACATTTATATTATATTTGATAATTAATGAAATATACATATATGTATACATACATACACAGTTTATTATATACTTAACATATAAATATATATATATATTACTAAATCATATTATTTACTAATTTGAAATAAATAGGTAAAATGAATATAAAATGTTATAAAAAAATATGATGATATTATATTGTTACCATGATAAATGACAATAAATGTTTCAGTATAGTACATATAGGCTAAATTTATATATCAGTTTCCTAGAAGATGAAAAGGGACCACCAAGTGATGGTGTTTATAATACCGATATCGTATATCATTAAGAAAACACTGATAAAAGATATCAGTAGCCTATAGGCGTGGCTTAGGAAAATGTGGGGGCGTGTTTATGTAACTGACTGCAACAGACTCGCAAGAGTTCTCTTGGGATGGTTTAATCTCTCTGTTAGCATCCTGACTTGGTTTGGTATATCATCACATTCTGTCTAATTAGTGGGGCCTATTAGGGTATTGAGATCACATCAAATAGAAGCGGTGGCAACGGGTGTTCCCAAAGTGATGATACAAAGGACACACATTTAGCCAACATTTCAATATGTGAATTCATCACTTAACATTTTATTTATTACATTATAATTAGTTATCTATTAGACATGGGACTGTTATTTAAATAAAACTCAATACAATATAATAAAATACAATTTATTATATTAGATTGCTTGTTATATATATATATATATATATATATATATTATGTATAATATCATTATTATTTTAATTTAATAATTTTATGAATGTAATATCTCTTCTATAGGAGGATGTTCCCACCCTATAAAGTAAGAGTTAGCGGATTGGATAAAAAGTCGAAATACATACTTTTAATGGATCTAGTAGCGATTGATGATTGTAGATATAAATTTCATAATTCAAGATGGATGGTGGCAGGTAAGAAACATGTAAATATATTAATAAAATAACATGCAGTTATTTAATAATACATCATAATTGTTACAATATAGTGTATGATATATCGTATAGTTAATAAATTCATTACATTAAATTATACTTTAATTATAGAACAAACTTATATTGTGCCTAACAGGTTTATGACTCCTGGAAATAAAATTTTATAATTTATGTTGGAAACTTTAAATTTTATGAAAGTTATTCACATATATATGTTTATAATTGATTGGATATTATTTCATTTCTATAATAATAGTGTACATAAAATATAAATTACAACCACAATATTTTCACCAACCAAATGTTATCAAAAACCAATTTTATGTGAACATATTTAAATTATAATTATATCTAGATTATATATATGATTTGTTGTATTTGTATATATATGTATATTTTAATATTAATATAGGATATTAATATGCACTACCTACTAATTATAAAGTATATATTATCATATATGATATTTTTTCTGAAGTTGATTTTTTATTAAAATGTGTCTATAATATTTGATTCTAGTTTTTAAATTAGTACAATTTAATATAACGTACTCTAGTAATCCTATTTATTAATATATAATTTACAGGTAAAGCTGATCCAGAGATGCCACGTAGAATGTATATACACCCAGATAGTCCTTCAAGTGGGGAACATTGGATGTCTAAGCTGGTGTCTTTTCACAAACTTAAACTTACAAATAACATTAGTGATAAACATGGCTTCGTCAGTACTTTTGTAAGTATATAACTATATATATATTGTGTATGTTTGTTTGAATTTGAATGTATATATATATATATATATATATATTATAGAATGGTCATATATGATAATTTTAATGCAAATTGTCTTTAAAAAATAAAATATCAAATATAAATAACGAATTTTTAATATTTTATTATATATATATATATATATATATATATATATATATAAAACTATAGTATATATATATATATATATATATATATATAATAACTATAGTTAATATTATTATCAATACTATTATGTCAATAGTGAACTATTGTTCCTACTTTATTATTTATATATAATGGAACTCTTTTCTTTAAGTTTATATTATTTTTATTACACGACATTATATATATATATATATTTTATTACAATATATATTTGATAGTTATTAATAATATACTAGAATAGCTATTTTACTGTTAATTGATATAGATGATATATACTATAGTACAGTTACAACTGTAATTATTAAATTAAATTAATAATTATTCTTTTATTTATGAGGTTTTTAAAAAATAAAATATTCTTCATTAATATAGTAATGTATTAATTAATATAATAAAACTCAGATATTATTTTTCATAAAATATCTAAGTAAATGTCACTAATAAAACACTAATATACCAAAATTAGAATAATTAATGTTAAATATTTTAGAATCATATTCACAAATACACGATCACATATATACATATACTCATATATATGTAAATATATTTACATACAAACTTATATTTATATATATATATATATTATTTATTTTATTTTATTGTAAAGTATTATATATCATCTATATACATATTTAAAAGTAAAATAGATATTCTAGTTTATTATTAAAAATTAAAAAGAAATATTGGCATTAATTACACATTTGAATGTTAATATATCATGTACATATACATATTTTTTCATATGTAGTTTATTATTAATTATAAGTAATCAATATGCGCAGTATCGCTATTGGTCTATTTTATATCACGTGATATAAGCCCATGGGTTGTTATGCATAACAATTCATAACGACCCTAAAATAATTGAGACTAGCACCTATATAATTCACGCATAATAAACCTTCTGGCATCATAAATAATCCGTTAAAACTGAGCCAATATATGTACACACACAAATATATATATATATATATATATATTCGAGACCATATTAGTGGGCACATGCGAACATAATTCAAGTGTAAATTTATCAACAAGACACTTGTATTATTCTAGTGTATTTATGTGGTAAAATCTATAAATAGCTTTATTCCTATGCTAACAAATAACCACCTCAGTTCAAATAAATAACATGCATTAATTAGTCTGACCTTCCGTTGACCACTGATTGTTTTCATTGTCAGCACTCGAACTTTATCATTTCATTTCCTCGGGGTGATATCGTTACCACTAACACTCAAGCACTTTAACTTAGAGCACTCCTTTGATTTTGTGAGATATCATATATTAAATAGATTTCATAAATGAAAAGTATTATTACTAGTATTACTATGTAGATTCCATTTTATAAGTATAAGTGATACTATTTTAAATATTAAAATAATAGAACATATAATATATGACTAATGGCCCATTAATAATGGGTGATAATTATTTATGCGGGTATAATTATTAAATATTAACGTATTTATATTTAACATACACACATATATATAGTGATGTATTTGTCAAGTCATGGTAGTTATTGAATTTATTATAATGTATGCTTATCATTTATATTTGAAAAATGAAATAGTTTACTCTAGTTATATACAATATATTTTCTGCAAAATAAAGAGAGTTTTTAAAAATATACTATAAATATATGTATTATATGTTATATATATATATGTACATAATATAACCTAATATATCTATATATTTTTTAAACATAATATTACCATAAAATCTAGTGAAAATGATACAAGATAATTGCTATTATACTAGAATACTAGAATAATATACTATAGCAATTCTATAGAATATACTAGAATATATATATATACTAGCGATGTTAGAGGGATAATATACAATACCGGATAGATAATCAACCATGATTTCACTATGACTTCGTTCAATTAGTGTGCGTGATACAAACCCATAAAGCGATCACACCACAGCGGTCAGTTGTGGTCACAGTAGCCACCACCACTAGCACCATACCACACCACCACTAGCACCAGAGTTATAGCACCACCACCACCACCGTGTGTTTTACGACCGGCCGATTACGTAGATACGGAGTTGATTAGCGCTGTGTAAATATACTTTAATATAGTGTGTATGTGTGTGTACGTGCTCTATCTATCTCTACTACGATTTATTATTAACATGCCTTAACGTATAATCCATATAAACCTATATATATATATATATATATATATATATATAATACTATGTACACATTATTACATTTATACAAGTATATCGTGAATACTTTCAAATCAAGTATTATTATTTAGTATAATATAATAATTCAAAAACACTGTTTATAAATTATAGATATTAAATAGTTGAATATTATATCATTTTAAAATTAATATTTTTATTTATATATTTTATATAATATATATAAAATAAATATCTATTAGTAATTGTCTATTACTGTTATTAATTTAATTAGTAATCAATTAATATTATCTGATATTGTTTAGTTATATTCTGTATATATATATATATATATATAATAATATGCTTTATATATTATATCATAATTATGTAATTCATTTAATTAATGTATTAAGTACAAGCTTAACAAATAATGCACATGCCAGTGTTACTATACCATTTCTAGAATGATGTCCCATTACTAATTTATAAAATATTTAAATATTATAATTTGTATTAAATTATATATATATATATATATATATATTTATATATATATTGTAATGATAACATGTGACAACTAATTCCTACTTTTATTCACAGACGATATTGAATTCAATGCACAAGTACCAACCTCGTTTTCACTTGGTTAAAGCTGATGATATAATGAAACTTCCATATTGTGCTTTTAGGACATATGTCTTCCCAGAGACACAATTTATTGCAGTTACAGCATATCAAAATGAAAAAGTTAATAAAAATATCTATACTTTAGATTATATATGTATTCTATGTTTTAGTATATAAATAATCTTATTTTATAATTTTATTTCAATATTAATATTATTTATAATTTATTAATATAATGTAATGTTATAGCAGCCTATGTATATTGACTATTTTATTACTACTAAATATAAAATATAATTTGTATTTAATTATTATTAATAGATATTAATAAAGATGTACTACAAGTCAATATTTAACCATAGTATTTATTAGTATTAATCATAACTATTATATTTAATCAATTTAATAATTTTCGATATTTCACATATATATTTATATAATAATCGTAGATATCCTATACTTATAATATATACTAATATGCCTATTGTTCAATTTAATTAGAATACATACATATTTGTAGTGTGATAATATTATTTAAATATATTTTATTGATCTTCTTTAGTATTCACATACATATATATATATATATATATATATATATATATATATATGTATGCATACATTCAATACACACACACACACTAAGTAGATATTATCTGATTAGAGTGTATATACGTATATATATACATGCATACACTCACACACTCACATATAATAGTAAATATGTCACACTAGCAATAGTTTATCCTACCTATCTAGATAAGTATTGAGCGATGGTCATCTCGCTAAAAGCACTGACCACTAATTGCATACACTGTATACGGCCAATTATAGCCGTCATAGCGATTTCATGCTTCTACGTAAAATATGTAATTACCGGTGTAATTAGTTTGTATTCTAGTGAGCAGTCTGATGATTACACAATACCCCCCTAATAATAGAATTTCTATATTTACACATCACTACATATATATTATTATCTATATATAAAATCTATAGATTTTAAAATATACACTAAATATCTTCATGCATGCCCCCTATGGGATTCATATATATATATAGGCACATATAGTAAACACATTATTCAATATATAATAAATAGATTTCCATGTTAAATATTAATTAAAGTATTAATAATATATAATTATGATAATATAGTTATGTATAGATAACCTTTATTAGTATAAATATGATAATCAATATATTGTTTACTATATATATATTAATTATATTTAATTTTTAGTTATAAAAATATCTAAATTAAAACTTCATAGTAATTATCTTATATTATATATAACTTTCTCATTAACAGATTACTCAACTTAAAATTGATAATAATCCATTTGCAAAAGGATTCAGAGATACTGGAAGTGGGAAAAGAGAGAAAAAGTTAGTTTAATGAAATTATATTTAGTATACTATAATATAATAATATATATATATTATATTGAATATAAAGTTAAGACATTTTCCTTCAACCAATAAACATATTTTTAAATACACACCATAGTGTATTATCTTAAATTAAAGTTGTTAAGTATATTTAACATATATGATAACAAATATATAGTAAATTGGTATGATCTTATTTATATAATACAAATTTAATAGATGTATAAAATATTTGAAGTAATCAATTGATTGATGATAACATTGTATTTATATTTTGAATAATATGAATAATATTTTTAATAATTTATATTTATAATATTAAATATAATAAGAATATTATTATTATAAAAATATATTTTATTTAATTACTTAATATTTATTTAATAATAACACTTAGGTATAGTATAATTAATATTTTAAACTTAGCAAATTATTCGGAAGTAATATTAAATATTTATTATTTATTAATTAAGAATAATTAATTAAGAATAAAAACTAAGTTATTGTTATTATATTTTAAGTGAATATATTTGTTATAATATATCAAACTATGGGTCCTTAAATTTATCAATTAAACTGACTAATTTCAAAGTATATATTATTAATATAATTAGACCATGGTACACTTCATATTTATCATATAATTATATATATATATATATATATATATATATATATATATAAGAATGTCAATCACATACACAATTGACTACTGCCCACTGCAAACAAATAAATGTTGTATTGAACGGCACAGGTCAAGCTTGACCAGTGGCGCCAGCATGTCTAACACGTCTAGATTATTGTTGTATACAATTATAATTAACACTTACATTATACAATTAACGGACATATGACTAATACGCCCACTATACACGTGTACACGCTACGCCCATATCGACATAGCAATCTATTGATCTACTATATTTGAGTTTTTTAACCATTTCTCATTGTTTATTTAGGCGATTAGCCGTTCAACAATTAGATCACCATGGGGCACACGACAGTGAAGATGACATATGTGTTGATGATGAACCGATTAGAAAAATACCCAGATATCCAGGTTTATATAAGCTATCTATTAACTCATTATATGATTGTTGATACTATTTGTATATTCATCATTTTAATATTAATATATAATCTAATATATAATTATGACGAAATTATAATATAAATATATTATTATTAGACAAAAGATCATCGTTTACTGTACAAGAGCTAAGCAGATCTGACGCCATATCAAGCGATGAAGAGACGCATTCGTACACTAATAATCACAGGATTCCTAATATTGCCCAATCGATACCGTATTCAGCGAACACGTATTCCGCTCTACCATTTCCAACCGGGATACATCCAGCTTTACTAGCGCTTCCTTCGATGGCTGCCGCCCATCAGAACTTATTACTAGGAAATCTACCTAATTTCTGGCAACAATCGTACGCGGCACAACTAGCCAAGGCGAGCATGGAATACGCCAAGGTGCATGCAGCCAGATCTCCTCCTAATATTAGGATTCCTTACAATTCTAGATTAGAGTTTAACTCAAGGTTTAACAACCACAGCGGTTCGCAACAATCTTATACTACGCAAATGCACCATAACCGGTTGCATTCACCAACTAATAGCCACTCGTCGTCGTCGGATCATAACTCCCCTTCCTCTTCTCCTAAAAATAGGATTCCTTCCTCATCTTCCGGGATCTCTAATACAATATTATCTAAGCATGTGATATCTTCCCCTCTTAGAAATACACATATTACTTCACCATTTACTGTAGAAAGATTGTGCAATAATGTTTCTCCAAATCAAGATAAAACATCAACTGATAATACTCCACCTTCAATACCATTAACCATAACTATTTCCGAGAAATGTTCAAATTTGAAGCAAGAATATCCGCATACAATCGGTAATATGAAACAGATGATATCTGACCTTGGATCATCGTGACCTTGTACCTAATTAAGGATGTATTTATTTAAAATCTAGTCGTGTGACCATACGTATTCGATGTACAAAGAATCTATTTGTAAATATAAAATATATTAAATATGATTACAATATTGAATTAATAATTAAAAATATTATTATTATCATTAATTTTATTTTATTATTATTATTATTATTATTATTATTATTATTATTATTATTATTATTATTATTATTATTATTATTATTATTATTATTATTATTATTATTATTATTATTATTATTATTATTATTATTATCATTATTATTATTATCATTAATATTATTAATATTATTAATATTATTACAAGTATTGTTAATACTATTAGTAATATTATTATTATTATTTTTATTATTATTATCATTATTATAATTACCCCACATTTATATGCTAATATTGAAAGCATTATATCATGTATTATGAGATTACTATGATTGATAATAAACATATTAATTACATTCTTATTAAAAATGTGTATATTATTTATAACAATAATACATTAAATATATGAACTTATGTAAATATATATTATATAATTTAATATGAATATATCAATGATTAGAATATAGGTTACATATATTTAGAAAATATTAAATTAAATTTATATAATTGTAACTAATTATAATTTATAAATATAATAACTTCTAGTACTATGATTATTGAAATAATTAAAAATAAAATAAATTAGCAACTTAATTATAGTGTAGTAAAATTACATAATTTGCTAATTTTTTTAATTAAAATGTAATTAATACAATTCACACATTGTAATTGTATAGCATAAGTTGTTATATAGCAGACGTACATTGTACACTGTATGTCGTACACAATACATATTGATACCATACTATAGTATGTATACATATATATAGTATATAACAAATAAATATATGAAAAACATATATAGGAAGGATAGGATGGTTTATTTATACACCAAATATGGTAAAGAAAGAATACCCTCACTGGTGTTGGGAACGAACAAATAAAACGAAACAATAACAGTAAATAAGGTAGAAATATAATATATAAAACTAGAGATGGAACCAGATCAACATCAAGGAAAGGGTTACTTCAAGTTTAAATTTAAATAGTCTTTGAGACTATTAGATATTCATGATTTATACAAATAATACATGTTATTAATATAATATGATGATTATAATTATATGATAGAAATATATATATTAAATAGAAATTATACAAATAAATTATTCTAATTAAATTTAGTTTACGAGTAAATATAAAGAGCATACTTTTTATAATAATAGATAAGTTATAAAGTTATTCTTTTATTACTACTATATATTATTATTAATAGTATATTTATTAATATGTTACTACTACTACTACTACTACTACTACTACTACTACTACTACTACTACTACTACTACTACTACTACTACTACTACTACTACTACTACTACTACTACTACTACTACTACTACTACTACTACTACTACTACTACTACTACTACTACTACTACTACTACTACTACTACTACTACTACTACTACTACTACTACTACTACTACTACTACTACTACTACTACTACTACTACTACTACTACTACTACTACTACTACTACTACTACTACTACTACTACTACTACTACTACTACTACTACTACTACTACTACTACTACTACTACTACTACTACTACTACTACTACTACTACTACTACTACTACTACTACTACTACTACTACTACTACTACTACTACTACTACTACTACTACTACTACTACTACTACTACTACTACTACTACTACTACTACTACTACTACTACTACTACTACTACTACTACTACTACTACTACTACTACTACTACTACTACTACTACTACTACTACTACTACTACTACTACTACTACTACTACTACTACTACTACTACTACTACTACTACTACTACTACTACTACTACTACTACTACTACTACTACTACTACTACTACTACTACTACTACTACTACTACTACTACTACTACTACTACTACTACTACTACTACTACTACTACTACTACTACTACTACTACTACTACTACTACTACTACTACTACTACTACTACTACTACTACTACTACTACTACTACTACTACTACTACTACTACTACTACTACTACTACTACTACTACTACTACTACTACTACTACTACTACTACTACTACTACTACTACTACTACTACTACTACTACTACTACTACTACTACTACTACTACTACTACTACTACTACTACTACTACTACTACTACTACTACTACTACTACTACTACTACTACTACTACTACTACTACTACTACTACTACTACTACTACTACTACTACTACTACTACTACTACTACTACTACTACTACTACTATATTTATACTGTAATCGATATATATATATATATATATATATATACGAGCGTGTACATAAGTAAAATTATAAATGTAAATAGATGCTATACGAATACGTTGTATGATGGTACAGTAGAATTAGTATTATAACATAGCCGGCAGAATTTATTATGCGTAGAATGACTATATGATTTATGAACATATAATTACGTGTTATTTAAACTTCACACTCTCTATATAGGACGCTGTGTATTACCACGAGGCCAGACTATAGCCGTCTGTAGCTGTCGCTGTCAGCGGAGACCTATAGGTAGCTCTACAGCGCTAGCACTTTAATTAGTGTATATATCCGCGCCTACCCTATATCGTGCCGTGTGTGTGTCTTTGTAACACCAGTACTATAACAATCGGCATATTGTACTCGAGGAGTTAATTGTAATTAAGTCGATTACTTTGATGGTTGTGATGGTTGCTCACTTTCCCACGCCATACTTAGCGACCCATAGGTGGCAGTACCGGCAGAACTCCGGCCATACTGATCGCTAATTCTATTATTTAGCGACACGGTCAACAATGCTATCTTATAATTTATAACAATAACACCGTGCATGCAGACTAAAGTATTATTTTATTAATTACGTTCGAATTTGCACACGTACAATTAATAGAGAACAATAACTAAATAACAAGTATACTAGTACAATAATACAAATAATACAAATATAGATATATATCACAATAATAATTATAATAGTAAAAGTAATAGAAAACCCCTTGGGCTTTGGTAATATTAAAATAATTTTTAAGACACATCCCGATTAAGGCACTCACACACGCATAAACACACATACACACACATATATATATGTATGTATGTTGATACACTTATATCACGAAAGTATTAATGATTTTAAATGAGATTTCATAAATATCTAATTGTCAAAAAAATAATAAACTTAACATATAATTATAACGTATTAGGTGTTTAAGGTGTTCAGCTACAGTATAATAGAAATTATATAACATTTATACATGTAACAATATTACAGAAAACATAATTATTGAATAATAATTATAGTTATTATGCAATATCTATTATTACTGTGATATCATAATATATATATATATATATATATATATACTTGGTGTGTGGTCTTAGTCATTCGTATTGTAAATCGCTGTTTTATTGGACCACAGTACATAATATATTACGTAATTGTACATTAATTCGCGTGTGACCTGATCGAAAAGTATTCAAGCCATTTGAATGCTTTTGAAATTACCTAATATTTGTTATTATTACATAATATGTGTTCTCTGTAATGTTAGAGTATACATTATACCTTATAATATAGTGTATATATAGTATATATATATATATATATATATATATGTGTGTTATACACATCGTGCGACCTTATTACACTATATAACATGTGCTATTTGCCGATAATTACAATATACTATAGTACATACTATATATAGTACATTGTGTGGAATAATATAGTTTCTAAGATAGAGTATAATTAGATACGTATACGGTAAGGTTAATTAAACCTAAATCAATCTTAGGAACATATGTATTCCACACAATGTATCAAGTATATTGTAAGTATCGGCAAATAGGACGTGTTGTATTAAATGTACCAAGGTCGCGCAATGTATAATATATAATGAATACGACAGTGTGTGTTCTATTTTAGCACAGCAAACACTGTATAAATAATAAATTATACCATTATATAGGAAGTTTAAATATATATTTAGTAAACAGAAAGTACTATTCATAGTGGGCCCCCGGACTTTGGTAATACGATTGGTAAAATATATATACCTTAATATTAACAATAGTAATAAACGTATTAATATGAGTAACGATACTACTAGAAGCAATGAATTCACTAATAGAGTATCAGCGTCATCATTGTTTACACCTATTGTTGTAAGCTAGGTTCACATCTTTTATAGTCACAGTCGTTAGCGCCTGTAAAAACTCTACTTATCACACGCCGACACACTGGTTTATGAACCAGAACAGCGACACCCTACAGACTGTGATTACGTCATCAAACGTAACAGTTATAACTCGTACTCACTTCGAATAGGTGTACCGTTATGATCAGCTTCGATATAAAGAGAGAATCTTCATTCTTTATATCTATGGTTAGAAGTTCTAACTTAGAACATATATGTTGAAGGGTACTATAGGTTACCCCTACATGGTTGCGTGGCGTGATTTGGGGGTGATTTTAACTCGCATATATGTCTACATAGAAACGGGTACACATTGTGTACACGTACACGTGACCGCTTGTATTGCGTAATACGCGTATATAATGAACTCGTTACGTCACTCGGTAACACGTTACTATAATAGAATATCATTCGCGCATAATTATGTTGTTAGATATCAATCGTAAACTTCCGGTGTGTTAATAATGCACTAATCATTGTGAATTAGGTGAATATATATATATATATATATATATATATATGTGTGTGTGTGTATATCATTCTCTCTGGGTGGCCGAAGAGTATTGAGTATGATCAGTAATATATTAATATCTATGGAATATAATTTACCCTAATGAACTTAGTAACTATATTTATCATATATAAGGAAGTGCAAACATCAATATTTATTATATATATATATAGATGTGAATATACGAATACGAATATCAATTATATAATTAATGGTACGTGTAGAGGAGCGCGCGTCTAGGTGTGCGTGTGGGCGTACGACTGAAGACGCGCACGCGCGCACGCACGTGTACGCGTCTCGAATAGCGAGTATATATACCTGCGCGCGTTAATGAATCACCCCCGTCAGTCCATTATTGACCACTATGTCCAACAGTAGCGGTAACACACCACTTAGTATTCTGATTTATTAACCGAACTACTTCAAACGAGAGAGAGAGCCGACTTTCACTCCTCCGCCATCGGTGATGACTCATCACTCAATATCCACGTGTGTGTGTGTGTGTGCGTGCGAGATAGATGAATATGGTGTGCGCGAACCAGGAGTGTGTTTATATGTGTGGGTATGTGTGCACGAGTGGATATAACAACCTATATATACTAAAGTATACGCTATACGGCACAGCACAATGGTGCGGTGCGGTGCGGTTCGATGGGTATGAAGGTGTATTCAGCGGTGTGCGGATTCGTGAGGTTTACGGTGCTCGCGAGTGGTGTGCGGCTTTGTGTGCGCTAGTGCTGTAACCGTGATGTGATAACAATAGGGGAGAGGTTGCCCCACCCCCAACTCTATTGTAAACCTTGCCGCTATTGTTCCCGCCGGAGAGATGTGATTTATATTCTTTACTTACTATGTGTGTGTATGTGTGTGTTCATACGTACTAATATAACTATATCTATTTATAGAATATCACATGTTAACTTGTATCCGTTCTTCATACGTACTAATATAACTATATCTATTTATAGAATATCACATGTTAACTTGTATCCGTTCTTCCTATTACTAATATAAATATAAATATAGATATACAAACACATAAACACACATATATATATATTAAATTATATTGCTCATAAATTGATATGATTGTGTATACTATAGTAATTTAACTACTATCCATGGTTATTAAATTAGGTATACCATAATGTGGCATACTCCCTATTCTACAGAATTCACATAATTGTAACGATAACGTATACTATATTATTCTATAGTATGATATTTTATATATAGTATATCATGTTTTAGAAATAATGAATTATAGTATTACTATAGTTACTATAGTGAAATTGACATTATTTTAATAAAGTTATGATTTCAATTTATATATTGTATCTTTGGCATTCATATGTATATACACACATACGAATATATATATATATATAAATCAATTCTACAATAATATTATTAATGCATCAATATTAACCAATTTAGACCCATTTATCAACATATTATTAGGAGTATGATTATCAAAAGAATTATTTACATAGGTAATATTATACAAAATTAATATTTATAAAAGTCTGAGTTGAGATATCGAGAATGGAATGTAATAATGTTAAACCATGTCGGAATGGTTACCTCTTTTTTATACTTAACCTACCTATAAGTTAAAATACCAAAGGATTCGTAGCTAACTCTCCAACAAACCATTTATTCATATATTCTCTTATAGGGAATATATGTCCAATTAATAATTATACATTGTTTACAGCCAATTAATTCTCTATTGCTATAGTTATTATCCGCATATATATTATCGCAATATATCCGAAATATATATACATATATATATATATATATATAGCGTATACGATAGAGCTAACTTAGGTTTATTAATGAAACTTGACTCACTAAATTTAACTACAATAAAATTAACTAAATAATATTATCTAATTTAAAAATTAAATAATGTTAACTTTTACACCATATTTAAAAGAAAGTCATCTAATACCGACCATCTCTCGTATCTCAGTAACTATAAGATATATCAAAAAAGTATATATACATAACATATTAGTAATTTAATGGTAACTATGAATAAGTATTTTGATTATCATAATATTCAATCCTACAATTGTTATTTGATCAAATGTAATATTCTGGTTTTACCTTTTAAATATTTGAATAATACATTTTTTTATATTAATGTCAATACATTATTAATTAAAAGAAACGTAATGCTATGATACTATTGTAAATCAATTAAATGTTTATGATAATTATACAAATAATTTAATTTGAATAACTATTAACCAATATTTCTTAATTATAGCAACCCATATGATTTTCCTATTACAGACCCCCTACATTACCCTAATACCTATCCCGTGTGATTTATAATATCTCATCAAAATAGATCCGTATTTTACTTTTAAATATGTCGTAAGATGTTTGTGTATCATTGATATATATTTAGGATTCATGATTCAAATTTATTATATACATACTGATTAATAAATAAATATTAAATAACAATATTTTATATGTTTGTGTATCATTGATATATATTTAGGATTCATGATTCAAATTTATTATATACATACTGATTAATAAATAAATATTAAATAACACTATTTTAATATAATTACTATACAGTTTAAATTTAAATTTAATAATACTATTAAAACATAAATTCAATAATAAATAAATTGCGTGCATGTTGTAATTAATTATATTTATATATATATATCTACTATTTTGATTGGATATTATAATACTACAATTATTTATACCACGAATATTTTAAGGGGTCGGTATTAGGTACATGTATCTAATTACCGACCCACTGTTTATTCTTGTAAATAAAATTATATCAAACATTTAAAATAGCCACACTCATATATTCATTGCACATATTCATTGCCATAATATTACCCTAATTACAATATTTTAAATAAATATATTTAATATAGTATAAGTTATTACAAATAATCATTTAGGGGTCGGTAATATATTACCGAATCCTATAGGAGACTTTCCCATATAGGGATGTATACATGCTAACTGCATTTAGTGTACAAAATAAACGATCACTAATCGTAAATAGAAATAAATATATTGTAAAAGGCGTAAAATGATGAAAAAATAAAAATAAAAATAAATATAATGTAGTACACCAATCTTAGAAAAATAATCTAAAATATAAATAAAATGGTACATTATTACATATTTGAATTGTAGGTATATAGGATACATTTCTTCATATATACCTACAATTCAAATATGTAATAATGTACCATGATTAATATGGATATAGGATAAAATAATTTAATCGTGAAATACTATTACAAAAAATATACATTAGTAAAATAGGCTTTATTGGGTTTACCCAGTTTTATTTAATTTATTTAATTATTTTTTAATAATTTTTTATTATTTATTTAATTATTTTTTCTATTACATTGTCAAAATACTGTTGTTATATTTATGTAATTGTTTAAATAGACTATTACAATTACAATCATACATATATACCATAGAGCTATAGAGAAATATGTCTATATAGCTCTATGATATATACATACACATATATAAACACATAGGATACACCTACATACACATATATATATTTATATATTAATTCATCCGTTAGATTCAGTGATATATTAATAATTAAAAAGCGACGAAATTGACATGAAGTATTATATAATAGTGGGGTGTCACGCTTCGACACTTCACCTCTTTACCTATTCACATGCATAATTACACGTAGTAATTATCCTACTATTACTATTATTATTATATAACTGAATACACATACTCACCGAATACGCGTACTACATTGGTGGTCTCAACACAATCTTATCACCGAAATGATAGGCGCCTAAATCTCTTCGTATTCAGTGATTCAATTACAACACACATGTATCCGTATATTCATGTGATATATAAATACATATATATATATATATATATATATATATATATATATATATATATATATATATATACATTTTTAGTAATGGAATATATGATTTCTAATGATTACAATTATGCACTAATAATAATTAATCATATACATACATTTTTAATTTAATATATATTTAATAATAACATTGATTTTAATAACAAATTATTATTTTTTAATTTGAGATACTTTTTCAGTATTATGTACTTTACAGTATTTCAGTATATAACATATATGATATATAGTAATACCAAAATTCAAAGGGATTTGGTAATACAGTGTAATCCAATTGAAAATTAATTTTCAAATAATAAATAATATTCATTAATATTAAAAAAAATATATAATTTGTTTTTTTTAACAATTATTTTATATTTATTTTTAATATGCATAATTATATAAATATTTAATTTAGTATTAGGATTTTGTTTTAATTTTTTTTTACAAAATTATTATATAATTTATAAAAAAAAATGTATATATTTTCAATTAATATTATATAATGTATTACATAAATTGTTTTAAAATAAATTTCGAATATAAATTATATTTCTTAAAAGATTTTCTATATAAAAATGAGTTTAGAAATAAATATATTTATTATTATATATTTCATTTTTATAAAATATTATTCTATTGAAAATAAATCAATATAATGTATATGTATTAAAAATATAAATTTTTATTTTATTACAAGTTTTTATAATTTTATTTTATATTTTATACATAAAACATATATGTTTTAAACATTATAATGCTTATATATTAATCCCAATTATTTTTTAATTATGTTTATATATATATGATGATTATAACATATGAAGAATTTACTGAATATTAGTAATATATTTTAAATATTATAATATAATATATTATTTATATTTTTTTATATTTGTATTGGATTTTTTATTATATTCTTAACTTTATTTTAACGAATAACATATTATTAATAATGACTAATGACATCGTGTATTGATATTTGCGACATAATCAACTTAATATAATAATATAATAATAATAATGATAATAATATAATTTACTGAATTTTATACTTGTAATCATAAACTCATAGACATTGTAATTGGGTATTTATATTTATATTTATATATCGTAATTCTAATGTATTATATACTATTAGTCAATACTTGTCAATAACAAAAACATTAATATATCTATTTATAACTTTTTATTTTCAAATTTAATTAAAAAATGTTTATAATATAATGTGTTTATTATAATACATATATATATGCATATATGCATAAATTCATATATGAATTATGATTTATTAATTTATTTTATTGAAAAGTAATAATATATTAAATTAATACAAACACTAATTGCGTTCGAGTTGGTGTGAAACCTCTTTTATACATATTCTTTAAAATAAATATCCTTTTTAAAGGGGTTTAACACCAACTCGAACGCAATTATTAACTCTAATAATTATGTGTGAAACCCCTTTTTACCGATATTTAAATATTAGAGTTAAAATGTAACCTCTAATTATTAGAGTTAATAATTGCTTTCGAGTTAGTGTAAAACCCCTTTATAAGAATAGGTATAACAGTAATATAAAGCAAATTAATAAATTATATATATTTAAAAAATTAAATAAATATGAGTAATAATTAATTATATTTAGTATAATATATTATATGGGTTGACTTTTCATTTGTCAATATTACACAAAAAACTCACAATGCTATAGCATAAGTATACTTATTTATCAGTTATATTATGAAATATTTCTTAGTTCAGTATACATATAAATTTGATATACGTAGGCAATAATATAGATATATCCATAGGTTAATGCACACATATATACACACACACACATACATATATATATATATATATATAAATACAAATACGAACATGTGTACTCATACATACATTTACGCACATATAGATATATACAGACACACATAGACATAGATGCCTATCGGAAGCTGCGATGATGCCACCCGCCAGCTCAATCTCCCTCATCGCATCACCCTCACCCTCTCCTCATACGAGAACCACGCGGTCTACTGATAAGATAAGATACGCCGCGTTATCACTGCAGTGACGCCAAGCGACGTTCATTGTTGTTATTATAACGCTATTAGCGTTCTATCTATGCTGTATTAGTCATCATATGTAGTATACTAATATATTAGTCATCATGAATTAGTCTTCCTGTATACGCACATTAATATATACGGATATATAGATGCGTTAGACGTATTCTCACCAACATACACACATATAATATATATATATATATATATATATATATATATTTATATACTCATATCCCGATAACTCAGAAACCCCGTTAACTCTAGTTATCTATATAAGTTATATTTGTTCGTTACTTTTGGTTCTGAGTTGACTATATATAGTTGACTATATATATATATTGGGGTAAATACAATTTAATTATATATATTCTATTTTTTAATATTAATAGCGTTTATATACAATATATTTACAGTATATTTTGGTCAAGAATGGTAAAAACCGTTTTAAAAACAGTAAAATATAACATATTTAAATTTCTAATTGAAAAAGTTGATATTTTATTCGAAACATATATTTTTCCTAGATATTTTCATAAATAACCTGTTTTAAAAGCCTTTTTTAACACTTATATGTAATATTTACTTTCAATAATTTAACATCTAATAAATAATATATTAAATATTCGAATTCAGTCATACAAAATAATTTATAAATTAATGTGTGTTTATACCCGTACAACGCCGTACAGTGTACGGCGTACATAGCCCTAATACTTAATATTTAATATTTATGATTGATATTTAATAATAAATATAAAAATAAACATTTACCTGAACTAATTCATTAATATATTATCATTCTGCTGTGTTCTTAATGTGTAAGTATATGAGAGTGTTGGTGAGTTATTTACGAATAATTCAAATATAATAAAAACAAAATTGCTTGATTATTAGCATTGCCTTGATAATGAAATAGTTAATAAACTAGGCATGAGTATATGCATGTCATGTGCTATAAGATATTTGTACTTTGACAGCGTGTTGTGATATCACTAAGGTGTCTTATAAATATTGACATCCGCATCTCCTTATCTAAGGACATTGATGTCCTCTTTCATAACTACGACTATACTACTCATTCATGATAATGAATAATCATTCATAAATATATATATATATATATATATATATATATATATATATATATATATATATATATATTATATACACTTTATTAGTTTTTATCTCATATATGAAATACATACCATGTATTCAAACATACAAATATATATATATATATATATAATATTTGAAATTTACCGTAATAATAGTGTAGACAAATATAAATATACAATAAGTATAGACATTAGAGTGAAATGACGTTACTGAGTATCTATGATAATCATTTTAAAAAATTAATTAAAAATAAATTGTCTATATTCTGTTTACAATCAATAATATATAATAACCTTCGAGGAAGGATTTTGTTAAACTAATAGGATTTAAATTGTTATGAACGTCATTATTTGTAATTAAAATGTGTATTTTATCATATAATAAAAATTCATAGTATATTATATAAATAATAGTTTATTAATTTATATATATATATATATATATATATAAATATATAAATAATATACTCTTATTTAAAGTTATATATAATGTTTATTTAAAGTTATAAATATAGTATACTATATTATATGTACTGGATATACCATTAGAGAAGTTTAATCAACTGATTAAATGAAAATAAATCAATGATATATATTTACATATACATATGAACTTCTTATATATATATATATATATATATATATATATATATATATATAATATATATGTGTGTGTATGTGTTTGTTTCTGTGTGAGTGTAGGTGTGTGTATGTATGTGTGTGTATGTGTGTATATGTATATGTGTGTGTGTATTTGAAGGTGTGTGTATGTGAATGTATGTGTGTGTGTGAGTAATTAATTATTCTAATCTTGTAAATGACGTCAAATTACTTCACTGTTATACATCGATAACAATACCCGCTGGTTATAAAAACTCTCATCTCCCCTCCGGTGTCTACGACTAGCGGACAGTACCGGTACTACTACTACTATTCTCACGCTTGTCCGCTACACAATCACTCGTTACATCATCGTCGATTAACAAGCCCACCCCCTCGAACTCCTGGCCCGCACGATTACCTAATAAGGTAACTTTACTTCCGGTTTCGAGATACGCATCTATCGCCCCGTTAGCGAGCCCCCCTCGTTATCTTATCAGCGTGGAGGTGTTACATATATATATATATATATATATATATATATATATGTGTGTGTGTGTGTGTGTGTGTGTGTGCACACACACAGCGTGTGAGAGTGCTATTAGTGTGCGACGTAATCTATACATATTTGCGCACCGATGTTTTCACACGGATGTAAGACCTATATTGTAGGTGGGCCGTATGCGGAAATGCATGTACATCGCGCATTGTACACACGCACACACGCACACACACACACACACACACACACACACACATATATATACGGGCATTTACTAGTACATTTCACGTTCGTGTAGTATATCGAGTGCGGTTGTGGTGACGGTGGTGGTAACGGTGGTTGTGGTATTAGTGGTAGCTGTAGAAGTAGTACCGATGGTGGCAATACTTGTTGTGATAGTGATGGTGGCGATAATGATGATGGTGGTGGTGGTAGTGTTGGTGGTGGTGATGTTAGTGGTGATGTTAGTGGTGATGTTAGCGGTAATATCTATTATGCTTCTCGGGGGGATTGTTGTGATTATTATAACACAATGTATGTTTAACATGTTAACTATATATAGTACCTATAGGGGATGTTAACCTATAGGGGATGTGCCCACCCAGTCATACTACCTGACCACCCACTGGTTAAAGTTAAACTGCAGTTGAACAATATTGCGGCTATAATCAAATATAATGTAACGATCTATAGGTCTATCTATACGTATACTTATAAATACTATATGTTATTTATACTATAGTATCGTATAGTCTATATATAGATCTAGCGATTATATAATAAACTAAATAAATAATATAATCTATAGATTATAAGCTGTATAATGACAATATATTGAATATAAATGAACAAAGTAAAACCTATTGAAATAGTGTATATACGGTAAGACCTACACGGTTTGATACATTACGTACAGATGTAGTTAATTACTTACGGGGGGTAAACGAAAGGAAACAAGGAAAGTCGGATGAAATAATATGTACATCAAGGGAAATGATTACACTTTTTGAAACAAATATGTTTGTATATTTATTTTAAGGAATATATTTGTATTTCTTATTTTGAATAAATGTAAATATTATTGATTATAAATTGAATGGGGAGAGTGGGGAGACTTGAATATGAAGGATACCTTGGCACCCGTTACAATTTGTGTTTCTCTAGACTACCAATTCTTATAAAAATCATAACTAATAACCCAATAGGTGCACTTAACATCTCATGAGATTTTATATTATTCATCCGTGACTTAACACAATGACATTTTGAAAATAATTTCTAACATTTTATTGATTTGAAAAAAAGTTTTTCGATAAATGAGATTAAAAATATATTACAAATACTGTAAACCAGCAACATAAAATAGGTATACCTATAGGGAGAACCATTATTGTTAACAATATATTTAAATTATATATAAATATTGAATATTTTTTATCATTTATATGATTTTTGAAGTTAGGGAAGATTATTCTCTATAATATGTGTGTGCATAACATGTGTCTAACACGTGTGTGGGATATTAAATATCAACTCACTGTTTTTAAATGTAGATTTATTATTATCGTAGTTATAATACGCATTAAATACATTTTATATGACAATATAATATTATATTATTCGCTGAATTAACATTAATTACATTTTTATATTGAATTATAATTATAATGATAATACATATATAATAAATTAAATTAACAGAAAATATTAATGTAATTATATATATATATATATATATATATATATATATATATATATATAGTATTGTGTGTATATATATATATATATATATATATATATATATATATATATATTATTGTGTGTGTGTATATATATATAATATTAATGTAAATATGGATATCCGGAATGAACACATAATATAAATTCATGTCACCTATATCTGCTATATTGTACATGTATACATAAAGTATGCATATTCAATGTTATACTGTTTGTATTTCCGCAATCGACTTCAATAGCTAGATATACAAATATTTAAACTAACACGCAACTGAACTACCGAATATATGACAAAAGTATATATATATAACTATAGCTATATAACAATAGGTATAATTAGTGCATAGAGTGTATCATGCTTTAACGTATCATGCTTTAATGATAAATATAACTTAGAGTCGATGACTAAGTATGTGTGTTGTGTAATATGGCGAGTTAAACATATGGACATACTACTGTTATATATATATATATTCAATCCATTAGCTGACTGTCCAGTGGATAGTGTCCATCTTTATGTTAAAGGACAAACATGTATATATCCATTTGAATAATTTTCCTGCTTCAAAAAACACAACATAACACAAGTGATATGATGAGTGAATACAAGAAAGGATATGTCATTGATGATAGTCTATAACTCAGAAGTTAGGATAATTATATAACACGAATACCTTTGTGTCATTAATTATGTTGTCGGAGTCCTGCCATCCTATAAGATATATCTAGGAAATTAGAAGAAGTTCTCAAATATTGCTTTCACACCCATTCAAAGTAGATACAGCTTATATATATAATGTTAATACATCCATAATGTTAATGAGAGCCTATAATGTATATATATAAATAATGATATAAGATAACTTCTAAATATGATTGTAATACCTACTTATTGTTACGGACGGGGATTGAACCCGTGACCTATAGTATATGCCAGTATACTGCTTGTTTGTTTGCTGAGGTTCATATGCAATTATAATTGTAGCAACATTATTATTTATTTGACATCCACTACTATTACGCAAGAGTATTATGTAGGGGCGATTACATAACAGTTATCTAATTGTATATCACTACAGAATAAAGTTAATATAGACCGCGGTCTTACGTGTAGTGTTGTATTGACATATATGTTCAGATTTTAGATTTGTTATCGATTCAACTTTGAACCCACCGCATATTTAGGGGAAAGTAACCTAATACGTAAAATTTAACAATAAATGGGCTTAAAATTGTATTAATAAATATTTTAATCAATAATTACATTATACATATATATTATAGTAGGGGAAAGTCCCCGATTACCGACCCCTAAATGATTATTTGTAATAACTTATTCAATATTAAATATATTTAATTGAAATTTTGTAATTAGGGTAATATTATGGCAATGAATAAAGTGGCTATTTTAAATTTTTGATATCATTATATTTACAAGAATAAACATGGGGGTCGGTAATCGGATACATGTGCCTAATACCGACCCCCTTCCCCTATTACCGACCCCCTAAAATAATCGTAGTATAAATAATTGTGGTATTATAATATCCAATAAAAAGAGTAGATATACATAACTATAATTAATTATAACATGACGCAATTTATTTTTTATTGAATTTATGTTTTAATAGTAATATTAAAGTTAAATTAAAACTTTATAGTAATTATATTAAAATATTGTATATTATTATTTAATATTTATTTATTAATCAGTATGTATATAATCAACTGGAATTATGAATCATAAATCTATATCAATGATACATAAACAACTTACGACATATTTTAAAGTAAAATACGAATCTATTTTGATTGGATATTATAAATCACATGGGGTCGGTATTAGGGTAATTTAGGGGGTCGGTAATAGGAAAATAATATGGGTTGCTATAATTAAGATATATCGGTTAATAGTTATTCAAATTCAATTATTTTTATAATAGTTATAAAAATGTTATTGTTCTACAATATTATGTACAAAATCAAGTTTTCTTTTAATTAATAAAGTATTTACAATGATTTAAAAAAAGTTATTATTCAAATATTAAAAAAAATAAAACAGAATAATACATTTGATCAAATAACAATTGTAGGATTAAATATTTTTTAAAACAAAATACGTTTTTATATTTATCATTAAATTACTAACAGTTCATGTATATATTATTTTTTGACATATCTTATAGATACTGAGATACGAGAGGGGGTCGGTAATCGGGGACTTTCCCCTATATGATTATAGATATTATTGTGATATTACTATTTTATTTAATCGTTCTATTCAATAGATAACGGGGGTGTCCGTATTCTGTACCCATGCCCGAATACGAACACCCTGTGTTATAATACGGACAGCCTATTTACCACTAGATAAACTATATATTATAAATGAACTAGCCAGATAAATTACAATTACATTATTTATAATTAATTTTATGAATAATTTAATATAATTTAATTGGTAATTAAATTATTAATTTTTATTATTTTATTATTTAATAGTACAAGTTATGTATATAAATAATAACATTTTTAGCTTTAACTTCATTGGTCGTATTAATATTATAACGTACGCGAATTTTATGAAAATTAGAATATTTCACACGCTGAGCACTGATTGGTTATAGGGTGTCCGTATTAGGGATTTATATGACATATAGATATATACTTATAACTCACTTACTATTTGATAAAAAATATATCAATAATGTTTAGAATGATTTAGTTTTTAATAATATAGTATTATGTTTTATATCGATACATTGTATATTCTTAAGGAGGTTAAATTAAAAGTAAATAATGATTAGTTATATATATTATTTTGTAATATATTAATTATTATTATAATATATAATTTAAAGTTTCTTTCAAGTTGTATTTATTTTGCATCATTACATATGCTATTCGATTTAAAAGCTAATTATTAGTATATTATATTATTAACTATATTTGTAAATACGCATTTAAAATGCATTATCGATAATTTTTTTTTTTTTTGGTGGAGTCCTTTCATCCCATCCAGGAACTTAGATGAAGTTTTCACTTATAACCATATATGGCTCTAATGTCCATTCGAAGCCGCTCTCATGTTAAGGCATCCATGGTTTTAACGAGAGCCGATCATTTATTTATACACAATTATATAAGATCACTTCTAAATAATATTTTAAGACCCATTTTATAAAATTAATTAATGGTCCGGACGAGGGTCGAACCAGTGTCCTACTGCTTGTGTGTGTGACGCCTTAGCCACTGAGCCATATATATAAGTCAAATTTGACTAATTTTAACATATCGATACGATATCATGTTTCTGTGCTACGCACCACATAACAGATACGCACATCATATGTAATGTCTAGCTTGTTACGCAATCCTTAGGAATCAGATCTCAGTACAGCACGATTGGTCATATCTAGCGGCCGAACAACGCTCTGGACATTGCCTTATAAGGAGCTATGTGAATTAACTCGGCGCGTACCTATCTCCAGGGGTCACACGTAGTGGTTGCCATGGATACGGATTAACGTGGTGGGTGGCCGCGTTACATCACCATCAGCGTAGTGGTTGTAGTCATCAATTAGTGACGCGATTAGCTAATGAGGAGGAGGCGGAGCCGGAGGAAGGTAGTGACGTAATTAGGCCGCGTGTCGTCGAGTAATTATCGGAGACGCGAATGTAGACGCCGAGTGAGAGAGATACATATATAACATAGTTATCCTGGAGAGATTATGCCGCGGTAGTCATCAATAATTCAGGGACGTTGATGATGATGATTAGAGGCGCGCGAGATTCTCCGAGATCGTTCGAGAGAAGAGGCCGCCACCGAGAACTAGGCTGAATACGTCACGAGGATCACGTGTATTACGTAACACGTTAAACAGCGACGTTACGTCATCTTTAAACAGTCGCGCTGATATATAGTTATCACGAATATAGCTTCAATCATATACATATATGTATACAATATCGTATAATTATCATTTATTGAGTAAAGCAATTCTTATTTTCTTTCTATTTTATTTTCCATTCTTTTTCATTTTCTTTTATTGTTGATTCATAAATTAGCTAACAGAAAGTTTCTCGATATAATGTGTAACGGCTACTGTATTATTAATATATATATATATATATATATATATATATATATATAACTGTCTGAATACTTATTTATGCTAAGGCATAATACATGAAGTAGAATGCGTTTCATGCTCCATTCGAACCAATAAAATAAGTATTAGTATATTTGTGGAATTATAAAATTGTGTATATATATATAAATGATCGGCTCTCGTTAAACCTTAGATGGATTTATACACAATCCATTCGAATGTATTTAGGAATATTTGGTTCTATGTAAAAACATCATCTAAGTTCATGGATGGGATAACATAATTCCACCAATATAAAATAATAATAAAATAACAATATATATATATATATATATATATTTTGTTGATACATTATTCCACAATAATTGTAATTGAGATTATAATAGAGGAGAACCAGAATTTGGGGAGCCTAATTCGGACCACATCCGATATTAAGATTTAAAACCATTTAACATTTATTTATATTTATTAAATAATTAAAAACTTTATTTTGAAAATTAAATTAAAAAAGTATATATACATTAATTTGTATAATGTAAATATAAATAATAGTATTACTATTTTTAAGTATACTTATATATATGAAACTATTATTAATGATAATATAATTTATTATTTTTAATGTTTTATATTTAATTTATTATAATGAATACATTTATAAAATAAACTTTATTATTTATATTATATAATAAATTATAACCTATTTATATGTATTATTCATTATTTTATATATAGTGACATTAAAAATGGTCCAAATTAGGGTAAACATAACAAATAATTTTTTTTATTTTTTATAAATATCTTTTATCTGAACATATTTTGTATGGCAATGTTATAAATTTATATATCTTTATTTAATTATCTATAACATTTTTTTTTTAATATTAATTATTTAAGGTCATAGAACCTTTTGTAATTTACTTGTCCGAATTAGGATAATGTTCCATAATAACAATGATCATAAATATACTTATAAGTAAACTTTATATAGTAAATATTTAATAGATATTTATATTTATATATATATATATACACTAATGGTATTGGCTGATGAGAGAATTTTGGCAAAAGCGAATAGTTCGTTTAATATGCAAATTAAGAAAATTAATAAAATTAATTTTCATAATTAAAATCATTTGCATATTTATTATTGAATTCAATATTAATATTTGTATAAAATTGTTGTTTTATCATTTAATTATATATGTATAATTAATATTATTTTATAGTTTCCATATTTAATATATAATACATTTATATATTGTACAATAATATTATTTATCATAAATAATATATGCTATAGCATATATGCATGAGAAAATATGTTGGTAAATATAGGATATTTTGAACTATTGGCCAAAACCCCATCGTCGATGTAAATTTTATATAAGTTTACCTTTTAAAATATGACTTCCCATTTGTGCAAAAAAAACTACTAAAATATATCATTTACCTTTTAATTAAGTAGATATTATTAATATTATTTTACAATTTTAAATCATATAATACTTAAAATATTATTAAATGCATTGCACAGCATATATATATATATATATATATAAGAAGAACAATATATATATATATTTATTCATTTAATAAGAGTTGACTACATGACTAATTGCGCATGTCAGTCTGATAAACACTAAACTCTGTCATTATAAACATACCTAAGTGACTCCTGGCATCAACACACCCATACATTGTACAACATTCGCTATTTTGTTTAATAACACTTCAACACTTGTTTAGCTAAGGTGGTGTGTTTATATATACACACCTAGATATCTATCTGTAGATGTATAAGTGTATGTGTATGTATAAGTGTATGTACACATGTATATGTGTATATGTGAATATAATAAGGGGTTATATGGGATGTCGAAAATAATGCAATTACATAGGGATTTTGTATTCGTTCAGAAATCTATTTCTCATAAATTAATCAAGCGAATTAACTTGTAAATTTTTCAAATTTTATTTAAAAAATAGATTTGTGTATGTATATTATATGATATGTCCAAATATTATATGTTAAAACATATATATATATCGCATAAAAAAGTACTTTTAGAACACATTAGTATCTATATAATACCGTAATACCGTATATTTCTACTATAATAATAATTACAAAATGGCGCAAAATGTACTGTTTATATATATAACACTCTTTTCAATAGTTATAATTTATCAATAATATATTTCTTTTCGTGTCAACTAGCGACATATATTGGTTTTATTGTATAAATGATGTTTATTGACCGTTGGTGTTATTCTAGAATAATAACATATCGTCATTTCATTATAAATAATATAGACAATTTAACATAAACTTGAACTTGAACATAAATTATCTCAGAATATTTGTTTTTCTTATGAAATTTACTATTTCTCAGTCAATAATTAACTAAACTAAGTCAAATTCTCACAGTATGTTTAATATTATATGTATATTGTATATATATAAGAAATATTTGTGATTGATATATAGTTGATAATACAATTACAAAAAAAATAATATTCATTTTGTTACATTTCTTACTTTTTTAAAATGCTAATAATTTCAAAACTAATATTCGAATCATTTAAAATTCTATAGAATAGTTAACATAATATATATTAATGTTATGAGATTTTGAATTTTCAACAAATATAATTCTTATCTAATTACATTAAAATTTAAAGACTGTGAATCCCCTTTCTTGATTCAAATTCTGCAAGTTATACAATGTAAAGTATGTAATACCTAAATAATATATATATATATATATATATAATTGTATAAACAATTTTATTTATTTTTTAATAAATGGGAAATTGGAGATATTATATAACAAATAACAATATCTATAAGAAGTATGTTTGTTACAAAATAAAATATACCTTTGTATATAATAATCATAATCGGTATTCCTGAAATTCATACATTATAATAAACAATTCTAATCGTTTTATCAATTTTGGATAATTATTGGCCTATAGGCTTATAGATTGTATTACACATCAAATATTATATTTAGAAAATATGTATTTATAAAATAAGTTTAATAATAATTTTTTTTTGACATTATTATGGGAGATGAAATGATCTAAAACTACTAGATCTATATTTAACACATTAAGGGCTGCATAAATATACATATAATATAACATATGATATTATATAGATGAGAGTTTTCTTATATGTTATACAATAAATACTTATATATTATAATAAATTATAGTAAATATTCATATTAAATTTAGATTAATTATTTATAGATTCATAAATTTAAAATTAAGTTAGTTTGTGCGTATTTAACAATAACCTTTGACATTATATACATATAATAATAACATTATCAATATTTTGTATTAACAAATATTTGTCTATGCTTCGCAATATTTTTGGTATTTATATCAGAATTTAACCTTTTTTTTAAAGTATAACTCTTGAAATAGTTATAATTAAAATATATTTTACAATATTTTGTCATATATAATTATTTTATAAATAATACATATTATAAAATGTCTATTTTTATGCTTTGTAGATATGTATGTATTAAGATAGTATACATATATAACACATTAATTGCACACATATATGCATGAATGTCCATGCATGGACAGCCGATTTCTTTATAAGCACAGTTTGCAGTCCGAAAAATGTAAAATGTATGTATAAGTTCACATTTTGTATATGATATAAATAAATAACTATATTAGATATTTTAAAAATAAAAATATTAAATTTAATTATTTTTTATTATTTGTAATTATACAACTATATATATATGTAATTACATTATAGATTAATCCATTAATTATAAGATAATGTATATTAAAAATGTTTTACTAATAGTATTGGTAGAATTTATTACTCGACATATATAAAATACATTCATATAGGGATAATATAGGTTAAATAGGTATATGTATGTAATATATATATATATATATACGTAGGCATACTCACCACTACTCTTGTTATTAATTACGCGCATGTATATAGTGGAATACCAATGGAACACATATATTACCGTCAGCGGGAAACTATATCTGGGATAAAAGAAAGAAGTTATGTTTCTTGTCAGTCTAAATATTCCTCCAATATACGTACAACAGGTACGGTGGTCGATGAGTAAATATTTCCGTATATGTTATTATGTTATTAATAATGTGATAATATATAATATATATATATATATATATATGTTGTAAATATTTATAATGTACAAATATACAAATATATATATATACATATATATAAATATATATATATATATATATATATATATATATATATATATATTAATATATCCAGTCTTAATCCATGTTACACGAAAATATGATTTCAGATGAAACATTGAATACAAATTTGTGCATATCAATTACACACGCTTGATAAGTCTTTAGTCTTTGAAAACTAATTAAATATTGATTCTGCTGTATACAGCTATATATAGTCATACCATAGTCACGTATATGTGTGTATCTATGGGTACATTTACAGATATACAGGTGTATACTCACACATATATATATATATATATATATACATACATAGTCATATATATATATATATATATATATATATATATATATATATATTTACACAATGTAAATAATTACAACAAATATATGTTATATATACATATATATTCACAGACACCCACATACACATATAAATGTACGTGTATGTATGTGTGTTTATTATTAGATTATATAATGTATAATGAATGCTCTAGAGACTATTTCTCTAATTATTACCTCGGTATATTACCATATTAATATCGTTATAGAACATTTGTGTTATATACATCTTAGTACTACGGTAAAGTGGGATGCAATCAAAGTGAGATGTCAATGATCATAGAGTTAGCTAATCGGGCGCGCGCCCTTTGATGATTGGTGGAAGTAAGAACGTTTCTCGGTTTCCACATCTGCGTAATCGATTTTCTCAAACTTTCAAATATAGTCTGCTTATACAAATGTATTAACGTGAACTGTATGAGACTTGTGTACGCATATATTAATACACAATAAACACAAATACATACGCATACAATTTATGTCATACATACATATATACGTTCATAAATGTAGACACATACACATAATCACACATACATATATAAACACATATACATACACACATACACACATACACACATACATATATATATATATATATACAAATGCATATCTATAGATACACTCTTTCGATTTGAACACATCAATCACTTAGATATATAATATTTCATCAATAAGCTAATGGCGGTACTGCAGTAGTACTGTTACACTTTCCGGTTGCAACAGGTGTCGATATTTTGCTCCTATTTTTCATAGGAGCCATAACTTTTGTTTATTTAGCTACCTCGGCGTTCATTCATTTCCCCGACCACCAACGCTTAACCAGTCTTTTTAACAACAAAGATCGTGAAATCGTTTGATTAATATCAGACGATAAATGAGCGTCTATATTTAACGCAGCTGAATACCAAACGAGACTACTTCTAGGAGGCGAGGGAGTTTTCTGACGCGAAGTTCACCGACACGATCACTTGTCAGACATAATAATTCGAATGCCAAAGATAGTGGGCACGGCATATTATTTATTTTTAGTATAGTTTGGTAATTTATCAATATATGAATTATATGCTACACATTTATAACTACTATGTTAATATCTGCAAACAGACACACACGTCAACGCATAGAGTAATGTATACTATCCAAACTTATTTAAATATAGCTGTACTATTCAATTATTTTAATAATAATATATATATATATATGAGAGCTGAGTCTTTCGGATATTTTAAATAAATAGATAATTATTATTTTAATAGTAAATTAATAAATACCACAGATTAATGACATGTTGTTCCCTATACTATAACATATGAATATACATTATCTCAATTGTACATGTATACTGGTAATATTATATTAATAAAATCATTGTATACCCTCTCAAATTTAAATTAGCTCATGATGTACAATGTACATTGTATATGTACAGGTACATGATTTACCTCATGTATGAATACATGTATTTAATATATCATGTATATTATATAATATATTATGATATAACTTTCATCTTATCTTTATTAAATGTATACATAAATAGGTATACTTAAGAATGATATTTGTCCACAAATTATATATATAATTATCTTGAAAGTATTTTCTATTTTCTCTTTTATCTAGTGTTAATTTAATTTAATTTTTTTTCAAGATAATTATTTATTATTTATAAATAATGTTACTGTTTCATAAATCATAATTAATATTGTATATTATATCATATTATAGCATACATATTTATAGATATACCTATAATAATACCTATATATATTTAATCCTATATAATTATAAATTATATATGTATGTATTATAAACATAGATATAGGTACTATATATAGTATAATGTATACATTACATATATAATAATAACTTTATACATGTAGTCTTATATTCTATATATGATATTAATAATTAATACATTAATTCGATACATATTATATAGGTATGTTACATATACGTTAATATATTTTATATATATTAAATGTATACTTTAATATTTTAGAATTTAAATTGATAACATATATACATAATATGTAGGACAAAATAACAGTCATATTATGTTTGAAAATTGCAGACGATAAATAATTACTAATGTGTTATTACACGTGCGCTTATACTGCTTACGCCTACATTTAATATTCATAAAGGGCGATAATATAGAATAGACAATACAGCAGGTGTCTTCAGGAAGAATTAGGCAGGTCACGTGCATGCTATCACGTGAAGAGGAAACGCGCGTGACTAATTCGATAGGAAGGACGAATCTATCGTAGCGACCACGCGAACCAGCAATGATCATAGAAAACCACGATATAATAATAATAATGATAATCTAATATCGTTGCCAGCAGGCTAGCAGAACTTACGCAGACTAGTTATCGATATACCATATATATTTCTACACGAGCACAATGCAGCTATAGCTCAGTATACTGCGCGGGTTCAATAATGTAATTTTCCGAATATATAATATTGAATTTATTTAAATATATAATAAATAATATATTTATACGTATATTTATATTTATTATATAAATAAAAATATATCGACTTTTTTTATATAACCTAATACAATTATTAATAATAAAGACAAAATGAATAGATATAGAAATATATATTAAACTAATATATTGTTTAGCATACATCACTTATATATCTAATAATATTTAATAATATACTTAATATAATTAATGCACATCTTTATGTTATATAATAATATATACATTATTAATAATAATAATGTATGTATATACATTATTATATATACAAAATATATATTTAATTCTAAATAATATCGATATTTGATTACTAATAACCTATTTATGTAGTAATGATACTTAATAAAATAATCTTTAATAAATTATTAAAATTAATTATATATATATATATATTTAACAGACGTAGTGGAAAGTAACCGAATACGGATACTCTCGGTATCTCAGAAACCATAAATACTCAAAAAAAATTGTAATGAATAAAATATTCATAATTATATAAATAGACTAAATCAGTTTTTTTATTTTTTAATTATTAAAAATATTGCTGATATTTCCAATAAACTGATTTTTTTATTACGTTTTAAATTAATGAAAAACAATTTCGACTTAAAACCTTCTCAATAATATACAAATGTAATGATATAACATATAACACTATATTATTAAAACATAAAGCATTCTAAAATTATATATATAATTTCTATATTTGTTTTCAAATATTCATTAAATTATAAGCATATATCTATAGGTCATATAAGTCCATAATACGGACACTCTAGATTTCTTAATACGGACACCATATAACTAATCAGCGCGCAGAATATGAACTATTCTGATATTCATAAAAATCGCGTACGTTATAATATTAATAACACCAATAAAGATCAATCTAAACATTTTATTATTTAAATTGTATATTAAATTAAAACATAATAAAAATAAATAAATTATTAACTAATTAAATAGAATACATTTTTCATAAAATGAATTATAAATAATGTAATTGTAATTTGTATGATTGATTCATCAATAATATATAGTTTATCTAGTGGTATATAGGGTGCCAGTATTATAACACAGGGTGTCCGACGGACACCCCCGTTATCTATAGAATTAAAAATTAAATGAAATGTTAAAATCACAAAAATATCTATAATCATATAATATTAATATATTGTAATTTTTGAATAAAAATAATGATTCATAAAATGTTAAGACCATTTATTGTTAAAGTGTCCGTATTAGGTTACTTTCCCCTATAGGGGTATAATGTATACATTGTAGGGCATACATCTTCGTATATCGACATGATTATGTCAGGTCCCAACATTTCTATATAGGATAAGTGTCGATGTATATATCGATAGATAAGTAACTTATTAAAGGATGGTCATAATTTTACAATTATAATTTATACGTCATTAATTTTGAAGAAAATAAAATATAATATATAATTTATTTTGATTAAATTTCAAAATAATGATAATAGCCTACATATACATACAGTGTATGTCATACACACATACATATACACACACTATATATATATATATGTTGATTAAATAAAAATGGCTTAATTCAATATTAAATGATAATGATAATATGAGAATGATATGTCATATGATCAACAACCTCATTATAATCATTGTTATATATATAGTTTAATTAAAATAATTATATTATTAAGCCTATATATATGTAGCTCACACACTATATAGTGTATACGAGATATATATATATATATATATAGTGTTATAAAAATATATTTATATTTAACTTTAAACGATCCAATATATAAATATACTTTATGTATTAACCATGAGAGTGTGTGTGATCATACGTGTGTAACTATTAGTTATTAACACGTTGTTCGTAACTAAAAACGAAACCTCTCTACGTGCGCATCTGTGTGCGCGCGTACATCTTCACGTTATAATAGCTCTATTCTTCCTAATCAAACACTATAATATACTATAGTATACTATACTATATATAGTTTACTATAGTATCCGCATATATGCGGTACACGTGGGGTTCCCACTGTACGCACGCCTGTAAGCATGAACACACGTGCTTACGTGCGCAACCACACGCGGCACCCAATTACCGGCATCCGGTAGTAACAACACGGAGGTTCCACGCCGTGCACCCGTCTCTCACAACAAAGGAATACATCGATCACCTCGGATCTATCGGCGCGAGGTTCGAATTACGTAATAGGCCGACGCCAGGGGTAGTGTTCGGTGTCGGCAGAAAAAACACCGACTTCCGTTAGCCACCTATCGACGAGAGTGTTTCTAAGGGGGCGCGCGGTTGCCTCGGTTACCGGCGGTAGCATTCCGTCGATGCCGACTGACGGAGAGGAAGAGGGAGAGGGAGATGGAGAGGAAGAGGGAGATGGAGAGGAAGAGGGAGATGGAGAGGGAGAGGGAGATGGAGAGGGAGAGGGAGATGGAGAGGAAGAGGGAGATGGAGAGGGGAGCCTGGATATATCGCCTTGACACGCGCCCTAATTATGATGAATACGCCAGCTGACGTGTATGTATACCGCACTAGAATGTGTTTACCGCCCGAACGAGCCACTCATCAACGATTGTTCGTCGCCCTAATTAGAATACTCTTTCTGCATATCTTGTTTTCTATCTTCTTATCTCTATATATATATATCTCTCTCTTTTTCATTATTTCTTTTTACTATAAATATTTTGTATATCTTGGTTTCTATATCACTTTCTACCTCTCTCTATATATATATATATATATATATATATATATATATATATATATATATATATATATATATATGATACATTAGAAGGTGTATAGTGTACAATGTAAACTGTACACTGTACAGTGTAGAGTGTACACCTCCTTAACCAGTATAACTAAATAACCGATTACAAAGCCGACCTTAGCCGACTACATAGCCGACTTTAACCGACTACTTAGCCGACCTTATAAGGCTATAGCCGACTAAAGAGCCGACTTTTCTGACTACAGAGCCGACTTTAGCCGACTTTAGCCGACTAAATATCCGACTTTAGCCGACTACATAGAGGCTCCGTTAGCGGTGATACGTTTGCGATAGAAGTCGGGCTCCTTCGGATTTGTTTATTTACCGTATACGCTATATAGTCTACGGATTTGTTGTGGTAGGGGTGAATGGGGTAGATGTGGTGGTGGTGGTAGGGGCTCGTTGACATCGACGAATATATATATATATATATATATATATATATATATATATATATATATATATATATATATATGTGTGTGTGTTTGTGTGTGTATTTGTTAAACATAGTTATCATGTTAACAGACACACACATACACACACACATATATATATATATATATATATATATATATATATACTATATATACACTATATTATAAGGTATAATGATTGTCTCTCCCTCTCCTATATTGCATAATACGCTACAGCGGACTTCATCACTGTAGCGCCGCACAACAGTCACGCACAGTGTACCGTAACCCTGGTTCTTATAGGAACACTTATAGGTATATAGATGATGATGATAATAATAATAATAATAATAATAATGATAATAATAATAATAATGATAATAATAGTAATATGTATTTATCGATTCTAATATACAAATAGATCCCTAAAGAAGTAATATATTACTTCTGGAGGGGCCCAATAAATGTGACGGTCAAAACAAAATGTAACTTATTTATTATGTTTCAATTTATCAATTATTAAGTTCTTGATAAAAACAAGAGAAAAATAAACACCTATCTAGGGTCGAATATGGGACCTCTCACATTTCATAAAATAACTATTCGACTGAACCATAGCTCCCATGGTATCTACAGGTCAGTCGAATAGTTATTATAGCATTAAGGCTATATATATAGGTGTGTATATAAGAAAATATGAAAATTGTCTTCACTAAATAATTACTATCCAATACAATTAAATTCAATATTGATTATAATCAATCTACAACAAATATAATATAATTATTTATAATGAATAGTGGAATCTATCCTAATACGGACACTTTAAATATAAATGGTCTTAACATTTAATACTCATTATTTGTATTCAAAAATACAGTATATTTATATTATATGATTATAGATATTATTATGATGTTTAAATGTTATTTAAATCTTAATCTTTGTATTCAATTGATAACTGGGGTTTCCATATTCGGTACCCATGTTCGAATACGGACACCCTGTGTTATAATACGGACATCATATATGGGGTGTATATACCATGAGGATATACTTTATATTATTGATGATCCAATCAGATAAATTAATATTACATTACATATAATTAATTTTATGAATAATTTATTATTATGAATATATAGAATATGTTAGAGTAAAATATTATGTTAAATATTAGATAATAAATGTACTAATGAAGAGCAGAACAATTGAAACCTATTGATCTTAGTCTGGAAATAAGAATATTATGATACATATTATCAAAAACAAAACATAGATCAAGAAGAAGTATCTGTGCATGATCAGAATCATCTAAGTATCCAATTGTATCATATTTTAATTTTATCAAAGTAGTTTGACTACTATGTTCTGGACGATATGCATTTTGAAAATCACCATAAATTTATGGTGATCTTAAGATCATTAAGTACTCTTTAATTTTTGTACTAACAACGTTATCAATTATTTTACATATGTAGTTACGATATATGTTTATAATTTGAGAGATTTGAACACAATTAGATTTATCTAACAAAGAGTAACTGGCGAATATTTAAATATAGTAGATACATTTGAAGTATACAAAGACAATTTAATCATAACGCGGCACTAAGATATAAGCACGATTTTTAATAATACTAAGTAGTAAAATATCATTAGAATTAGTCGAACAGGATAACATATTTAAATACAATATTTCTAATCTGAAACTATGTAATAATTTGAGAAATATTAATTTCGAAGACAATTTAAATCAGGAATAAATGGATCAATATTAATAGTGGATTTAACACATTTAATATTATAACATGCCATGATAATTTTATCTCGAAAATGATTATAAAAGTTGAACATATTTATGATTAGGAATATTTGGTAACTTATCTTCCTATCAGTGTAACTATAAAATCTATGGTAAAAGAATAAAACTAACGAGAGTTAATCGAGCAACTCTCGAGTATACTTTGATATATATTATTTTTAAATTCGTTATGGAATTTCTATATTAAGAACAAACATTTCGAAATAATACATAATATAAATCAATTCTATATTTAACATTATATATATTATTGTATCTAGTTCTAATTTGTAGATAAGAATATGTTGTATTATACCAAAAGCATTATAAGTATTAAATATATTTTGAGTAACTAATTGAGAATAGGTATTTATTAATAAATCTAGTATATCATTCAATGCCGTGATATTCATTCCAGTGAAGACAAGTTAATTTTTGATCTCAGTATCTAATTTTTCTATTGTAATCTGAGATTTACAGGACGAGCTCCTTGTTTAGCCGCGCGACGAGTGATGCGGAATGGGGATGTATGTTTGTGTGTGTGTTCATGTTTTTGCTTTCAATAGCTGATATAAAACGTGTGGTCGCTACTCCATACACGAGTAACATTACTCTATACCAAGGTTAATATGCCTCACCGAACAATTTCTAATCATAGATATTAAGATATCGCCTCGCCACTTTCAACACCCTACTCCCGATGTTATCACGAAACACGAAAGCTGCTTCGAATGCATATTAGAGCCATATGGTTATAAGTGAAAACTTCATCTAAGTTCCTGTATGGGATGAAAGGACTCCACCAAAATAAAAAATAAAAACAAATAACAATATATATATATATATATATATATATATATATATATCTAAAGTTTCAATGTTATGTTACATCCCCTTACTTGTTAGTTTATTTGTATATATACAGTTTTATAATGATATATATAACTGCTGAAAAAAAGAAACATCATAGGTAAACAAATTAAGATTATAGATAAGTTTACACTTATTACAAATATTAAAACCATGTTTGTGTATTTGTCTACACTTGAAGCCAATGGGAGAAAAATTACCATTTCCATTCCTATAGTGTATACCCTTCTCATGTAAATATAAAAATCAGTAATAAATGTGTATAATAATAGAATTTAAGAATTCTTCTTTATACTTCTTCATTATACTTCTTAAAATTATACAATAGATAATATTCACATTTTATTACTTTATTATACATATTATTATTAATTAGTTTTATGTTGGTAATTACCGGTAATGTATACATATAATGGCCATTATAAAACATATATTTTATAATATTTGCAATCTTCTGGAATGATGACCTGCTGAAATACCTTGATAACGACCTTGCAACACAACTACTACATCTCGATCTCTATTCATCATTGACACCATTAAACTGATTGCATTAATTAACTTTGGTTCAAAACTAATTGAACTTGAAAATACTATACTATAATAGTGTATTCTCCGTTTTCCAATTACAGTATTAAAATAACCTATAGAAATCAAATAAATAAATAACTATTACCCAAAATCCGAGTCCTATTTGGAGCCTGCCACATAGGACGTCACTCTCCACTATACTCTTCTGTATCTACTTACTCTCTCTTAGTCAAATAATAACTTACTTACTTTCCGTCAAGTATAACAATTATGCAGATGATATTGAAATTCACGCAAATTGTCACTAATCATACAATATTCACCTTTAATATAATTTCACTTCTATCAATAACTGGCTCACCGACAACTATTTACTACTTAACTCTAACAATACAGTACTTATGAATTTTTACCTGCGAACTCATCTTCTACTGACATATTCCCATACTACTACCTAAGTCATACACTAATCCTAATGTCAATACAACCAAATATCTAGACATCCATGGATGAATATATGCATATTATATGCATATTAACCACAAAATAACATTTGATAAATAAACTCGATTTAACTGTCCAATGGACAGTGTCCATCCTCAAAACAAATTACCAACTTACATTACAATTTATTATACATTCTTCACTACTGAATAAACAACCTGATTACCTATATCGGCTGACTGCATTCCATACTATAACAATCAACATACGATCTTCAAACTATATGGTTCTGAATAAACTGGAGGGTTTACTCCTTTCGTCGGAAAAAAAACTTGAAAAGCGATGTTACTCTCTTTGCGCTAGTCTTCTCAAGAACTAACTACATATATCCCTTAAAACCATTAATACATAGTAGATGGTATACCATATGTGGTATACCACCTTCAAACACAAACTTAAGAACTATATCTTATTCACGATATATCAACTTCAATTATATATTTCGCCATTTTGTACACTTCTCGGTATTACTTATATTGTATCTATTATTATATTTAATACTATAATAATTTTATAATTAAATTAGTGTTTAAATAAAATGATCATACATGTTAGTCTAATTTAACCTGACAATAACTATATATCACAGATCACTATATCATAGTGGGTGTCAGGGGCGGATACAGGGGGGGCTAGGGGGGCTCTAGCCCCCCCCCCCCTCATGATTGTAAAATATATGATTTAAAAATAGATAATATGGTTAAATCAGCAAAACATTCAATATCAATTATAGGTAGGTTTATACATATTTTATGTTAAGTATATTCATTAATTTTAATCTAATTTAAAGATATTGGCACTATTTATAATGAATTAACAATAAAACTCACGAAGAAAGGTATCTTCTGCTAAAGAAAATACTCACACAACAATCCATCAAAATTCAAGAAAACCATATAAATAAAATGGAAATACATTTCAAATGAATTCATTACACATGTATTTTTGGTTATCCTACAGTGAATCTTTAAATGGCCGATTGTATATACCATGTGTTTTTCATTTAAAAATTAATCACAATCAAGTTGGAAAATGTGTCACTTCGTCCATGATTAAGTTTAAAGATACGATTGCAGATTTAAGAAAAAATGAATCAATTATAGTTGATATATTTACAATAATAACTCTTTGGAAGAAAATTCTCGTTTTATTGCAGTGATAGAAAATAAGAAGCATGCTGCAATCATCTATAATGCAAGTCAACAATAACATATCTAAGCAAATTTAATACAACAGATCAACATTTAAATCAATATTAAGGGGGTATCACACTATACTTGTAGGACTATATAAGATTTTCTGGCAACTTACCTGAAATATTGTAACTTTAAAACATTATTATATAAAGTTGTAATGGAATACTCCTATAGAGTTATTATATTTCAGGCAAGTTGCCGGAAAGTACGGGGGTTTCCCACTAATGTTGTAGTTAACTTGATAGAAAATCATTTTAAAGTTAAAATATTTCCGGCAACTTGCCGGAAATACTTGTAGTGGGATACCCCCTTTAGATATAATCATTCTTTATAAAATATAACATATTTCATTACATGGTCATAATGAGTATTCTACTGATACACATTTTAATCTAGGAAATGTCAATGCACTTCTAAAACTATGTCTAAACTCTGGAAATGATATATTAAAAGAAAACTTATTAATGTGTTGTAAAAATGCTAAATACACCTCAAAAACAACACAGAATGAATTGATATTTTAATGTGGTGAATATATTAAAGAAAGAATAATTATTCTTCAATTATAATTGATGATATAAAAAAAGCTAAATATTTTAGCTGATGAAACCACAGATGTATATAATACTGAACAAATGGCTTTAGAAATTATATATTATAATGGTAAGTGTATCACTGAAAAGTTGAATTCTTTCATAGGATGTGAAAATATTAGTGGAGAAAGTAAAGCTAACTTGATTATGGATACACTACCTAAATATGAATTAAATATTGAAAATTTAAGAGGGTAAGGATACTATGGAGCAGGAAATATGTCTGGCAAAATAAAAGGAGCGTCAACTATAATTCTGAATAAGAACACTAACTCTACATATGTACACTATAGATCACATGTATTAAATATATCAATAGTAAATGAATGCAAAATGTCGTTAATTCAAAATATGATAGGCATTTTATTAGAAATCTGCATATTTTTTAAATATTCTGCTAAGAGGCAAGGTTTATTAGAAGAAAATATTACACAAATTTGTGTTGAATCTTCTAAAAAGAAATTAGTTAAAGTAAAACGAGATGGGTTGCCAGAAATGATGCTTTGCGAGTATTTATCGAACTGTATCAAGCAATACTTGAAAAATATTAGAAATATATGAAGATGAAACATGGAATTCAGAAATATATAACAAAAGCTAACAGTCTTTACAATTCTATGATTAATACTCAATTTAGTATGTCATTAATTGTATATAATAATTCAATTAATTTCATAGAAAATTTAACAAATGCTCTCCTGGGTAGGTCAATAGACGCATATAAGGCAAATAATGATATTCGAAGTGTAATTAAAGGGATACAAGTTTGTAGGTAGATAATATTGATGAAGTACAATTAGAATGGAATGAAGAAGCATCACATTTATTATCATATTCAGATGAAGGAATTTCTTTACCAAGGTTAAATAAAATACACCTGCTTCATCATCTGAAGAGTATTTAAAAAAAAGTAATATATATTCCATTATTGGATCATTTGATAATGGAGATGAAAGAAGGATCCAATATATACATATTGTATATATATCTCTTCGAGCATTATTAATTCCAAAAGTAATGACTGAAAACAAGGATACATGAAAAGAAAATATATTAAAGTTTTATGAATTAGTAAAAGATGATTTACCAAAGATACATTTAATACAAACCGAATTGATTTGTTGGGATGTTAAATGGACAGAAAATAAATATCTATAGATATAGGTATGCCTAATACGATAACAATTATTATGATCAGTACTTAAGTATATTCGATAACATGGCAAGGTAAATTGAAATTATTAAATAATTTATAATTTATATATATTATTATATAAAATTTTTCCTAATATCTATGACATGGTTGTATTAATGGCTATTACTTCAGTTATCTTGTGTGACTGTGAACGTTCATTTAACCGATTAAGGATAATAAAGATATATTTACCTTCGATTATGAGTGAAGATCAACTAAATAGACTTTCTTTATATATATATAAATAAAAACATAGAGATCGATTGTGATTATATTATTTCAAAATTTGAAATACGTAATCCAAGAATAATGCAATTGATTAATATATTGGATTAATAGTTTTTATTCAATAAAATATAAAATATTATTCTATTTAATTAAATATAGTATTTAATTTATATATATCAATTGAATATTATCGTAAATATGTCTTATTTTAAAAATATATTTTTATATGAATGTCAGCCCCCCCCCCCTTTAAAAATTCCTATATCCGCCCCTGGGTGTAACTACAAAAGAGGGGTGTACTTATTTAATTTTATGTATAATTATTTGAAAAATAAGCTTTATAAATACACAAAATCTATAAAATGTTACATGTTTGTACTCAATTTAAATCCTAGTTATGTAAATTATATGTATACATATCATGATATATCCATGATGTATTACAATTCAATACTGTGATTACACTTAACCCAGTAAACCAAAACAAGATAATGTTGGATAATTTCAGATAAATAACAGATAATTTGAGAAAATGTGTCCAAATCAATAAATACAGAGAATAGTGAAATATGTTGAGACAAATTATCTATAAAGTTAGATAATTTGAAAAAATATTACCAACTCAATAAATACAGATAATAGTGAGATATTGTAAGACGAATTATCTATAGTTAGATAAATAGGCCTATGCATAATATTTACACTTCGATAATTGTGAGATATTTTAAGAAAAATTCTCTTATGATAATACCATGGAGGGGATAGCCCAGCAAACACACATAGTTTAAATAAAGAGAAAAAATATTATGATCTAAATAGAGTTAAAATAGAGGAACATATTTAAATATTACTACTGATTAATGTTAAAAATAACATTATAATCAAAATAGAGGAAAAATAGAGGAAAAAATATGATGGTCTAAAAGTAGAGTTAAAATAGAGAACAATTATTTGAATTTTACTAAAGTCTCAAACTGAAGTTATCAAATACCATGGTATAATGTAAACAATTTTTTTATAAATTGTTGAAAATATAGACTAATATAATTGAATTGATATTGGAGAATAGGATAATGTAACTGTATGGTTTAGCTTCGGGAGTCCCGGACCATGAATAATACCTACTAAATGTTATTCACTTTTTATTATATATTAAAATTCAGTATTGAAACTAAATATGGTCCTTGATAGTTTATTAATTTTAAAAAGGTGCTATTATTATTGCGTTCTAGTTGGTGTGAAACCCCTTTAAAAGAAATAGTATAATTATTAGACTATAATATATATACATAAATAATTAGTATTACTTTAATTCAAAATTATGAATCATAATTTTATAAAATAAAACTGTTTGAAAATTGTTAGGAATATTATGATTTGTAAAAATAAATAGAGGTTTCTAAATATAGTCATAAGTTACGACTCATAACTAAGTTGTATCAAAGCCCTGAAAGGGTTTTAATATAACTAAGTACAATATGATATCATCGTAATTGTATAATATTACATTATATATCATAATATATTAATATAGTAATATATTTAATTAAATGTTATTATAATAATATATTATACATTATTATATATTATATATAAATATATAAATTATATATTATTTTAATTAAACATATTAATTTCCCAATAATATAATATCATTTATATCTATAGAAAAGGGCTGTGACTATAGTTTATAAATATTTAGATAATAATATCATAAATGTGTCAGTATTTTATATATCGTAATTATTTTCATCTTATTAATATTATCAAATTAACCAACCATCTTATATTATTATCTTTGATTATTATTTTGAATTTAAAATTATAGTTTCTTTATAAATAAAGCTAATAATTTTGAAATGAAATTAAAAGTAAAATTAGGAGAATCATTTAAGAATAAACACGATATCGAATTATATCAGTATTGTACTTTTTGGTATTTTATTGATGATACATTTTATAATACTAAAGGTACAACAATTCATGATTTAAGCTTAAATATAATTACAAAATTAAATATAAACTCGAGCGATATTCATATATTTGTAGAAGATATATTTCTTCCTAAATGGGAAAATATTGTATTTTTAAAAGATGGTGATTCTATTGTAATAGAAAAAAAGTTAGTATTAATTTATAATTAAATATTGAATAAATAAACTTGTTTATATAAGTAACCTATATTATATGTAATTATTATTTATGTAACATAAATTATGTTTAATTATTAAATTAATATAAGATCAGATATTATATCGTTACGATAGGGAATACGAACGGTAGGAAACCATTAAAGTTCACGCGCAGAGTTCACGCGTTGAGCATAAGGCGTGCGTCGCTATAATTCATTATACGTTCTAGTGCACACGTAAATAAAATCTGAATGAGATTTATAAAAATATACGTATACAGTGTATAATACACCATTCGTATTATTATATATATCATATATAGTATATATGATATATATAATAATACGACTGGTGTATACGTATATTTTTATAAATCTCATTCAGATTTTATTTACGTATTTACGTGTATATTTACGTGTATATAATATACACATATGAATACGAGTACTATCCTATTTGCGGATTGATATTTTTGAGTTGTTTGATTTATTTTTTTAAATTTTAATTCTGATTTTTTAGCTGTATTATATCCGAAGTGAGCCCATAAAATATTGTACTTAATACACGATTTTTATTTAATTAATAAATTCATTTTTAAAATGTTCCTAATTTTGTGCGGAACCCTAATTTAGTAATCGAATTGTATGACTAGTATGTAGCGGCTACATTATTGCCTATTATTTAGAGTATTTAGTATTTAAAATATATATAGTACACCTATTATATAATAGGTTATTAGTAACTAATGTATTAGCGCGACGTATACCTTGCCGCACGTTAACTTTGTTATTTATAGTTATTTAATTTTTACTTACCATCCGTTACGATCATTGTACAATAAATCGTATATCGGAAAAACAAGCGTATTTTAAATACTATGTCATATAGTATGTGGATTATATTCATAAACTCTTCTAAGTACTCAAGTACTTCTAAATAATATGTAATATATTATGTGGATAGTGATAACAAACCCTACTAATTTAGATATAGTGTTTAGAAGGCTTCTAATCATATATTGGTATTTTACCATTTGGTAAACTATAAATCTATTATTTTATTAGAAGTTATAACCAATAGTCTATTGAATTGAAGCGAATTACACAACAAACTTTCTAGCAATAAACTTCCTAGGCTTTCAAGTAATTTATTATTAGTCACATTTATATTAATTACATTTAATAGGAACACATTACAAATATTAATTTATTATTATAATTATTATATAATCATCATATAAATATATATTATTATTTAGCAGTAAATTACTACTAGTAATACAACCATAATACTGTATGAATACAACCAATGTAAAAATTAATAGATTTTTCAATATCAATATGTTTGCTTAAATTCGTGAACACATTCAAAGTATTATATAAAATAAGACTTCTCTCAAATCATATTTAATATAATATTAATATATATATATATATATATTATATATATATATATATATATATATACTAGCTGTTTTGGCCCGGTATATGTGTGGATAGTTATAATTATGAGTTATTATAAAAAAATTGCATGATCCCTAGATTCCTAGGAGTATTTTAGAAAACTTAGTAACTAGGTTACTATAATTTATTATAATAATACTATTAAGTAATACTATTAATAATACTATTAATGGTGATATAATTTTTTTTGTAATATAAAGTATATTTGGTGACATTATACAGTGTATGAATAATACACTATATGATATATGAAACTAAAATTGTTATTTTAAATTATTAGTGAAATATTTCAAAAATGTAAAAACTTCGATTAATGTGTCTATTCTATGTGTCTATTATAAAATAATCAATATAATATTATTTTTAATGAAATTTCAATTATTTAAACAATTTTAGTGTTTACTCATTCTTTATAGTCAAGTATATACACCTTTACTTAACTATCGATTTAGAATATAAAAATGTCATTCTGTGTTGAGATACAGTGAAAGTAGACAAGTGTTGTACAACAGGGTGGGTGACTTTTATAATTAGTAAAGTAAACTTACCACGATCAATCTTTTACTTTGCAGTCGTCTTGCACATATTTATTATATACTTGAAACATAAACAATATTTATAAATTAAATGATATTATTCATAGAACGATTACGAGAAAAAGGAAATACATCGACGATGAAGAGGAAGTGACTTCAGAGTCTTCAGAGATAGAACCTCAGTCTCCGAAGAAGAAAAAAAAGAAAAACAAGAAGACTAAGATATCCAATAACACGGATGAAAGTAAACCTGATACTAAAGTGAAGGATAAGCGTAGGTCTACAGAATGCGAAGATATCCCTATCCGTATTCCAGTTAAAACCGATACCAAAGATGCGATTCAAATCACGAAAAAAGCAGATATAAATAAAGATAAAGTTAAATTAAATAAAGATAAGTCCATTAAAAATAAAGATAAGGATAATATAAAGAAAAGCAAATCTAAATCGCATAAACCTGATGATAAGAACTTGGATGAGAACGGAGATGATGATGTCTCCAAGGATACCCCCATGGATATCACTCCGGCACCCGTAGAAGAGAAGAAGAAGAAACGTCGACGTCACAAGAAACACACGCCTCGACATGGTAACGCCCCCATCGCCTCCCCTATAATGACCCCTATGACGACCCCTACGAATCATCACGGTAATGCCACTAACGGTAGTCACAGGGATACAACGGTGACTATCACAAAGGAGAGTAAACCACCGACTGAAGAAGTTCACACGAAGTCGCCGCCCCGTCATCTCTACAATTACAATAAATCTATGAAAATATCGCACATTAAAGCCAATTTTCCCATCGTTAAGAACGTTAGTAGATTCGTGTTTTTATCGATAATCATTTATTGAATTATACTTATATAAATACTATTTATATATGCATTTATTAAAATAATATTTATATTATTTTATAAAAAAATACTTCAAATATTATATTGACCTTCCCCAAAAGGACTGCCAGAATAGCTCACATATTGGTAGCAGACTTATGAATATAGCTAATAATAAAGTTCGAAATCCTCCAGCTAATTCTGTATTTTCAATTCTGTCCAATCTCCGAAAGAAGGTTGTATTTAAATATTATTTAAAGAATAATAATTTATAATATAATAAATAATTTATTTAATATAATATATAATAATTATCAAAATATTATAGCGTATAATTAATTTATAAAATTATATACAAATAGATTTAAAATATATTATAATCGTATGAATCGTTTTATAAATAACGTATAAATAACGACAATGAATCTCCCGTATGATAGAGTGCGAAGGATAACCTCGAAGCTAAACATGAGGAAGAAGGAGGAGGAGGAGGTGATACGCTACTTAACGGTGATCACAAGACAGTAGATGAGCAAGATACACTAGCTACTGACACACTAACTACAGGTGCAGATGTCTCAATTATCGAACAGGTGAACGACACACGATATGAACCCGACGAACCGGAACCAACACCTGACCCACTCGACGCTGAGTTTACGGAGAAGTTCCTGACGAAACCTTGCGTCGGTGATATCATCATCTATAAGGTTTGAAAGTGATATTATGTATAAGGTTTGAAAGTGATATTATGTATAAGGTTTGAAAGTGATATTATGTATAAGGTTTGAAGGTAATATTATGTATAAGGTATGGAAGTAATATTATGTATAAGGTTTGAAAGTGATATTATGTATAAAGTTTGAAGTGATATTACCAATATTCTAAACAATATGCAATTATTGTATATATATATAATTATTTATATTTTAAATATTTCCAAACCACAAATAATTTATTATATATATATATATATATATATATATATATATTTATTTATATATTTATATTTATATATATATAAATTAATTAATAAAACACTCAGCGTTAATCTCAGTAATCCATGGATAAAGGTATACAAGTATTTATATATAATACAACATAATTGTATGATCTTGATATCTCTGTTCACGTGATCTACTGTACAACCTATAATAGGGCAGACTTACCACACCAGCACGTACACATATATTGTACGCTATGAACACTTTACTACTGGTTACTATGGGTCTCGTTGATTTCATATGTTGATTTCGTATGTTGATTTTATTTGTTGATTTATTTATTTAAAATTATATCTAGAGAATAATCGTTTACATGGTGTAAATTATTTATTAAAGTAGGTAATATATTACTTATAATGTAATTTCCAGAACATCTTAGTTTCACTATTTACATTTCTGTATATTTCTATATATATATATATATCTTTTATCTATACATTTCTGTATAGTATATACTATATTTAAAATACTTTTAATTTATATTTCACGAATATAGTAACAATAAGTATTAAAATCATAATCAATGCACTTGTGCCTTCAAATAATATTCAAATAATTATATATTATTCTCTATAATAATCATACTATTTTGAATTTATTTTATGTAAAATTAAATTTCTAAATAAATTTTATTTTTAATGAAAACAAATTAATTTAATTATGTATATATAAACTGCCCGTGTGGCTCAATTGGCTAAGGCGTCAGACACACAAGCAGGTCTTAGGTCTTAAATCAATACGTCTTATTAATATTTATCTACTATTTAGAAGTGATCTTATTCAATTGTGTATAAATAAATGATCATATCTAGTTACCATGGATGCATTAACATGAGAGCGGTTTCGAAGGGATATTAGAGCCATATAAGTGAATACTTCATCTAAGTTCCTGGATGGGATGAAAGAACTCCACCAAATAACAATACAAATATATAATTTTTATGTAAAGTTATGTTAATAGCTCTAGTAGGATATTTAGTTTAAAATATATATATGCATATATATATATAGTATGCATAGTTTGTAAAAGTATTGCAGTGAATTACACTTTATAATAATTATTAAACAAATTGCACTTGTTCCCGATGCTTTGACACTATGACACCTGGAGATAATGTTATTTGTATGCCTCAGTCAGATATTATAATATAGAAATTAAGAATAATTAGTAATTAGTAATTACTACAATTTTGTATACAGTTGAATTGATTCATTCTAAATGAAGTGTCCCTAACACTAGCAACAAGCACTGCAACAAGTCACCATGTAAAACTTCTATTATCAAGCTTTTCGTAGCTCTCTATAAGAACATGTAAGTCACATGGTAACGTGAGCACAGTAACGAGTCGCCAAGTTTGTTGTTTACGTCGTGAACACCCTTTTATAAGTTGTATGTAATATTAATACATAATGTGTACACTGAACCGAGACTCTTGTCACAATATCGTGCTTTGAAGGTTTATTAGCCTTCTAACGTTAATCTATCTACCATAATTGTGAAGTAGTTGTTGTTGTTTTTATGTTTCAATTAATGTTAAATAATACATTATTTATCTTATTGAAGTTATATTAAAATATAAAAACTATAATTTTTAAAACCTCGTTTTAATATTTGTATATGATCTATATATATATATATATTTTTATATTTGTATATGATTCACAGACGTTGGAGATGTCAATGAATTATTGCCCGGAAGTTTCATCCTATAAGGTTATTATACTATCATTATTAATATTACTAAATTGTGATGGCATTCGGATGTTATTGAAATCATATATAGATCAAATTCAATTAAATCAATTAAAAATAATGTAAGCAGGTTAATTATTTTAAATATTATTCATTTATATAACTTCCATTAATTAAGTACATCGAAAATATAATTTTTACCGATATCTAATAATAAACTTTTTTTTTGTTATCAATTACTTTTACTATTAAAATGATAACATATTTTAAACATATATATATTAATACATATATATATATTAATATTTGTAATTTTCTAAATATTTTCTTATAAATCATGATTTTGATTTTTTCATTAGCCAACATAAATAATAATTCCAGAAAGGAAAGATTATAGGAGAAGAAAATGGACTATTACAAATAGAGCCCATATTAGGAGTGAATGCTGCAGTTGCAAAGATGACTAATGGTGATGAAGGTTTATATGTTTTATTGTAGAGGACAGATAGTAATGCAATATTGATTGTAATCATCGATCCTTATATGATTAGATATTTAATAATTTAAATAGATACATTATAATGGTTTGTATGCGAAGGAGCAAAAATAAGTATAACATTGAGAAAGTGCTTAGAGAACTATATTTATCAATATGATTGCATTCATATTCATAGTAGCCTGTACATGTAATACCATTATGCAATGCTATTACATAACATCTTTGATAAATAATGTTATATTCTATTTTTGAATAATTATTTTATATATAAATATATTTGATAATATAAATAACTTATATATATATATATATATATATATATATATATATATATATATATGATATTAATAAAGTAACAAGAAAGTTGACTAATTGCTAATATATATATATATATATAATTTATATATGCTTTTATATATGCACTCTAGATGTAATGCAGCTAAAAAAAACTAAATATATTAAAACTAAATCAATCCGTGAATTCATATTTCCCACTTTAGTTCTCACATTCACTGAAATGTAATTGCCCGAATCATATTTTTTAGTTTTATATTTGTTGATGCTACTTTGCAGATTCCCATATAATGTATTAATTATATAATATTGCATTATAAACATTATAAACGAAAAATAATAAAAATAAATAAATACAATTATTTAGGTAAATTATTAAGAATTTAAGATAACGAGAAGAAGCAACAACTGATATCTGTTCTCGTAATTATATACCACTTGCGTAAATGCTAACAAATATTCACATTCATTATAATTTATGCCTAAGATTAAATACATCTTATTAGTGACTGATGTGATGGTTCCTCTCTTTACTGCAGTATTAATAATAGTAGAGTAATATTTATTCAACACAAGGCATCATGGCCAGTAGTAATTAATAGAAAGAGATTTCTTAATGTTCTTAAATTAGTAATTTATATTCTTAATTAACAAGTTTATCTCATTCCGTAGAAAAAGCCCTCAATAAATTTGACGTAGTCATGGAGAATGAAGAAGGCGATATTCTCACTAATGTTGTACCCCCGTCTAATCAAGTCGTTAGTAGGACAGATAGAGTTTACATATATGTGGATGTGTGGTTGTGTATGGGTGTAGATGGAATTTATTTCCAACTAAACTATAAAAATAAATCATGCATAACTTATGAATCGTAAATTATATATTTTAAATTTGACAATATATTTTGAATATAGTAATGTAGATATCATATATGTATAATATATATATATATATATATATATATATATATATATATAATATATATATTATACAATATATATTATATATATATTTATTTTGTTAATAATTTCCTGAAAATGATTAATTCAATTCTATTTTTATTTTTAAAATACTTATATAATACGTTTATTATATAGAAATGGTCACCTAATTAGATACATATTACATAACTGTTCTACTCGTGATTAGTTATCATAATTATTGAGATTATATTCAATATAGTTGAGGCAACAAGTATATCTGTATAATGTTCAAAATATCCTGACAGCTTTTCTAAATTTATTTATTTTGTTAATAGATGACTTGATATCATATATAAATATATAAAATAATTTTATTTTACACATCTAATATCTCTAATGTATTTCAATACTATAATACTAATCCTATATTCATCAATAGAACAGGATGTTAACTAAAGCTATTATTAATATTATAGTATGTTAATTAATTATTATTTATAAAATCTAATATTGTACAAATAATAAATATATACAATTACTTGATGTTCATAGTTATAAATAAAACCACATTGTTAATTGTATACAGCATAAATATATAAACATTATATACTAATATTGTGTTTTATATTGTTATACTTTATATACCTATTTAATTACGTATACTATATATTGCTATTAACAAATAACAGATGTATGAGATGTGTAATTCTAATATCTCCTCATTACAATACAGATAGTGGTGGCGTTTGCTTCTCTTATAGATCCTCTGAGAGTGATACCTCAATAGAGGAACAAAGAACATGTACCGCTGCCCACCTCCCGCTAGACTACCACATGATAGCATTAATGTATTGTTATTTCTAATATCTTGTGATAGTAATAGAATTATGTTGACTTCTAGGAAGATATTTCACAAAGTTAAATCTATGAACTTAAAAATATAATAATATTTGATTTTGATATGTTGAATAATTGATAATTAGTACTGACTCCAGCTGTGTATCCTATTTCATATGAATATACTAGGCTATTATATAGGTACAATACCACTAACTTACAGATTACAATATTTGAATTATAAAAGACTACATTATTGTATTTATATGACTTCACTCACAGAGTATATAATGTTGTTTACCTTCATTATTCTCATAGAATAATACACTAACAACAAATAAAATGAATCTATATTGTTAATAAATTGATTAATTCCTACTTTTCATTTCAATAAAAAGATATCTTCTACATTAATATAGTTATGTAGCTATATAACGGAATTGTTATCTATTATCGATAGGAAACTTAGCTAAGTTCTCTTGTAGACTAATATAACATTATATATATATATACCATATGCATATTTATAAAATATAATTTACTAAATAAAATTATTAATATACATATCAATATTTCAATTATAAAAATTATATATATATACCATATGCATATTTATAAAATATAATTTACTAAATAAAATTATTAATATCTATTTTGTTTATTAAATAAAATATATTTTCATCAAATGATAAAAGGTAAATACATAATAGATATATATTGATGTAAAATTCTTAGTATTTTATTATTCTATTTAAATTTATTTAATTGAACAATATATAATATTGACGATCATAATCTGTAAGACTGTACAGTGTACACTGTATAAAGGAATGTTGCATATTTGTAAATGAAGCGTGAACTATTCATGTAAATTTTAAATGAGCAGAAGACAAATCTATTGGTTGTAGAATGGTTATGTTATAACTTATTTTCACTAGTTGACGTTAGATAATGATTTCGAAGAATGTGAAAACCAGATTATAATGATTATTATGAAGTACTTTGTTAGTGATTCAGAGAAGTATAAATACTTTTAATTGTAATATATTGAAAGTTTATTTAGACACTTAAATAAATGAAATGATTTCTCAAATTAATACATTAAATAATATAATAAAATAAACCGGAAGGAAATAAATAAAAATAATGACATACATTTAGATAAAATATACACAAATTTGTAAAGCTGAACAAGTTTATCTTAATGAGAAGAGAAGGAACAGCAATACAATTTAAGTACGAGAATTATTAAAAGTATGCCGGGTAGAAGAATGTATAATTAGATTGAAGATTAATGAATTATAGGAGGGAATGCAGTAAGAAAATACACACTAGTGAGATGTACATGTATAAGAATATGTGTGTATGTTAGTGTGTACTTATAATAGTTTATTTAAACACTTACGTATATGAATAATATATCAAGATACATAGACAATGAAATATTAGAATATGTATGATAATACATAGATAATAATAATATGTTAAATCAATAGTCTCCTCAAATATAATACATCTGGGTAAAATAATTACTATAGACATGCTTATCATACTTAATATTACTTATTAATATAAATATGAGATTCCTAATGAAGAGTTTAGGGTGAATTAAAGAACACGATGATTTGTAATACAAAATATTACTGAGTACGGGCTTAGTTTCATTTAATATAACACTATTAGTAAGCAGTCAAAAAGTTAATTTTATATATATATATATCTACACTTTGAAAGGACAGAATTATAGCTAGGTGTAGTGTATATGCTGGATCGGGTAACGAATGGAGAATCGGGAAAAGGATCTAATAAGAGTATTGGGATAGGTGCCCATCATTGTATAATAATTAATATATCTAATAGATAATGGTAATTAGTGACAAAACTATTTGTGATTCGGCTTTGATGTAAGTTACGCCCACATTTTCCACGGTATTGCAAGACCACACCTACCTTATTGGTCGTTCACTTAAAGCCCCTCTCCCCACTGTTACCCCTGAAGAACTACCACTTCTCTTCGACAAATATTTCAATGAAAAACTTTCTACCACCCTTTCCACCCCTGTCATTCCCACCACTCCCATTAACTTTCCTGTCTTCCTTGAAAAATGTTTATCTCCCCCACTTGATCAAATCATCTCCTTTCTCAAATCTAACTCCTCAACCTCATCCCTTCACCTCCCAATACTAAAACAGCGAATTAACACTGTTGCAACTCCCCTTCATCAAATCATTTGCAGTTCACTTTCATCAGGGCTCCGTCCCTCCCGATTTCAAAAAAGCAGTCATCACCCCTATTCTTAAAAATCCCCACCTTGATTCTCTGTTTCCCTCCAACTACCGACCCATCTCTAACCTCTCAATCTACTCTAAGATTCTTGAACGCGTAATCTCCTCCCAACTTATCACATATCTTACAACCAACAACATCCTGAACATATTTTAGAGTACCTACTAGTCCTGCTTGACATGTCTTCCGCCTTTCATTCACCGACTTTCCACCATTGATATTACTTGCATCGCCCTCAATTCACCTCTTACATTTCCAATCGCTCTTCTACTGTTAGGATCAACTCATACTCATCCCCCTGCTCTATCACCCATGGTGTTCCCCAGTGTTATATTCTTGGTCCTCTCCTTTTTAACATTTACCTCCTCCTCATGTTCCAAATCTTTACCGACTACCCAGCCATTTCCTTTCATACATACGCCGATGAAATTCAACTGCACCGACTCCCCCACTCATGCCCACAACCGACTCTCCTCTTGAATCAACTCCATACACCATGGCTTACTTCCAACTACCTTAAACTTAACCCCACCAAAAGCGAAGCAATCTTTCTTCACTTACGCCTATTATCTTCGTCAGAGGGAAAGATTATGTGTTGGGGGGAAAATATGGGAAAAATAGGATGTCTTTAGATGACCCAGCAAACAGTAATAATAGCAGCATAACAGCATATTTAATAGCCTCAAATGTTTACATTGTGCTATTATAATAGCATTATAATAGCAGCATAATATACTTTTAAAATTAATTGCAGCATAATATTATATTATATTAAATATACATCTAATGGCAACATAATAGCAGCGTTAATACGCTATTATAATAGCACAATGTAAACATTTGAGGCTATTAAATATGCTGTTATGCTGCTATTATTACTGTTTGCTGGGTCATCTAAAGACATCCTATTTTTCCCATATTTTCCCCCCAACACAATAATCTCTCCCTCTGACGGCCAATTGCTCACGCACACTGTGCGCCGTACAGCGTAGTCCTAAAACCACAACAAGTAAAAAGTAAAAGTAAGTATAATATATAATAATTATATATATATATTATTTATTACAAAACAAGTATTATTCGAGTATTATTATACGAAAATATTATCTGAGTTTTAGAACTAGAAGATGATTGGTTACTATCCGAAGACTTGTCAGTATCCGATTGGACGAATTTAATATTAAATAACAATTATCTTTTTTTTATCATTTTAAAATTCGATATCTTTAAAATAGCATCAATTTCAGTATTAATCAATCGTGGTTTGTATAGATTAATATTAATTATATTTGTTATTATAATACAACATATTTCAGTAATTAAAGTTATGGTATTAAAACCATTTGAAAATTACCTTACTTTCAATATAGAATTTTAAATTTAATTAGAATTGTAAATATTAAATTTATTAATATATTAAATATATTTAATACATGATTTATTATTATAATATTAATAAGTATATATATTATATAATATAATAGTTATATTATTTAATGTTAAATTGAATGTATAATATAATATGTATTATAAATTATATAATTATTAAATAAGTTACAATTTCAGTATTACATAATAAATCTTATTTAATAAGTTTAACTTATTATTAATAACTTAAAGTTATTATAATAATTATTCAAGTTGATTATAAAATATTTTGGAGAAATTGAATATCATATTAAATATGATATTTAATATGTCCCGTTTGTTTTTATTACTGTTGCCTAGGTCAAATTTAAAACTTTGTAGATTTAGCGCTACATAATTTAAATTATAATAAGAACTAATATATATATATATATATATCATGATATTTAATTATGATAATGATTATCTATTAGATTATCATGTAGTACATGATCATCATGATCATGATGATGTACGCTAGTTTCAAACTAAGTTTATCGTATACAGAAACGAGTATTTTAAATTTGACCTCATAAATCACAATAAAAACAAACAGGACCATATTAAATATAGAAAAATGTTTTCTCTTTATATATTACGAAAAATTGTGTTATAAATAAGTAATATAAAAATGACTTTTTAAAAGTATTATATGATTTCAACATCATATTATAATTTGATAATTATTATAATTTATTATAATTATTATATAATAATAAATAATGCTTATTTTAAAGCTAATTATATGGATATTTATAAATATAATAATATTATATATTTTAGTAATCATATTATAAATAAATATGATATTGTGTTGTAATATTTTATATATACCTTTAATTCTCTAGTATCAACTTATATTTAAAAGAAATTTTTTTATAATAATTTATTTATAATAACATATTATATATGTTAATACCATAATGGCATACATATAATGTATACAGAATAGTATAATAAAAAAAGTATTGTTATTATACTAAAATAGTTTTAATAATGTGAATTACATTAATATATATTAGTTAAATATAATAAAATATACTAGTAATAATAATTATTTTCTGTATATTTTGGCTGAATACTGACATCGGCCCCCAATAAGTCACGTGTCAAACGAGAGTTTTATTATACATTTCGCTGTTGGCGTTATATTTCTCATTAAATTATTAATCGAGTAGTGAATTCGTGTTTTATATATACATACATATCATAATACCGTTTGTTTATATATTAATATAATATTATATAAACCCTATACGCATTATTTACTTGAACTCTCTGTTAATCACGTGACATATTGGGGGCCGATGTTAGTCTAAATCATATTTTGCATATCTATTATTTATGTTATATTTTCTTACATTTTTATAATTATTAAATAATAACAAATATTTATTATAAATTAATTAAACTATTAAATTCATACCGATATATAATTTAATTTTAATTGTTTAAATTGATTGTAAGGAGTTGGATATTCAATACGATAAACACATCGTACGAAGGTTTACGATAGTCGCCTTAAATCACATTCTCAGATGCATATGTTAATAATATCTACGATCATATTCTCTGATGCATATGTTAATAATATCTACGATCACATTCTCAGTTGCATATGTTAATAATATCTACTATCACATTCTCAGTTGTATATGTTAATAATATCTACGATCACATTCTCAGTTGTATATGTTAATAATATCTACGATCATATTCTCTGATGCATATGTTAATAATATCTACGATCACATTCTCAGTTGCATATGTTAATAATATCTACTATCACATTCTCAGTTGTATATGTTAATAATATCTACGATCACATTCTCAGTTGTATATGTTAATAATATCTACGATCACATTCTCAGTTGCATATGTTAATAATATCTACGATCACATTCTCAGTTGCATATGTTAATAATATCTACTATCACATTCTCAGTTGTATATGTTAATAATATCTACGATCACATTCTCAGTTGCATATGTTAATAATATCTACGATCACATTCTCAGTTGCATATGTTAATAATATCTACGATCACATTCTCAGTTGCATATGTTAATAATATCTACGATCATATTCTCAGTTGCATATGTTAATAATATCTACGATCACATTCTCAGTTGCATATGTTAATAATATCTACGATCACATTCTCAGTTGTATATGTTAATAATATCTACGATCACATTCTCAGTTGCATATGTTAATAATATCTACGATCACATTCTCAGTTGCATCTGTTAATAATATCTACGATCACATTCTCAGTTGCATATGTTAATAATATCTACGATCATATTCTCAGTTGCATATGTTAATAATATCTACGATCATATTCTCAGTTGCATATGTTAATAATATCTACTATCACATTCTCAGTTGCATATGTTAATAATATCTACGATCACATTCTCAGTTGTATATGTTAATAATATCTACGATCTCATTTTCAGTTGCATATGTTAATAATATCTACGATCATATTCTCAGTTGCATATGTTAATAATATCTACGATCACATTCTCAGTTGTATATGTTAATAATATCTACGATCACATTCTCAGTTGCATATGTTAATAATATCTACGATCATATTCTCAGTTGTATATGTTAATAATATCTACGATCATAATCTCAGTTGCATATGTTAATAATATCTACGATCACATTCTCAGTTGCATATGTTAATAATATCTACGATCACATTCTCAGTTGCATATGTTAATAATATCTACGATCATATTCTCAGATGCATATGTTAATAATATCTACGATCACATTCTCAGTTGCATATGTTAATAATATCTACGATCACATTCTCAGTTGCATATGTTAATAATATCTACGATCACATTCTCAGTTGCATATGTTAATAATATCTACGATCATATTCTCAGATGCATATGTTAATAATATCTACGATCACATTCTCAGATGCATATGTTAATAATATCTACGATTCTGATGACGTTCGTGGTGCAGACAGACTCAAAGAAAGAGGGTCGCTGCACTAACTGTGAAGTTATCGTTGATAAGTTCATGTCCGTAAGTAATGCGCACTCGCTGCTCACACTCGCTGCTTATGCTCGCTACATATACTTGATATATACTCGATATATACGCTATATATGTATGCAAATCTGCGACATATTATTATTGAAAACAACTGAAAGTAATATATTCTAAGTTGAATTATATTTTATCAATTAAAATAATTTATAATAATTTATCAATTTATTTCATATTTTCAAATGTACTATCATTATTATATAATATTTCATATCTACATTACACCCTGATATACATATATATATATATATATATTGTTAATGTGAATATTTATGATTGAAGGGTTTAAAAGCTACTAAAAATAAGAACTTTGGTGGTGGTGACACTGACTGGGAAGAGAAGTCTCTGAAGTCATACAGCATCAGGTTACGTACACCTGATAAACAGACTGATTTTATAGCCCGTTATCGTCGAGTATACAAATCTGGCAGTTTCAGTGTGAATGACTATACTGATATCAGGCAGGTCGATGCACTCCTTATACATGCGTTTATATATAAATTACCTATAACTCTTTACTTGACCGATATCGAGTAAATGTTTTAAAACAAATAAATAATAAATAATTTGTATATCCGATATCGGAATATTTTTTATGTGAAACCTGTATCTTCATACTTCAAAGCCTTCAAATCTAACGTTAATATCTAATATCAGACTACGTGTAATACGCATCATTCGTATGATAACATATTACCCGTTGTTTACAGTGAGACCAGGTTAATAGAGATCATCGAGGCGATATCTAAAGACATCTCTATGCCGGTTAGTGACTGGTCTGTAATTCATCGTAACATGCGTGTTTCAATTATATCAAATTAAGAAATAAAATAAAATAATTACAATAAAGTTTATTGTATAAACTATAAATATAATTATAGTTAATAGATAGAATCTCCAAAGTAAATAACTCATATATATATAGAGAAACATATTGATTAATATAATCAGATATATATATATACATACATAAATTTATATATTATTAAATTAATAGTTTGAATATTAATAATAAGAAAGTATAATACATCATATATTGTATACGTATTATCATAATATGAATGTGTATTATCGGATATAATGCTGCATGTAAAAGTATTCTCATGTTTTCGTTTGCCTATATGCGTTATATTTATTGTATTTTGTGCTCAGGTTGCAACGATGCTAGAAGAGAACGAAGAGAACCTCGAGAAGTGGTTCTTCAATGAAATGAAGGTGAAGGACCCGCAAGATACCATCAGACTGGCGCTGAGGAACCATCTCTGCGTTCTTACCGTGAAAGGTATTGTTTATATGTGACCCAAGTGTAAAGGTCACGTCCCCTCATGTGTTTACGTGACTAATATTTATGTACATTGAGTCATGAATCAATTAAAATTAATGAATTATAAATCCATTATTAGAATATCAGGCCTAGAATATCTTAATATTATTATTAGATATATTATGTATAACATATAGACCTATGGAGAGAGTATATACAGCACAGTTAAAACAGTGACAATAAATTAGTTTTATTTTTACTTTATATTAATACTTTATAATAAGATTTTAGTATCTGTAAACAATTATATATGCACAAATTCTAGAAATTATATAAAAATTTGTTTTTGAGTGTGATGATAAAATAAATATATAAATATTGAATGAATTATGAAATCTCCATGCATAACTAATATATATTATTTTATAATGTTTTATAACATATATTGATGATTTAAACAAAACAAAATTGTGTAAATTTAATTATTTTATATTATCTTTGATATAAATACCGTATAATGTGATATTTCACACTAATGAAATAGGTTTATTTAAGGAAGACATTATTAACAATATTATGAAATATTACATTTTTATTTAAAATTAGAATCTCTAAATCTCTTTACTGAAAATAATAATAAGACTATTCCTGTATAAATGAGGATACAGAAAACTATTATAGTTATGGTACTATTTGTTGTTTGTTATAAAATGAATATATTCATATATATATATTATATATTATATAATATATATATAATAATATAATAAAATATAGATTTATTTTCATAAATATAATAAGAAATAATTGTAAAAATACAATTTCTACTGATATCATAATAATATAAGCCCTATTTTTATGTTTATTTATATATATATAATATATTACATTTAATATTATATATTATAAATATGTATTTATAATATATATCATATATATATATATCTTATCATTGATCATCATATGATCTTATTTCATTGCGTATATTATAAATATGATACAAAAAACTTGCTCAATTCAATTTATAGATTTCTGTGTACCCTACTTTTAATAGACTCTTTTCTTTAATATACTCTATTCACGTGTGAACATATCAAATTACTTCATTTGCTGATACCATCTTAATTAAATTTATTATTATCAAGCCTTTCTATTATCAAGTATATGCCTTTCTATTATTATTACGCCGGGAAAAAAACAGAAAATATGCTATATTATTGTGAAGCCCTTTTGAGGAGGAAAAAGCATATTACTATTATAAACTTGAAAACGAAACAGAAAACAATCTAAATAAATATTATTATTATTATTATTATGTATAATTTATCAATTAAATAATATTTATTAATAATCATATATAGAAGTTTTTTTACGATGGTATAATTTATAAAATAGATAAATAATAATAAAAATATGTGATATCATTAAGATGTAAACCTAACTATTGTTTAAATATAGTATTATACTCTCGCTCGCCTTGTTAACAACCCGCTGACCTCCTATTGACCTTGACAGCTTGTTGTCCCAGAGGTACATTCGGTAAGAAGTGCCGCGACTGTCCTGTCTCTCCTGAGAACCCTTGCAACAACAATGGTAACTGTTCGGTTAGTACAGGTACTGATGTCAGGCATCACACACACCTATTCACATGCTTATTACTAATGTATTCTTTGTGTAGCAGTTTTAACTCGACGATAACCTGTTAGTCCAAAAAAATGATAATGATTATTAATTATATTTCATAAACTTAATTTATTATTTCATTTTTATTATTTAAATATTTATATGATTATTGTATTTTATTTAAAGTTTCACTAGTTAATATATTAATTAATATTATTAAAGGTATTATAGTTATATTTACCCTAGATTAAAATAAATTTACAATATGGTGTAATGAAGGTATTGATGGTAGAACGTTTATTGTAGAGCTATAGAAATTATACATTCAATATTCCATATAATATATATATAGAAATACTTTTAAATATATACTGATCTAAAAAATCTTCTATTACGCCATAGGGAGAAGGAACCAGAAGGGGTAACGGCATATGTATGTGTAAAGATGGATACCACGGGGAGACCTGTAACGTATGTGACCCGACCTACTTTGAGAAGTCTGCTAAAGGGGCGAGTGTTGTCGTGTGTAAAGGTGCGTTCACTATTCATGTATTATTTCATTAACCATAAACTTCATATCATTAGAATTAAATGTAGTTAGTTATTGTATACAAGTTTTATAGTTTTGTATTCTATTAATTATCAACTATTAAAATATAATGTATTCATTTTATATTAATCATTATATTTTAAAGGTATTTCTATAGATCCATATTATAATATAAAATTTAATATAAATTATTTCTCATGATAATATAATAACACACTCATGTAACTGCTATATGTAACTGTTGCTATAAAGCAATCATATTTCAATAATACTAATGTAATTAATTACTACAAGTTATTATATATTTGCCAAATCAAATTTCTCATATTTTTAATTTGAATAAATAATAAGTAAGTAATATAATTTTAACAACATTTCATATATATAATCATAAATAAACATATTTATAATCACACATATATATATATATATATATATATATATATATATATATATATATATATACATATATATAATACAAATATACACATACAATAAATAAATATATAAAATATATATACTTTAATTGCATGTATAAATCAAGTTTTAAACTTAAAATGTGTCAGATATAAACATATAAATAGATACTCTAAATATAGACTATAAATGCGAATATATTAAATAAATTAATTGTTGTTATAATAAAATGTTAATAATGGATAAATTATGTTATGCAAATTTAACTTATTAATTTCAAAATTATTAGTTAGATATAAAAATGTCTAGTAATGTATTAATACATTTAGATAAATAATAATTAATGATTATTTATATATAAGTGAAATGGTTGTATCTAAAATTATCCTAATTTAATAGGACATTTTTAAAGAAATATTTGTTATCTAATAAATGTTATCCATTATATTAAAATCTATTATTTAATCTATTATTTGTTTATACACATTTAATTTAAATTATAAATAAGTATTATAAAACTTCTCTCAAAAATAAGTTATAATAAATAAGAACATGATAACGATACAACAATAACAATAATAATTCATAATAATAAATGTTTTTTTTAGTAAATAATATTTTATAGATAAAAACAAGGATGCCTGCAATAATGCCTGCCACCCCTCCCCACCTATACCCCACTTATCCCAACCAAACCCTAACCCCCGTTACCCCCGCAGCCTGTGATATCTCCTGCGAAGAGGGCTGCACTAAAGCGGGACCAGGGGGCTGTAAGAAATGTGCTGTGGGCTGGAAGATGGACGAATCTAAGTGCATAGGTGGTATGATTGTTGCGTTAATGCTCGTGTTACTGGGCCTGGTGTACCAATACTATCAGCGCCTGACCACCTCGTCCTCCGCCAAGTCGAAACGGCGCGCGAAACTAACCAAACGATAATCTTTATTTTTAAATTTTGTATATTTTGAAAATAAATTTTTCATTGATTTTCACCCCGGTTTTGTTTTGTTTCTTCGTAGAATGATCATGGTATTTCGGGAGCACTTTACATCACCTCTTACATAACTCTGCTACATAAATCTGTTACATAACTGTTTCTGCTGTCGGTGATGCTATTATAACCGTCGCATACACTATCACTACCACCTAGATACCAACGAATGTACAGATAGTCTGCTGCCCTGCAAGGATGACGAATACTGTACCAATAACATAGGCTCGTTCAAGTGTAAAGGTTTACTAGTAGTAGTAGTAGTAGTATAGGTGTCGCTAGTAGTCGCAGTATCACCCATACCAACACACACACACACACACTTCTATAAATAGAATGTTCCAAGTCTTGTACCGGTTGTACCGACGAAGGTAGTGAGAACTGCATCATGTGCGCCGATGGTTTCTTTGAACACGAAGATATGTGTCAAGGTCAGTCTAATTAGCCACGCCCCCTCCATTATACGTCACTCTAACCACACATACATACCTATGTTATAGAATTATATATTTAAATTAAATCATTTAGTTACTCTACGATTAAATTAAACTTTAATAAATATAATTTGTATAATAATACTTAACAATATACATCCGATGATGTAATAACCCTATACACCCTGTTCACTAGCCTGTCACTCGTCCTGTTCCACAACCTGTACTGACTTCACTGCCCTAACATGCGAAGAGTGTAAGACTGGTTACGAGATGATTGAAGGTGTAGGATGTCAAGGTTAGCAGCTGAGAGAGAGGTTGTTAATGTTCCTATAGTTACTATTGGGTTGGCTAGGATAGAATTTAGTGCACTTTACGATGCTGTAAGTAGTATTCATCAAGTTCTTTAGTCATCAAGTAGAATATATTTAATTTATTTTAATGCAAAATAAAATTCCATAGTTTATTCACATATTGAATGAAAGCTAATATATATATATATATATATATATTGATTATTTCTATAAGCTACCATATGTTATAAACTTATAATAGTTTATCTGTAAATATTATCACTATTATATTTATTTTCAGTGTAGATTATAATTAATAGATACATATTTATGCATATTTTTACATATCACATTTATATAGAGTAATCATATTTAATTCTATTGTATCATTATGTAATCAATGTAATAAAGATATAAATGAATGCAACAATAATCCGTGCGAAATGAACGAATACTGTGTGAATATTGATGGAGACCACCTGTGCAAATGTTAGTCTTAGTTTACATACCTCCACGCAGGTATCGCGCTTTAGGGCACATATGTGCATAAGCATATGCTTGCCCAGTAAACCAAATTTGAAAATAATTTGAAAATAATTTTCAATATTTGAAAATGGTTTTCGAAAATTCTGTGGACACATTTTTGCAAACTTTGAAATTAAATTTCAATTATTTACGTACATTTTGCAAACTTGGCACATCATTTTCAGAATTTAATAAATATTTAGTCAATAATCAACACATTTGTAAATCAAAGATAAATTATATGGAGAATATAATAAAAATAAAAGATATTTTTATATGAAATATATATATAACTAGAATAAATATATTAATTAATAAAATAAATATTTTGTACTTCATTGAATGGATCAAAAATTAGTTTAACTGAATAAACAGTCGTTTATTAATTGGTATTTGCAGACCTATCCTCCATTATTTTTGATTAAATAACCATTAATAATGATTTATATATAAAATATGTATATCAATATAAATAAAAATTGATTTTAAATAGAAACATGTTATCTATTTAATATTTATTTCGTTAATCATAAATAAATAATATAAAGTAGATATTCAAAAAAGTTTAAACAATTTATCTGCAATGAAATTTATATTTTAAAATTTAATTAAATCTATTAATAATCTTAATAATCTTAATATATTAATATAAAATTTTCATACATCAAAAAAAATTACAAACTTTGTTTTATTTGCAAATCATTTTCGTATATTATTTTCAAATATTTTGCAAACTTCGTGTTTTATTTTCAAAAATTTTACAAACTTTACATTTTATTTTCAAATATTTTACAAACTTCGTGTTTTATTTTCAAAAATTTGCAAGAAATTTGCTAATATTGAAAATTATTTTCAATAATTTTCAATATTCGTAAATAAATTACAAACATTTTCGAAAAAATTTCAAATTTTGGGTGGTGAGGTATACTGTTGTAATATAATTATTATAATTTAACTTTAACGCAGAAATAAAATCTTAAATAAAAATATATATATAATTAATTATAAATATTTATATATTAAAATCAGTATTTATTATTCAGTTTGATTCTATACATCCTTACTAGTAATTCATTACCTATGCGATATTCTCTAGTCTGCAATGAGTCATGCAAGTCATGTGACGGAGATGGTGCCTCTAGCTGTCTTCTGTGTAACACCGGCTATGAAATGATTGCAGAGAATCATACGTGTGTAGGTACGTATGCACTTAGCCTAGCTCTCTCTCTCTCTCTCTCACTGTCTCTAGCACACACTAGTAACATTACTGTGTGCGGTGGTGGGGGGAACCTATCACTACAGGTGTGTGTGTTGATACATGTACAGTGGTGTGTGTGTGTATAGCAACAGAGGCGATGTATACACACACATGTGTACATTATTTAGTTAGAACCTATTAGATTACTTCACACACACACACACAAACACACACACACCATCAGTGTATTCAGTATTAGGTGTGATATGGCGGCTCTGTATTGATTTAGCTGTACATTACCTGTATCTTATAGCCTCTTTATTCTATAGATATATATAGATATATATGTATGTTTAGTCATTATAGATTTATTTATGTGTTTTCATATATGAAAAAATATATGTTTTTTTATAAACTATTAAATTAAAATGTAGTAAATCCTGTTATAAAAGAACACCAGCAATGTGTTTCTATAAACAAATAATGTATAGATCATTATAACTCAATGCCATTAGGTTAACAACATACCCCACCCCCCCCATCACCCCATCAGATATAGATGAATGCGAGGAGATGAAGAAGCTGGAAGACTTCCTAATCTGTGATGAGAGCAGAGAGAAATGCTTGAACTATCCTGGAGGCTTCTCTTGTAAATGTGGGGCTGGCTTCCTCAGGAATGAGTTGGGCTTATGCGTAGGTTAGTGGTGTAGTAGTAGTGGTGGTTAGTGTACTAGACTACCACCACCAGGGGGCAGGTGTAAACGAGCTGGTTTCATTAGGTCATGGTGCAATCACCGCTTGGATTGATTTGTTTTTGTTATATAGGTTATTATAAATTACACCCAAGCATTAGTTTAAATTTCAAATATTGACATACAAGATAACACGTACATTATTGAGCTAATCAATCTTAAGATACACATGTACACATATCACTAATCTTTAGTTATTCTCTGTTTGTAATATACACATTGTACCCTTGGCAGCCCTATGAAACCATCTCGTTTACATCACAAACTGCATGTTAACATATCGATGTGTGTTTGTCATTGTAACAGCCTCGAGTGATGCTCTTTATGACTTTGAGCCTAACCTTGCCATGTGGTCTGTGATATTGTACAATACCTACACCATCAATACTTACATGATTCGTCTGACTTACTTGTGCTGCAAAGCTTATATTTACAAATAGACATGTTATTGTTGATCTACTAGTTATATTCTTTATTAGTGAATGTATACATGATTAGTATAGGCTGTTCTCTATAGTATTGATGTCTGCTTGCTTACTCTTGCTATCCTGTTTCACCTGGTGCTTAGATGGGTTTCTTGTGTTGTAGTATGCTTTCTATTATTATTGTAAGCTGTCTCTATCATCATTGTTGTCTCCTCTCTTGTACAGCATGCTAATACACTTGTACTGAAGCCCAACATACAAGGCAGCCTATTAAGCCTATGTAAATTGTAATATGTCACTTCATGCAAACATATATGAAACATGGGTATTCAATTATATCATAGATAGTTAAGTAATATTAAGAATATGTTGATGTCTTTGGTAAATCAAAACCAGATTAAAATTAATTTTAAAATCGTATTATTATTTTATGTATTTATTACAATAGAAATATCAAATACATATATTTATTAATAATATTAATATTATTTAAAAATAGGTTCATTATTAATTTAGTAAAAATTGATAGGCATATTTCTTGTTATAATAAATTCTATTTTTTATAATAATTATATTATTCATAACAAAATAAATTTAAGCAAAAAAATGTTTACCACATAACTTTTGTTTTAATAAAATTTAAAAATAACTAAAATATGACTTATATTATAGAATTTAATAAGATTCCCAATGATACTAATTGTATTACAATAGCATTAATATACAACATCATTCTCGTAGCTATTAGTTGATCATAATAACAAAATGTAATGATCTAATATTTCACAAATTATATATTCTATTTATATTTTTGCACATAGTTATACATATATATATATATATTTATACAAATATACAGACAATTTAAACAAATTGTGTTGTATTCTAATCAGGGTTCGAATGATTTAAATCAAATGATTTAAATCAGCCTAAAAAAATCATATTTTTTTTGATTTAAATCAATATATCTCAAAGTATATTATATAATTATTAGATCATGATTTTTATAATATAATAATTATATTCATGATAAGAATATAGGAGGCTATGTTATATCATTAATATTTAAATAAATGAGAATTATATATATATACAGTCAACTCTCGGTAAGTCGGACTACGGATAAGTCGGACACATTTAGTTGATTTAGTTGGATTTGAATCTAGTTCCATGTTAAATTAATCGGATAAGTTGGAATGGATAAGTCGGACTTTTCTATAAGTCCGACACATATTATAGTAAATTTGATGACTTTTATACTGGTTAACTCGGACTTTTTATAAAATATCAGAAATGTTTAATTTGAATAATATTATAATTTTATTAAGTAATATTATTGAAATAAACATTTTATGTTATTGATTGTTGCATAATTCCACATTTTGGTAATCATTTAATTCACGCTGCGCGTCGCATGTCTTATTTGCATGATATTATTAATCTCTGATAAGTCGGACATTTCGCTAAGTCGGACACTTTTCCCGGTCACTTGCGAGTCCAACTTATCGGGAGTTGACTGTATATCATAAATTATGATTCATAAACATCAAAGGAAAAATATATAATGTTAAATAAATAAGAATTATATATATCATAGACATTATTGGAGAAAGATATAATTTTATTTGTTTCTATATAAAATCCAAAAAAGATTGGTGCATTCAAAATTAAGAAATAGACTCGGAGTTAATAAAGCTGCAAAGCTTGTATTTATGTACAAATATTTTAATATAAAGTAATTTATTTAAATTATTATCAAAAACGTTTTTATTTGATTTCTTGTACTAATAATTTTAGTATAATTATTTGAATATAATTCTAGATAATAAAGTAGTCAGTATAATATCAAAACACTAGTAATTAAATAATAATTATTTAATGTTGCATTATGTAACAGCATATAATATAATGTATACATTAATTTAGATAATTCAAGACATACACAATATCACATTTTTATTATAATATAATTCTATTTATTTATATATCTTTACTTAATTTTATAGATAATTAATATTTATATATAATTTTATAAATTTAAATATACATTAATAGTTATTTAAATTTCTAAGTCTATTAGCAGTAGAATAATGATTTATTCAATTTTTATAATTAATTAAACATCTATTTATTATATTATTTTACAATTTAATTATTATTTATATTAAAATCAAATAAATCGTATTTTTTTGATTTTTTTAAAAAAATTGGATTTTTTTCAAACCCTGATTCTAATGTTTAATTTGAAAATAATTTAATTTAATATTAAAATATTTATATAACTTATATACATATATATACTTAATATATTATTTTAAGTATTTAGCATTATAAGAATTTAAAAGTAATTATTTGATCAAATATTGATTAGAAATATTAAACGTTAAATGTGCTAAATTAGTCTCTATATGTAATTGTATGTAAATAACAAAGACAATTATAATTATGACCAATTCAAAGTGGGCGTGTTATGTTAATAAATAATTAGACCGCGAATAAAATATTTTTCAGTTATTGCTTGACAGTGTATCATGGTCTTTGTTTGTACCAGCACTCACTCGCATGCAGTCTTCCGTAACCCCGCCCCCCACCTGTCAATCACCCTGAGTGACACCCGCCCCCTGTCATCAGAGGGAGACCTATCTGCTGGAGATCGGGCGGTCATCGAATCGTTTGACCGCATCGGCCGGAGGTACAATGTGGCCACTAGCGAACTACTGGTCATCATTGTGGTCTATGCCTTCTGTTGTGTCTGGTTCAACGATTCCGCGCGAACTCTGACCTTTGTGTCGGTGGCCCTGCTCGTATACATTCCGTACCTGTCGCTGCGATTGGACAATGCTCACGCCCTTATATAGAATGTAACGTACGAGTGATCTCTCTATGATGCTCGTGTGTAAGTATGGATGCTTATGATTCTCTGCCACAGTTATTTCTCTACTTTAATATTAACGTAATTATTATTAGTGGACAAATATGAGTAGTATTTCCTCATAGAAAATATTATATTATAAGAGTCAATTATAATTATAATTATGATTATAATCATTGAATTATAATCATTGAATTAAGGAGGGACTTAATCTTTAGACATTCCTCACCCTTACTGGTTCTATCTATTTTAGATCTCATTCATACTTATGGTGGTTCATCTGTTATATTTATAATGTAATAAAAATGCACCTATGTGCTTTAAAGTACACTAAGGACATAAGTGTTAGTCAATTGGTTAAAGTCATGCGGCAAGATAATTTGTTGACATGTAAAAGATACAAAAAATTACTACTTTTTTAAAAATATTCACTTATTTTATTTTAATAATTTGTTATTCTAGTAATAAATAATCTGATATTTATTATATAAGTTTTTATTTGTTTTTTTTAGAATGGATAATCATATAATTTATGTATTTGTAAAAAAAATTGATTTAAAAAATAATTATAATTTTTTTGTAAAAAAAAATTAAAAAATTAATGATATGTGTTATAAAGTTAGAGTAACAATTTTAAATAAAATAATACATTATTAATCTATCTAATTAATATTATATTGTAGAAAATGGACTTAGTATGAATAATTATTTTGTGTAAATCCAGTTTAAAGATTTTAATTGAATTATATTGGTATTTAATATTGATATTTAATTGTTTATTTGGATGCATTATATACTAATTAAAAGAATAATTTATGTATCATTTTAAATATAATATTTCAAATTTTATTAATAATTACTATTAACAAAATATATATTTTTTTATTTGCATTATTTTTACCTTGTGCCCTTAATATCTTAGTTATATTGATTTTTTTTTAGGGGAAAAAGGTGTTTATTTGAAATAATTTTGCTTTAAATTATGTTTATTACATTTATTACGTTTATTACATTATTATACACTTTTATTACACGTTAGAAACACGTATATATATATATATATATATATATATATATATATAATTAGTATATAGTTACAATATTTATTATAACTTTATATATGTTCTATATGAGATGTAGTAATATTATTTATTTTCAGATGAAGCGATTGTGAAAGCAAAAGAGGAAGTGCTTCAGAAAAAGATGGAAGAGAAAAGGAAACTTCAAGCTGAAAAAATGAAATCTGAATTTGACCCTATGGGTGCGGCTCCTCCTACTCCTACTGAAGGTCAAGATGAGGAAGTCAGTGTGGAGGAAGACCAGGAGGGTATGAACCCTCCCCCTCCTTCACCCACCTCTGGTAATGCTGACTTCGAACCCAAGAGTGAATTGTAAGAAATCCACCCCCACCCCCAAATGTGATCCCCCCACCAATGTCTATCGTCAGTAGATTGAGTTTTATAAACTCAATCTATACTATTATATCTGTTATTATATCTGTTATTTATATCATTATGATACAAGCTATAGCCTAAATAATAAATTATATTTATATCGAATACTTTTTATTGGGAAATATCATATATTTTAATTTAAATATGAATTATTATTAATTTTTAAAACCTACACAAATTATTTAATTTAATGTATATTTTTAAATATAAATTATATTTTCTTTCAAATGTTATATAATTCAAAATAAGATTCATATTAAAATATGTCAAATATGTTAATAACAATTATATATATATATAAAATTGTTTTACAGAGATAATACTTTATCAATATATATATGGGATTAACCATTTTCTTTTCTAATTCAACAAACTTTTGTTCAATTATTTCTGTATTGTTCTGCAATATGACTATATAATTCAGTGTTATTTTAGCTATCTGTAAGTTAGAATACACCAAGGAAGAAAGAAGAAATACTGTATTGTTTAGTTAGCTTTCAGTTTATCTAAGTTTATCTTCATTATTATTAGGAGATTCGAAGTTGAATATAATCGGTGTATAATATATCTTATATCACTTATATATATTAAAGTTATAATGAAATAAATTAATAATTTAATATCTAAAGTTATCAGCATATTTATAAGTTTGAAGAGTCGACATAACATAAGATATGTTCCACATGGCTCTATGTTGCTACCTACCGAGGCTACCTGTAAACAGAATTGATGTTGTGTAGGTTAGGGCTGGTGACTTGAGCCAAGTATACTTTTAAAATGGCGTTACAAACAGAGTTTGAGTCATGTCTTGTTTATTTTTAAATCATCAAGTAAATCTTAATGGGGGAAGCGCGCGTTCAACTAAACAATGTTATTTTGGCTCTATCTAAAAACTCATAAGGATAAATAACTAATGGAGATAATTACATAATTGTTTTTTTATTCAACATATACTTTCCTCCATCATATAGGATCTGTCTTTATATAAATGTAGTTAATTTAAAATGGTGTATAAAAATAGTCTCAATTAGTTAAATATTTATTTTTGATTTTTTTCATTAAAATGCAAGTTTATCATTATTTAATTAATATAAAATATAATAATAAATCCAACAGGATTTATATAGATGTATATGTTATACATTTACCGTAAAAATGTCAGATAAAAATAATAAAAATCAAAAAGTAGTAGACATTTACATGTGGTTACTAAGTGAAAAAGTAGAAACTTGAGAAAATGACATCAAAGTTTTTTTAAACAGATAATCACAAAATATTATAATATATATATAATATATATTATATATATATGTATTACATATATATATATATATATAATGACAAGTAAAATATAATGGTATATAAACAACACTGGAACAATAATAATTAGTACTAATATAGAGTAGTACTCAAATATATATATATATCATTATAATATATCAAATAAATATATGTATAGAAGTTATAAAATAGAAAAATATAAATTTATTTTGATAGTAATAGTTTAATAATAATGAATAATATAAAATAAATACAATAATATAACGTCTTTACTAGACAGAGATAATTATAGAAAGAACATTTCTAAATTTTCTGTTTGGAAGCATCTCTTTTCAACCAATGATATCATGTTATATACATACATGATTTGTTTATTAATTATATGGAATTTATCTATAATCAATGTTTAATGTAAAAATATAAATTATTTTAGTAAAATATTTTTATACGATATCGAAATATACAATTAAATGTGACAAGTATTTACAAAAAAACCTGTCAATTTCAAATAATTATTATATCGATTACGCTTATAAAATCATTTCATATTGATATAAATACTCAAAAATTAAATTACATACATTTTACAAGTTTATAAATTTATAAAAAGATATTAAACATGGAAAATATGTAATAAAATTTGTTTGTTAAATAAAAATATTTATCATATTTTAACTCGCCTCGCCTCGCCTCTATCCTTAACAAAATATTTTAGATAATAACACTTAAACTATTTGTATTTATTTAGTAGTATAAGTTATTTAGTTCAAAAAATAAAATCTACATTGGTATTCCGTATATATCCGTAATGAAGTTGATGTATTCCTGCATTATATCAGTATTCAATGAACGTGAGAATATGTATAATACATTGTAAATATGCTTGTTTTCAAGTAAAATATTCAAGTCAAGTTTATAAATAGATAAAAATTGACAAATATTAGCAGCTGATATCGATTATAATACGTATATACCTCATTAATTTTTAAATCAGTTTTCTAGTTAAAAAATCATTAATTTATGATGTTTATTTTTAAGTAATATCTAGTATTACAGAATAATACCATTTGATAATTTCATTGTTTTATTTATAATAGCTCACTTGTGAGTAATTCGTAATTTGTGCGACTATGTCATGTAAAGAGAGTTGTTAATACATCATTGTCTATGTGCCCTCATTGTTACTAGTTTATGTAAGCAAGAAAATGTGGCATATTGAAACTTAAATAACATTGTTATTACGCTTACCTGTAATTCTATCATCTTAGTAATTAATCAGATTGTTATTATTATTTTGGTGGAGTCCTATCATTCCATGCTGAAACTTAGAAAAAGTTTTCACGTATAAACCATGGTTTATACATGATAGGACTCCACCAAAATAACAATATGCATATGGTTCTAATGTACCTTCGAAGCCGCTCTCATGTTAAGGCATCCATGGTTTTAACGAGAGCCGATCATTTATTTATACACAATTATATCACTTCTAAATATTATTTTAAAACCTATTGTAATGGTCCGGACGAGGTTCGAACCCGCGCCCTACTTCTCATGTGTCTGACGCCTTAACCAACTGAGCCTCGAGGGCAGTTTATAGAATATTACGATTCGTAACACTTATTCAGGTGATATCTACAGAGTATGAAGTAGTCTTATAGGGATTATAGATATGATTGTAATTATGGTATGATATCACCTATGTTCTATTACACGGGTTGTCTATATTAGCAGTAAGGCTACAGTATTAATTTCAATTATTACATCTATATCTGCTTTAGTAATAAAAAGGTATTCGGAACACAATAGTGCTTAAGTAATAAATATATATATATATATATATATATATTAATATATTAATATGATGTTTAAAGTAGATTTTAAAACATTTTATTATTTACGAATAAGATAATATCAAAATCTGAATCACTGCCATACTATGGCCTACTTGTATAAATCTCTGTCTTCAGCGAAGGTAATGAAGATCTTCTCCAAGGTCGTCTGAGCCATTGTGTAGTGCTCGATCTCCATGATCTGCTTAGCTTTCTCCATGGTACCGAATAGATTAGACCAGTCAACCATTTCCTGTAGTGGTAATAACATTATTATATAATGATGCTAATACACCAATAGTACACAATACAACAACAGATAATGATATTTATACTGCTAATAATAAAACTACTATACATATTAATTGTGATATATTTATTGTTAAAATTAATATAGGTTACAAAAAGTACACGATTTACAACACATTTATTCGAAAATTCAACCTCTATAGGTGGCGCTTCATATTTTGTTTACAAAATCAGATTACATTATTTCGTGTGTGTTATATCTTTTCTTACAAAAATCGTTGTTTACACTAAGATAGACTAGAACAGGGGTACATTACTATTAGGCTATACAACGGGGCTACAAACCTGTGGAACGTTGAACTTCAGGGTCAGCTGTTTTACTTCCATCAGTCTGGTGCCTGGGAAGTTATCGGCGATGAGGTCAATGATTGGTCGGAACTTCTCCTTCTGCTCGTCGATCGTCAAGGTCAAATCAGTGTCCTTGGACAGGTACACCTGAAATAGAAGTGATGTTGTTGTAATAAAGCACTCGAGTGTGTATTACCTATGTATCTATATTTATAGTTAGCATATATGAGTAACTGTATCACTAATACAGATAGGTAGTTAGATGTTTTATTTATACACAAACATAATGATGAATTCATAAATAAATAAGTGATAGAAGAAATTGAAAGTAGAAATATGATATTAGTGATTATATTAGTCATGGTATTAGTCATGGTATTGGTAATATGATAGTAGTAAGTACGAGTGAAGCACATATAAAGGATATGTCCTTGACTGACCATTAGCGTACAACCGTGTCCGAACTTAGTCTTCAAATGTGTCTGACTTCCGATGCACTGGAACCTTCCGTTCACCATTATAACGAGACGGGTACACAGTTCTTCACACTCGTCCATACTGAGATAGAGTTAGGTGGTGGGGTTAGTGGTGTGGTGTAGTGGTGTGATGTTAGTATACTATAGTGTAGTATACTATATGTTAGTATACTATAGTATAAACTATAGTGTGTCATATGTTAATGCTGTAGTGATGGTTGAGGTGGTGGTGGAGCTAGTAATAGTAGCTGTGGTGGTATGGTTACTGTATTAGCAATACCAGCACTACCACCAGTACCACCACTACTAGTAGTAGTACCACCACTATAGTAACCTGTGAGAGGTCAACACAATGGTTCCCTGGGTCTTACGGTAGTTCTCTAGCGAGTCCCACACAGACCTCCTGCTGACGGGGTCCATACCGGAGGTAGGCTCGTCGAGGAACAGCAGACTTGGGGTGGACACCATACTGATGGCCATCGCTAGTTTACGTTTGTTACCTCCGCTGTATGATAGAGAGGGGCGGGGTTATTAGGGCGGGGTTATTAGGGGCGGGTAGTCGAGAGTAGAGGTTCGAGTTATGTAGGGGTGTGTAATTATGTTTATTATATATAATTAGTTTATATATATATATATATATATAATTATAGTTATATTATTAGGGAGTTATTTATGACTATTCGTTACTATTCGCGAATTATACTCGCGGTTGTCATTATCAAACACATTAGATGTTTGTGAAAGTTCGCTAATGAGGTTTTAGGAGTGAATATGACGGTGTTAAAGTGTAGCTGAAATAAAGAATTCATCGCTATCACTATTATTATGTTTGCCTCGCTGTGTTTGCCTTACCTGAGTGTGTTGGACGGTATCTTGCGGAACATGGTCAAGAAGAACATGGACACCATAGCTTCGATCATGTCGGTCAGGTACTCGTGCTTGAGGCCTCGTATCCGACCGTACAGATACAGGTGTTCGTCTGCGTTCATGAAGTCAAACATTATGTTCTCCTGGGCGCAGTAGCCGACATTCATGTTACCCTGTACGAGGGGGTGCGAGGGGTTATTGTGGGGGCGGTGGGGTTAGTGCTGGTGCTACGGTAACGGTAGTGGTAATAGTAGAGATATGGGAGATATGGTAGGGGTGGTATATATAATAGAGATAACGGTGATAATTGTAATGTTAGTGATAGTATTGATTGAAATATTATTGCTCCACTATGGTAAGGGTAATAATAATAATATTTATAATTGTATATACATCGAATGTATGTATTCGGGTAGATAATGGTACGTATAGAATAGTGGCTAACTAACTTTGAATGAGCATTTCTTGACAGACGAGTTATGCACATAGATGTCACCACCGTCAACACTGCTCGACCCAGTCATCATCTTGAATAGCGTTGACTTACCTGCGGTAGGTATCCCAACGTCAGTGTGTATTACGCGCAATAGAAACACACGCACTTATATCCGCCTCGCCTCACCGATGCAAGCTGTTATCTCTTATATAGTTATACTCCTTGAGATGAAGCATTATCGCCCGTAAATTAAAGGTAGGGTTGGGCAAGGTGACGTTTTTGGGTTTAAATATTTTGTAAATCTAATAAACCATTAATATCGTATGAACTTATAATCACATCTCTGTTTTTATGTCAATTCTTATTATAAATGTTCATATATTCAACATATTCAACAACCTCATATTAGTCCATATTGACTCTAGTATTGCATGCATGCATACAAGATACAACTAGTATAACACGCATACATACACGCATTCACAGACACGTCTACTGATACAAACCTGCTCCGTTAACTCCCAAAAGCCCGAAACACTCATTCTTGCTGATAGATAGACACACCCCTTTCACGGCGACCATCGGACGGAACTGATCGAGATTACACAACACGCAACATTTGTATGTCTGCGGTGAGGATGGGTTCAGTGTGTGATTCATATTATTCATATATGCATAACATATGTTATCATGTTTATTCACTAACTCTTCACTATTCAAAACTTCATATATTGTATTATTATACTTGCAGATTAGCATTATTAGTCACTATAGTAGTGACTCAGTATTAGCTACGATAGTGACTCACTATTAGTCATTATAGTGACTCACTATTGGTCACTATAGTAATTCACTAGTAGTGAATATAGTGACTCATTATGTATTCGAGAATAAAACAAGCGTTGAAACATATCAGTTCGAGTCTAATACAAATATGACATCATCATAATGTGACTAGATTACGTAATAAGGCATTTCGTTAGTAAGTGTTAACCACGACAGTTACATAATGGATGACATTCGCGTATGATTACTCGCTAAGAGTGCTGATAGGTAGAACAGCATTGACAACGTTGATTACAGTAGAGATCACTTTATCACGCGATTAGGCTGATGTACTACTAGTGATCAACGGATGTGAGGTGGCGACCTCTATTATAACAAAGGGTGAGTATGCAGTAGAGGTCACACGCGCGGTTAACCTTGACTACGTTGTGCAACAATAGCACGTTGTCCTCGTATTCTACTTCTCTCTTGATGCGCGTCTCTTTGTTAGCGAAGTTGTAGCTCTTCGTCGCGATACGGTGTAACTCATCGACCTTCTCACGTTCCACCGCTATGTCCTCATCTTCCTGTTCCGCATGACCGACCTGTAAGAGGATGAGCAGAGGCGGGGTTAAGACGAGGTATGGCGGTATAGGGGAGGGTAGTAGTGGTGGTGATATGGTGGCGATAGTTAAGTAACTACTACTACTACTACTACTACTACTACTACTACTACTACTACTACTACTACTACTACTACTACTACTACTACTACTACTACTACTACCCACACTACTACTACTACTACTACTACTACTACTACTACTACTACCCACACTACTACTACTACTACTCTGACTAACTGTTTCTGCTTTAGACATAGCATAGATGAATATATCGATGAAGCGTAGCTCTGCAATCATGATCAAGGTCATGATAACTATGAAGTGAATCAACGCATACACCATTATCTTTCCTAAACCACGATCATCGAATGAGTACAGTTGCTGCAGCATGCATGTATCACCTTTGCAATCTATAGGGGTTAAAGGTCAACGATTAATATCAGTGTACTAATTAATGTACCGGATTGGCAAATGTCAAATATTAACAGATAGAATGTGATAAATTGTCATATAGAATTTCAAATATTGATAGTTGGGTTTCAGATATTGATAGGTACTATAATATATAGGTACACTACTATATAGTTTTCATTTAAGATAGTGACAGGTAGGATATCGTTGTAATAGGTAAAATATCAGATATAGAGATGTGAATATATACATATATTTACATCTTAATAATATATGTTATTGACATATATTACATCGGATATTGACAGGTGAAATATCTGTCATTATTAGATTTAATGTAAATGTAAAATGAAAAATATTGAAGTGTGTTTCAAAAAATTACCCACGGAAAATATTTATTAGTATTTGAATTTTCTATGTCTTTAAAAATGTAATTTCAGATCTCGATAGATCACAATTATTTTATGATTACAGGACTGGAATATTAGGCAGGTAATCGACTAGGCACCCGAAGTAGAGGTAACCTTTACAACAGTAATGTTCAGCGACGTCGAAACACGTCACCCCGTTAAGTGAACACGCCCTTACGTCCAAACGGTGATCGAAGAAGTTAACAACTCCCACAACCATGTTAGTGATCGGGTTCATCTTCTGTACGATTGGTTGGTATTCCTTTTCCACGGTGTAGTATAGGGAAGCTGCGGATGATGCGATTACGATAATTATTGATTATTGATTTGAATATTAATAATGATAATGTTGAATATTGTTAAAATAACTAATAATTATAGTAAGTAATCGTATTTAATATGCTAACAATATTTACGTAGTTACAGAATATTTACGCGGTTATTGGTATATGGAATATGTTGGCAGAACATGCACATTATATTATATAATATTAATGAGTGCGTATATTATTAATACACACACACTATTGATGCATACACACTATTGATGCACACACACACTATTGATGCACACACACACTATTGATGCACACGAATACTAACTGAACAGCACTACGTAGATACATGTAATGGATACTGCGTGCAAGGCGGAAGAGAGGATGTTCGATACGATGTGTATAGCGGCGAGGGATGCGATACTAGATAGGGGTTAGGGGTTAAAGGTTAACAGAGAAGAGTAGCGAGATGGTGTACTACGATGGTATCGGTGGTAGTGGTGGTAGTAGAGGTAGTGGTGATATAAACAGTGGTGGAGTTAGTGGTGTTATTATCAACATATGCGGTTATAGTATTAGCGATAATAGTTGTGATATTAACGGTAGAGGTATTAATAGTGGTAGTAGATATGGTGGAGGTATTAGTTGTGGTAGTGGTGGTAGATATGGTGGAGGTATTAGTTGTGGTAGTGGTAGTAGTGGTGGTGTTACTTATGGTCAGAGTGTGTTTGTGTAACTATTCGCATAATTATGTGACTATATAAGTAACTAATGACTCATAACTAACCGTGGGGGCATAACTAAGGAGCGTAACAGTGGGGGCGTAACTAAGGGGCGTAACTAACCCGGTGATGACGAGGAAGCCTGAGAAGTAGAGAACGTCGATCAGGGGAAACATGTTATCCAGGAAGTGCATGGTAACCATGGTGGTGACCATGGAGACCGCCAGGAACAGAGTGTCCATAGTGATTATGTTCACCCACATCACGGACGGGTGTAGGCCGCTTAGGATCATCGAAGCTCTACAAGGGGTGGAGTTTTAGCGCGGGGTTATAGGGCAACGGTATGTGTGATCGGGTTAAGGTAATAGAATAAGTATAAGCGTATAGGCTAAATGATTCTGATTCGTTAATAAACTCGTAAGGGTAGTAGTATATTATCTACTATAATATTACATCGTCTACTATAATACTATAATCTCGATAAATACTTATAAATATGTATTGCGACATTATAAAAACTAATAGTAATAAATCAATGAATGCTTAGTTCCAATAGTATAACAAAACTGAATAGGTATGTTCGCAGGTATTACACACCTGCGACCTTCTGACTTTCTCACCTATATTACATCATTATTCAACCGCGAAATAAAATAGAATATATCTACTATAAATGAAAAATGTTCTTTATACATAAAGGTATAATTCGATAACAATGATATAGATCAGGGCCAACATAACAGAATGTAACAAAGACACTAGACTGACCTGAGATTGCCGAGCCTATCGGATAGGGCGTTGGGTATGAAAGAGAGCATGACAGCTATGATCACAGGTAGTAGACACATCAGGTAACTGAGGGTCACGCGGTCCATTTCAAAGTTGTGTACGGTGTTCTTGAGTGGCGATTTCTCCATCAGCGGTAGAGTGGAGGTCTACGACGAAAGGGGCGGGGTTAATATGGGGTGGGGTTAATATAGGGTGGGCATATATAAATTTAAAATATAGGTACTCATAAATGATTCAATAAAAATAATCTAAATTAAAAAGTGTACCTTTTGAAATGAAATAATTTATATATATATATATTGTTATTGTTATTGTTATTTTTATTTGGTGGAGTCCTTTCATCCTATCCCAGGAACTTAGATGAAGTTTTCACTTATAACCATATATGGCTTTAATGTCACTTCGAAGCCGCTCTCATGTTAAGGCATCCATAGTTTTAACGAGAGCCGATCATTTATTTATACACAATTATATAAGATCACTTCTAAATAATATGTTAGGACATATTTTAATCGTCCGAAGAGGCTTGAATCCATAGTCTACTGCTTGTGTTTCTGACGCCTTAGCCACTGAGTCACACAATTAGTTTAATAGTACATTTTGTTCTTCAAAAATTAGATTACCCTTATTCCAATTATAGCTGTACTTGTAATTTGTAATAGTGTATGATAAGGTATCGAATCTTTACTATTGATATATGGCACCCTTGATATATACCACCCAATGTAGGACAGACTTCTTTGAAAGGTATAGCAAATATAGCATGTAATAGGTAGACTTGCAATACGTTCCAGCTCAAATTGGCGTTATATCGAGGTAGGCAGTACATCAAGGGAGATGTATCAGATGTACATTGTATATATAATGCGCATCTAGCATCGATTCTGAACGGTAGACACCTAGTGTCAACACCTACTGTCATCACTTAGTGTCACCACATAGTGTCACTGTCGCCTAGTGTCACCACCTAGTGCCACCGCCTAGTGTCACCACATAGTGTCACTGTCGCCTAGTGTCACCACCTAGTGCCACCGCCTAGTGTCACCGCCTAGTGTCAACACCTAGTGTCACCGCCTAGTGTCAACACCTAGTGTCACTGCCTAGTGTCAACACCTAGTGTCACCACCTAGTGACTGTTACGTACCACTATACTGTATTTGTCGCCTGCATACATTTTCAGCAAGGCATTGTCGATGATGTTGATAGCTATGGGTAACGTGTGCATCGCTTGCTCGCTGAACGATATGTGCGTATATATCTGTGTGTGTGGGGGAGGGGCACGAGTTACGGGGGCCTATATCTTCGTCAATACATCTATAACACATATATATATAGAATTTATTATAAATATATATATATATATACAAATAAATATAAATATGTATTAATGATATTATCATTTCTCTCTCGTACTTGTATAAACATAGAATATTAATAAGGTGTCCTCTTTTCTAACGCATCTTAATACTACATCCTCTTATAATTCATATCAAAAATGTACTTATTTATATAAAGTAGTAATAGTAGTAGTAGTAGTAGTAGTAGTAGTAGTAGTAGTAGTAGTAGTAGTAGTAGTAGTAGTAGTAGTAGTAGTAGTAGTAGTAGTAGTAGTAGTAGTAGTAGTAGTAGTAGTAGTAGTAGTAGTAGTAGTAGTAGTAGTAGTAGTAGTAGTAGTAGTAGTAGTAGTAGTAGTAGTAGTAGTAGTAGTAGTAGTAGTAGTAGTAGTAGTAGTAGTAGTAGTAGTAGTAGTAGTAGTAGTAGTAGTAATAGTAGTAGTAGTAGTAGTAGTAGTAGTAGTAGTAGTAGTAGTAGTAGTAGTAGTAGAAGTAGTAGTAGTAGTAGTAGTAGTAGTAGTAGTAGTAGTAGTAGTAGTAGTAGTAGTAGTAGTAGTAGTAGTAGTAGTAGTAGTAGTAGTAGTAGTAGTAGTAGTAGTAGTAGTAGTAGTAGTAGTAGTAGTAGTAGTAGTAGTAGTAGTAGTAGTAGTAGTAGTAGTAGTAGTAGTAGTAGTAGTAGTAGTAGTAGTAGTAGTAGTAGTAGTAGTAGTAGTAGTAGTAGTAGTAGTAGTAGTAGTAGTAGTAGTAGTAGTAGTAGTAGTAGTAGTAGTAGTAGTAGTAGTAGTAGTAGTAGTAGTAGTAGTAGTAGTATTAGTAGTAGTAGTAGTAGTAGTAGTAGTAGTAGTAGTAGTAGTAGTAGTAGTAGTAGTAGTAGTAGTAGTAGTAGTAGTAGTAGTAGTAGTAGTAGTAGTAGTAGTAGTAGTAGTAGTAGTAGTAGTAGTAGTAGTAGTAGTAGTAGTAGTAGTAGTAGTAGTAGTAGTAGTAGTAGTAGTAGTAGTAGTAGTAGTAGTAGTAGTAGTAGTATTAATAGTAGAAGTAGTATTACCTGATCTTTTAACTGATAGAAAGTGATGCCTATGAATTGTTTGTAGAAGTATTCAAGAAGTTTAGTTTCTTTGGCGATTTTCTTCAGATCGGTATATACAGGATTCGTTGTTTTGTCCTAAAAATGGAAAGGGGGGTTACGTAAATGATGATTGATATGCTATACAAGTGGGATGTTAAAATATAATAATATCAAGAGTATTTGATTACTGTACTAATGCTACTAATAATAATAAGTCCCATACTCGCGGAATATTCTCCTTACACCATCAACTCCAAAAACTTCTTAAAAAGTATTTATTCAATGTAATAAATTAATTTCATACATATATGGACGGCCGATTGCTTTGAAAGCAAAGTTTGCAGTCCGAAAAATGTAAAATATAATGTAATAATAATAATAAGAATAATAATAATAATAATATAAATAATAATAATAATAATAATAATAATAATAATAATAATAATAATAATAATAATAATAATAATAATAATAATAGAAATAATAATAATAATATTAATAAGCCTTATTAAATAAGGATATAATAGCTAATGCTAATGCTAATGATAATGCTAATAATACTATTAATGGTATAATAGTAATATTAAACGGTAAGGGTATAATAGTAAAGATGATGATAATGATGATGATGGTGATGTAAGACTGACCTGTAGTTCTCTGATGGTTATCTGTGGAGAGAGCTGTTTAGCATAAGTGAGGAAGGAGTCGTAGTGGTCGTTGACACTCTTACCCTTACCGCCGTGAAACCCCTTGTTTATTAGTCCAAAGTTATCTGTAATGCGCATGATGTTAACTTAGTTCATACATATATATATATATGGTCAATGTTCGGAACTATGTGTTGTTTATGATGTAAATTCGTATTAAACTATGCACTTTTAAAATGTAAAATAATATGCTTAAATTATTATTTTATTATGAAAACCAAGTATTCAATACTAATATATAACAAAGCAATAGGATATGTTTGTTTAAAATTCTATAAATATCTATGTGTCGAGTAAAAGCTAATTTATATTGCATGTAATATAATAGAACAATGAAAACATTGTAGTATGCTAATCGGGAAAACATAATTGATTTCGATACTGCTGGATTGTGTGAATACTAATCACATTGCGTAGATAGGGACGTGTGTTATATCTTTACTACATAAAATATTTGTTATTACTATTGTTGTAGCTATTCATGAGAAGTTACTTTATTTTAGAAAAATCTAAGTGAATCATCAAGTGAATCATCAAGTGAATCACCAAGTGAATCACCCTTGAAGACCACACATAGCTTCGAATACGATCAAACTATTTTCTAAATTGAACTCGACAGAGCTTATGAATGAAAATATTACATAACATTATAATGACGTTCGTATGAGTTAGCTCCTTTTATGAAATGTTTTTATCTCGCTCACAGTAGGTTAAAATGTTATAATAAACATATTTGGAAAGTTTCGGTCAAAATGATTAAGAGGAATTATTCCGAGATAGATGCCAGTTTTCTATGAAGGCTATGAACTACAAAAGTTATTATAACGGGATATAGCTCTCCTATTGGTCAGCGTACTGACACTTTAATCATTTATCCGCAGTATATATTCTCGATATAACTTACATGTCTGAATAGTTGTGTCCTTCATGTATCATACATTTCAACGTAATGCTTGATACACACTCAAACTCATACCCATAAACGATTAATTCTTATTATTATTATTATTTTTATTATGGATGTCGCCATAACTTTATATATCAATTCTAAAATATTTATTTAAAATTTGATTTTTGTGAATAAATAACTTATATTACTACTACTATTACTACTACTACTACTACTACTACTACTACTACTACTACTACTACTACTACTACTACTACTACTACTACTACTACTACTACTACTACTACTACTACTACTACTACTACTACTACTACTACTACTACTACTACTACTACTACTACTACTACTACTACTACTACTACTACTACTACTACTACTACTACTACTACTACTACTACTACTACTACTACTACTACTACTACTACTACTACTACTACTACTACTACTACTACTACTACTACTACTACTACTACTACTACTACTACTACTACTACTACTACTACTACTACTACTACTACTACTACTACTACTAATACTACTAATACTACTACTACTACTACTACTACTACTACTACTACTACTACTACTACTACTACTACTACTACTACTACTACTACTACTACTACTACTACTACTACTACTACTACTACTACTACTACTACTACTACTACTACTACTACTACTACTACTACTACTACTACTACTACTACTACTACTACTACTACTACTACTACTACTACTACTACTACTACTACTACTACTACTACTACTACTACTACTACTACTACTACTACTACTACTACTACTACTACTACTACTACTACTACTACTACTACTACTACTACTACTACTACTACTACTACTACTACTACTACTACTACTACTACTACTACTACTACTACTACTACTACTACTACTACTACTACTACTACTACTACTACTACTACTACTACTACTACTACTACTACTACTACTACTACTACTACTACTACTACTACTACTACTACTACTACTACTACTACTACTACTACTACTACTACTACTACTACTACTACTACTACTACACACATTGTATGATGATGTTGACTAACGATTAATGAAAGAATTGCCAACTGTGGGATTATCCATGATTTCCTTGGTTTCATTTTTATTTTTGAAGGCGATGCGAATAATGGATTTTCCAAAGTCTTTGACGCTGAATTCACGTTGAGCGGGAGACACGGAGTTCACGATGTAGAACAGACACACGAACAATATAATCGGCATGATTACCCTAAGTGGAGGAAAGGGTAGGCAGTTAATGGTGGGGTAAATACACAAACAGTAGGACGGGTATGATAATCATAAGTAGGGGGTGTAATAATGGGGTAGATACATAGAAAGGGGTAAGATATCCCTAATTAATGAGGGTGGTTAGCAATAAGCGTGATGTGGGTGTAGGAACTACGATATTAATGGAATAACGCGCGTATAACTGACACTACAATCGTGACTCATGCTATGTTGAGTGAGTCATAGTGAGTCAGCGTGTGTGACTACAGCCTCTTGAGATGAGCGTTACTAACCTAAACATCAGCATGAATGGATTCCTGTACATTTGATAGATACGCATCACAGTGAGACCGTACAGCTGGTGTAGGACGATGTCGAAGGTGGACGTGTACTTCTCGTACTTGGAGTAACCTGCGATGAAGATCACCAGACGTAGATATAGGATGAGAGATATATTAGAATTATAAATGGATTATATTAGCCGATAGAGTTCAATAGAGTTCATAATTTCATGAAGATTTAATAATAATAGATATATATATATATATATATATATATATATATATCTATGTTTATATATAATTGTAATTAAATTTAATAAGCAAAATCTATCTAATTATTTTTTTTAATTAACAACAAATATATATCGCTTTTGTATTATTTCAACATATATGTATATTTTAAATATATATTAATAACATATGAGTTGTTTCAGCTAGCGTGCTTATTATATATTATTGTTGTGTGATACCCATTAAGTGATACATTGAACTCAATACATTGATCATTATTATTACAAGAACCCCATAAGAAAGTATTACTTAAAATTAATAACAAATTCTCATTCATACAAATTAAACAAATTCTGTCCTCTCATTAATATGTCACTGTTACAGCAATATATGACATATGACATATGATATATTATATATGATATATATATACAATTGTATATTTAAAATAATATTCTAACCGATAAGCTTAGCATATGAAAACAATCCCTTTTCTCTGTTGGTGTCTGGCATTACAGTTCTTGCTATTGTTCTTTAATGTTATGTAATACTCGTTAGTTAAATATAGTTATGATAAGATAAGACCACATATATGTATATAATGCCTGAGTGACCATACCAAATATATTTACAAAAATAATTATTTTATTTTAAATTGTCTATGAAAAACAATCTAATATAAAACAATTTAAAATACATCTACTGATTTATATTAAATAAATAAGATTATGAAAAAAGTTGATTTTTTTGTGGGCACAAATTAAAGTGAGGGATAGTTACCCACAAAAGGTCACTGGTATGGACATAGTGAGGACATGGCCATATTTAGGTTGTAAGGCCGGTGGGGTATGGAGTGGGGGTGATACTAACTTGCTGAACACATCCTCTAGGGAGGTACTGGACACTGAGTAACTCTTTATACCCAAACTCGCGATAGCTCCGTCAAAGTACCAGAAGAAATTCTACAGATCAAAGGATCAGATTATGTAATCACGTATTACAGGTATACGTATGTATATGTATATATATATATATATATATATATATATATATATATATATATATTATTTCTATTTTGTTGATGTTATATACATATATTCTAAAGGAGTTATATATATATATATATATATATATATATATATATATATATATATATCTATCTATATATAAATATATTAGAATCAGATAGAGTAAATACTCATTGATACTAAATTGATAACAACATTACAAGAATAAAAAATATTAATTAATTATAAAATGACAATAATTTATTACAATTTTGTATATCATTAGAACTACAATTTTTAATATATACTATTGTATATATTATTAAAGTTATTTGATTTGTAAATTTGATTCATGTAAATGAAAATCATGCTGAATAAATAAGTAAGTATATACTTGAACATTGTTATCAAGGATGGTCACCATTTCCAGTTAAATACAAAATAAAATATAATAAATAATAATAGTATATATAAATAATAAATATATAAATGTATATTAAAAGAAGAAAAATATATAACACAAATGAAATAAATGCATAAATAATCTAAAAATATAAAGATAAAGATAAAGAAACTAAACACAACAAAAAATATATAAAGTTAACTAATATTAAGAGGTAATAAATAATTTAATATTTTTTTAAAAAGTTTTGTTGTTCATTAATTTATGAAAAGAAGCTGGTAATGCATTCCATATCTCAGAGCTTTGTTAGAGAGGCAAAAGGATTTTCTATGTGTTCTTATTTTGGGTAAAAACCATTTTTTAGATAAAGGCTTATAAATATTTGAGTTTTGTGTAAAAGGATATTGCAAAATTATAGGCAAAGATTTAGTTATGTATCTATTTATATATTTTAAGATATTAATCTTTATAATATCTTAACATTTTAAAAGATTGAATTTTTTATAAATTTTATCTATATCTAGATTAAAGATAAACACAAATTTATTATTACCCTATTTTGCAATATAATAATTGGTTGAATATTAGACAAAAAAGTAATATCCCAAATAGATATACAATAATTATATATATATATATATATATATATATATATATATATATATATGTGTATATATGTATATATATAATAAAATTTATCTTATCTTATCTTATCTTATCTTATATGCGTATCATTAATAAGATATGAATAATGAATAGTTATTATAGAGTAAATGTTGTTTATATTATATTGATGATTAATGATATGATTAATGATATGATGGTAGTTATGATGGTAGTTATGATGGTAGTGATGATGGTAGTTATTATGGTAGTTGATTAGTGTCAAGCGCGTGACCACTTCATCACAAGAGCAACATTGTAACCGTCTCTCCTCCCAACAACACGTCCACATTGTCACATACGAACCCTGTATTTGTCGATTTCGTCTATAGGCAGCAGAAAGATGATCTCGCCCTCAGTTTCCCTCTCCACCGTGGCTAGTGGCATCTTCTGACTCATGTAGTTCTTGATCGTGGGTATCATGGAAGCCTTCGCCAGCTCGCAGTTCAGCAGGTAACCGGTTCCTAGAGGAGGCGGTACTAGTAGAGGACATAGCAAGGACGACGCGCTAGTTGGATAGGTTATAGATGATACGTTCCGTTGGGATTACACTGGACTTAGGCCGTCAACAAAATAGAACTATTTCTATTTTGTTGATGTTATATACATATATTCTATAGGAGTTAATATATATATATGCTGGCATATATATATTTCTGAAATATTATATGTTTGTAAACAGCTAAGATTATGGAATTGTTAAATCTACACATATATATATATATATATATATATATATTCTAATTGCGGTATATATCGATATGCCGTATTCATTCTTTCATATCGGTACATGGTTTTATAAGAGTTTGAAAGCGTCGACTCAGCACTAACCGAACTTCTTCTTGAGGAAGGCCGGGGAGCCGGAACAATGAAGTTTACCGTTGGACAGGATTAGGATACGATCGCCTAGGTAGTCTGCTTCGTCCATGTAATGGGTACTGATGATGATGGTACGACCGAAACGTTCGCGCTTCAGTAGACGCCACAACACGCGCCGACTCTCCGGATCCATGCCCGACGACGGCTCATCTAGTATGACCACCTGGTGGCGATGGTGGGCGGTAATGTAGGGAGATGAGAAGTTATCATCGCTATCAGACTTAGGGGGTGGTTATAGCAGGTTAGTTAGTCGTAAGGACAGACTAACGTTGTATCTAGGTAGTGTATCAACTGAACAACCTTCCTGTACACATTAATCATACACTTAGACTAGACTGTTTCAGTGTGTACACTAATACTATAACTAGACGATGCCTTACCTTGGAGTCTCCCATCAACGCCATGATCACTGACAGTTTCCTCTTCTCTCCTCCTGACAACACAGAAGTAGTGAGATGCTTCTTACGGGTCATGTCAAAGTTATCAATCATCTCGTCTATCTTGTCCCAGTTAGGCACTGTACCTCGTAACTATTGGGTGCGGGGGGAGGAGGGTACTATAGTAGTGGTAGTAGTAGTAGTAGTAGTAGTAGTAGTAGTAGTAGTAGTAGTAGTAGTAGTAGTAGTAGTAGTAGTAGTAGTAGTAGTAGTAGTAGTAGTAGTAGTAGTAGTAGTAGTAGTAGTAGTAGTAGTAGTAGTAGTAGTAGTAGTAGTAGTAGTAGTAGTAGTAGTAGTAGTAGTAGTAGTAGTAGTAGTAGTAGTAGTAGTAGTAATCAGGTAGTAGTGTGGGTAGTAGTAGTAGTAGCAGTAACCCATGCGAAGAAGCGTACGTGTTCATCGAAGGTGAGGTAAGGGTAAAGAATATCGTGCTGAGGACAGATACCCAGTGACTTCTGAATGCTACCCAGTTCTGTGGTTAGCTGATACCCATTGATGATGGCATCTCCGCTCGAAGGGCCGTAGAAACCTGTGAATGAGTAAACTATGTAGGCCGAGTATGTATGAGTATAATTAATTCTATGTGATTATGTGATTATAAAAGATAGACCTTTAACGATACTTGAACTTATGTATACTTAAGTATAATATATGTATACTATATTTCTGTACTACAAAGTATACTATATTTATCCAGGATAATATCAAGGACATATGTCCATGGTGATATTTAATGAAGTGTGTGGTCGAATCAGGCTAATAAGTCAATAGGTTAAAATGTTAAAAGGTTAATGGGTTAAGTTTTATAAATATCATATATTTTTTAGTAAATCAAGTTCAATTATAATTATTCTAATTCCAATTATAATTATGGTATTGAACTAGATAATTTAATTTATGTTAAATTATTCACAGATATAAATTATACATACTACTATGTTTTTTGTATAAATACAAAGAATAAACTAATATATTATTATATTAAATTCTAACCAATTTATTTTTAAATAATAAAAATATGAGTTAATATATAATTTAGTATGTATTTTACATATATATAAATATATTAACATTATTGTTTATGCATATATGGTAATTGTTTTAAATCGGAATTTATCGAAAGAAACTAAAAATGAACTTACCCTAAATAGAGTTAGAGAGGGAGAGAGAGCTACCAAGACTTATTACCCACTAAATGTAACATATTCGCGTGACCTTTGCCTCTACAACAACCTCTGTAGATCCGATAACCTTTGACTCCTATGTCTTATACAACTTCTATGAGCTTTATAACTAATATGCTACATAACAATGATATATGACCCCTACACGACCCCTACACGACACCCCATACTAACCGGTCAAGGTTAACAGTAGAGTACTCTTGCCGGAACCGTTGTAGCCGAGCAGAACTGTGATGTCTTCATAGAGGATGTCCAGCGATAGGTTGTCTATAGCCAGAGGTCCGGACCAAGTGTATCTCTGCGAAGGTAGAGGGTATTAATTAGAGGTCAAGTTACAGGTAGTTAATGCATTCACAGGTACACATTTAAGGGGACGAGCACTCTTTATTTAAAATCAAGAAGTTTATTTTTAATTTTATAATTATAAATATGTTTATTTAATTATTTTTTTCCCGAATATTTTCCTAAATTTTAATTCTAAAATCTTCGAAACGTAAAAATGCATGGTACGTAAAAATCATATAAACACATACTCCATTATATGTAATAGACCATCACGTTAATCACTTTAACCATGCAGTAGCATTATTATATATGAATATTGATGGCGCACATAGTTCTAATCACTCGAGTCACCTTAAAGGTCGTTAGGGGTCACGGGGTACACTTTTATTAAAGATGCACTGCCCCACTGACCAGTATCTGTAGCCTGCTTACCCGGTTAACATGGTGACCGCTGTCGCTAACCTTGGACAAATTGATGACCTTGATACCGATGGCACGGTCTTTATCGAAGGGTTCGTGATCCTCGACGGGAAGGTCACTGTCGGTACACTCCGGTACAGCTGAGTGCCATGGCATGTGAATGTTGAACCAGAATGTGGGCTGTGTTCGTTATGGGTTGCGTTATAATATAGATTAGTATGACATATAAATACGTGTGTATACACATATATATATATATATATATATATATATATATATATATATATATATATATATATATATATTTATATATACATATATATTATTTAAAGGTAATGTTTGTTTATAATTACGATATATTTATATAATATATTAACATATGACGATACACACCCATATTTACACAATAACTATCACAGCCACACTCACACACTCCCCACATTCACACACCCCTAGCACACCCCCCACCACACCACCAGCACCACTAACCGAGATCACGAAGAAGATATTCTCAGGTACTCCATACTCGCCTGGGTAGATCTTGTCCATGTACCACGCGAGGAAGAAGAAGATCAGCACGTCAATACTGAGGAACATCAGCGCCTCATACATGGACACTCCAAACGATCCGTCGTGTACTTTGTGAGACATGTCATCCCATGATACGGGCACGTCTGAGTAATGGGCGTGGGGTTATGTTCTCGTCACTACTGTTATCGTTATTGCTATTATGCTTACTTTATTACTATTATTATTATTATTATTATTATTATTTTATTATTTAATTATTATTATTATTATTATTATTATAAATTAATATATTAATATAAATATATTTGTATTTAATAATTATTATTATTATTTTATTATTTAATTATTATTATTATTATAGTTTAAGTATGATGATGATGATTATGATTGAGATGATAATGATGATGATGATGATGATTATGATGATGTTTATGATTGAGATGATAATGATGATGATGATGATTATGATGATGTTTATTATGATGATGATTATGATGATGTTTATGATGATGATGATAATGATGATGATGATGATTATGATGATGATGATAATGATGATGATGTGTCTGCCAACCTAAGATATCCCTAAAGTGCATGTATTTAAACACCGACGAAAACGGATGGTAGAAGTTCAAGTTAAGCGCGAATTTCCTTACTAAAGACAAGTCCTTCAACTCTGACAGGCTTATCACCTGTTTGGGTAGCAGATAGGTAATATACACACACACGCGAGTTGATATGTGCCTATAACTATTAATGGCTACGTGGAATTCATGTTATAGGAATGTGTAGTAATCGTAAGTTATTATTTCATTTTGAAATTGTATTCAGAAAAAGTATTTAAATATAAATATATATATATCAGTGTTACATAGGTGTTATGGCCTATGGTAATAAGCGAGCTACAAACAGTTAATAGTGTATGCGTGTGACTTACCCAGCTAGTGAGGTACAGGATAACAGCGATCAGCAGAAGAACTAGTGTGCTTGTATGACCTGTGTGATATGTATGTAGTGGTGGTTACTGAACATTTACTGTGGGCTGCTGCTTGTTTATACTCTCCTTATAATATATTATCTCTGTCTGTCTCTCTCTCTCTCTCTCTCTCTCTCTCTCTTTCTCTCTCTCTCTCTCTCTATGTCTCTCTTTCTCTCTCTCTCTATCTATCTCTCTCTATCTCTATCTCTCTCTCACTCTCTCTCTCTCTCTCTCTCTCTATCTCTCTCTCTCTCTATGTCTCTCTTTCTCTCTCTATCTCTCTCTATCTCTATCTCTCTCACTCTCTCTCTCTCTCTCTATTTTCGGAAATTGGTTGGCTTGACAACCAATTACAATTATCCCATTTATTGACGTTATAAACAAAATAAGAAAATAATAATGTTATAAACGAATGTTGGCAAGGAAGAGGCCAAGATAACATGTGGATATTACATTAATCCGTTACGGCAATTTCGATAAATATCGAGACCACCGGCAATCACACGTATACTGAGTAGCTCAATATCACGTTTATTAAGACCTAGTTTTAGTAGGTCTTGTGTGGTTAGCGCCGAAGGAATTTTTTAATACCGCGCCAATTCCAGCACGATGCGCTGAATACTATTCTGTTCGCACCCGTTATTTGCTTGGCATAAGCGATGATATCTGTAGTATTGTAGTAGTTCGTCTTTTTTGTGTAGTTTATATCAGTATTTATTGTATCTATTGATATTTGTGTATCTATTATATATGCAGTATCATTTTTATAAATTATTAAATCCGGTTTACGTAGGCCATTTCGAGTTTGGATGTGTGGTTCTAGAATAGTGATATAATTATGTTTGTTTAGTATTGACATAAGTAAACTATTTACGTAATTGTGTCTATGTATTCTATTATTGTAATTATAACTACATGTTTGCATTATATGGTTTAAGCAATCGTAGTTATAATTACATCCCCTCATTAAACATTTGGTATTCGTATTAGGGAACATTCGTTTAGATCTAAATTTTGTATATAATAATGCATGTTTTAGTTTGATCGAATCGACGAAGTCTCTACCATTTAGTAATCTAGTAGGGAATTTAATCCAGTTATTAATAAAAGGTGCGTGGTTACCATAATCGAGACCTCGTCCATCCGCCGAATTAATAAGATATTTAGTATGATATGATTTAATGTCGATATTAGTAGTAAATGATGTATTATCATAGTATCTTGGAGATGACCATTTTAATATAATATTATTTGGGAGGGTTTGTATTATAGGATCATCATTTCCACGTATAGAGTTTACCCGTTTGAGGCGCATAACTGGTATTGTTAAAAATAGATGGGTGATCGCCAATCCTCCAATACTACATGGTGCATAAAATACACCAAGGGAAGTATCTTTGGGTAGTCGCAACCACCGTCTTACATCGTCTAACAAAGACCTAATTGATCTATCCATAGTTTTCAATGAATTAAGATATATATTAGAGAAAGTTAGCCTATGTAATAAACTTGGTAAAAGATAAGATTTTAGTATATTAAGTTTTTGTTGAGGTTTTAATAATGCTTTAGATATTGATATTAATTTAGATGTTAACTCTATTACTATTGTATTATTTGTATTATCTATAGGTCCTATTTCGATACCTAAGTATTTATATGTATCATCAATAGTCAAGGGTTTAAGGGGAATATTATCAATTATTATAAATCTATATGGATTACAGATCCACTGCTTTTTCTTAGGGTTAATAATAATGTTAAGAGTTGCACTCTTTGCTGGATTAATATCAAGCCCGCATTCTTTAAGTCTATGTATAACATGATCTACCTGGGCTTGAAGACTAATTTCATCCTTTGCAAAGAGTACGAGATCATCAGCGAATGCCATATATTTAACGATGCTATCATTATGTATGCTAATAGAACTGGGTAAATCAGAAGTTACGTAATCAATTACTGCATTAAATAATATGGGTGACATAGGGTCCCCTTCTAGGGTCCCCTTCTTATCTCTCTATATCTCTCTCTCTCTCTCTCTCTCTCTCTCTCTCTCTATCTCTCTATGTCTCTCTTTCTCTCTCTATCTCTCTCTATCTCTCTCTCTCACTCTCTCTCTCTCTCTTTACCTCTCTGTCTCTCTCTCTCTCTCTATCTCTATCTCTCTCTCTCTCTATAGACAATATTACTAATATGAACAATATTGTCATTGTATATATGAACCATCGACATAAAGTTATGTCGGAATTGTGACATTTGTATTTATTTTTAAATGTCTTAATAATATATTTTCATATTTATAAACGAAGTTTAGTCAATAACAAAATGTAGATTAGATACTGTACATTGATATTGAATGTGTTATTGTTAAAAATCGAAGTGAATATCACACACCTAATAATTAAACATGCATTCAACTGTATTAGTAATTATTATAACTCGAATTAGTATCGATTTTATTAATTTTTTTAATAATAAAATTAGTAGTTTTACTTATTCTTAGATTAGTGCATATCAACTTAGTGCATATCTTTGGGGTATCAACTTATTTAGGTGTTATTGTTTAAATATAAACAATCATTGACATTTTATTATTCATTATTTTCGATCATAAAATTAGGACCAATTTGTGAAAATTTGAATGAGGTTATCGAAATGATATTATTCAAAAAATATGTATATATGTACATATACATAAATAATTAATCTAATATATAAGTATATTAAACTGGTAGTAAAGCAACCAAGCAAACGATGATTTATGACATTGCACAATAAATGCTCCATATATGCATATATAATAGCAAATATAAATGTGAAGATCTTCAGGTGGAACAACATACATATATAATATAAACAACAAAATAAAATAGAAAATAACATATCTTTTAATAAATTATTATTATTATTATTATATATTGTATATTTTATTGTAGTTTGCAGATTATTTGCATCTGATATCATCATTACAGTGTGGCGGGCTATAATAAAGCACACACATACACACACCCACACACACACAAACACACATACACAAACACACATACACACACACAAACACACCCACACATACACACACCCACACACACACAAACACACATACACAAACACACATACACACACACACACACGCATACACACACACCCACACATACACACATATACACAAACACATACACACACACACACATATACACACACACACACACATACTAACGTTGTCCCTGCAGAATGGTGGACAAGAGCAGCGTAAACAACAAAGATGCTAGACCGTACACCGACAACAACAGGAAGATCATCGTCTGAGGTATGCCACCCAGACACGACCGCAACACACTTCCCTCCATACTGTTCTCCATGTAGTAGTCTGTCAGTGGTGGTCAAGTTAATCACAGGCAAGTCGTAATAAAACTACTTATTAATGATATATGTATATATATATATATATATGATATCATACGATCTCCATTTAATCCACTATATTTATTAATATCGTGGAATGATAAATAAAAATACATAAATAATTATATGCACATGCGAACAAATACGCCTACAAGAGCACGCTCTCCTAGACTCCTAGTACGAACCGCTGAGTTTGTGTTTGACGGGGATGAGTTTGTTCGTGGTGAGGGGATCTGTGTTGACGGACATGCTGAGAGCGATCGTTAACACGAGGTTAGTGACCATCATGGGCAACAGGTACGTGCAGATGGACGCGGTCCACTGAGTCATAGACCGGATTCCCAGCATCTTCAGAGATTCCTGCGAGAACGTGTTATTGTAACGATAATAATAATACGGTTTATATAGACACTATAATAATAAGTTATATGCGTATATAATTTATAATGTTTAAAACTCATGTAGGTAGTGGTTGGTTGATAATATATGCTAAATAATATCATGTAAACTGTATTTATATATATACCTTTATATAATCTATTATAAAACTTATTATATACATTATATATGTATATTCATAGGCATTTATAAATATACTTATAGATATTTATATGTATACAAATATATATATATATATATGTGGGTATATAATTTATTTGTAATTAACTTTTTCCACTCGACTAACCTTGATTTTATTTTCCCTCTCGGTGAGAATGTCTGAGATCAGATTGATCATGTAGAAAAGAAAGATGGCCGCCACGAAGCTAAGATCGTTGATGTTGCTATCGTAGTATGTATCGTGCACGTACTTGGGCATAGGGAACGCTTGTAACTGTAGGAACGCGATCATAGAGTGTTAGTAGTGTGCGTAACGTTGTGTACACAGTTAAGGTAGACATAGCGAAGTAAAAGGTACACATCTGGTCCTTTTAGTGCTCCTTTTAAAGGTATAAAATTGATTATAATTTTAAAGAAAATTGTACCTTTTAATCAAAAATATAAAATTGTTACTTGTATATATATATAATAATAAATAAGATTAATTTTTCATAGCGAATAGGTAAGGATTAATGTGGAAAATAAAAAAAAAATAATTTAATGATTTTTGCTGAATTATATTATAAAAGGTATGCTATTATACTTGAAAAAAAAGTATTTCTTACTAAAAATTAATACACTTACGTAATCAACTAGCGATTACTGTGGCAAAAATACTGATGAATGAATGGATTTTTAATTTTGGAACCCCAGAGAGGATACCTACTAGATCAAGGCAGGAACTTTCAGTCAGAAATAGTTGAAGAATTATGTAAATTATTTGGGATTGTCCAAAGTAGAACTAGTCCATACCATCCACAAGGAAACGGGCAGTGTGAGCGTATGAATCGGGCTATAATTAACATGTTAAGAACGTTGTGCGAGGAGGAAAAAAGTAAGTAGCCTATACATTTACATAAGTTGGTACATGCGTATAATAGTACACCACATGCAACAACTGGTTATACCCCATTTGTACTGATGTTTGGAAGGAAAAGAGATTACCTATAGATAATAGATTATGTTTAAATAGATGTAAAGGTACAGGAGATATAAATTGGATAGTAGAGACGAATAAAAAAGTATGCGAAATTAATGAGAGGGTATTAGAGAAAATGAGAAGGAGAAATAATGTTAAAGTTGAAGGAGAGAAAGAGTTGGAGATGGGTTGTTTAGTACGAATTAAGAGTAGGGTATTAGGTAGGCGGAAGTTAGCTAATATATGGGGAGAGGAAGAGTGGTCAGTAGAAAGTAGAGTCAAGGGTACATCAGCATATAAATTAGTGAGAGGAACTGATAAGAGAGTAGAAATCAGGATAAATCTAAAATTAATTAATATTTAGTTAGGTAAGTAAGGGAAAAATCTGGGACACATTTTATTTGGGGGTGGCGTGGATGTTGTAGTGGATGTTGTAGTGTAGAAAATTCACCATTTAGAAATCCCCAACGAATGATTATGATTGATGTACTAGCCAATCAATTGCATTATAATGCAAATCATTCAACCGTGAATGAACCGAACATCGAATTGTTTAATGATATAAATGTACTGTCGCATTGATATTATTCATGAACACAGACGAGGTACATTTATATCATTGATATCATTTATATTAGTTATATCATTTATATCAATTATATTATTGATGTCATTTAATTATTTATATTATGTATACTATTTACAGTACGGTTTATAGAAGATTTGGTAAATAAAGTTATGTACAGTAACACGTTTTATTCATTATAATAAACGAGAAATAACCGGGAAGAATCATACCCGATAACATTAGAAAGTTACAATCAATATGAATAGTGTGTCATCATAAAATGGCGTATTTTAATTCAATTTATATGTGTACCTTGATGTCCATGATTAGAAATCGACTGCGTTGGGGGAGGTATTGACTAACATTTATCAGAAGATCGTTGATTTTGCTGTCATTAGAGAACTCTTTAATGATTGACAGATCGATGGCCCGTTGAACCGCCAGGAAATGTGAGATGTAATAATCTGCGTGAAGGGGTGTTTATGTAAATGTAGGGCAGTATGTGTGTAGTACACACTGTGTACGCATATGAGAGCATGTAATGCTTAGTATTAAGGTCACCGAAACGATTGTTCAGATGGTGTACTATCCGAAATATAATTATTAAAATTTTAAAATTTCTATTCATTATATGACAATACATTTAACAGATAAACTTTTTATCCAACAATTGTTAGTAACAAATCATTTACATCTATTTGATTTAATTATGTCTTTATATACTTCATAATAACAGATTATTGAGTATTTTTAGATTGATTTTACACTATAAACATCTGTTTGAAATACAGTTATGTAACTAATAAGTTTCACTAGTTTTATCTTGATTATTATATACATTCAATGTAACATTGCTTTACTTTAGGTTGATATTGTTTATTAAATAACTTATTAAAATACGTAGAATTAGATTATTTTTAATTGGTAATTCTAATATCGAAAATTGACAATTAGTTCAGATTATTTTTTAAATAATTTTACTATCTGTAAAAATATTATTAGAAGTTAACTTTATGTTAAACTTATATTATATAATATATAGCACTTATAATAATTGTTATTATTCAATAATTTGGATTATGGTCAAAAGCTTCGCGATTTGAACGCCCGCAAACTTGTTTATTGGAATTAGTGATTTTACAATAGCGTTTGATTGGCCATTATAATTAGAGCATGTCTATTTATAGACTATCATACATGAAACTGCTTATCATTAATTATATATATATATGTGTTTTATAAATTCACTCAGGATGTAATGCAGCTAAAAAGACCTAGCAATAGCAAAACTAAACCGAACCAAACCAAACCAAACAAGTGAATATAACTAACAATATTATATTCAATATAATATTGAATATAAATATAAATATTTGTACAAACAAACATATGTTTGCAGCGCATATGCGCTATTGTAAATTCACTAATTCGAATAAACAGTTTTGCGGGCGTTCAAATCGCGCATCAATCGCGAAGCTTTTGACCAGGTACCAATAATTTAATGAATTTATATTTTTTCAATATTTTTTAGACAAACATCAAACGCGTTTATTATTATATTATGTTATTTTTTATAAACATTCTTTAAAATTATAATTATTTTAATAATATCATATATTAAATATGACACTGATAAATTATATTCATAATCATGATTGTATTGCTGAAATAATAATTATTATAATTGGAGAGTTTTCTCCCATAAATCTTGTTATATGTTCATTAGCGATATCATATAAATGAATATACTTTATAATAATAGTGAAATAATATGTAATGTAAATATTGTTTAATATTAATCTGTAACAAGTAGTTACATAATGTTTAAATTAATAAAATAGTGTGTATTAATTTATTTATAATTTATTAATAAAATATTTGTTTGAATTTGTATTATTAAATATTCCATAGATGGTAGAAATATTAAAACCTGGGAATGAAAATAAATAAATATGTAATGTTTTGAATTCATTTTAAATTCTATATATTTTTAATATATATTAAAGTTTAGCTCATACACAAATTATTTCATATAAAGTATTTTAAATAAGGAGCCAAACCCACTCCTTCCACAGTTTTTTAGATGGAGTTGGTTCCCCATTCTCTATTATAACTCTATTGATCTTTAGTGATTATACTATATTAAAGATTTTGTGAAGCAAAAATCGGAAAATCGTTGACTATAAAATTGTAATATAATTATACTATATTTTGTATTAGTAATAACAGTAGTATTACTAGTATTAGTAGTATGGGTGGATGCTAACTTTCAGCGTGTTTGACTAGATCTCGAGACTGCGGAGGGAATGCCCTCTTCGACGGGAACACGGTGTTCGAGAACACTGAGTTCTTGTTCATCTTTATAGTGTATTTCACCTCTTCGGGCATAGTGTCTTCGGTCAGGTCGAAATTCTCGAACTCGATAGCCGCCGCTGTAATGGTATTACGTCATAGTTACATCATAGTTATGTCATAGTTATTTATAGATATATAACGGTACGTCACAGTGTGTCCCAATGCATTTATTAAGAATTTTAAAGTGGTGGGCAAATTACAAATATAATTATTTTATTTTCAATTGTATATGAAAAAATCTAATAAAATACATCTACTGATTTATAATAAATAAATAAGATTATTATATAATTTATAATAAAAATCTGATTTTTTAGTTAGCAAAAAATAATAGAGATGTTGACATTATGTGACACGAGTCCACGAAGAAGAAACAATATAATTAAATTAAATTGTATTAATTAGATAGTAGTAGGTATGTTATTAAATTGTCATTATTTGATCTGATCATTGTTGAAGAAGCTTAAGTGTAGGAATTCAGTTATATATGGGGTGATGAAGTGTACAATGATATATCAGTGAGTTAGAAGAATCGAAAAAATTAAAGATTTTAAAAAGGAACCAATTTAAGAGAATTTTATATGAGTTAGTTTAGATGTTATCGCGGATATCAATTAAGATAATAGTCCGATAGAAGCACGAGAGGTAAGGTTAAAAGGGTATACTAATGTATTGGGGAAATGATTGACAACTTATGACGACTTATAGGATGTGATTATACCTAATGTGATTATCAATAATAATAGGAAGAGGAAGAAAGAATATTAAAAAATTTCTTTTCGAGGAGTTACGGAATATAAAGTTGTTTGAATCCAACCATAATTTAACCGAAGAAACACAACCCAGTAAACCAAAATTTGAAATATGTTCGAAAATGTTTGTAATTTATTTACGAATATTGAAAATTATTGAAAATAATTTTCAATATTTGTAAATTTCTTGCACATTTTTGAATTTAAACCAGAAAGAAGTTTGCAAAATAATATGAAAATGATTTTCGAAAATTTTATGAAAATTATTTTCAAATATAATGCAAAGTTTGTCAAATTTTTGAAAATAATTTACGAAAATAATGCGAAAATCATTTTCGAAAATGTTATGAAAATAATTTTCAACACGATGTTTGCAAATTTTATATTAATAATATATTAAGATTATTAATAGATTTAATTAAATTTTAAAATATAAATTTTATTGCAGATAAATTGTTTAAATTTTTTTAAATATCTACTTTCTATTATTTATTTATGATTAACGAAATTAATATTAAATAATTAAATGTTTCAATTTAAAAATCAATTTTTATTTATTTAATTGATATACATATTCTATTTAATATCATTATTAATGGTTATTCAATCAAAAATAATGGAGGATAGTCTGAAAATACCAATTAATAAACCACTGTTTATTCAGTTAAACTAATTTTTGATTCGTTTAATGAAGTACAAAATATTTATTTTATTAATTAATATATTTATTCTAGTTATATATATATTTCATATAACAATATCTTTTATTTTTATTATATTCTCAATATAATTTATTTTTGATTTGCAAATGTGTTGATTGTTGACTAAATATTTATTACATTCTGAAAATAATAAAAACATGTACGTAAATAATTAAAATTTAATTTCAAAGTTTGCAAAAATGTGTCCACAAAATTTTCGAAAAATGTTCGAAAACCATTTCAAATTATTTTCAAATTTTGTTTACTTGGAAGTTTAGGTTGGATACTAGTAGTTGACGTAAGGAAGGGTAATAGAGTTGTACGTCATCATAACAAATATGTTATCTAATATATGGGAAGTGTAAAATAATATCGTATAACTGGATGATATAATTATATAATAGATTCCGGAAGGGAATTTAACAATAACTGATTCCGGAAGTACAGCATAGTATCAAGACCTCCTATAACCTCGAGGTTATAGGAGGTATTGATATTATAGTATAAATTCTATATAGATTCTATATATAGAAAGTGAGACTGGGAAAAATAATTTTAAAAATAATGATAAAATCCTATTAAATATATAAAATATTATATATATATATATATATATATATTTTTATAAGTACAAATAATTAGTAACTAACTAAATCCAATATCGACTTTCTTGTAATTTTCATTGAATACCCTTTCTATTGAATATCCCGTGCTTGCTGTAAATTATTTATCATTTTATCAATATTTTCGTTTACAATTACTATACTATTAATGTATATTGATAACATCATATATATAATTAATAAGCAATATAATAATGGAATATTATCTCACCGACGATCAGTACTGAGCAGAGAATACACTATAGTGTATACGCAAGCGTGCGATATTCGCGCGAATTTGCGAATAATATTCTCGGTTTTAATTGTTATTTGCAAACATTTTACGTTTGCGTATATTCGCCTCGGCATGACGTAACACATTCACGCTGGTTACTAGGCAACCATATGGGGAGTGTGTCACGTGACTAACTATAGTTTATACGAGACATGATCCGTTCGGTGGTTGTAGTCTTGGGGAAGTAGAGCACCTGCTTCTTGTAGCCGGCGCACCGATAGTTGATGTTGTACTTGGAGAGATGTTCGCGTCCGTCGCAGCCGTTCAACGCCATCTGTTTACCGTCTCGGATCTAGGACACGCGCGATGTGAGTGTGTGAGGCTGCGAGTGAGGGAGGCTGGGAAGTATGACACGAGTCGGGTAATCGGGGAGGGATTGAGGGAATGATGTAGGATTGGAGGGAGGGATATATGGGATATATACAGGGATAAATGGATATAGGGAAGGGGGGAAGGATGGTGAGGATAAAGAGTTTGCATATGTGTATGAACGCATTAATTCCGGTTAATACATTATAATCTATCTAATGTTGACGTATATATTCTGGTCAATGATCACGGGTCGCCTTTGTAGAAATTATTGTAAATTTTATATTTGCAGACATATGTTCATAGATAATTTTAATAAAAGTGGAATTCTTTTAAATAAAATTAATGATTTTATTGGTAACTAAACTAATTGAATCGTTAATTTATAATCGTATTAAAATTAAAACTAAGTAGTAGAATATAAATAAGTATATAGATATGTTATATAGTATACTATAGTAAAATAGAATTTGTATATGTATATATGTGAAGTATGGTACTATATGTAGGCTATGTATACACTATAGGGTGTTTTTTAACGATGTATAGTATGGGGTTAGACGGAAGGTGTAGTGATGTATAACGTAATATGTAATGATGTATAGTGTGAGATGTAGCGGAAGGTGTAGTAATGTATAGTGTGGGGTGTAGTGAGTTATAATATAGGGTTTAGCGTAATGTGTATTGATGTATAGGTTGAGGTGATAGCTGAGCTACTAACCTTGGTGAAGTTGATGAGGTAGGCGTTCATACGTTGGGTACGAGCGATGAAGATATACAACACAGGCGCCCCGATGATAATCGTCACTGTTATGTAACGGCGAGACAATAGAATCAAGTTGTTTACGAACAACACCCAGAAGAAACCGAACTGGGAACGTTTGTTAGATTCAGCGTTAGCCATTTCCGCTTCTGTAGTGTTACGGTATTTTCGTGTTAACAATTATTAGTTTAATTACATTGTGTCATATAGCTGTACTATATAATAATAATAATAAGTATACCTATATATATATGTAGGTATGAGTCATTCCGTATGACCAGGTAAACTAAGTATACTTATGAGTCATATGAGTCATAAGTTATGACACATATCGTGACGAGATCAGCTATTTTCTAACCATAATCCGAGGCCCTCTGTCTGATGTCGTGTTGCTGCTGAGCGACTTTCTCCAGCGCGTTGTCGACGTTGTCGACGTTGTTCTGCCCTGTCTTGTAGTCTACAGTTCAGTTGGTCATTCGTTAATACAAATATTCAGGGTGATATGTTGTATGAACTAGATAACATAAATGAATATAACAACATTATGTTAGACATTTATTATTGGAGCTACGCAAGTTTAAAGTTTAATATTGAAGAAATATGATTTTAACATGGATGAGATATGAGACAATACATTAATATTAAATTAGATCTTTAACTATAGTTTAAATATGTTTCTATAAGAAAAAAGTTGTATAATATTGTTCTCGATTTTCCATGAATTTTCCAGAAAACTTCATGAAAAAAATTATTGTAATTTAATTTTAAATTTGTAACTATAGTTATTATATATAATAAAATATAAAATTATATATATTTATATATACATTTTATTACATAATATGCATATTATAATAAGTGTATATGTGTAATATTGTAATATTAAATCAAATGTATAAGAAAACATTAATTTTAAATATAAAAAATGATATTCACTATCTTAAAATAAATTATGAGAAATTTTATATTTGACAACAAAGTTTGCGAACAATTAAAATTGTTGTTTAAATGCATTAATAATATGGTTATTTAAATTATTTCAATCGTTCAACATTTTGTATCCAATATTTCATATATTAACGTTAAAACATGTGAAAAAAAATGTACAACATTTTTATTTTTTTAATAAAATAAATATATATACAGTCAACTCCCGATAAGTCGGACTCGCAAGGTACCGGGAAAAGTGTCCGACTTAGCGAGATGTCCGACTTATCCGAGATTCAGAATTACATGCAAATAAGATATGAGATGCTATAGCGTGAGTTAAATGGTTACCGAAATGTGTAATTATGAAACAATAAACAACATAAAATGTTGTATTCAATAATATTACTTACTAAAATTATAATATTCATTATTTAAAGTAAACATTTCTGACAATTTATAAAAAGTCAGACTTATCTAGTATAAAAATCATAAAAATAATTTTAATATGTGTCCGACTTATAGAAAAGTCCAACTTAACCAATCCAATTTTTCCGACTTATCCGATTAATTTAACATGGAACTGGAAAAATAAAAATAAAAACAAATCCAACCAAACCAACTAAATGTGTCCGACTTATCGAGAAGTCCGACTTACCGAGAGTTGACTGTATATATATATATATATATATATATATATTATATATAAGTTAAATTGATAGTTTGTTCTATTTTAAAGTTACTTGTTTATAATTTAATTCGCATGTGAATTAAATATATGAAATAGCGGTCTTTTTTGACTCATGACCTATCACTCAATGTTTTTATTCAAAAATTACAATATATTACTATTATATGATTATAGATATTATTGTGATTTTAAAATTTTATTTAATATTTGTATTCAATAGATAACGGGGTGTCCGTATTATAATAATTTTATAACATATTAATTGGGTCATTCTAGAAATAACTAACATATCTATATCTATTCAATTTATATATATATATATATATAAATGATATATTATTATTATAAAATTATAAAATTACAATATATTACTATTATATGATTATAGATATTATTGTGATTTTAAAATTTTATTTAATATTTGTATTCAATAGATAACGGGGTGTCCGTATTATAATAATTTTATAACATATTAATTGGGTCATTCTAGAAATAACTAACATATCTATATCTATTCAATTTATATATATATATATATATATATATATATATATATATAAATGATATATTATTATTATATTTGTAATAAAATTATGTAAAAGTATTTAAAATCTTTAAAGTTGGAGTTTTAACATTTTTGGTTTTTCATATCTATTTACATGTTTCGTATGAAGGAGGTCCCGATTTAAGATTAGTATACATAGATGATATATTCTTCACTCCATAGATGTAAATATATAGTAAAGTGCACCCTTAAAATCATTGCAATATAATTTTTTATAAGTTAATTAATTAATTAATACAAAATAAAAATGATATAAGTATAATTAAATATGTATTTCCTATCTACAAAATAAGTATTGTGTTTTATAATACTTATAAATATCAATTTCATTAATTGTCATAAACTATACCTGATTCTAAAGATAATGTTTAGACTTAAAAATATTTATTGTGTCAGATAATTTCATAGCAATTATTTAAAAGTTTAACTTTCGAGAACCTTATCTCTCAAGTGTAATTATTTGCCATTAAATACAGATATATTCAGATGAAAATGTCTACATTTGTATATATATATATATATATATATGTATATGTATATATATATATATATATATATATATATATATATATACATATATATTGTATATGTATATATATATATATATAACCGACCATGTATTATATATATGTTGCTATTTGGATAGTCCATCCCTTTAAGGTGTATTGATATTCAATACAGTATAATATATGTTTAATAATGAAGTATCTTATTTACTAATCATATTAATTTCTAATGTCAAATGATATATATATATATATATATATTATTTATATGATCTTATATTATATATATATAATTAATAATAACTACATAATTATCAATAATATTGCCAAATATTGGTAGAAAATAGTTATATTGATCTTATTATTAAATTCAATATTTATTATGTGTTATAATTATATTAATTCTTTTGTATTTTTGTTTGTTTGTTTACTCCAATCAACTCCTTATAATCATTTATTTTTTCGCCTTTATATTTATAGAGTCTATACATATGTTTTATTACCGCTATTATCTCAATTGAATAATATTGAAGTATCAAATTCTGGCAATTTATTGAATAAATACGTTGACTCTATTAATGTAATTTACGTAAAGTTTTTAACATACATACTATCAGATATAACTTGTGTAATAATAGGAAATCCACAATATAATGAACTAATAGCATCAGCTTGTAATGACAATCTTATATTCGATAATGCTTTTAATAAAAAGTACTAGGTAGGTATTATATCATTAGTACTATATCATTTCTTTAATCTAGATGTTAAAATATTAAATATTTAGGTTGGCTAAATAAATTATATTGATATGGTATGAAAGCAAAAATATTGCTGCAATTGTTGAAAATTCAACGGCCATTTTCCAAACCAGATTTTACGAATTCCCAGCTCAGGGAGTATATATTACCAATGGACTATGGTTTATTACGTTTTTTATTGTCATAACTTTGAGCTCTATAATATTTTATATTTATATTATTATTTAAAAAAAAATCAAATAAATCATTAGCTAAATATTGACCAATGTGATAATTAATCTTTACGTACACTAATACATATTCATTAACTTATTGACAATAAGCATACCTCACTTGGTATATATGACGATGATTGTTAACGGATATATATATGTGATATATATGGAGTTAAGTATACTGTATATTGATATAGCCTACTATATTATTTTGAAATTTTTATTTAATTAATTTATTATATTATTTTTGTTTGTTTAATTAGAATTAATGTTTAATTAGAATTAATAATATAAAGAAAATATAATTTATAAAAAATACAGTTAAGAAAAATTATTGTTTTAATCCTATAAATAGTAAAAAAAAAATTCTAAAATAATGTATATATAATGCCTATAGTCCCCGGGTAATTTCCCGATTCCCCCCCCATTGAGCCGGTCTTGTATATACCACTAGATAAACTATAAATTATAGATGAATTATAAGATAAGATAAATTACAATTTCATTATTAATAATTAATTTATTAATTTTTATTAATTAATAATACAAGTTAAATATATAAATAATAACATTTTATTAATAATACAAGTTAAATATATAAATAATAACATTTTTAGATTTAGCTTCATTGATGGTATTAATATTATAACGCTCATGATTATATGAAAATCAGAATAGTTCACACGCTGCGTGCTGATTTGTTATATGGTATCCGTATTAAGACATATAGAGTGTCCGCATTAGATACTTATATGATTATACTACTCTAGATATATGCTTATAACTAATTAATATTTGATAACAAATATTGCAACTATGTATATAATGCTTAGAATTATGTAGTTTTTAATAATATATTGTTATATAGAATATATTTATATCGATACATATTCTTGAAAAGGTTTTAAAGGTTTTTATTGAAAAAGTTCACATTTGTTTTCATAAATTTAAAAACGTAATAAAAAAACCAGTTTATTAGATATATGATATACCAGCATTAATTTAAATTATTAAAAAATAAAAAATACTTATTTAGACTATTTATATAACTATGAATATTTTATTCATTAAACATTTTTTTGTATGATTTATGGTTTCTGCAGAAACCATACATCATATGCATATGATCATTATCATACGAACACTATCGGTACCCCATGGGATATTCGGGCACTGTCCATACATTTGTAACTTAAGTTACCCTATAGAGTATACTCGTGTCATACAACTGAACTAGATATATTACAATTTAAAAAAAAATATTATTGAAGTGGAGTCATTTCATTCCGGAACTAAATGACGTTTTTAATTATAACTGAATGGATCTTATCGAATCCATTCGAATTCGCTATCTTATATATATATATATATATATATATATATAGGTATATGTAGGTATAGGTATGCGTATTAGGGTGCGTATATATATTAGCATAGCTACAAGTATACGCCGCATGCACGCGTGCAATACACGTGTGGGTGATAATTCTAGCATATATCGCACAGTGTATGTAAACATTAGCTCTCGTGTGTGCGTGTGCCAGTGTGCGGGTATATGTGTGGGTGTGCGTGTATGTACGTGTGTATGCTTTACCATAGTTATCCGCCTTTCCGTAGTTATCTGCGGAATTTTCCATCGTTATAGGTGTTCACTTGTTGCTCAGTTGAAACTGTAGTAGTGGTACCATACGTTAATAATGTATACACTTAGTATAGTAAGTTACCATAATAGTAACAAAGTATGCTATATTATATACGATATATATATATATATATATATATATATTCATAATACATACTGTTAGGTTAAAAAGGTATTTATTGAAATTACATAGTGTATACAAATTTATTATTATTTAATGTTACATTATTTAATGAACACGATTTAATTTTAATTTGAACAAGAATATTTTTAAAATAATATTTGTAGAATACTATTATTTATTATGGTTACGTTATTTAAAATAGAACATATTAGAATATTTTAAATATTTGTTTTACATTTTTTATGATAGTAACATTTTTCCACAATAAATAATATAACATCATTAGGGCTATGCATATCAATACAGCAATGTATTGGTTCATATATATATATATAATCTGTTAAATTATCTTATATTTATTTTCATGAAGTAGTATACAACGCGTTATTTCATGAATTAAACAATATAGTTATATAGCTATAAATATGCATCAAATCGTAATTGAAATCTTAAGTGTAATCTATTATCTTTGTAAATGTTATAAATGTATTTAAAAAATTGACCAATAATATTGTATATCCTAATAGGAGACACGCGTAATTATAAATGTATTACTGTAATACATTTAAATTACGTAATAATTACGTAATTGTAAATATACATTTTTTAAATATAAAATTAATACTAGGAGTCGGTAAACAGTGAGAAAGTTAAAATGATCATGTGCTTTAATTGATTGATTGATTGAATGTTTAGTTAGACACTTAAATAAATCATAAATGATTTCTCAAAGGTGTATATAATAGAATACAAATAATAAAAGTAGGTAAACAATAAATACCAATAATAATAATACAATAAAATAGAATAAGCCGTACGGAAATTAATTAATAAAATAATAATGACAAACAATATTAATAATTCAGGTTACCACCTGAGATCAATTGTTGTATATATTTCATGAATGTTTTATGCGATTTTATGGATCTAATATAGGGCGGGAGTGAATTCATAGCTTAGGACCAATATAACTCAGTGCCCGAGTATTCATTTTTGAGGGACGTAGAATAGGGGTAGATAGAAGGTGAGATGCATGGTTTCTAAGTGATGGAAGGGGAGCTCTTTGTACTAGAGAAGCAGAAATATATGAAGGGCAATTTGAAGAGTATATTGAGGAATGAACAATATATAATATGCGATAAGCAGAGCGTTTGTTAAATGTGAACCATGGAGATATGTGTTGGTATGAGGAAGTAGAGGAATGATCTCGAATACGTAGGTTATATGTTGTACGGATTGATGAACGAATAACTCGATTTAAGGGAGAGATAGATGATAATGGAATATTTATAAGGATTGAGGAACAGTAATCTATGCGTGAGAGTACAAGGGAATTAACTAGAGTTTTAGTAATAGATACAGTAATTGATTTTCGTATTTTTCTAATTCTAAATAGATGATAATTTGCAGATTTAGTGATGGCAGTAATATGAGGAATGAAGGAAAGTGTAGAATCAAAAAGTACACCTAAGTTAGATGCAGTAGGAGAAGGAGATATTACAATATTATCAATAAGAAAAGGAGGGAAGTAAGTTGGTGATGGAGAAAGATTCAACAATGTAGTTTTGGAAGTATTAAGGAGAAGATTATTAGAAATAAGCCATTCTTTAATGTCATTAGCACAATTAGAGAGTTGATTATTGAGACCTGGTGATGAATTAGTTGGAAGAAACATATATAGTTGTATGTCATCTGCATAAAGATGGTAATATATATTTGGATATTTAGATATTATGGATGGTAATGGGTATAAATAAATTGAGAAAAGTGAAGAACCGAGTACTGATCCCTGGGGAACACCATATTTCATAGGAGAAGGGGAAGAAAAATAATTATATATTTTTACACTGCTACTACGGTCAAATAGATATGAAGTAAACCATGAGAGGGCAAGGTCTCTAACTCCAAGCAGGTGTAGACGGGACAGTAGAATTTTGTGATCAAGCGTATCGAAAGCACTGGATATGTCCAGCATTACTAGTTGACAGCAGTTTTTAGTATTAAGGGTAGAAGTGATTACATCAATTACGTTTAGTAGTGCTGTTTCTGTTTACGTTACATCTTATAAGTATCTTATAAGTATCTTATAAGTATCTTATAAGATGCAACGCAATGGCTTAGGGAGATCAAAGAGGCGAACAGCTAGGAAACTGGGTGACTGCTATGTAGAGAATTAATGCAATTAACGACATAATTACAAGTATTCTCCCATACGACACACCTTTCAACTTGTAAATAATACAAGTATACGCACACTGTCGCACAGTGTGCGTCGCACACACAATTGACCACACAGATTACGAAATTTAAGAATGTTACAATAAGGTGCAAAACATGATATCACAAATTACAAACGTGATATTTTAGTCATAAGGTGACTGGAATGCGAAAATTGGAAAAGATCCTAGTGTATATTGTGAAAATATATCTATTAAATAGTGTAATGAAAATACTAACGATAGAGGACAAATATTACTTGAATTCATTAAAACTAACAGCTTAATGGCTACTAATACATTCGGTCCACATAATAAAATCGATGATTAATACATGGCACAGCCAAGGAGATCTACATCATAATCAAATAGATTACATTCTAACACAAAAGATATTCAGTACAAGTGATAATAAAAATAAAACTATATCCTTCACAGGAGCTGTCATAGGTAGCGATCACGATTTAGTAATAATGAAATTCAACTTACGCCTCAAGAGCCCAAAGAAAAATAAATGTATACGATTAATGTTTAAAACAATGTTTAAAAGACAAATTAATGACAAACTAAGTGAATTAAAACTGTCAGAACTCACTAGTACTGAGGAGATAGTAGGCCTAGAACAACTAAACTTAGTATTTACCAGTTCTTTAATCTACAATCTCGGCAATTATCGACCACAAAAAACAAAGCTGGATCACAAATGAACTACTGGAGATGTGAGATCTCAAAAGAAAATTAAAGAAAAAAATATACGAAATTGGAAGCACTTAGAACCTTCAAAGAAATATCTCGAAAATTAAAAGAGAAATGATGAAAGCAAAGGAAGTCTGGGTCAACCGGAAATGTAATGAAATCGATATTGTTTTAACCACAATTATACAAATAAAACCTTAAAAAAATCGAAATCAAATCGTTAAAGATCTTACAAAATAGAAACATAGCGCTCTATGAATATTTAAGATAAATATGGAAATTGCATAAATGATAAAAATTATGCACTCGTAAGATGGACTGATCAGTTTAAGCAGTACTCGAGTACTGCTCAAATGTATACAACGTCAATGCTAAAAAGATACGTCGATAGGTAAATTACCTACTAAATGCAACCGAACCAACAAATTAAGACAATTACCCTAACCTGAAAGGTGAAGTAGAAGCCGCTATATGGTCGTACAAGAATGTCAAATCTCCCGATCAAATAGATAATATAGAAGGAGAATTACTGAAATCTGGAGGTGAATATAAATTACAGTAGGTAAATAACAGACCTATGCAATCAAATATATGATTTAGGGGAATAGACCTCAGCCTGGATTCAATCCTTGATTATATGTCTACATAAGAAAGGTAACATCAAAAATAGAATAATATATCTTACATGAGTAAAATAATTATAAAAGTTATCATTAGAAGATTGCAACCGATTTCTGAAGAATTAATATCAGAAGAATGAGCCTAATGCAGGGCTGGAAGAAGCACAAATGAACAAATTTTCAATTTAATAATAATATCAGAGAAATATACCGAACACAAAAAACCACTCTACCATGTATTCATTGATTTAAAAAAAGCATTCGATAGAAGCATGCAATCATATTCAAAGAAAAGATTCAATATCAACACTAAACTTATAAAAGTTATATAAGGCCTTTACGAGAAACCAATATGCGCCATATACTCAGAAGGTAAAGTTGATGAATGGTTTATCACGAAAACCGGTGTACGCCAATAATGGTTACTATCTCCAACCTTATTCAATGTCATACTATAGTATCATTCTATAGAGAGGATAATGAATGAACCTCTATTAGACCACGATGGTACCGTATCAATAGGAGGAAGAGCCATTACTGATGTAAGGTTTACTGGTGATATAGATTGCTTAGCAGGGAGTGAAAGTAAATTCAGTAATCTGATGAACAACATAGATGCTACATCAACAACTTATGGCACGGAGATTAATATAGGGAAACATAAGTTATGACAGACTGTGAAGGTCACTTCACGACTGGTGTTTTCTTGAATGGCGAAGAAATTAAAGAGGTCAACAATTGTAAATACATAGGTTATATCCGGGGTTATATTATAAGTGATAAAGGTTCAAAGATATAAATGATTTCAAGAATAGCACAAATCATTATTAACAAAGTATTACACAATATGTACACATCAGTATTAACAAAGCTCAGTGTTATTTGGAACGACAGGGATATAATGATGAAATCTAAAATCCGACTGCTATAGCACATAGTATACAATATAATATATAATATAGTAAATGAACATAGTATACAATCATTCGTGAGTTCGATATTAATTTAGGAATTCCTATATGCATCTGAGAGATGGAAAATCACTAAAGAACATCAAAAACGAATATCAGCGATGGACTATATATACCGTAGATATATTTTGAAGATCACATATACAGATAGAATTACCAATATTGAAGTGAGAAAAAAAAATTCCGAGTTATCGGCCAATATAAGGATCTACTAACGAAAGTTAAGAAGAGGAAGTTACGGTGGTAAGTTACTTTTTGCGACATGTATGTCGCAAAAACAATTCGATGTCGAAAGTCATATTTTAAGGTACTGTAAATGGAAAAAATAAAAAAGGACGTCCAAGGATGAAATTGTCTGATAACATACAAGACTGGATCTGCATCAATCCTTGTGAATCAATTTTAGCTGCAAACGACAGAGTAAAGTGGAGAAATATCAGCGCCCCTACAGCTTAACGTTACGGGATAGGTAATCAGGTAAATAATTATATAGTCTCCTATTCGGAAATAAAGTATTATTGGTCACAATTTAACAATTTATATTATAATAACGTATAGTATACCATTTAAATGAATTTATAGCATCGACAAAGATAATAGATTGCACTTTAAAGCTTGTAATTACGCTCAAATGTGTATGTGTATCTATATATATACACTATTTATATTTACACTATATACAGTATATACACTATAAGGTATATACTATTTACTATCTATAAATAATCTGTTTTTTAACTTAGCACCAAGTTATATAACAATATTGTTTAATAATGAATTACATAAAACATAATATTTATTATTCGGTTGATATATGATACTTTTTATCCTAACATATTTTAAAATAATTATATGCGATTAATATTTGATAATCGTGACTTTATAACATATATATATATATTAGTATTACATAACACGGCTGAAAACTTTACTAAGAAGTTGAATGGCAGTGTCTAAACCATTAGGTTACATGGTTACAAGGTTACATATGTTATATTTCTTAAATATCGTTCTGTATATAAACAAAATACAGTTATAACTAGAGCATATTTTATACGTTATATTTATTAAAGGGGTATTGAAATTTGTAAACAAAAAAAGGATAAGGATCGAAATCGCCAATCCAGAAAAAAAGGATCGGTGCCCATACCATACTCTAATATTATGATATTTATTTATAAGAATATTAACAACATTTTAGTATTTTATTATTACATTGATATGATTTTTTATTGATTATTATTTTGTAATGTTTTCCAATGTATTGTAAGACCATGGTGCACGTTGTATTTAAATAACTAATAACTATATTTTGAGAATAATAGAATTTAATCAATTGAGATCATATAAGCAAAGATTTTCCAAAGGAAAGATGGTTCACTCGACCAATTTATTGAAATAAAAACGACACTAGCGCAAATGCGACGGGTGAAAGAACTACAATCTATGTTTGGATTCGTATCTGTTTACATGAACATTCAAAAATAATACCCTAATATAATCTTAAATTAAGATATGTATAAAAATTCGATATATATCGAAAAGTAAGTTTCCGCAAAATATTATTTGGAGATATCAAAAATATAATCATAAAAATGTTACCGAATTTGTATAGGTCAAAAGTATATCCATTTAGTCATTGTTATTTACATGTAAACTTTCAATACCGTGAAAATGTCGTAATTTTAAAATATATTTTTTAAAATATAATTCACATATATATTATAATATTAAAAGTATAGTAAGCTGATAATTAGCTTAATTACCTTATGAATTAATAATATTAAATGTAACTTAAAATAATACATGTGTATCCATCTAGTGGTTGGTATAATAACTATATTAAAATAATTACATAGCTTAGATCCGGGCTTAGATAGGGAGTGAACTATATTTGCTTCGCAAAATCATTGATATAAGTAAACCACCGACTTTGACTCAACGTACATTGTACATTGAGTACACGTTGGATACCTAAATTGTACGACGTACAATGAGTAGATATGTGTATCCAATTAAATGCATTTATATAAATAAATTATATATTAATTCACTATATTATATAATATATCATATTAACTTATATACCCTAATCTATATGATACATTCAACAATTGCCTTTAATTCAATGGACTTATTATTGAAATATAATACAATATATTAATAATACATTTTCTTTAATAATTATTAATAATTTATAATACATAGGTATGGGAGAGTACTCGAATACCGTCACCCTAACAATAAATCACCATAACTTTATTATTTCTCAATTAAATATTTCCAAATTTTATTTATAAGTATTAAGTATACATATAATAGCTATTTTAAAATTTATTTAGTTTGTTTAACTCTGAGATAACAGGGGTGTCCATATTACAGGAATTGCCTCGAATACCGACACCTTGGCATATAATATCGACACCCTAAATATATCGATATTTAGATATACCATATATTATTTAATATCCACTATCCAATCAGAATTAAATGCGCTTTACTTTTAGTTAACACACGCAATTCATACGTTGTTTTCCTATAATTCATTTTCGAAAATATTAATATTTTATATTATATTATAAATATTAAGTTTACAATTACATAATGCGAATATTGTACGTACATAGGAGTTTTATATAGTTTCTGAAAGACTATTTAATTCCAAGTAGAATTAATTCCAAGTAGAATTAATTCCAAGTAGAATAAATTCCAAGTATAATTAATTCCAAGTAGGGAAAAGTCCCCGATTACCGACCCCTAAATGATTATTTGTAATAACTTATTCAATATTAAATATATTTATTTGAAATTTTGTAAATAGGGTAATATTATGGTAATAAATAATGTGGCTATTTTAAATTTTTGATATAATTATATTTACAAGAATAAACAGGGGGGTCGGTAATCGGATACATGTTCCTAATACCGACCCCCTTCCCCTATTACCGACCCCCTTAAATAATCGTGGTATACATACTTTTAGTATTATAATATCCAATCAACATAGTAGATATTAATAAATATAATTAATTATAACATGCACGCAATTATTTTTTATTGAATTTATATTTTAATAGTAATATTAAATTTAAATTTAAACTTTATAGTAATTATATTAAAATAGTATATATTATTATTTAATATTTAGTTCTTAATCAGTATGTATATAATATAATGGAATCATGAATCATTAATCTATATCAATGATAAACAAACAACTTATGACATATTTTAAAGTAAAATACTGATCTATTTTGATTGGATATTATAAATCACATGGGGGTCGGTATTAGGGTAATTTAGGGGGTCTGTATTAGGAAAATCATATGGGTTGCTATAATTAAGATATTTTGGTTAATAGTTATTCAAATTGAATTATTTTTATAATAATTATAAACATTTTATTGATCTACAATATTGTGTGCAGTATTAAGTTTTATTTTAATTAATAAAGTATTTACAATGATTTAAAAAAAGTTATTATTCAAATATTTAAAAAGTAAAAACAGAATATTACATTTTATCAAATAACAATTGTAGGATTAAATAGTTGTTAAAACAAAATACTTATTCATATGTATCATTAAATTACTAACAGTTGATGTATATATTATTTTTTGATATCTCTTATAGTTACTGAGATACGAGAGGGGGTCGGTATTAGGAGGGGGTCGGTAATCGGGGACTTTCCCCTATATGTGTATATTATTAGGTAGGCCTATTATTAGCCTATGTCTATTAATTTATGAATATTATCATAACGCACGCACATTATAAACAAAAAACGCTGATTGGTTAAAGGGTGCGACATTACGTGCAATTAGGGTGTCGGTATTATGAAAATGTATGTTGCTTAGGTAAACGTAAATTACTTTGTAAAAAATTAAGAAAAATACAAAATCTTTTCGGCACATTGTAAAATATAATTAGATATATACGATGTATTTAAAATATTTAAATATATAAATTTTCAAATGATTGAGAATCGATATCGTACTTCAAAAATTTCATAAATTTAGAGTTGTAACGAAAAAATCAGTTTTTTATTAATAATTAAAAAAATATAAATATTCAATACAAAAAAATTACTTATATGAATTAGAATTATATTGATTAACATTTCATACATTAATTATTTTTTGATTGGCATTATATTTTATGAGATCTCTAGGGTATCGATAGTACGTGCATGTCGATATTAGAGCACTCTCCCCTATTATACCTACATATGTAGGTATATTGTTTCCAATTATGAAATGAAATCGTATTAATTAAATATATAAATAATATCGGGATCAGAGATCCGGATCGGGATCACGTAAGAAACTTAGGATCGGGATCGTGTAACAAATGCAGGATCGGGATCTAGAAAAGGATCGCATAAGATAATATATAGATGATCTGGATCAGGATCGCCGATCCAGGAAAAAAAGGATTGGTGACCATAACTATATATATACCCTATAGGGTATGTTATTGTAGTATTCTGTTATATTATTATATTAGAAATGTAGTCAAAAATAAAAATAATCAATATAGAATATTAAATAAAGAGTAGTCAAACTGTTAACTCCATTTACCCAGAATATTGATTTTAAATCTTAAAAAAATGTCATCACTCTAAATAATTATAAAAACTTGATAACATTGTCAAGGTATATTTATTAGTATACATATACGTATATGTATATATATATATATAATTAAACTTGGATGATATTTGATAAAAATAGTAAAATATATATACAATGTTTAAAAAATTAAAAAAAATCAATATGTATATATGCATATACCTCTAAATATTTCAGATTTGTGTTATCTGTTTCATTTTTAAATAAAATAAAATGTTATTAATAATTTAAATTACATAATTTAAATCGGATTAATACATTATGTGCTGAACTTTTTTAATATAAAAATCTTCTATCTTACATTATTTAAAATTAATTTTATGAATAATGTATTCTAATTTAATTAGTTAATAATTTATTTATTTTTATTATTTTTTTATTAATAATACAATTTAAGTATCTAAATAATAAAAATAGTAGATTTAGCTTTATTGGAGGTATTAATATTATAATGCACGCGATTTTTATGAAAATCAGTATAGTTCATATGCTGCACGCTGATTGGTTATAGGGCGTCCATCGGACGGGGCATATTAAGAAATTATAGTGTATATATATATATATATATATATATAGAGTATCCATATTAGGGACTTATATAATAATAATAATATTTATTAGAAGAATTTTAATTTTTTTAATGTTAAATTATAATGATATTTATATAATATTTTCTTCTATATGACTCTAGGTATATGCTTAAAACTTAATTATTATTTGATAACAAACATAGAAATTATATATATATAATTTTTAGAATGCTTTATTTTTTAATAATATAGTGTTAAATAGAGTTATATTAATAAATTTGTATATTCCTGCAAAGGTTTTAAGTTGATATTTGTTTTCGTAATAAAAAAATCAGTTTATTGAATATATTAGCAATATTTTTAATAATTAAAAAATAAAAAATACTTTTTTAGACTAATTATATTATTATGAATATTTTATTCATTAACAATTTTGTTGTAAGATTTATGGGTTCTGATATACCGAGAGTAATATTATGTATTTAATAAATAAAGTTCAATTTTAAAATCATAAATTATTTAAGTATATGGGTTTTTTAAAATTATCATAATTTCATTTATGTGTTAATTTAAACAACAATTATAATCATAATTATATTTATAATTAATATATTAAAATTTGAAACAATGTTATAATGATTACTCATTATTGAACATTGAAAGTAGTAAGTATTTAGTATTCAAAATATTATTTTTATTAAATATGATTTTAATTTATGGTTTAATAATTTAATAATGAGTAATACCATTTTAATTTAATGGTTCTAAAAATGTAATAATGTGTAAAATCATTTTTTATTCTAATAAGTTAATAATGTATAGTACCATTAAAACACATATTCATTGTTAATGATAGTACATAAACTGGTATGTATGTTACCATTATAATGGTTCTTTTCTAGAGACATACGTCGTACACTGTTAGAAGTAATGGTAATACACATATGTGTATTACCATTAATCACTTGTGTTAAATACCATTACGTATAACAGTGTATGGCGTACACTGTACGACGTATAGTGTACGCTGGACGTACAATGTACGTCGTCATCCGTTTCATTTTTTTCAACAATTATTTTACTTACAATAAAAACTCTTGAACGACTTATATATCATTTTAAAGATAATAAACATTTGAAAAGTAAAATAATATTTGAAAAATAATGAAATGAACATTCCCCTCAAGGTTGAACCCTTATAAGGTTAAATGATACAATGAAGTAAAAAAGTAAGTAAACGATAGTTGTAGAACTATGTATTACATATTTATTTAGATATTTATGATTATGTGTACTAAGGTTATACGGGGTTATTCGGGGTTATAGGTATACCTATTAAAATATGGGGTATATTATATAAATATTGTTTAATATTATGCTAACGTAAATAGTTATATGATAAACTAATTAGAGAACGTACTTATTATGGAGAATTTCACATCTGTTTCGCGTATTACAAAATCAAAACAATAAATATCGATTCTTAAAATAATAAAATAGTTTTTCGAAATGTTTATTTTTAAAAAAAATTAAATTTCTTAGTATATTGATTATATTGTGTAAATTTTAAATTTTACTTAGAACTTTATCTCTGATGGGTGTTGTATCAAATAATCTAGACGTTATTTACAACTTTAAAAAGCCTACTTAAAGTTAAAGTGCAAACGATAGCAAATTAATTACGTATCCTTAAAGTTAAAATGAATACGATAACAAATTAAATACACACCTATACATACCTATAGGTATATATATATATATATACTTACTTACTTACTTAATTCATTGACCTGTTTATCGAAGGGGGACATGACTTGACGACGACATGCATACCCTTCTCCATTTTTTCCGGTTGTGAACATCATCGAGGACCTCTCTTTGACTCATGCCTGACCATTTACAAATATTACTGTTCCAATCTTTCCGAGGTCGTCCTCTTCTTCTCTTCCCTCTTAGTGATCCTTGTAGGATATTTTGTGGAGAGAATCATGTCTCATCACATGTCCGAAATAGCTCCTTTTTCTTCGCTTGATCGTCGTTAGAATATGTTCTGTTTTTCCCTCAATTTCATCTATCGTGTTGTATACAAATACATTTGTTTTATGTTCTCTATATGATATACCAAGGATGATGTCTGTATGATGTTGTCTCAAAAGCAATTATTCTTCTTTTTAGGTCTTCTATCAATGTCCATGTATCATTCGCATCCGTAAAGCATAATCGAGAGGACTAGTGATTTATATAGGAGTATTTTGTCTGGATGGAGATTTTTTTACTTTTCCATATAGTATTTAATCTTACTAATGCCGATGTACATTCTTATATTTATCTCGGATTCACTTTTACCGTCTTTAGTTAAAGTTACTCCTAAATATTTCAATTTATCTACCGTTTACAGTATATTACCACCCATGGTTATTTTTATTGGTAGTTCCACTTGATATCTTTCATTCACCATCACTTTAATCTTCTCTTGGCTACTTTCCATACCATATGCTGCTAAGGAAATGTAAAGTTTGTTTGTGATTAATTGTATATCATCCAATGTTCTTGCAATCAAGTAAATGTCATCTGCGAATCTTAGATTGTAAATTTCCCTGCCTCCAATCACTATACTGCCCTTATAGTTTTCTAACGTAATCCTCATTATTTCCTCTAGGTAAATTTTGAAAAGTGTAAGTGATAATAAACATCCTTGGCGTACTCCTACTGTCGTTTTGAAGAATTTACCAGTTGCACCATTTATTATTACTGCGCTCTGTGCATTTTTATAGATACTTTCTATTAAGCAGATAAATATTTCTTCAATATTGAATTATCTCATCACATTCCACATACCTTCATGCCAAACTCTGTCGAATGCTTTTTTGTAATCTATGAAATTGTGGTATAATTTCAAGTCATGCTCTATATGTTTTTCTGCCAGTATTCTGCTATTTAATATATGCTCTCGGGTGTTTCTATTTTTCATAAATCCTGCCTATTCTTCTGCCAGTATCTCTTCTGCTTGCGGATTAATACGATTAATTACTATTCTTATAAGAGTACACTCCTATAGGAGTATCATACTTGCGTGACATATTAGACTGATTGTTCTATAATTTGTAGGCCATTCCTGCGTCTTTCAGATTTGTTGGCATAATGTTGTCATAACAGTCAAAATTTCTTCACCACCATGCGTAAATAGTTCTCCTGGAATATTATCCACACCTACCGTTTTTACTTTTTTTATACTTCTTATTTCTTGTTCCACTTCTGATTTAATTATCGAAGGACTAATCTCACTGTAACTTTTTCTGTTAATTAGCAGATTCCTGTCAGGTGTTGTTTTATAATTATAAAGATCTTACAATATTCCGACCATATATTTAGAATTTATGTATCATCCTTCACCAATATTCCCTTTTTGTTTTCAATTATTTGTATGCCTTTCTTCTGCGATATATTCGTTAGATATTTTATGACTTGGTAGGCTAGTTTTGAATGTCTGCCTATTTTCATGTAATTGTATTGCCAAGCATTGATTTTGAATCTATTTTTCCTTTGTATCTTTCATAGATTTTCTTAATATAGTGGTTACACTCCTATAGTTTCTTTCATTTTCATTAGTAAGTTTCTTTAATGGTTACATTTTTTTTCTCATCACATAAATCTAGTAGTTCATCTGTTATCCATTCCTGTTTTTTCTTCCACATTTTCCCTAACGTTATATCTGCTGCATTCGTCATAATTTCTACTATATCATTATAAGATACGTATGGAGATTGATTACTTATATCTATTTTCGCCAATTTTTCTTTTATCTCTTTTTGAAATTGTTCTTATACTTCAGGGTTTGGTAGCTTATTCACATCATATCTTATCCTAGAACATTTTCCTTTTTTGCTACGCTTCAATTTTATTTTTAGGTTACATAGTACTAAATTAAGGTCACTGTATATATCGGCTCCTGGGTATGTTCTTGTTGATACTTTATTTATACTTGATTTAAATCGTTGCGGTGTTAGTATAAAGTCAATTTGGTTGTGCGTTTTACCATCTGGAGAATGCCATGTACTTTTCCTAGAATTTTTTTTGAGGATGAAGAGTATTAGCCAATACGAGTTTATGTTTCTGTGCAAATTCTATTAATCTGAAACCTCTCTCATTTGTCTATCCTAAACCATATATTCCTGTGTGGCGTTTGACCATGCTTCATACCCATCTCCTCCTACTTTCGCATTCCAGTTTCCTTGAATTATTATAAAAAAAATCTTTGGTTTCGTTATTAAAGTTTTCTCTATTAGTTCATAAAACTATTCCACTGTTTCACCATCGTAACTGTTTGTTGGAGCATAAACCTGAACCACACTAAGATTCATTGGTGATGCTGATATTCGTAGTAATATTATTCTGCTCGATATTTGTTTAATATGCACCACTGATTTTACCAATTCTTTCTTTACGATGAAGTCGACTCCGTGTTGATGTTTGGTATCATTCCCGCTCTACCATATTTGTTACCACCCTCTATCGTAACTTCTCATTTTCCTAACCATCTGACTTCTGATAACCCAATATATATACGTATTTAATTTGTTATAGTTTTCAATTTAACTTTAAGTAGGCTAATAAAAGTTGTACAAAACGTAGAGTATAGTATATATAGGGGAAAGTAACTTAATACGGATACTTTAACAATAAATAGTCTTAACATTTGATGACTGATTATTTGTATTCACAAATTAATATATATTAAAACTATATGATTATAGATATTATTGTGATTTTAAAATTGTATTTAATCTTTTAATTCCAAAGATAATGGGAGTGTCCGTATTCGCTACCCATGTCCGAATACGGACACCCTGTGTTATAATACGGAAACCCTATATACCACTAGATAAACTATATATTATTGATGAATCAATCACACAAATTACAATTACATTATTTGTAATTAATTTTATGAATAATGTATTCTAATTTAATTAGTTAATAATTTATTTATTTTTATTATTTTTTTAATTAATAATACAATTTAAGTATCTAAATAATAAAAATTGTAGATTGATCTTTATTGGTGTTATTAATATTATAACGCATGCGATTTTTATGAATATCAGAAGAGTTATTATGCTGCGCGCTGATTAGTTATCGTCCGTATTAGTTATTGTCCGTATTAAGAAATATAGAGTTTCCGTATTAGGAACTTATATGACCTCTAGATATATGCTTATTTTATGAATATTTGAAAACAAATATAGAAATTATATATATAATTTTAGAATGCTTTATGTTTTATTAATATAGTGTTATATTTTATATCGTTACATTTTTATATTCTTGAGAAGGTTTTGAGTCGACATTTTTTTTCATTAATTTAAAAACGTAATAAAAAAATAAGTTTATTGTAAATATCATAAATATTTTTAATAATTAAAAAATAATTTTTGTTTAGACTATTTATATAATTATGAATATTGTATTCACTAAACATTTTGTTGAGTATTTATGGTTTCTGAGATACCGAGAGTGTCCGTATTAGGTTACTTTCCCCTACGCCTACATTATTTATAATTAATTTTATGAACAATTTATTCAAATTTAATTAGTTAATAATTTATAATACAATTTAAGTATCTAAATAATACATTTTTAGATATAGCTTAATTGGTGGTATTAATATTATAACGCACGTGATTTTTATGAAAATCTGAATAGTTCATACTATGCGCGCTGATTGGTTATAGGGTTTCCTTATTAAGACATCTAGAGTATCCGTATATAATATATTATGAACTTATATAACCTCTATAGAGGTTATATCTATAGATATATGCTTATAACTTAATGAATATTTGATAACAAATATAGAAATTATATATATCATTTCATAATACTTTATTTTTTAATAATAGAGTGTTATATTTTGTATCGATATATTTGTATATTCTTGAGAAGGTTTTAATTTGAAATTTTGTTTCATAAATTTAAAAAAGTAATACAAAAATCAGTTTATTGGATATATCAGCAATATTTTGAATAATTAAAAAATAAAAATACTTTTTTAGACTATTTATATAATTATGAATATTTTATTAATTAAAATTTTTTTTGTAGGATTTATGGTTTCTAAGATACCGAGAGTGTCCGTATTCGGGCACTGTCCGTATTCGGTTACTTTCCCCTATCATTCTAAAGTATTGAGTAACAGTACTTTAACAATTCACTATTGAAATTATTTAAAACGAAAGTATTCCGACCTATATTTCAAACTATTCAGGATAACAATTTGTTTCACGTAAATATATACAAGTGACATATATTCGTTAAATAATTGGTTTAAATAATATAGATAAAATAAATTATGAATAATAAAAAATTATCCTGGAAATTTACAGGAATTTTCTATAATTTCAAAAAATCTTAATTTTATCAAAATATATTTTAAATATAAATATATATATATATATATATATATATCTTTCCCAAAATAAACATGTTATATTAAAATAATATACTGCGTCGTGCACTGCACGACGTGCAGTAATCTGATTGATGTTAGGATTTCACCAGATTTCCGTCATAAAATTATTAGGTGGTTTATTTATTATATATAATATTTTTTTTTTTAATTTTTATTTGGTGGAGTCCTTTCATCCATACAGGAATTTAGATGAAGTTTTCACTTATAACCATATATGGCTCTAATTTCCCTTCGAAGCCGCTCTCATGTTAAGGCATCCATGGTTTTAACGAGAGCCGATCAGTTATGTATTCCTATACACAATTATATAAGATCACTTCTAAATAATATTTTAAGACCCATTTTATAAAATTAATTATGGTCCGGACGAGGCTCGAACCATTAATATCACTATCTATGTAATGTCATTATCGATAACAATCATTTCGTAATTAACGATATATTAAAATATCTTAAGTTATATGAGAGTATATTTTAAAATTATATGTTGTCATATTTACGAAATAGCGAATACTTTGTAAGTTTCTATCGACATTTGTGGAGCAATTTTCATTATAATCGAAAGAATAATTATTCCACATAGGTATATGTAAATATATTTGTAAATATATATATATATATATTGTACCCTAGCTCATATGTAATTTGACAATAATATAATAAAGACTATTAAAATAGATTATGTTATAATAGTATTTAATCAACAAATAGAACATTAATCTATATATTAATATATTAATATATTAATATATTACAAAAATATATATTTATCTAAAATTATATAAAAAATTCATTTATAATATAATAAAATGTTACTTGTTATATATATATATATATATATAACCAGTATCTGAGAGAATTATACATAACATCGGGATGTATGTGTGTATTTTAAATACAACAAAATATTACTATAACAAAGTAAATGTTCATGAATGTTGGATATAATTGATATCATTAAATTTAAAGAAACATATATAATTAGTCTTTATTAAATTGGATAACTAATAAAATATTGTATATATAATTACCTATATATATATATATATATTATTTATAATTATATATATATATATATATATATATATATATATATATATATGTGTGTGTGTATGTGTATATGTGTGAGTACTCACACATGTGTGTGTATGTTACAAAGTATTGCTTTTGTGTAATGCACTAACTAAATACCACGGTATTTATTTAGACATGATGAGATATTTAGAATTTAGAACGGGTTCTATAAAGTTTAAGTCATAGCAAAATAAAGCCTATACGAAAACAATACGATAATAAAAATAAATAAAATGTAGAAAAATCCCTATCGTAATAATGGCAGTTCAGAACTATAGTCCGTGGGAAGAACTCATTATAGCTAGTGGGATAATAGAGCTGTATTATAGTGTAGGGAGGTGGATACCTACTTATTTGTTTTGTATATATGACATCAGTTATAATGTAAAGTATTAGGATGACATATATGGTATCATAATACGATGAGGTAATTTATTTTAAAGTGTTTTAAAGTATTGAGGCAACTCTATTGAAACAATTGTCACACCTGTGTGTAGTGTAATTAGTTATAGGATGAATGAACATGTGTGAGTATGATATCAATATATTTAGTATATTATATATAATATATATATATATATATATATTATATAATTATTAAAACTTACGTTTTACACAAAAGTAAACATCTATATAATATATTACAAAGCAAAACAATTAAATGTTATTAGAAATGTTATTAATATTAGAAAATTTAATTTCTGAAAAATAATATTTTATAAAATTTAATATTATAATAGATTGTACAATGTACATTTGATTCAAATGATTTCATATAGCACATGTGTACAGTTAATGAATACATGTCAGAGCGATATTCAAACGGTAACAATGTATCGTGTACATTTAGTTAGCTAACGTTCCTACCTAGCAGGCGACATCTACCGAGATTAAAATCACCTCGTTAGAGGCATAACTATATTTCTAGTTAATTAAATCAATACCTCGAATCGTAATGAAATATTTGAAGTGAAATATTTTATGTGAAGTGAAAGTAATACTTTCATTTCTATGAAAGTGATTACTATACCAATACTATAGTGGGGCTATAGTGGGGCTATAGTGGGGCTATCGTGGGGCTATAGGGGGTATAGGGGTGTATAAAGGGGGTATAAAGGGGGTATACCCATTATAAATGCGTGTCACGTGTTACGTCAGTTGTACAACACGAATACTGTTCAGAGCTCCACAATAGAACGTAGCACATTAAGGTCATATAAGTATACTTAAGGTCACATCGTAGGTTTGTCACTGAATACATATGTGATTAAGAGTGTAGGCTCTACACTATACGCATATAGAGCATACAGTAGGCCATACAGTGTAGGGATAATTCTGTAAATACAGACAACTAAATGACTATTTGTAATAATGTATTCAATACTCAATATATGTATTTGAAATTTCGTAAGTAGGGTAATATTATGGACATTTAGTAATTGGAAACTTTCTCCTATCTACACGGTTTCATCATGCCTGTATGTCTGATTCCTTAGCCAACTGAGCCAAATATTTTTTTAATTTGTTCATTATTGGTGGTTTTATTATAAGTGTTCTCTAATTATACTCAACTCACTCTTTACAAGACTAACTGATTTATTATTTAAACAGATTATAAGTTTCACTATACATATTAGAATCAATAATATTAAAATATTATATAATATATTATATTCTCCGTATTTCTCCACATGTTAAGAAACATTAAAATATATTTTAATACATTAACCACTTATCGGTTAAATTCATGGTTAAATTAAAGTCAACTTTTTTCCCAAAAAAGTCATCAATTGTAACTGTTGGTTTATTAAATTATATAAATTTCTATTCATTCAGTACCTAATTGATATGTATATTAGGACTATACTGCACTTCATCTTATTTTCTTAACATCTTTATATTAGTTATAAAACAATTGTAGTACTACAGATAACACATTCCTTACAAACATATATTACTCAATCTGCATGTTGACTGCTGATATAAAACCTCACAGTTATGAATCGTAGCCTTCATAGAGCTGGTCATACTTATACGTACTGTTATTCTTTCCTTGCATGATCCCCTTTTATCATTTAATAATTACAAAATCGCCATTTCTTCTGCTAAATCGATATTTTATATTTTTGTATTTAAGCGAATAATTTCTAATCATAGTAGTCTATTCAAGCTTTTTTAAATATTATTATCACCTATGAGTTATATTTCGAATCATATTATAAATATTTCTCCATCTAAATTATACAAACTATTGCTTATATCTGATCAGAAGGTTAAAACCAGAATACTGGTTAATATATATGGCATACATTTATAATATCTTAACACGTGTTCCTAAAAATAATGATCAAAGTATACAGTGTATACCACCGCAATTATACTTTACTCGCTATTATGTAACTCCCTCACTTTCTCTCTATCAATGTTTCTATATGTTGCTAAATGTTAACAATCATCTATAATTCATTTGAAATATGAATCTACTAAGTATATTGTATACTTACCATACTAACAACCGTACTCAACAACTAACAAGGTTTAGGTATATATAAATACCGTCATATTAGCATACCATATCACAGATACACCTCAGTGCACTTAAATAAAGATATGTGTCCCGACATATAAACTCAAGTATCTCCTTTATTAACTTAATTTTACGGTGCGTTAATTCGTGGTTACCTGTAAGTATTCACCTTCACCTACTCAATATTACAGATAATTTATATTCTTAAATTACAACAGTTAACCGCTGACAACGAATAGGCTACTAGACATAATATATACTATACACATATATTATACTATTGATACAATAAACCACATATTTGTACTAAACCGACTACGTAGGTATACGTATAATATGTACATATTTCGATATCCTATAGCTTAGGTAGGGGAAAGTATCCGATTACCGACCCCCTCCTAATACCGACCCCTCTCGTATCTCAGTAACTATAAGATATATCAAAAAATTATATATACATGAACTGTTAGAAATGTAATGATAAATATGAATAAGTATTTTGTTTTAATAAATATTCAATCCTACAATTGTTATTTGATAACATGTAATATTCTGTTTATACTTTTTTAATATTTGAATAATAACTTTTTTTAAATAATTGTAAATACTTTATTAATTAAAAGAAAACTTAATACTGCGCATAATATTGTAGATCAATACAATATTTATAAACATTATAAAATAATTCAATTTGAATAATTATTAACCAAAATATTTTAATTATAGCAGCCCATATGATTTTCATATTACCGACCCCGTAAATTACCCTAATACCTACCGCATGTGATTTATAATATCCAATCAAAATAGATCAGTATTTTACTTTAATATATATTATATACATATATATACATATATACATATATATGTCATAAGTTGTTTGTGTATCATTGATATAGATTAAGGATTCATGATTACATTCGATTATATACATACTGCTTAATAACTAAATATTAAATAATAATATACACTATTTTAATATAATTACTATAACGTTTAAATTTAAATTTAATATTACTATTGAAACATAAATTCAATAAAAAATAAATTGCCTGAATGTTATAATTAATTATATTTCTGTATACAGATATACAGATATATATATATCTACTATTTTCATTGGATATTATAATACTACAATTAGTTATACCACGATTATGTTAGGGGGTCGGTAATGGGAGAAGGGGGTCGGTATTAGGAACAGATATCCGATTACCGACTATCCTGTTTATTCTTGTAAATATAATGATATCAAAAATTTAAAATAGCCACATTATTCATGCCATAATATTACCCTAATTACAAAATTTCAAATAAATATATTTAATATTGAATAAGTTATTACAAATAATCATTTAGGGGTCGGTAATCGGAGACTTTCCCCTATACAGATATCGAATGGTTTTGATTCTACATATTTGTCTTAAGAAATAGATATATAGGAATTCCTATATACAAATAAAGTAATTCATTTATCCTCGCCACAAATTATATTGTGATGTTTCAAGATATAGTAACTAGTGATTAACTATTTTCTATTTAGGATATATTTAACTATTATATTTAATTAACCGTTAATATTTAAAAATCTTTATTTCTTAAAAGGGGTTTCACACCAACTCGAAGTAAATTATTAACTATAATAATTAGAGGTTAAAGTTTAACTTTAATATTTAAATCCAATATTTAAAATAAAATAAATGCTTATCTGTAAAAGGGTAAAAGGGGTTTCAAACCAACTCAAGCGCAATTATTAACTCTAAAAAATTAGGTGTAAAACCTCTCTAAAGAATAAAAACATAATTATGTTATATGGAAAGCATTCCATATATTATCTTAGATAATTTATCTCTATATATATATATATATAAACTAAACTATTTAACGGACAAATGTTAGATAATATATTTACTGACTCGCTAATTGGTGCGTCGCGTATATGTATGGAATGCCATTGCCTTGTTTCACGGTTAATGCAATCACGGTGTCGTATTGATTGGATACCAACTATCGATATGATACAAAACAAATTATAATCTTTACATATATTTATAGATATAGATAGGGGCGTCACAGGGTCAACAAAAGTGGGGGGGATATTTTCAAATAAAATGTATGACATTATTTATTTAAACATGGATCTTCTCCATTCTGATTGCATAATAAATCGACGCATTACACTATCATCATCAACTTCATTCAATAGTTATTTGTGAACATGACATAACAGTAGATTATTTAGTCGTTCGTTAGAAATAACTTTTTGTTATTGACCAGAAATATCTTGCGTACCATCTCACATAATGCTATAGTGTCCATGTATATTTTTTAATAAATTCTTTTTAATATTATTAGCATATATTGCTATAATTTCATTCTGTATTGTGGTGGAAATTAGAGATTTTCGATTTTCTGTATTAAACCATGCTTTGAGCTCAGGAATATCATTGCATATTAATGCTATTAACTCTCTAACATTACCATCTAAGCAATATTTTGAGATACTAAAAATGTAATGGATGTTATAATATGTTTTAAAGCTATATTGTTTTTCTTCAATTGTGCATCTTGTTGATTATATAACAATGGAGTTATAGCTTTAATGTGGCATACTTCCATAGCATGGCTATGTAATGCAGACTTTGAGTTATCTGAAAAACGAGATATTGCTTTTTTCCAATTTAGATAACCTTTACTTATATATGCCAAATCAGTGCATTTAAATTTATTCCGTTGATTTTCGTTTAAACTAGAACACAGATGACAAGTCATTTTCTTAAGAGGAAACACTACGTTCTAGGGCTTACATGTAAATAGATACGAAAATGACTAGTTTTAAAAACTCTCCAACTTGAAATATTTTAAATATTTTACATACTTTTTTTGGCATTTATAATAATAATACATCATTCTATAATATGTTTGTCTTTTTTTTATATTATATACATTTTTTTTATAATAGGAGTAATTCAAACAAAAAATAAAAAATTAAGAAAAATAGAAATAAAATTTGTATTATTAGATTATATTTTTGTTGAGACAATATTATTATGTATTTGAATGTTATCTAAATATTCTCAAAATTATAACAATTTTTATAGAATAGAATAAAAGTTCCGGACTTTTTAGTAAAGCAACATTCATAAAATCAATATTCTGAGAAAACAGCTATAAAGGTTAGTGAAATATTTTCATACAATTATAATTAATATTTATCCCTTTAATTAGGTATTTATCTATAATAGTAGGTGTTATAAAACATCATTTATACTCATAAATATAGCGCATAATAAAGTATAATCTTTTTATGAAATGATAGATAACTAATTATATATCTTGTTTTCAATATAATATTTTTTTATTTTTTTTAAAATACAATTTTGAACGTAGTGCTTCTTCTTAATTGATTGATTGATTGATAATTTATTTAAGCAAATACATAGCCGAAAATATAATCGAAAGTATAAAGTATAAATATTTGCTAACGATAACATACGTTATAGAATTAAATAAAGAATAATACGAAATTAAAAAATTAAGGAAATTAAAACGTTTTACAGTTACCGTAAAAATAAACGAAAAACAATCGAAAGTAGAAATAAATCATATAGTAATTATAAACGAAAAATGATCAAAATAGAAATAAAATATAGCGTAAAAATAATCGAAAATAGAAATAAAATACATTATTTTGTAAGTGGTATCGAAATATTCAATTTCTACTTTAACTTTATAGAATTCTTCATCTTATATCCTGTTTTAGTAATAAATTATTAGTTATATAATTTAATATTTAAATGTTAAATTTTAAATGTTAAATTTTAAATGTTAAATTTTAAATATATTATAAACAGAACATATTAAAAATCAAATAAACCAATACTAGAATGAACCAAACAAATAATGTAATACTTACCAAAATCTGTAATAATAGTAGGTACTTTATTAATTTATATTTTAATTGTATAATCAATTTGAAACATATATATATATATATAAAAACAGAACAAGTTACAAATAAAATAAACCAATATACATATACAAAAACAGTTAATAACAAAACATACCAATAATATTACGAAACAAAATAATATAATACTTATCACTATAATCTGAAATAATAGAAAATTATTAATATTGTATTTTAGTAATATAATACATTTGAAACATATTTACAAAATATATATAAAACAAACATATAATACCGAACAAACAAAAGTAAAATAATACTTCACACTTTATCTGTAATAATAATGAATTATTAATTTTATATTATAGTATATTTGAAATATAGATATAAAAAATCCGAATTTTCTATAACAAAAATAAATTTATAACAAAATATAATACAGAACAAACAAAAATAAAATAATACTTCCCACATTATCTGTAATAATAATGAATTATTAATTTTATATTATAATATATTTGAAAAATTAAATTAATTGAAATATCCCAATTACGCCATGGAAATAATTTGAACCATTTGGTCTGAAAATTAAATTTCCTTGTACCATGTATTGTTATTGGAATATTTTTGACATCTGTATGATTAGCATTGCTTATGTCAATAATTTTTTCAGGTACTATACAATTTGATAGCGACTTTGATATTGCAGATACACCTGAATTAATGTAAATAACTTCATCTTCAATAATTTCATGAATTGGATTATTCTCATCCGCTGATATTTCGGCTTGTTCATGATTTTCTTGTTCACTCACTCTAGCTCTTTTATTACAGTATGGAATCATTTCATTAAAATGTATTCAATTAAACTATAGTTTACATAAATTTAAACATATTATAATTAAATAAACAATAGTTTTCCAATTATTTACTATACAAAAAACAATGATTTTATTACTCTATTTCTATAATAAAGTCATAAAATAATTATTTTTGTATAGTTAATTTAATAATTAAATAATGGATTATAGACTGTATTATACAGTCTGTATACAATATATATGTTATATAATATATAATATATATATAAGGATAATAAACAATATGAAGAAAGTCTCTATAGTAATATATTATTATATTAATTTTTTTTGGTGGCCTAAAAGTGGGGGGGATTTTGATATGATGTCCCCCCCAGTTTTAAAAGTGTGGGTGACATGTCCCCCCATCCCCCCCTTATGTGACGCCCCTAGATATAGACATAGACATCTAAGGGGCGAAGCCTATATATATAACGTCTTTGGATATAGATATATATATTTTATCTCAGATTTAAAGCTTAAATCCTCTTAGATATTCTCTTAAAGGCTTTAAAGGCTTTAAACATTAGAGTTAATAATTGCGTTCGAGTTGGTGTGAAACCCCTTATTATTAGATATAAACAAATTAGAATCTAAATGATATTAAATTAATTAAAATAGTTATAATCAATAATTAAGTTATTTTCGTAATAAATGTATAGTGTACACTTTTTATTTGTATTACTTCTCAAAATCTTTTAAATTACGGATTCAATGATCGTTAATAATAAATACCCAACATTATTCCCGCCAATCATTGTAATTGTATGTTGCCACAACAAATTATTTTGTCAACATTTTAATATTTATAGTATAATTTCAATAAAAGATAAAAAACATGGTTTGTAAATGTTAAAAAATCTTTAAATATATTAAATTCCTATTTATTTAATCATTATATAATTGAATATCCAATTATTACAGTCAATTTTAGATGAGAGATATTGTTTTATCGTCGATTGGTTTGATTCTCAAGCGGGATTAATAAGAAATTATCAATTTTTCTATTACCCTTTGGATAACACCGCAGAAATGGTTTTTTATTTATATACAATTTATATTAATATTATTATTTCGTAGTAAAAATCAGTAAATATATAATACTATTATAGCATACAAATTTGATTAATATTATCACTATATTTAAATAAATTTAAACGAATTAAAAATGTGGTACCTGATCAAAAGCTTCGCGATTGATGCGCAATTTGAACGACCGCAAAATTGTTTATTCTAATTAGTGAATTTACAATAGCGTATATTTCTTTGTACAAACATTAATATTTTTAGTTTTAGTTATTTTCACTTGTTTGGTTTGCTTTGGTTGGGTTTAGTTTTGATATTGATAGGTTTTTTTTAGCTGCATTACATCCCAAGTGAGCCTATAGGGAGACGATCATAAAGGACGAGTTGGGGGTTAGAGGTTACATTTTAAATACGAGTTAATAGTATATATGTATATATTTTATTGGTATTTGTGGGTTATTTGGTTTAATTGTGTTTAGTGTTGTCTTGCTGTTTTTTTTTAACTGCATTACATCCCAAAATGAGCCTATATACATTTATTTCGCATTTAAAATTTAACCTTTAACCCTCAACTCGTCCTTTTTGATCGTAATCCGAGTCTATACATAATATATATATATATATTTTTTTATAGGCTCACTTGGGATGTAATGCAACTAAAAAACAAATCGGAACAAAACTAAACCAATTAAACCAAATATCCCTCAAATAGCAATACAAAATAATATTTAATATATATATTTACATTCTAAACTCGTCCGTTATGATCGGACACCAGATAATAGACCCTATATTGTTTATAACTTACAAACTTTATAATACATATAATATATGATATATTGAATAAATAACATAAATATACTAGAGATTCAAAATATATATTAAAAATTAAATTAAATAATTTATTTATTATATATCTTATTTTCTGTACAATAATTTAATCGTAATAGTAATATTATATTAATTATAATATTTATATATTATATATAGTTATAGATTGCTTTAAATATTAAATAATATTTAATTAATGATTTTTGAATATTCAATTATTATAATAATCGATCTTAATAATTACGCCCATATATTCAATTTAATTCGCATTTTAAATTAATCTAATTGTTATTTGTTATAAGTTATAGATATACTTACATTGACAATGCTACCGTAATAGTCATAATAATATTATTAATATATCACTTATATAATAATAATAATATATATTTATTGTATCATATCAATACATCTATATATATATATATATATATATATATATATATATATATATATATATATATATATATATATGTATATATATATATATATATATTAATATCAATATTTTTCTATAAGTCTATTCATTACATATACCTAAATAACTGCTACGTAATGACTCATTGCTAAATACACGCTCCGTTATATGACATCAAGTTGAGGCAAATATTCCTGTTTATATATATTTCCAAACGAAAATCATTATTTCTATATCTCTAATTAGCAGTAGAAAGATAATGTTCTCATCATCTGTAGAGAAATCACTACTAATTAAACACAATCGCTGTGTACGTTACACAACGAACAGTACGACGTGAAGTTGAGACGTATATTCCTGAGGCGGTCGCCCGTAACCAACCTGACCGTGAACAACCTCTACATCGGCTCCACGATAGACGTGATGTCGCGACAGCTCACCATCTCCGGCTACGGGGACGAGAAGACACGACGAGACTTCGGCAATCAACGCGAACGGTTCGCTAGCGTTGATACTCGACGAGATCTCACGCGAGAATAGTACTCGCCTTAACGCTATATACATTGTATATAAGTATATCGTGTGTGCGTTTATTATATATGCAAGGTATATACGAATACCAGTGATCTCATGCGGATTGCTGATTTCATACGCAATGATTATATGTATTTATGTAAATAATTATTTATTAATTGTAGAATTTACACTAAGCACGAAAACACCTCACGGAATAATTTCGCACGAGATCACTGGTTACTGTGTATACCAATATATAATCTGTATTTATATATTTCTATTCTAGTATCAGTGAATTAAGTATTACCTATATAATATGATAACGATATTATATCGTCGATATATATGTATATATATATACATTTGAAATCATTACATTAATATATTTAATTACATTTTTATTAACGATAATACGTTCACTCTCGATACAACATTATAATATCCACTGTAATATCAAACTACATAAATACGATAATTATTGGTACACAAATGTATAATTATAATAATACACATATGTATGATTATATAAGTTAATGAAATAAATATCTAATGGACATTCATTTATATAAAGTATTTATCATCTAGTAATACTACTACTACCAACATGTTATATAGAATGATTTATAAAAGTCTACTGGTGAATTAATGATGAGAAATAATTATTTAATGTTGGTTATTTATCATAGGTAGTAGGACATGGGTCCAAACACCATCTGGATATTAAAAATAATATTTTATAATTGTGTATAAATATAAAATCGGCTTTCGTTAATACCACGGATGCTTTAACATGAAAGCGCATTCCAAGAGACATTATGTTATAAGTGAAGACGTAATCTAATTTCTGGATGGGATGAAAGGAAATCCAACAAAATAGATAAAAACAATGTGTAATAATTTATATCAATGTCTTCTGTTTATTATTATTAAATTTAGGTCACACTCGCGAATATTTATAGATCGAACACGTTAGATATTAACGTTAGAAAATGCTTCGGTTAGAGCGCTGATATTTGCCCTAAGCATGGCCACCTCCTCAGCTTTACACCGCCACACTCACCTCACCCCTCCTACTACTACAGAACCCTCGCGATCATCAAGCCTTGCTCCCTGTCCAAAATGGGCATGATACTGGATGAGATCTACAAGTGCGGTGGTCTACTGATCACTAAACTCAAGATGACCATGATGTCCAGCGGGCAGGCGGCTGACTTCTACTCTGACAAACAGTCCACTGCAGAATACAAGTTATCAATGAAAATAGTTTATTTAGTAGTTCATAAAGTAAATATTAGCAAATACAATTTCAGCTCTAAGCAGAGTACCAGAGATTATCTCATAATCTATACACGCAGCTAGGGTAGCCTCTCTCTAATCAATACACCCACAGTGTTATCTTCACTCTTGTATCATCTAGTTATCGTAACGAAAGTGATGTTAACTATATGTATTAGATTGTGACAGTACGAGAACATATGCATATACAATAAGAGTTACGGGTTATAACCCATGGCTCAAACTACTTCTACGGATTATAAATAAGTGATGAATGTATATATATATATATATATATATATATATGGGACGAAATAATAATGAAAATATATATTTTATTTAACATTTAGAAGTAAACAAAATATTGAATATTTGTTATATATATAATATATATATTATATATTACTATCTCTATGTAGAGCCTACTAGCTCTCAATGTCACTCGGCTTTTAATTGTTATCATCTATATTGAAATTGAGTTACTAATGATGAGTATGTGTAATTGTAAATACAATCTACTGTTTTATGCTATTAGTTATTGCACTATAGGGAACTATTGATTATGAATTTACACTATTACATAATACACTAGTAAGAATAAAGTATTATATAACATATTACATAACATAGTGGAGAGAAACACATACCTCTCCACTATCTGGCTGACAGACAACAACAGAAAACATGCTATATTATGTTGAAGCTCTCTAAAAGGAAAATGGATATTAATATTATAAACTAGAAAACGTAAACAGAAAACAAAAAGTTTCTTCTAATCAATATCACTGTTATTAAGCGTAACGCATAATACACCAGTAAGTATAACACACTACTACCTAACGTAAGGTAATAACACCCCTTATAATACCATTAGTAATGCTCCACTCACCCCCCACAGTGACCTGATCAGCGCCCTTAGCAACAAGCTTCTGATCGCCATAGAGCTACGCGGGGAGTGCGCCCTCGATAAGTTTAAAGAGCTGTGCGGACCCTGTAACCCCGAAGAGGCTCGCACCCAGGCTCCGTTATCTCTGAGGGCCAGGTTCGGTAAAAGTTAGTCGTCTCCGAGTTAGTGTGGGTGTTACTCGAGTTTTACGTTACTCTATTCGTAACAAGATTTAATAAGGCATAACATGGTTTAATAAGCATAATAAGCTTTCATTTAGTTATCAATATACTGTATAGATAGGTTATACTGTTCAATATTTAAGTGAATCACCTTAATATATAGTTTCCTAATATTCATACAACGATATCTATATTTGTTACCATCACTAGCACTATCAGTATGATAGTGGTAGTGGTGGTAAATAAGACAATGTGAAGTTTTCAAAAATGGTGTATTTAGATTAAATCATAACATTATTGATAACATATAAATTTTGGAACCTCAACATTTTTGGCACCGTTTTCTTCCGCCATCAGTTGAAAAATTAACCTTTATTTCCATCTTTTTTATACAAATATTGTTTTGTTATTAGTACTTAATTTGGATACCAGCCCACTCGAGTAAATAGCGAATATGCTTACATTTGAAAAATATGCATCGTGTCATATGACACTAATTCATTAATGTAACACATTTCATTATTTATTTGTTTATAATTTCTTATCAAAATTTATAATTTGAATCGTGAAATTAATTATAGTAAATAATCAGATTCACATTTCACTTAAGTGTATGGTGCCCTTCGAATCTAATAATGTGATTTAATACACGCGCCATGTAAATTGATTGGGATTTCTTGCATATTGTATAGTAAGTTATAAATAACTATAATTTCATTATAGGTAACACAATAATTTTTTTATATGAATGAATATTAATTATATTGATATATTAAAAATTTATATTTTTGGGTGTGTATATTTCATAAAGTTATTATGTTGTTTATAAAGTTTAATTTGAAATTTATTTATTTTTTAATAATATTTCTGTATATATTATTCTGATCTGTATATAGTAGTGATGTAAATGATGCCGAGCCGAGACTTTTGGTTTTTTATGCCGAAGCGAGACTTTCATTTTCGGTAAAAAAAACGAGCCCGAACCGAGACTCTAACCAAACAGGCATGAGACTAGTCAAATGAGCCAGAGCCGAGGTGAGACTTTTACAAAACATAATCGAGTCGAAATGATGATTTTTTGAAGTTATATTTTAAACAACATTTTTATATATTTATCCATATTTTTATTAATGTTTCCTATATTATGTGACATATTATTAATTATTTGTATCTATAGATGGCTATTTTGTTTATAATATACTCATCCTATCTCACTAGTATTTTTAAATATTTTAAAAGTTACAAAATACAATCGTTTTCTCAATCTATAATCAATATAATATAGTTTTACTTACAATGGAAAATATATCATATATATATATATATTATTTGGTAGTAGCCAATATATTAGTAGGTGTTGTTGTAGCATCAGTTCAGTTATACTGATCGTATCGTCTATTGATATTGGTGGTAATTTATATAATACGCGCATTGACGATCGAATTATTTAATTTAATCGAATTAACTAATAAGCAGGTAAATTAATTAAAAGTATGTAACAATAGTCCAATATATAACTAAAGGCTTTGAATTAGCAATTTACATGTATTAATAGTTATTTTTTTATAATAATTATAATATTATGCAATTGATAGTTGGCTGATTTGACTTTTATGTTTTCCTTATCTGATAGTTTGTATTGTGTATTATTTATTGTAATGAAATTATTTTCATTTTTATATACAAAAAAATGATTCTGGTAACTGACACTGAAACTATATTGAACTTGTGAAAACTGAGACTAACACTTAAATGATGCCTTTAAATGGTCCCCTTTAATAAGCATGAGTAATAGCAATGTATTTTATAGAGTCTGAGACTGCATCGACGGTTTAGGTAACCCACTCTGACCCACTTTTGACATTGAGACTACATCGATGCTTTAGGTATTGAGATTGAGACTGCATTTATGCTTTGGGTAACCGAGACTGAGACTGCATCGATGCTTTAGGTATTGAGATTGAGACTGCATTTATGCTTTGGGTAACCGAGACTGAGACTACATCGATGCTTTAGGTATTGAGATTGAGACTGCATTTATGCTTTGGGTAACCGAGACTGAGACTACATCGATGCTTTAGGTATTGAGATTGAGACTGCATTTATGCTTTGGGTAACCGAGACTGAGACTACATCGATGCTTTAGGTATTGAGATTGAGACTGCATTGATGCTTTGGGTAACCGAGACTGAGACTGCATCGATGATTAGATTTGAGCATCATTTACATCACTGGTATATAGTATTGTATTCAAAATTGTATACATATTTTCAAACAAAAAAAATTTGGATATTATAGACCTAGTTATAAAAATATATTCTGAAATTGTATTATTATATTTGCAATTTTGAATACTGTGGGGCCTAGAGTGTTGACGTTTTTAGCTGAATGTTTATTCCAGAAAAAAAAATATAATGAGAAAATAAAAATCAAAGTAAATTTTCAATTTACTAGCAAGATCAAAAATAATAGAATGAATAGCTTAAAAATAATATAAATAGATATAAAATTACAGATACAGGAATATACATACATAGATATTTATTATTTGTATATATAAATATAATACATCATTTTATTACACCAGTTATTTTAATATTATATATTTAATATAACGTATCTCATAAAACATGATATTAACACATTTATATTTTGAATTAATAAATAATTTTACATAAAATTATTACATTTTATTAATTTGATAAAAAAAAATATTAGTTTTTAAAATTATTTCAAATAAAAATGAACGGGGCTACACTCTTTAATTCATACTTAAGGGGATACCGTATGGTATTACCGTATAGTAAAATATGTTAAAAACCAACAACAACAAAAATATTATAATTGAATATTAATTATTGTAGGTTACTTAGTATATGTCAACAAATTTAAAATGAAAAGTATAAAAAGTATATTTTATGATACATATTTAAAAAAATAAATTATATAATATAGTAAACCTATAGAATTGTATGTATATATATATTCAATAAAATAGTATATATATATATATATATATATATTTATATATAAGAAATACTTTTTGAATATAATAAAAAAAAGTATTTATATATATCATTACGTATTTCATTACGATCATGAATAAATAAGTCGTAGATTTAGTAATAAAGAGTTATTGTAGATAATACAATCGCTACACCGCTCCTACCCTACAACTCAGCCGCCCGCCCCATAGGTACGATAGAGAACGCCCTGCACTGCAGTAACAGCGGCGAGGGTGAGCGAGAGCTAGGCCTTCTGTTCGGCTTCAAGGAGGACGGCAGCGACTGCACCATACCGAGGAACACCGCTCAGTTCTGCGAGTCTACGTGCTGCGTGATCAAGCCACACGCCGTCAAGACAGGTCCGTATCTCTTCTACAACTACTGCTGCACATCTCTTACTACCACTCTTACTCCACCTGTGCATGTTAGTCGAGGGCCTGCTATGTGTTCCTGTTCCTCTACTACTACTACTACTATTGCTACCTCTATTCCAACTACCATTCTTACTTCTACTCCCACTCCTACTTCTACTTCATCTCCCACTCACACTTCATCTCATCGTCTCCCTCCCTATTATATTGTGTATACGACTATCAAATACCATGTCAATCATGGTAGAGTCGTTATATTCCATATCATTGGGTACGGATGTTTCCGTTATAGATACTATTGAGTTTAAATTATAGTTGTGTTTAGTAAACACTGTTACTTACTGTCAGTGCTTCTTTAGTTTGGATTATAATTTGAATGAAAGTTTTAATTTTAAATATCTGAGATTAATCACGTATACATTAGATTCAATGCTGTTTATTTAAATGTGTATATTCATAATACATATACATTGAACTAAGTAGACTATTATTAGAGTGGTCACATGACCGGTGTTATGTTACTACTAGGGGAGGCCATGTAGTTAATATAAACATTATGAAAAGATAGTGAATTAAAATTGTATTATTAATTTAAACATTAATTGAGTTGTATTATGCAATTACATATATACATGTTTATTAATAATGTAAGTATTTATTTATATATTATTTACTCTATATTTATATTCTAAAATATTAAAATATAACATTAAAATAAGTATTTAATTTGTATTTTAATAAGTATTTCATTATTATTTTAATAATTTAAGTGTCTGGATATATTAATGAGATGTTTGTTATATTGGTGTTAGAATAATATAAATGATATTAGAAAAAGAATGAAAAATTAATACTAGTTTAATATTTTACTTTTTTTGAAGATAATGAATAGTAAAAAAGTTATTGTTCAAAGAATGGCCAAATATGAGATAGTTTTAGCATGTAACTATTCACATGTTTGACATTTAATAGAAGTACAAAGTGTATAATGTATACTCTACATTATAGAGTATCTAATAAGCAATATTTTGTTTTCATTTGTGCACACATTCTTTTAATTATATTTATTTATTATAAAAATAAATTAAATATATATGTACCACCATGGTCTTGTTTATAGCATTTAAACGTTATAACGTTAACAACATATTTAATGTTATTCGATATAAAAAAATAATAGATATTTTAAAATAACATTTATATAATATACTAAGACATATACAATAAATACATAATATGATACATTACATTTATGTTTCAATATATATTTATTATGATAATATAATTATCTAAATATGCACAGCAATATATAAGATAATAAAAGAAATTCTATATTATCTTTTAGTTAAATACACAATAATATATGAAATTATCAAACACGTAATAAAATCTATATTAATATTATATATTTTTTGCTGAGTCCGAACAAATACGTTAAATTATAACTAAAAATTATCATATTTCAAATATTCATCTACTATCTCATATCTTTATGTATCTGCTATTATACATATACATAGTATCCAATTAACAACTATATAATTCTTATGAATATTATAATTATTAATATTGCTTGCTTACTTGCGTACTTTGGGATTCTTTTTATTGATTCCCGGACAGTTATTGACTTCCAAACATCACGATTCATCATAGCCGCTCGTAGATAATTTTCTCGTAGACCGGTATCACGCTCCAGAGTCTTTATATATGAATCAGGTGGTCTTCCTCCCCTTCTATTTCCATGGGTTGGTTGCCACAGAACCAGATCCGAAACTACCTCGTCTTCTCTTTGTAGGCAATGGCCAGCAAAATTTAATCTTCTTCTGATCTTGTTCGATAATCTTTCTAGTTTATCATAAAGTATTTCATTCTTGATTTTATTTGTCCATTGGATATTAAAAACCATTCTCAGAATTTTAGTATATGTTCCATCCACCTTTTTGAGTAGTGAGTTTGTTAAGGTCAATGTTTCACAGACGTATAACAGAACATTAATATTAATAAATGAAAATAAAATGAAATAACAATAATAATTACCGTTACTCTTATTTCAACATGTATAACTTATCGTGTAAAATCTTCAATAATAATCAACAAGTTATTACATTTGTGCTTCTCCTTTGGATATGAATATATTAGCATATATACAGCAGTAATACAAAGTTTTCTCTTATTATCCGTATTATCCAATATTATTGGGCCGATGTAATAAAATAATTGCTTTAAATATATTAGTGATTTTTTATAATAATGATAATTATTATTTAAACAGTGATTAATATATAATATATAACATTATTAAATTATTATATAATCTAATGCATTCATAAATATATCATGTTTAATAAATGAATATTATATCACATGATTAACAAATATTATCTAAAATCAATGTATTATATATTATTTAATAATAAATTCAATTTATGAGGCCCCTTCAGGATAAATATATATATATATATATATATATATATATATATATGTGTTGTCCAATTCACTCCATGTTTATGTCATAATATCACTTAAGCTTTTTATAATCAATTAAATGATCAATTAATTTTATTTTCTCAAATTTATTTAAAATTAAATATTATTGACCTTAAAAATTAATTACTAAAAAAAAATTAATTTTAATAATTTGTTATATCATCATCTATATAGGAATTGCAGGAAATATCATTAATTCAATTATGGAAGCAGGTTTTGAAATTTCTGCTATTAATGTATATAACATGGAAAGGGCAAATGCTCAAGAGTTCTATGAGGTTTGTAATGCATATTGCCATTAAATAATAATAAACTATGATAAATAAAAATAAATAAATAAATGATTATTTATTCAAAATATATATTCATTTATTTTTTATTCTATACATATTATATGAATAGAATATTATATTTCTATTCAGAAGCTCACCTACTTTTTTATTACCCATATTTTCAAGGATAAATCTTTGTATGTATAATGCAATTTGTATATATGTGTATGTATGAATATACATATGTTTATATTAGTGTAAGTATACATGTATGTATGTGTATATGTATGTGCAGTTATATTTATATAAATATATGTGATTATATATGTATACATACGCACATACATATATACACACATATACACCATCGATATAAAGAAAGTGGATAAGCAATTGAAGCACGCAATACATGTAAAAGATAGAAACGCGAATGGCACTTTTATCGATAAATTAACAAAATGGTATCAGTGATTTTGATTGGATATTAGTCATATTATATATGTAAAATATTAAAACATAGGCTTTTCGTCTAAATAGATTAAAGTAAATTCCATCTTTAGATAGATATCATATAGATATCAATGGATTTAGATAATAAACATCAATAAAATATTATGATATCTTCAATTTAAATACACAAAATTACGAGGAATGTTGATATTGTGTACATTAATATTGGTATTAATTATCAATATATATGTATAAATAAATATTAATTTAAATAAAAATAGTGTGCCAGGTAGTAGGCTGCGACTGCAGCGCCTCTATCGCAAAATGCCATACACTACATTCAATTGCACAGGTCCACTTTCTTTATATCGATGATACACACACATACACACACAAACATATACATAATATATAAAAATATACACACATACACATAAATATATTCATATAAATGTATATATATATATATATATATATATATATATATATATATATATATATATATATCTATATTCACAAACATAAATTAGAAATTCTTTAATTATAATTTTAATATTATTCATACATAGGAGATCTTTATAGTATTTCTGAAAGCCTTTTTAATTTTAAGTAGTAGAAATAGATAATATTTGTAAATAAGATAAACCAACAATATTTAAATTGTTATATTAAATGTACTATGGAATAGTAAGTACAAATATATATATTTATATGAAGATCTAACAAAATCTAATAATAATAACTTCTTATTTTGCTCAGTGTTACAATAAATGTATTCTAATCAAAAGTTATGTTTGCAAGTCTAGCTTCAGTCATTTCTGTATTCAGATTTTTAATAATATTTATTGATATTAGTTAATATATTTTACAATATTACTCGATTTAAACTATTGGAGTAAATGTAAACTGTTTAATTAGTAGTAGTATAACTTATTTATTTATATATATATATATACAGGTAATATATACACACATATACACAGATATGTATATCGTACTCGAGTGAATTAAAATCGTTCATTAAATAAACCCTATTATATATATATATATTGTACTGAGTGAATAGTCATGTACCCTATACTAGTATAATATACCTTAATGATTATATATATACCGTATCATAGTAATTTTAACAATCATGTAACCCAAAATATAACCTATAAATGTATGCTAATAGATAAATATATTGTACTAGAGTACATTTACGAGTCCTGTACCCTGTACCCTGTACCCCGTACCCTGTACCCGTTACCCTGTACCCCGTTACATGGAAACTTTGGGTGATAGTAGGTGATATTTTGTCGATCTGTACCTATAAATTGAATTCGCTATACCATAATTTTGAACAGTGTAAATACAATAATCCCTACATGATTTATACATGAATAATATATGATTACTACATGTAATTGATATATAAATATTATAAATGTGCAACATCATAGTTATTACATGTTTGTTAAATGACTACCAGCGTATGACTGCTACATGATACATAACTACCAATGCATAACTGCTACATGATACATAACTACCAATGCATAACTGCTACATGATACATGATACATGACTATCAGCGCATGACTACCATCTGACACGTCTTATACAAATATATCGTGGTGTTTAAAACATGATATAATATATATTGATTATATATAAAACTTGATCTAATAATAATGCATTACCACACAATTGCAACATCTTGTTTACGATCAATACTATACCCATTACACTGTACATTTCTACCGTCACCTGACTACCACCTGACTACCACCTGACAACCACCTGACACATCAACAACAACAACAACAGATATACCGAGGTGTGGTACAAGAATACACTGGCATGGTAGACGAACTCTCATCGGGGTCGTGTATCGTCATGGAGATCAGATCTAAAGATGCCCCTGCCATGTTCAGAGAGATGGTCGGCCCTTCAGATCCTGTTCGTACATTCAGCTTCCTCCTCCTCCCCATCAGTAGTTGTGCCTATTTATAGTATTGTGTATATCTCTTATCTTTTTATAGTTTTCTTAACCCGCCCCCTAATATATGTATATTTCTTTACTTTCAATATCTATATCTACATTTATTTTATAAATTATTTGTAATATCTATTACAAAGAAACTAATATATTCACTTACTTTTTAGAATATATATATAAGATGAGATTATATTTATTAATTAGATTTTTTTTAAATATATATAATTCAAATTCTATAAATTTATAATTTATTATTTAATAATTGCTATAGATTATTAATATATTAAATTTAATTGAACATATTTATTGATTTTTAAATTGGAATTAGTTTTTATTTAACTTTTATTATCATTCTCATTATGTTCATAATTAAAATGGCTTTTAATTAAAAGAGATATCATTTCTTATTATCACCATTAATATATATATATATATTTATATAGAGATAGAGAAATCAAAATAAGGATAATATAATGTTATTTAAATTTATAATTGATTATTAATTAAATTATAAAAATGTTTTCATATTACCTACAATTATATTTAGATTGATTAAATATCATAGGTATTATTTAATATGTATCTACCCTACCTCTAATCATCACCATCTACCTCCTGTTCAGGAGATAGCTCGACATCTTCGGCCCAGATCTTTGAGAGCTCTTTTCGGCAAGGACAAAGTACAGAATGCCGTACACTGTACGGACCTACCAGATGACGCACTACTTGAGGTCTGTACACAGCTATTCTTTAATGTATATGTTCTATTATATGTTATCATACCATTTATACATTAAATATATATATATATATATATATATATATATATATATATTTATATATATATATATATTTGTTCATTTATATGTTTTATTTTATTCATTTTGTTAATTATAATTTATATACTTATCTATTTGTACACTATTTCATATAAAATATTATTTCTGCATTATAATTATTCTCAAATATTTTATATTTATAATACAATTTAATAGTAAGAAAATATTATTAAACTTATTATAGTATATAATATATGATATGAAAAAATAATTAGATTTTTTTAAATTAATTATAACTTTATAAACATAATTTCTGTTAAAAATATATAAAATCACCTATAACTCTATATATTCGATCTAAAAGGGGTAGTTAGGTAATCTTTTTATATTATTTAATCAAAATTAGTTAGTTGATAATGTAGTTACATTATTTAATAAAATAATTAATTTCAAAGTTACATTTAAAATAAAATAACCTATAATATATATATATATATTTTATTATAAATATTATTCCTATCAATATCATAAGTCACCATTTCCTTAGATAATTTTATATTTGTTCACAATGAAATATTTACTGTCCTCATATTCTTCATTATTCGTATGAATTATTATTACATTTTCTTAGCTATTCAATTATAATAACATTTAATGATATAATATTATTATAAAATAATTAAATATTTGTTATCATTGTACAAATCTGTTGATGTTTATACAATTGTAATATCTTTCCTTCCAATGTTTATTGATACTAGTAATAAATAACAGTGTCAGACATAGAATTAGTCATCATTTATATCTAAGTCATATAACTCGATATCGCAATTTAAATGTGAAATATTGTAATGGGTATATTTCTTCATCAATTTTAGATTTTTGTATAGACAATAACAACAAAATAACCTATTTTCATAATTTATATATGGTATATATTACATCTATAGAAAAACCTTCTACTATAAGTTCTTTTGAATAGTTATATACCTATTTAATAAAGTGATCTACTAATATTTAATATAGTTATCTACTAATATTTAATAAAGTGATCTACTAATATTTAATATAGTTATCTACTAATATTTAATAAAGTTATCTACTAATATTTAATAAAGTTATCTGCTAATATAAAGTTATATTAATACTTTCATCGATTGATTTAACTAAATTATTCATTATCTAAAATATTTATAGGTCGAATACTTCTTCAAGATTCTTTGAGATCAAATTTCTATTTCTATTGTGAAGTCCTTTATGTGATCATATTTACCTTTATAAATATCATTATGAATAGAATCAGTTATTGAAATGTGATTTTACTATATATAATTGAAATGTTTTCATTTTTATTTTATTTTATATATTACAATTATTTTATTAAATTATAATAGTATTAGCTATAATAATATATTTATATATTTGATAAAACAATGATTTAATTTATTAAAAAATCTAATAAATAATATGTTATTATTATATAATTTGTTTTACTTTTGATTAAAACTTTAAAATAGAAAATAAGTTAAAATCACTAAATAATATATTATCCATAATACGTGGAAATCTCTGTGTGTATGCTCCTAATAGTTTTAAAATATGAATATTGAACAGGGAAATATTTACTTATGTATAAGTAATTAACTATTACTTATGTCATACTAATAAATTATTCATATATGATATACATCTTTATTAATTATTTTAATAATATATAATATTGAAATTAGTCAGATATATATATATATATATATATATATAAATAAGTTAATAGATATTATAAATAAGTTATCAAATAAGTTATAAATATATGAGAATTAAGTTATCAAATAAGTTATAATTGTATTATAATAAAGTTATTAAATTATTTAATTTATTGTGATTATAATTAAATTATCAAATAATTTACAATTATATTAAAATTAAGTTACCAAACAAGTTATAATTATATTTTAATTAAGTTATCAAATAAATATGAATTTAAAATCTATAAGCGATAATATGAATCGGTAAAAATTCGATCGGGATACATCTCCATATGACAAACGGTTGTCTATATAGATATCGATCACTGACCTACGTGTATACTTGTAAACGAATTGAACCGCAACTATGATAACAACTGACCATTTAGTTGATAACAGAGCCACAATGAGCTCATGTGATTGCATACAAATAAATAGCCGTAGGTATGGGCAACATTATATATATATATATAATTATTTATATATTTATACACAGAGAATAAATGTTCTTTTATGTATTCCACTATTATAGTACTAATTTAGTTATTGAATTATTAACTATATATATATGTATATATCGGATACACAAGCAGTAAGACGCAGGAGCAAGGCTTGTATAGACTTTTAAAATATGTTCTAAAATAATATTTAGAAATTATCATATATAATTGTGTATAAATAAATTATCGACTCTCGTTAAAACCATTGCTGCTTAACATGAGAGCGGCTGCGAAGGAACATTAGATCCATATGGTTATAAGTGAAAACTTCATATCCTGGATGGGATAAAATGACTCGACAAAAATAACAACAAATACCAATATATTAGCCACAGTTTCACAGTTGTCTCGTACCTAATAATTAATATCTAATTTATTTTAAATAGATAATTACGCTAATAGTATATCAATTATATTACATATTAATTTGTTATTCGTTATTAAGTAATTATGTAATTATTTATAAGATGATATTGAAATGTTTTTAAAAATTTGTTTGAAATATTTATTGACATTTTTTGGTCATTTTATTAAAATATTTTTCAACGTTTTTTTAAAATATATTTTATATTTTTTAAATGTTTTTGCACTAATTTTTGAAATATTTTTCTTCATTTGTATGTATTTTAGCTAATATTTATTTTATTGTATATACTGGTTATTTAGAATCAAGAATAGCTATCATTAATAAATAATTGATAACTATCAATTGCCTAGGCAAATAATAAAAAACTGAGAAACGCCTAAGATTTTACGAAGCAAAGATATAACACTCCTTAGGCATGCAACGTAATTTCGTCACTGAAATATATTTAGGTACGGCTCTGTTTTCATACAACAATGTTTTCATTGCTCGATTAAATTACATGAAATATAAATTAGCTTTTACTCACCAAATATATACTTATAGCATTTAAAACATACATAGCATATGTGTGTGTTATATAATAGCACACTTAGTTTTCATCATATATATATATACTAATTTAAAGCATATTATTTAATATTTTAAAAGTGTATAGTTTGATACGATTTACATTATAAACAACACATAGTTTCTAATAGTATTACTCATAGTAACCCGATATAGGTGGTACTGGAGTATTTTGTATACAAATTCAAATCACACGATTTCGCGTAAGTGATATCTTTCCTTAGAAAAATATTTGGAAACGCTGTGTCGGATACACTTTTGGTTTGGGGTTTTCGACATTTTTTAATAGATATTTTGTCAAATTTGAAATATTTTTAGTATTTTTAAAAATATTTTTTTTTGTAAATGTTTGAAATATTAAAAACAAATATTTTTCTACTTTTGTTCGTTTTTTAGCTAACATTTATTTTATTGTATATATAGAAATGCAGAATCAGGAATATCTATAATTAATAAATAATAGATCAGATAATAATCAAAAACATAGCAATGCCGTGTCGGTTACAGCTATTATATATATATATATAGAATATTTGCGTATAAATATTTTCTTTATAGTTTTTTTTCTATATGAATAATTAAGTATATTTCATACTTTGATAATGTCTATATAGAAAAATAGTTTATATTATGTATTGAATAAATATATTGATTATCACATATAAATCATATTTTTGATTAACATAAATTCTTTATAATATCTATAAATCTCCTTAACGTTCCTTCAGCATTAATTCTCACTTTCTAGTTGATCAATCAATTCTTTATCAATTCATATTTGTTAATTATAATCATATAATATTTGATTTTACATTGATATCTGCATTAGACATAGATGTAGAGTACCATGTACTGGTACTCTACATCTATGGCATTAAATTATCTATGGTGATCACTATTCTAATGTGATCCAACATCTTCATAAAGTATTTAAAATCATCATACTCTTGTGAAACTTTCTAATGTATTACAAATTTCATTTGAATAGATCATGTATAAAAGAATATTTAATATTTTAGACAAATATAATAATAATTTAAAAATTATATACATACTATTACCAAAGCTCCTTTGAGGGATTTACTATTACTAAGAATGTGTATACCAAGGATAACAGTGAAATTTATATTAATTAATTATTTAATTATTAATATATATATATATTTAATTATATTTAATATATTAATTAATACAAACACAAATCTAAATATAATTATGTACTTAATACAATAATCCTAATAATTAAGTAATTAAGGACAATAATAAAAAAATAATATATATATATCTCATTTTTCTAATTTTAAATCTTTTATCATGACTTTTATCTAATATTGTATTTTATACTAAGATCCACATTTTATTCTTATTTTAATATATTGACATTTATGTAAAAATTAAAAAAAAAAAAATAATACTTTTGAGTGTTTTATTTTACAATATTTTATTTCCCCGACATTAATAATATTATTTTACTGAACTTTTGCATTTTATATTTGAATTTACTTTCTTGTTTTCTTTCTTTTTTGTATTGACGTTTATATAAAATAATAAAATTAAAAAAAACCTTTTGGCATTTCTTTTTTTTTTTAGTATTTTTTATTTTCCTCTGACTAATAATATTATTTGACTTTATTTTTAATTACATAAACATTTTGTATTGAATCTTTTTTCTTTTATATTTGATTATACTTCTTTGTTTTATTTCTCTTTATTGACACTTATATAAAAATTAGTAATAAAACTAACATTTTAGTTTAAAAAATATTTTACATTCATTATTCTAAAATATTACTAAAAAATTTCTAAAACTTATTTACTGAAATAAATTTATGAGAAAAAAAAAAAAAAATAATAAAATAAAAAAAAAATATACAAATAAAAATGTTACATACAGTTCTTACCATCTTTCTGAATATACTTTTTATTCAGTTTTATTCAGTTTTACTTCATTTTTTTCATTTATACTAATACATCTATATTTTTGTTTAGTGTATTATTTTATAGTACGCTGTTAAAAATTAACGTACAAAAGAGTTTTACAAATAGAGTTTTATATAGGATTCTATGGCGTACAGGTAGCCAGTGGAGTTTAACTAAGAATGGAGATATATGAGTGTGGGAGTATTTTGGTATGTTGAATATACACCTAGCTATAGAATTTTGAAGAATTTGTAGTTTAGTAATATACGATGAGGGGGTATTATAAAGGATAAAATTGCAGTAGTCGAATAGAGGTAGGATGTAAGCAGAAGCTATAATAGTAGCAGTGGATATTGATATTGAATGACGAATAAGGCGTAGTGAATGTAGTTGATAGTTTAATAGTTTTGTTATGTGGGACAGTTGTCTGTAAAAATTAAAAGTATTGTCAAATATAACACCAAGATTTTTGACATGGGTTGAGTACATGATGAGCTGTCCATTAATGTTAATTGGAGGGGGAGTTGGTAACATTTTACTTCTGAGTGGAAGGTGAAGGAATATAGCCTCGGTTTTAATTGGGTTAAAGACGAGGGAGTTTATTGTGAGCCAGTTATGAATGGTGGTAATAGTAGAGGAAAGGATGTCGGGTGCAAAATTAACGTTTTCTGTACATTTTACATAAAGTTGTATGTCGTCTGCATATGTATGGAAGCTAACTGGAGAATTCGAGATAAGGTGGAGAAGGGGAATTATGTAAATGTTAAAGAGTATTGGTCCAAGGACTGACCCTTGGGGAACACCGTGTGTTACAAGACGGGAAGATGAACGGGTTGAGTGAATTAAAACTGAGGAAGTTCGGTTGGTTATGAATGAGGATAGCCATTTGTGTGCAGTACCAGTGATACCTATAGATGTAAGACGGTGTATGAGAATCGTGTGGTCAATAGTGTCAAACGCAGAGGAGAGATCAAGTAGTGCGAGTATTGTGCCATTTTTGTTATCAAGGTTAGTGAGAATATCACTGGATATCTTAGCTAGTGCGGTTTCTGTTGATTTGGAAGGAAGATATGCACTTTGGAAGATATGAGGGATTTTGTGTGATATTAAATAAGACGTTAGTTGTTTCGCGACGATTCGTTCCAAAGTTTTGGAAAATATCGACAGGTTTGAGATTGGACGATAATTGTTGAGGCTCTGAGGGTCAAGGTTTGGTTTCTTAAGGAGGGGTGTAATGAGTGCATGTTTATAGGATGTTGGAAACGTACCGGATTCGAGGGATTCACAGAATATATTATTGAGAGGGATAGTGAGGGATTCAGTGATTTCGTGTAAAAGGGAAAGAGGAATAGGGTCAAGAGGAGATGAACTTTTAGTTGCTTTAAGAAGTGTGCCTATGTCTGACATGGAAGGGACTGAAAATACATTAAGTGAGTGAGTTGGCATGGTGGGGGTTATTAAAGTGGTATATCGTAGGAGATTGCTGAGAGTACGTGTAAGCTTATGATGGAAATAGTCATCAAAAGTTGATGATAAGGTGTCTGGTGGAAAGTCGGGTAAAGTTTTCTTTTTATTTCGCCCAAGGAGTTTCGAACAAATGCTATACATATATATATATATATATATATATATATATATGTATAGTTATACATATGTATACGATATATATCGAATGACGCTTTAGCACGATAGACAAAGCGTTGGGTTCCTGATTCAAAGGTCGCAAGTTCGAATCCAAGCGGAGGCATGTTGTATAACGTTCAAAACGGTCTTTAAATAACGTACAATATAAAATATTAAATAACCTACAATGTGGAATTATAATAAAGTCCAAAACTATCGTTAAATAACGTACAATATAAAATATTAAATAACGTACAATGTGGTATTATAATAACATCCAAAACTATCGTTAAATAACGTACAATACGGTATTGCAATAAAGTTCAAAATATTTTTTAAATAACGTACAAAGCCGTTTTATAATAACGTACAAAGCCAGCATATTGTAATAACGTACACAATTCATTTGAAATAAAAAAATTCATTTGTACGTTATAAGGTACACTGAGGGGGACAAGCTTTGTACGTTATTAGAGATCATTTTGTACGTTATTTTTTAACAGTGTACTTATTATTTATTTTAGTTATTTATTTATAAATAATTAAATGATGATTTCATAATTTTATGGCAAGTTCAAACAATTTATATTATTTTTCTATTTTATTCATTGTATTGTATCTATGTAAACAGGAAGTCATCTAATATTTTATAATATTTTATTTATATAGTTTTTTTGGACTTGCTTTAAAATTAAGGGTAATTGTCTCGATAAGCTTTGCTTCTACAAAAACCCTGGTGCAAACCTAAATCTGATAATAATAATAATAATAATAATAATATATATAAATTTATGTTTACTTTATATATATACTAGCTGGCTTCGGCCCGGCGTTGCCCGGGTATTATACTTGTAGTGGTAATTATAACGTCTTAAGGGGATCCCGCACATAACACGCAATTTGCCAATTTCGTGTATAAATAGATAGGAAAAATATATGTCCACTAAAAAAAATAGAACTTATATTCTATTCATTCAATTGACATAATTTTTTATGTCATGTATTCATAATATATACATGCATAGGAAAATAGAAAGTTATTTTTAATATTATTATTTATTATATTATATATATCTAAATTAAAAATTAGAAATACTAAAATGATGGTTTTTCTATAGAAATTATCATTTAATACAATGAATTCTATACATTTTATTAAATATCTCTCTATTTTACTATTCATATAATTAAATTCTATATAAAGCACAACAAATTAATATTATAATTATAATATTTTTTATGTTCTATATTTTTGAATGCATATACCTAGCGCGAAATAATTATTCTGAGAAAACAGCGTTTGAAGTTTGACAGCATAACAATGTAATATTGAATAGCATATAATAGCATTATCTTATCGTTAAAAAACACATTTTTATGCAACTTCTAGACTGAATTCATGTCTAATTTTTTTACAGATAATAAAAAACACTACAATAAGTATTATTATGTAATAGAATAAAATATTAAAAAAAATAAATTACCATCACTTTAAATGTGCGGGATCCCCTTAAATGTTGCCCTGCTATTACGAATGACATTATAATTATTACGAATTTTATTTATATTTTCTTATTTATAAAAAATATATGTTTTTCATATAAGATTTTCATATATATTATATAATATATATGAAAATCTTTGGCCAGTATATATAATTTTTTTTCTTTGCGTGCTCTTGAACAGCCTACATATAATTGACCGTAGGCGAAGCATTCGGTTTCAAGATCTAAGCCAACGACTTTAAAAGATTGTCCTTGAGATGTGTTTATTGTCATGTAAAAACAAAGTTTTATTCGAAATTGGTGTCTTCTAAAATTAAAGAGATAATCTGATGGTATCAGTGGTATTTTGGGAAACATGACTTCTTCTCCCTTATATTGACCCGTTAGTATTTTGGCTTCTATCAAATTATTTGTAAATTAGTTATGATCAATCTGGATCCATTACATAATTTTGGGGGATTTAAATTTCTTAGTAGCATGATTGGCGCTCCTACTTTAGTGCTAGTTTATGGTCTGGTAATCCGGAAAGTTTAATGAAATTCAAAAATTCTATGGGATAATTTACAACTTCTTTTCTTTTGTACTCTGTCTATGGACCTATATACTTTAATCTCTCCTGGAAATTTATTTAGTAAATTTTGATTTATTGTATATACATTGTCATTTTTAGGTGTTAATATACATCTTTCGCAAAGCCAATTTTCATCCAAATAATGGTCTTCTACATTTTCATAAATTGTCGTGATGAGTTCATTCTTATTTTCCAATTAATTACCGCACGGGATAATATCCATACCATTATTTTTCTGCGTCATTTCATTACCTATATCTAAGAGATGATTTTCGAATGTGGCTGTATCTTGATTGTTTGATAAGAATACTCTCATTTTTTTAGTTAATCTTATATTTTTCCACATTACTGAAGTTTTCAAACACGAATTTATGTGGTCTGTTTTTGTACCACTTTTAACTAATGGAAGGATTAGTCTGAAATCTCCGCTAAATATTAATGTCTGTCCTCCAATCGGCTTATCTTTGTTTACTATGTCTCTTACCATTCTATCGACGGTTTCATATGCGTGATTGTGAGTCATTGTACATTCATCCCAAACAATAAATCTACAGCCCAGCAAACAGTAAGAGCAGCATAATAGCAGCATAACAGCAAATGCTAGAGCCTCAAATGTTTACATTGTGCTATTATGCTGCTATTAAATGTTTATTATGCTGCTATTATGCTGCTATTAATTTGTAATGATATTATGCTGCTGTTATGCTGCTATTATGCTGCTCTTACTGTTTGCTGGGAGCTTCTAAATAGTTTACCTGATTTTTAATTATTCTTTATACTGCAAATGGAATCTTCGTTTAACTGCAGTTTAACTGCATACATGTATTGTAATCTTAAAAATGGAATGGGCTGTTCTACAGTTCAATAATAGAGCTGCTGCTATTCCTGATGATGCTACGGCAATATGTTATTTATTTGCCATATCTTCACTTTAGCTAGCAATAAATTAATCAAAAAAGTTTTTCCAGTTCCTGCGGGTGCATCTAGGAAAAGCAATTTTCCATCTTCGTTATTTCCACTTTGTAAGATTTTGTTATAAACTATTCTATTTTTGTTCATCATTTGCTTGACAATTTTCCGGGTTACGTCCCGGCGTTGCCCGGGTATAATAGTAACTAATCGTTATCAACGTAGATGTAGACAAAGATTATTCATAGAAAACAATTTATTTATTTATAACAAATCACTTAAATTTAAAGTGTTTATTGAAAAATTTAAAATTTCTTCGTTAAATATATCGAAAACGTAAACGTTATCACCGTTTATTGCCCTTTACGAATGCATTAATTATGGTAAAGTGAATATAATTACATTTTTACGAATCGCCTCACATTCGCATACATTTCATGTGTGAAACATTTTCTTCTAAAATCAAAAGATTTCCCGATATAGGGAAAATAGCTCTAAAAGGACAGTTTTACGTAATTATGAGCGGTGTAAAGGTGGAAATAAAAAAATTCATCCGAACAACCACAATACTTTTTTCGTAGAGAATTAGTAGCAATTTAAATTTTGTAAATCCGTCGAGCCGTTTTCTTAAACATCGAACGCCTATATATAAATAAATAAATAAATAAATAAATAAATAAACATTTAAATAGACTTTCTTTTATATGTATAGATAATTAATGTAGTTAGTAATAATAAAGTATAAATAATGTATATATATATAAATATAAAATATATATATGTGTGTGTATGTATGTGTTTATATATTAATATATATATATATATATGTGTATGTTTATACATATATATATATATATATATATATATTATATATATATATATATATATGTGTATGTGTGTGTTTATATATATATATGTTTATGTATGTATATATACATATGTAACACGTAATATGCTGAATTGGCAAATAAACAAATTTAGCTATGACTCTCTCTGGTCCACATTTATAATTAATTAAGACACGACCATATCTAGAGGTGGGCGATGCCCACTGGTCGTCTCTACTACGAAAATAATCTATTAGTCATATATTGTGAGCCTTTATCACGTGTACTTAATTGTACTTATTTGGGTTTATGGACTGCATCAGTAAGTGGCAATCGGCCGTCCGTGTGAGTGAATTATAATTCCAATTATAATTCCACTCAATATATTGAGTGGGAGGGAAGGCAAGGGAGAAGTAATAAGTCTTAAGGTGGCGTTTAAAGGATGGAGTTGATGTGTTTGTTCATAGGTGATTGAGCTGGGAGTTCCAGTGGTAAGGGGAAGATAGGGCTAAGGATCGTATATTGGAAGAGTGGAGTTTGTGTAGATGGGGAGTGGTAAGGATAAAGGTGTTTAAGGAACGGGTCTGGAGTGGAGTGATGGGTGTATGTAGAAGTAGGAGGTAGGCAAGGTAGTCAGTGGAGTTGTGGTGAATAGCTTTGTAGATGGTCAGGGAAAGTTTGTACTTTATGCGGTAGGGGACTGGCAGTCAGTGTAGTTGTTTTTTGAGAGGTGTAATGGAGTCAGAAGAATGACGGGGAAGTAAATGGATGCAGCGAACTACAGAGTTTTGGAGTTGTTGTAGTTTGATGAGTTTATATTCAGGGAGGTTAAAGAGTAGGGAGTTGCAATAGTTGAATAGGGGGATGATATAGGAGGAGGCAATAGTAATAGCTATGTGGAGGGGAATGGAGCGTCGGATTAAGCAGAGGCAGTGTAGGTGGTAGTGGATGGATTTGTGAATATATATAAGATGGGAGTCAAGGGTAAGGGTGGTATAAAGATGGAAGCCAAGGTTTCAGACGTGTTGAGCGTAGGGGAGTGAGGTATTGTCGAGTGATATGGGGGTGGTTCAGGGAGGGTGGAGGAGCGTAGGGGTAAGTGGAGAAAAATACCTTCCGTTTTAGTGGGGTTAAGTTTTAGAGAGTTGGAGGTAAGCCATGGTGTATGGACTTTATACAGGAGGAGAGTCGGTCAGGGGCATAAGTAGAGGAGTCTGTGCAGTTAAGATATAGTTGAAGGTCGTCGGCGTAAGTATGAAAGGAGATGTCGGGATAGTCAGTGAAGATATCAAATATGGGGAGGAGCTAAATATTGAAGAGGAGTGGGACAGAGACCTGGGGGATACTGTGGGTTATGGAGCGGGAGGGGAAAGAGTGTGTATTAATCCTGACTGAGGAAGAGCGGTTGATAATGTAGGAAGTGAACCAGTTAAGGGCAATGCCGATGATGCAGATAGCGGAGAGTCTGTGTATTAGGACATTGTGGTCAATGGTGTCGAAAGCGGAGGATATGTCGAGAAGGACGAGTATGGTGCCACGGTTGTTGTTAAGGCCAGATAGTAGGTCGGAGGTAATGAGGGTTATGGGCGGATTCAGTAGATTTGTGGGAAAGGTAGGCGCTTTGGAAGATGTTGGGGTTGTAAGGTATGTGATAAATTGGGAGGAGATAACACGTTCAAGGATCTTAGAGTGGATTGAGAGGTTAGAGATTGGTCGGTAGTTAGAGGGAAATAGAGAATCAAGGTTGGGCTTTTTAAGGATAGGGGTGATGACTGCTTTTTTGAAATCGGGAGGGACGGAGCGGGAAGAAATTGAACCACAAATAATTTGGTGAAGGGGAGTTGCAACAGTATTAATTATCTGCTTTAGTATTTGGAGTGGAAGAGGGTCAAGGGATGAGGTTGAGGATGTAGATTTGAGAAGGGAGATGAATTGATCAAGTTGGGGAGATTCAAATTTTTCAAGGGATAAGGGAAAGGTGATGGGATTGGTGGGAATGACAGGGGTGGAAAGGGTGTTGGAAAGTTTGTCGTTGAAAGAATTGTCGAATAGAAGTGGTAGTTCTTCAGGGGTGATAGTGGGGAGAGGGGATTTAAGTGAACGACCAAGCAGTTGATCAGAAAGTATATGTATAGACTTACTGTCATTAGAGAGTTTGTCAAATTTATGGGTGATTTGAGAGGCTTTGGCGGTAGAAAGAGCTTTTCGGTAGAGATTTTTTAGGTAATTGTAGTAGGCAAGTGAAGTAGGGGAGGGATATTTGAGATAAGATTTGTCGGCTTTGCGAAGGATTCGATTTTGTTTCAGTAGGGATATAGGATACCAGTATGAGTCAGGGCATATGATGGAGGTTTTAGTGAATAAGGGGGCATATTTATCGAGGGTGGAGGAGAGAGAAGTATGGAGTTTAGCAGATGTTGAGGTTGGAAGGGAAGAAAGATCATATATAAAATCAGGAATGGGGAGGCTGTGAAGTTTGCGTGAGATTCTTGTAGTGAGGGGTCTGGTGGGTTTGGGGTGACTAAGGGTAAGAAATATGAGGAAATGGTCAGAGAATAGTGGTCCGATGGAATGATCAGTGACAATTTTATTAGTTTTGGGGGAAATTATTAGGTATAAAGTGTTACCATGGACATGGGTGGGGAAGGTGATGTGTTGTACAAGGTTGAATGAGGTGAGCAGTTTATTTAAGGAATGGATCATAGGTGGGTTGTGTAACCGAAATATATATATATATATATATATATATATATATATATATATATATATTAGTGTTGCAACCGTATCTTCATTTCCATATATCAGTATCGTTCAACTCAAAAATAAAAGTATCAGTATCGTATCAGTATCATAAATAATTTTGTTAAGTATCAGTATTGTATCAGTACTACTGATTCAGTAGTACACTTCGTAGGTTTCAAATAGTATTATTTTTGTTAAATTAAGTATTTAAAGTTTTCAAATAGTAAAATTATTCATTTCGAAAGCTTCAAATTATAAATACTAGTCGTACCCAACCCGGCATTGCTCTGTTTTTGATTGTTTGCCTAGTTATTATTTATTAATTCTAGCTATTCCTTATTCTACATTGCTAGTATATACATAAATAAAATAAATGTTAGCTAAAATGTAGAAAAATATTTTTATATTTCAAAAATTTAGTGGACAAAATATATTTTAAAAAAGTATTCTAAAAATAATATAAAAAATATAATATTTATATATTATATATAATAATACTATGAGAGTTGCACCTCTCCAGCTAAATCGTTTGTTACAGTAATTTCGTAGTCGTGTAGTCGGTATGTCAAGTCTATATTTGTCTCAGTTGTCTGTTAGTGGTTTATTTGTGAAGTAAAGTATGTAAATTATGAGGTTGAGTTGTTTTTGTAGTTTTGTAAAGTATAGTTAGTAGTTTAATGTTGATGTTGTCAATTGTAGGTAGCCAGTTTAGTGATTTCCGTAAGTTCGTAATGCTAGTAGTGTAATCTGTGTTTTTTAGATTAAAAATAATTCTAGTAGTTCTATTTACTAATCGGTCAATATTGTTAGTACTTTTTATTTTCTCCGGCTAGTAAAGAGTTACAGTATAGTAATCTAGACATAATCAGTGAATTTGATAGAATTATAGCTGTTTGTTTGGTTAAGTATAGTGGAAATCAATTATGATCATACATTAAGAAAATATATAATTATACATACATAATAAGTATTGCATATATATACATCATACATATAGAAAACATAAACTATAATATAAATATACTGAGTATACATCACTAAAGTAAATAAATAATGACCTAGATACATTCCTATGTAATATGTGTGTAACTACTACTGTGTAACTATGTACCTATCCTTTTAAATTAATTTATATTTTCACCTGGTATATATGTTACATATTTATTGTGTTAACATATATACAACTAAATATATCATTATAATATATAAATTGGTATATATATATAAAATGTTTTTATACACACACATATATTAAATATATATATATATATATATAAAAGATACACACACACACACATAAATTACAAAAATTTCTTATCGCCAAACATTGATGTTCGTTTATTCGTAATATTATCGTGCACATTATATATATATATATATAATGTATACATTCGCTATTTTTATCTATATGTGATATATATTGTTAGATCCACATTATAGAATTATAATTATTAATGATGTGCTTAAAATAAATACTTAAACAACAACAACAACAACACACACACTTTGACAATTAAAACAAATAAAACACCTTCTTAATCAATCATCCCTCAAAATATTAACCTCCGCTTATATAATATCAAAACTTTATTATTGTAACTCCATACTTACTGATATACCTAAATTTCAAGAAAGACGAATTAATAAAATAATAAACCAAACATGCAGACTCATTTTTAAACTACCTAAACGAACACACACCACAGACTACAGAAAAAAAACTAAACTGGCTTACATTTAAACAAAGATCCACCTATAAAACCTTAAATATTATACATACTGCCATATATAACAATCTTCCTAAATACATTAGAGACTCCATTAAACTTAAAGAAATAACTAAATTAAGATCATCAAATAATACCCTCATGAAACATAACCCATCAAATAACTACTCATCATTATGTAATAAACTCCCCAAAACTATTACTAATGAGAAACTATCAACTACATTTAAAACAAAACTACACAGACACTTACTTGAACTTAACTAACTTTATTTACTAAATGTACATACCGACTAACTTTATTACTAACTTACTATCCACCCACACTTTACTTTACTACATTTATTATTATTTATATTTAAATTATGGATGTCGCCATAACATTAATATTATATTTATATATCACATCCGAACAATTTTTTGAAAATTGGATTTTTGTGAATAAATCAATTTACTACTACTATAGTATACTATTACATACACACATATATATATATATATATATATATATATATATATATATATATATATATATATATATATATATATATATATATATTTAATTTATAAATTCAGTATAGGTATTGATATTATACATGTTGCCTGATTAAGGAAAATCAAGGTACCCTTCAAGTAAATTAGTATGTGTGCACTAGGATTATACCCAATTTAGGAACACTTTTACCAAACATACCCAGTGCGGCCGGCGATTATATAATAGTGGAGGAGCAATAGCATACGCAATTTCTGCTGGCGCAAATTATACCCGCGCATTAAAATTATGAATCATTTATGAATTCATATTTATAAATAGAAACTATAGCACATAAGTCCTTGATTATAGTATATTGTATATCCTATATGTATTATGCATAATGTATATGCTAATATATATGTATATATTATAAGTACATACGATTTACATATAGTATATATGTATGTATGTATGTATGTGTGTGCATGTATGTGTGTATGTTGTATGTATTATTTAGTAGAATATATATATATATATATATATATTCTACTGAATAATACATACATACATATACACATACATGCGCACACACACACACACACACACACACACACACACACATAAATATACATATAATACACAATTAATTATATATATATATAATATATATTATATATATATATATATATATCTTAAATGTTATGTAGTATATGTTGAACCTACAAGAATTTAAAAATAATGATATATTAAAAAAATAATAATACATTTTTATGTAATTTATTTCAATGATTTCACGCACTGCGTTCCTAAAAATGTTCCTAAATTGGGTATGCACGCCGTGCATTGCACGGTGCACTAGAGCGTGATGTATTATTATAACCACGCCTCCCGACGCCCGCGTGCGACGCGCGCCTCGCGTTATTGCCATCGATATAAAGAAAGTAACTTTCTTTATATCGATGGTTATTGCAGTAGTTTATATTTTTGAAAACGCGCTGAACATGACCACACCATAGATATAAAGAAAGTTTATTTATATCGATGGACCACACTCAGTCTGGCTTGTCAAATGAGCGAACATGTCGATAGAATTTCTATGCATTACAATATTGAAAAAATGTTAGTAATATGTATACATTGAATATATTATTTATATTACGTATACAATTAAAAATGAATATTATATTATATTCAATATAAGTCACTTATTAAGTTAATATAGTTAATAAGTTATTAACTTAATAAGTTAATAACTTAAGTCAGTAACTTAATAAGACTTATTATTATAATAATTATAATAATTTTAATTATAAAGTGATACCAGTTTATTATAAAAGTTTGAATATTTATAATAGCATATAATAATAATTATTGGCACTATATGACAATGTCATATTATGATATAATCATTATGGCATTATGATAATGCCATATATTAAATAATATTTAATTAAATTTAATTTAAATATGGAATACAAATATTTTTTTTTAAATATTTAAAATAAAAAAATTAATTTCTTAATTATTTATTAAAATGTTCACTAAAAAGGTCCTATATTTAATTCTAATTATAATACAATAGCATACGCTAGGTGAAAATAGTGTGATTGGTGATATTAGTATAATGCCATACGTAATGGTTGACTGCACAACTAATATTATAACAAGGTAAAAAGTTATTAATAAATGAAATTGGTTTTATAATATTTTCATATTTATTTACTATATAAATATTTAATTGTGAGGAATTTAAAGTAGATTTAAAAAAATATCATTGTTTAAAAATTAATATAATACCATCATGGTATTATATTAATTTTTATGGTAACCATGGTACCAATCAAAATCTGAACAGTAATTTAACGATCCAAATTGTTCAGCGTCATCTGCAACACGTTCCATCATGTGAACATTCGCGAACTGCATATGTCGGCCCATATATTATGATACCATTTGAGATAAAAAATAGCTAGCAATTTTGTTGCGTAATTTAGTAATTTTTTAGTTTGATTTTCAGTTAATAATATCCTAGCAGCGATAGATATTAACATAAAATGAGTATATTTATCCTCATCAAATATATCTTTAAAGAGAACCATACCTAATTAATGTTTTAATCAATTATGATATTTCATGATATATATTTTTTACTAACCAGTATATAATAATACTTGCCTAAAATCAGTTGCTTTCCAATTTTCTAAATATTCCGATGGTCTAGGTTTATGTGCAAACTGTGTTGGTATGTACGGTGATATTTCTTCAATTCTTTCATTAAATACTATTATATTTTCTGTACTCGTTTTGACTCTACTTACTTTGAAATAGTACTTGCACATTTTTTGCATAACAACCAAACACATACTATGCATGTAATAGAGGTATATATTTTATTATACAATATCTGCAATTTCACACAAAATACTTAAATTTGTATGATGTTCTCTTAGCTGCATCATCCTAAAAGAATGGTTTGTTCGAAGCGCTGCTCCTCATTCTGGGTATGTGATTATTTTTGTATTTTTTTTATATTTATAATTGTAGACATACCCTCTTTATGCACCTATCGCAACTAATAACCATATATATATAGATATGCACATAAAACTATTGATAACATTTAATTAAAATATCATTACATTATATTATTTTCGTTGTACGGCATTACCATCATAATTTGTAATCTTACTATGTAATACATAGTATGTATAGAGTATATGTATACTACATAACCATATACTAGTCTATAGACTACTCAGTGTGATTCATATACATACGGTATTGTTCATACACATACTGTTTGTTACACACTTTGGTATCGTATGCACTGTTAAATAATGTATGATTGAGTGAATGGATAGCTAGTGTATGTGTGTGTGCGTGTGTGTGTATACATTTATTTAATTGATTTATTCACAAAAATCAAATTTTTGAAAAAATTGTAGGGTGTGATATATATATAATATTAATATTATGGCGACATCCATAAATAAAATAAATTATAATAAATGCAGTAAAGTAAGGTGTGGATGGATAGTAAGTTAGTAATTAAGCTAGTCAGTATGTACATTTAGTAAATAAAGTTAGTTAAGTTCAAGTAAGTATCTATGTAGTTTTGTTTTAAATGTAGTTGATAGTTTCTCATTAGTAATAGTCTTGGGGAGTTTATTACATAATAATGAGTAGTTAGTCGATGGGTTGTGTTTCAGGAGGGTACTATAGTAAATATATTTGATGATCTTAATTTAGTTATTTCTTTAAGTTTAATTGAGTCTCTAATGTATTTAGGAAGATTGTTATATATGGCAGTATGTATAATATTGAGGGTTTTATAGGTGGATCTTTGTTTAAATGTAACTCAGTTTAGTTTTTTTCGGTAGTCTGTGTGTGTGTTCGTTTAGAATCTAAACTTTAGATAGTTTAAAAATGAGTCTGCATGTTTGGTTTATTATTTTGTTAAGTCGTATTTCTTGTAATTTAAGTATATCAGTAAGTATGGAGTTACAATAATCAAGTTTTGATATTATATAAGCAGAGGTTAATATTTTGAGGGATGATTGATTCAGAAGGTGTTTTATTTGTTTTAATAGATATAGTTTATTATTGCATTGATTAACTATATATGATATTTGTGTATTTAGCGTTAGGTGTTTATCAAGTATAACACCTAAGGTAGTTATATTAGTTTTTATTTCTTTTTAGTTCGGTATTAGCTATTTTAATATGTGTGAGTGGGAGTGGGATTAGACGTTTGCTATGAAAGATAATACAATATTTTTCAGTTTATTACATTTTAAATAGTTGTTAAAATATATTTCAAGTTAAGTAGTTAATTTATATATTTTAGTTTGAGTTTCGTTTAGGTTATTGAAAGTAGTTGATATGTATCATCTGCATACGAGTAGTAATTAATATTATGGTAATTTATTATGGAATTAATGTCGGATGTATACATATTAAAGAGCAGAGGTCTGATGACACTTTCTTGAGGAACTCCTATTTCAGGACAGTTATATGTATTGACTGGTTTATTAGATTTTATATTAAATGTTCTTCCTGTTAGGTATGACCGTATTAGTTGTATTATTGTTTGGTGAATCCCGATGGATTTTAGTTTTTTGTAAAGTATCATATGGTTTATTGTATCAAATGCAGCTGTTAGATCGATTTGTATAAGTATTACGTATTTGTTGTTGTGTATATTATAAGATATATATTTAGTAAGGTCTAATAGTAAAGTTTCAGCATTGTGTATTCGTTTATATGCAATTTATCTTGGATTATCTAAGTTATTATTCGTTATCTGGTGGGTAAGGTGGTTTGCTATTAGGATTTTGTCTATAATGTATTCATTTATTGTGCCTGTGTGTGTGTATAACAAGATGACTGTGGTAGGCATACAATAATGTTCGCTTGTGTAACTAATACATAATATTATATTAAATAAATTATAAAACTAGATGTTAATACAGGTGCATTGTATATAGTATTCTATAAACATAAATTATTTAAACAAGTTGTACCTTGTATTTATGAATTACACTATTTACTTGGATATGATAATTCATGTTTTCACATAGTTAAATAAGATACTACATTGTGTAGACATAATATATAATGTTTTATTATTTCTATATTAATATATTAAGATTTGTTACTAACTATATTATAATATTTGTAATACCAAACGTATATATTATTGATTTACCTAGTATATTTTATTACATTTATTTTTAAATATATAATATATATAATCTATAGTGATTTTGATAAAATTAAAATAAGTAATTATATTATTTATTTATAAAATATATGTTATAATATTTATATTATAATAAAAGGTAACCAATATATAATAATATATACAAAACACACGATATGTATATATATATATATATATATATATATATAAATAATACAATTTTATCAATAAACACTATATGTACAATTTATACGAATAAAATATAATTTATATTAATAATAATGTAATAAAAATAAAATAATGGTAATACAGTTAATCTGAATTATCAGATTTAATCAATAACATATCATGTTTAGGGTTGATTAAATATCTGCCCTTCTTTAATAATTCCTCCGCACTTATTGTCCCCGCATCATAATCACTCCACAGTTCATTCAAGCGTTCATTATTCGTTAAGAATTTCTATTTGATAATAATATGTTTAAATGATATAAAATACATATAAAACTACAAACTTTATTTTGTCGTCTTGACTCTAAAATAGAAGTTTGCTTGACTATCAGATTCAGTTTTCAAAAAATCTATCAGTGAATATAGATCCATGTGATTTATAAATACATTGTTTATTTATTATATAAACAATATTATAATTAACCCTTATGAGAATAGTTTCGTATTCTGTTGTGATAACCTTCACAGTCATTGTTTGTTCTTATATTTATATGAATAATCGATAAATTGTGTATATTAAAAGTACTTGAATTCATCCACTGATTATACGTATACATATGTATATAGATATGCACATAAAACTATTGATAACATTTAATTAAAATATCATTACATTATATTATTTTCGTTGTACGGCATTACCATCATAATTTGTAATCTTACTATGTAATACATAGTATGTATAGAGTATATGTATACTACATAACCATATACTAGTCTATAGACTACTCAGTGTGATTCATATACATACGGTATTGTTCATACACATACTGTTTGTTACACACTTTGGTATCGTATGCACTGTTAAATAATGTATGATTGAGTGAATGGATAGCTAGTGTATGTGTGTGTGCGTGTGTGTGTATACATTTATTTAATTGATTTATTCACAAAAATCAAATTTTTGAAAAAATTGTTAGGATGTGATATATATATAATATTAATATTATGGCGACATCCATAAATAAAATAAATTATAATAAATGCAGTAAAGTAAGGTGTGGATGGATAGTAAGTTAGTAATTAAGCTAGTCAGTATGTACATTTAGTAAATAAAGTTAGTTAAGTTCAAGTAAGTATCTATGTAGTTTTGTTTTAAATGTAGTTGATAGTTTCTCATTAGTAATAGTCTTGGGGAGTTTATTACATAATGATGAGTAGTTAGTCGATGGGTTGTGTTTCAGGAGGGTACTATAGTAAATATATTTGATGATCTTAATTTAGTTATTTCTTTAAGTTTAATTGAGTCTCTAATGTATTTAGGAAGATTGTTATATATGGCAGTATGTATAATATTGAGGGTTTTATAGGTGGATCTTTGTTTAAATGTAACTCAGTTTAGTTTTTTTCGGTAGTCTGTGTATGTGTTCGTTTAGAATCTAAACTTTAGATAGTTTAAAAATGAGTCTGCATGTTTGGTTTATTATTTTGTTAAGTCGTATTTCTTGTAATTTAAGTATATCAGTAAGTATGGAGTTACAATAATCAAGTTTTGATATTATATAAGCAGAGGTTAATATTTTGAGGGATGATTGATTCAGAAGGTGTTTTATTTGTTTTAATAGATATAGTTTATTATTGCATTGATTAACTATATATGATATTTGTGTATTTAGCGTTAGGTGTTTATCAAGTATAACACCTAAGGTAGTTATATTAGTTTTTATTTCTTGTTCGGTATTAGCTATTTTAATATGTGTGAGTGGGAGTGGGATTAGACGTTTGCTATGAAAGATAATACAATATTTTTCAGTTTATTACATTTTAAATAGTTGTTAAAATATATTTCAAGTTAAGTAGTTAATTTATATATTTTAGTTTGAGTTTCGTTTAGGTTATTGAAAGTAGTTGATATGTATCATCTGCATACGAGTAGTAATTAATATTATGTGAATTTATTATGGAATTAATGTCGGATGTATACATATTAAAGAGCAGAGGTCTGATGACACTTTCTTGAGGAACTCCTATTTCAGGACAGTTATATGTATTGACTGGTTTATTAGATTTTATATTAAATGTTCTTCCTGTTAGGTATGACCGTATTAGTTGTATTATTGTTTGGTGAATCCCGATGGATTTTAGTTTTTTGTAAAGTATCATATGGTTTATTGTATCAAATGCAGCTGTTAGATCGATTTGTATAAGTATTACGTATTTGTTGTTGTGTATATTATAAGATATATATTTAGTAAGGTCTAATAGTAAAGTTTCAGCATTGTGTATTCGTTTATATGCAATTTATCTTGGATTATCTAAGTTATTATTCGTTATCTGGTGGGTAAGGTGGTTTGCTATTAGGATTTTGTCTATAATGTATTCATTTATTGTGCCTGTGTGTGTGTATAACAAGATGACTGTGGTAGGCATACAATAATGTTCGCTTGTGTAACTAATACATAATATTATATTAAATAAATTATAAAACTAGATGTTAATACAGGTGCATTGTATATAGTATTCTATAAACATAAATTATTTAAACAAGTTGTACCTTGTATTTATGAATTACACTATTTACTTGGATATGATAATTCATGTTTTCACATAGTTAAATAAGATACTACATTGTGTAGACATAATATATAATGTTTTATTATTTCTATATTAATATATTAAGATTTGTTACTAACTATATTATAATATTTGTAATACCAAACGTATATATTATTGATTTACCTAGTATATTTTATTACATTTATTTTTAAATATATAATATATATAATCTATAGTGATTTTGATAAAATTAAAATAAGTAATTATATTATTTATTTATAAAATATATGTTATAATATTTATATTATAATAAAAGGTAACCAATATATAATAATATATACAAAACACACGATATGTATATATATATATATATATATATATATAAATAATACAATTTTATCAATAAACACTATATGTACAATTTATACGAATAAAATATAATTTATATTAATAATAATGTAATAAAAATAAAATAATGGTAATACAGTTAATCTGAATTATCAGATTTAATCAATAACATATCATGTTTAGGGTTGATTAAATATCTGCCCTTCTTTAATAATTCCTCCGCACTTATTGTCCCCGCATCATAATCACTCCACAGTTCATTCAAGCGTTCATTATTCGTTAAGAATTTCTATTTGATAATAATATGTTTAAATGATATAAAATACATATAAAACTACAAACTTTATTTTGTCGTCTTGACTCTAAAATAGAAGTTTGCTTGACTATCAGATTCAGTTTTCAAAAAATCTATCAGTGAATATAGATCCATGTGATTTATAAATACATTGTTTATTTATTATATAAACAATATTATAATTAACCCTTATGAGAATAGTTTCGTATTCTGTTGTGATAACCTTCACAGTCATTGTTTGTTCTTATATTTATATGAATAATCGATAAATTGTGTATATTAAAAGTACTTGAATTCATCCACTGATTATACGTATACATATGTATATAGATAATTTTCTCATCAGAACACTATCATATTTTATAGTTCGCTGTATTCTCTCAAATTCCCGTATCATATACTAGCCAGTAATAGAGGCCATGCCATGAATTTTCTGATAGTGTTCATGCATATATTATCACTTGTATATATTTGGGCGAGACCCAATCTCTTTGCAAGCCTCATTACAGACTATAAAACATTTATTTAAAACATATAATAAAATTGTAAGTAGGGAGAATAACAACCTGAGTATAGTGGAAAAGACATCGTTGAATATGGACTCCAGGAAGGACTACTATTATAGCTTCCCAAGATCCTATTTCAAAATAAAGAACAAATCGTTGTACAGGTGATACACCAATGACCCTCATAACTGACCGAAACACTTGTATATAATCATCCCATTCCAGTCATTAATACAGTCAATTCTAGTGGTACTTGTTTTAAACATTCTCCTAATATAGATTTATATTTATACTTAGTTATATATATATATTATACTGTTTGAATATCTAACCATGTTTTATAAAAGCATGAATTGAGAACAATTGACGGTTAGGTTTGTTTACAATTCGAAACGTACCATCTAAATACCTAAATATGTTTATTTATATATAAAATACATGTATATATATATATATATATATATATATATATATAATATTACATAACTAACCATGCTAAAGCAGTGGACAATACTCTGATCATGGTAATTGTCATAAATATAAGTTTATTACCAGATGATTTAACAGATATGTCATCTATACAAAGATCATCTGGTATATTATCATTATGTCTATTACATTTTCTATTTCTATTAATAGTGTCCATCCATATTTTCTTCACAAGTAAATAATGTACTAGTAAAGGATCCTTTTTTAATTTCTATTTAAAATACATTTAAATTCTTATATAAAGTAATACCAAAGATTTTCCGAAGGAAAGATATAACACTTACGCGAAATCGTGTAATTCGAATTTGTATACAAAATACCCTGGTGCCACCTATAGCGGGTTACTTTTAAGAACTATGTGTTGCTTATAATGTAAATTCGTATTTAACTATACACTTTTAAAATGTTAAATAATATGCTTTAAATTAATATTTATATGATGAAAACTAAGTGTTCTTTATTAATATATAACAAACAAATATGATATGTATGTTTTAAATGCTATACGTATATATTTAGTGAGTAAAAGCTAATTTATATTGCATGTAATTTAATAGAGCAATGAAAACATTGTTGTATGCAAACATAGCCGAACCTAAATCTATTTCAGTGATTTCGATACTACTGCTAGCAGCGGTTGGGGATATTACTAAATTTAGTATAAATATTACTAAATTAATTATGTTGCATGCATAGAGAGTGTTATATCTTTGCTTCGCAAAATCTTAGGTAATACCAATACAACTATAATTACTCTAATATTTATATTTAATTAACCGTATCGACAAGTCTGCGATAATATATTTGGATTTTTTACCTTCATCTATTAATTCTTAATGCAGTATTTAATTCCTGGGATTCTAATATTTAATATTTATTAATATATCTTATTAAGTTAATATTGTTTAAACTGATATGAATACTTATTAAGAATACCTATATTCATAATATCTTTCTATTGGTGTACATATATGTGGATGGGGATTAGATATAGTTAGTTTTAAGGAATCTTCATTTATTTCCTTTTCCAGAACTGCAACTTTGCAGTGTATCGGAGCTCTCCTTTACAACACCTCCAGCGTACAGTAGCGCATCTACTATCACTGTTTTTCGTATAAGAATATCCATCTATATACTTTTATTTATTAATTATTATAATTATTAATCATTAAAGCATACAACCAATTTTTTTCTTCAAATTAACATATTTAAAAAATATTATTATTCTAATACTTATGTTTATTTTAAAATTTATAAAAATCAATACAAACAGTTATAGACACACACCTATATATATGGATATATATGGATTTAACACTTTTGTGACATCAAAAAAGTATTCTTCATTATTTTAGAATATATATGCATATATATGTATATACATATATATATTATATATTATAATATATATTATGTATATATATATATATGTATATAGTCTATATATGTATATATTCTATATATGTATATAGGTTTGTATTACAAATTATTGTTTTAACTTTTCTACATCAGAAGACATTTGAATAAATTTCCCTAAAATTCATTTAAAATTTAAATGTTAATTTATTAAGTTAATAACTATTTTATACGTCATTTTAATAAGTGATATTTATACTACATGCTTATATATGCTTATATTTCATAAATATGAAAAAAAATGGTCTTCCTATGCTTTAAAGATTATTAATAGTACTATTATTATTTAATTATATATAAAACAATAACCCCTCCTTTTCTTTTGCACTTGTCATTTTCTTGTAAGCTATTGGTACTATGTTTACTGGTAGTTATTCTATTCATGCAAGTGGCTCTTTGACAACATTAGCTGAAAGAACATATTGCCCATAATATACTACACCTCTCGTACTTTCAGGCAACTGGCAGTATTTGCAGATCCAGTTGAGTTAAATGTCTCATCTATTAAGCTGGATATATCTACTTTGCGTGATCCCAGAATCACTAGAAATATGATTCCATCTTGAACAACTATCACATATAATAGCATAATAACTACATACAATTTCTAAGTTACATATAATGTAAGACATATTAGAATTATCAATAATTTATAAGTTTCTTCTTTTATAGATATCTACAGATATATACAGAGTTAATTGCAATCAATAAGTTATAGACTATATGTCTATCCTAGTTATTTCTATAGAATTTTAATTTTAATACTATGTACATATGAGTACTCATAATGTCCAGGTACGCTTACTAACCGGTTTGTTAAATGTCCAAAATAGACTAATTGCAATCAGTATTTCTATAATTTTAATACTATGACCATATGGTTATCATAATCATATTAATATTTATTAATAAACATTTGTGTATAGTATATATACATACTTGGAAGAGGATCAGTATTTTGTCTTTTATATGCAATATCAAATTCTTTAAAATACTTTAATAGAATATACGTCTCCTTATTAATCCACTTTACTAAAACATATATATTATATATTAATATATTAAGAATATATAATGATTCAATTTTTAGAATATAAAAATTTATTAAATTTAAACACCTTATATTATCAATAGTAGTTATGTTATATAAAATAATATATGATTATAAATCATTAAGACTATTTTTATTTTATGCCTCTATTCATCACATTCAAATCTATATAGATTCGTTAGTATTGAATTCGTATGTTACTATTAATTAATATAAGTTTTACTATTTTAGTACAACAAATAATAATATATTTATCAGAATAAAAATGTAATAACCATTATCAGAGCTTCCAGATTTTTTTGCATGTTCAATATCCAAAAATTGTATATCACTAATAAATACAATGTAGGACCTATATTGTAGGTATATGTAAGTGTAATGTTATTTAAAATACATTGTGTATAAAATAATACATTCATAATTATAATACAAATTGTATTATACAATGTATATTATATTAATAATAAATTTGTAATATAACAAAAATACAAAATTACATTTTCCTTCTAAGAATGTCATCATGAATATGAATATCTATCTAAAAGCATATCTTTGTAAGCTCTATTTCTTATATATCAGATTTTTGAACTTAGGGAAGGATACATTTATATCTACGATCCCGTAGGCATTTATTTGTGTTAGTTGAGACAAGATATAAAGGTCATCTACACTTAACTTAGCAACTGAGATACTTATCAATCTTGCAATATAAGGCTCCATTTTTTTTAATAGTAATATTAATTTTCTATTTATTATCTATTTAATATTAATTATCTATTTTGAATTTTTTTTATTTACAAACCCTTAATAGTTTCTTGAATCTGGAATAATACCTCCCTATGTTGTACATCTTGCTTGCTAATATAATGATGATTGATAGGTGCTGTCTTTTGCGAAAAAGATAAATATGTTTGAGGTGAGAACACCCCAGGAGAATAGGTATTGTTCGCTGGATATTTATTATATAACTTAATATGAATAGGTGCATGGTATTGTGTTTTCCATGGTTGTTAAGTTAGGGTATCTGGAATTCGATTTGGGGTATTTGGAATTCGAGTTGGGTTATCTGGAATTAGAATTGGGCTATCTGGCAGTTGAGTTGCTTCAGCTTGATCTTGTGTAGCCCTTAACATTTCCATAAAGGATGGAAATTGGTGTCCTTCGTTGGCAATAAGTATAGGAAGGGCTAACTTCCTAGATTTAGGAGCTATGTGTTGAAAAAACTAATAAAAATATTATAAATAGCAGACATTACCTCTTTGAATAATTCCATCCTCACTCGCAGAGTTTATTTCTAATGAACGCATCATGGATTTAGCATCAATTATATTATCTATAGAAATAATATATTTTATAATGTAACTATAATGTATTTATAAGATAATACCACTATATTTTCATAATTTTCTAAAATTATATACTGTGAATTAAGAGTTGAATTTATTAATAATAACCTTCTACTCCAAGTATTCGTACTAATTACGTATACCAATTACTTTCTGGTAGATAATGCTTGGCTAAACATTTATTATAATACTTATCCTCCGGGAGCCATACCTTAACTAATCTCTGAAAGATAGTAATGACATTAATTAACAATTATTAATAGCAATGAAGTTTTGGTGGAGATATTATTTCAACAATACAGCAATAATGAAATAAATCAGTTTGAAATTATAATCTACTTAGAAATAATAATAAAATAATGTTTTTAAAGTGGTACCAGCAAACAATTGTGCATAAAATATGTGTTAACACGTCATTATGATGTGTATATTTCTCACAGACTAACACATCGAATGAAAGTGTTTAGACATTACCAACATATATATGTTTACACACTACCAAAAATAAGAGTCATGAATGTTATTATTGTGTGCAATTAATACACAGACGTATAATATTATTTAAATATAAAATAATTGATGTATTACGATATATTATGTATTACGATATATTATATGTTATAATAATGTGTAAATTAATAAAAATTAAAATAATATATATTCTACCATATCAATGCAGACTGTAGTATATAATAGTCCTCTATATTATTGTTGTCCGTTGTATATTGAATGTATATTATTATCAAATTATTATCGTATTACTATTATTTTATTATTATTTTCTTCCCGCACGAGCGAAGGATCTACAGGATCCTTTTTAGTGCTTATAAACTCAATATCATCATCATTTAATATAACACGATCCTATGATATTAATACTCCAAGTATAGATTCCAATAGTAAGTATGATTTGAATTAGTACGTTTTACATTGTAATTGGTATGCAAATATAGTTTAGAAACGATGACCCATATTATATATACAAATTAGCGAATATTGTATTGTTTGTAATATATTATATATATATATAATAGTAATTGTGCATCAGTTCTGTATATTTTTTTATATCCAGATTATAATTTATAATTAAATTAATGCCATATCTTTTTAAAAGTGATTTCCAGAAGCTGATATATTGTTTTCAAAATTTATATTTTCACTATGCCCCATATGATTTATAAATCTAAATAAATTAATAAAACAATTTAAATATTAATAATAATTTCAATAGATAACAAACGTAGATATCTACATGTCTGTCAATTATAATGATGCTGTATAGGTTAAAATATGCTTATTTCATGTGGCATTGATTATTTTAATATTAATTATATCACACATCATTGAATTTTTTTATCATTTCACTGTTCGACACATAGCTGTAGGGAAGCCAATGAAAGGTCGAATTTTCCTAATATTATATTGAAAGTGTGAGGTTGTCTTTATTAGTGAGGTGATATTATCATCAGAGTCGAATGTAGGGTTTAGGGTAATCCCAAGATATTTAACGGTAAAAGAAGGAGTGAGTGGTGAGGAGTCAATTTTCTAAGTTGATATTAATGTTAATGTTGAGTAGTTTGGTTTTAGTGTCATATATATATATATATATATATATATATATATATATATATATATATATACTCATTTATATATTTTAATTAAATAGTTATTTATTGAATGAAGTACATTTTCTTTTTTTCTTCTTTTCATTTTTTTTTATTCTTTCAGTTTTTGTTCTTATCAATCAGCTACCAACAACTTTATCGATATAATTTTTCTTAAATGGCTGCCACCAATTGTTGTCACATGATTGAAATAATGTTATATGCATATGATTAAATAAGTAGTCTAAACAAATTATTCTAATACTTATGTTTATTTTAAAATTTATAAAAATCAATACAAACAGTTATAGAGACACACATATATATATGGATATATATGGATTTAACACTTTTGTGACATCAAAAAAGTATTCTTCGTTATTTTAGAATATATATGCATATATATATATATGTATATACATATATATATATAACATATATTATAATATATTATATATATATATATATATATATATATATATATATATATATGTATATATTCTATATATGTATATAGGTTTGTATTACAAATTAATGTTTTAACTTTTCTACATCAGAAGACATTTGAATAAATTCCCTAAAATTCATTTAAAATTTAAATGTTAATTTATTAAGTTAATAACTATTTTATACGTCATTTTAATAAGTGATATTTATACTACATGCTTATATATACTTATATTTCATAAATATGAAGAAAAAAAATGGTCTTCCTGTGCTTTAAAGATTATTAATAGTACTATTATTATTTAATTATATATAAAATAATAACCCCTCCTTAGTTATTAGTTTATTTAATTTGTAATATTTAATATTATATTATTATAATATTTAATATTTAATAATTATAATACTTAATAGCTTATTAACTATGGCGGCCATATATGATAGGAATTATATGCATATATACATTAATATAAATAAGCACAATAATCATGTATCTAATCATATATGTATATACTCATTATATATAAGTATACTTATATATATTTCTAAATAAGTTTATTATTATCAGTTTTATATATATATATTTTATATAACATTATATAATGTTTTATGTATATTACTTATTATATAATTATATATATATAACCTATATATATATATATATATATATATATATATATATATATATATATATATATATATTTAAAATTAATAGTATAATAATAGTAATAGATTAATTAGCAATATTATAATACTAATAATATAATATATAAATATAATATAATATATAAATATAATATTACAATATTATAATATAATACTATAATAGAATATAAATATAAATATAATATTACAATATTATAATATAATACTATAATAGAATATAAATATGGCCTACCTGATGTAGCTTCTGGCATTCTAAGACTTAATTGCAGCATTTTCTCATTATTCCATTTTTGGTTACTCATTATTATTTATAAATATATATATATAGAGTAATAATATGTGGGTATCAAGTAGGTAGTCTAACGTAGTAAAACTGTAAAGTAAACATTTCTAGTAATATAAATATATATACTTATTTATATATATGAGTGTGTATACATATATGTAATTAAATCATTGAATAAAATAAAGGTGCGTATGCATCACAAAATATAATTAATAATCTTAAAAAATTTAAATACAAATTAAATATTTTAAAATATTTAAATCGAATACATTACGAGACACCTATTGCACTTTCTGGTACTAGCGGCCACTACTCCTGTATACCTTATTTTAGAGCTTTTTTTTAATGACTAAGCAATCGTTAATATTATTCAATAATATACTTTATATATAAAAGTTAAATCACAGTATTCTAGATCTATATGATTTCTAGCTAATTCCAAAAAATAAGATATTCAAATTCAGTATTTATCGATATATTAGAAGTATTCTAAGGCATATTAATTATCGGCCACTACCCCTGTTCCTCCCCTACATATATGTGGATGGGGATTAGATATAGTTAGTTTTAAGGAATCTTCATTTATTTCCTTTTCCAGAACTGCAACTTTGCAGTGTATCGGAGCTCTCCTTTACAACACCTCCAGCGTACAGTAGCGCATCTACTATCACTGTTTTTCGTATAAGAATATCCATCTATATACTTTTATTTATTAATTATTATAATTATTAATCATTAAAGCATACAACCAATTTTTTTCTTCAAATTAACATATTTAAAAAATATTATTATTCTAATACTTATGTTTATTTTAAAATTTATAAAAATCAATACAAACAGTTATAGACACACACCTATATATATGGATATATATGGATTTAACACTTTTGTGACATCAAAAAAGTATTCTTCATTATTTTAGAATATATATGCATATATATGTATATACATATATATATTATATATTATAATATATATTATGTATATATATATATATGTATATAGTCTATATATGTATATATTCTATATATGTATATAGGTTTGTATTACAAATTATTGTTTTAACTTTTCTACATCAGAAGACATTTGAATAAATTTCCCTAAAATTCATTTAAAATTTAAATGTTAATTTATTAAGTTAATAACTATTTTATACGTCATTTTAATAAGTGATATTTATACTACATGCTTATATATGCTTATATTTCATAAATATGAAAAAAAATGGTCTTCCTATGCTTTAAAGATTATTAATAGTACTATTATTATTTAATTATATATAAAACAATAACCCCTCCTTTTCTTTTGCACTTGTCATTTTCTTGTAAGCTATTGGTACTATGTTTACTGGTAGTTATTCTATTCATGCAAGTGGCTCTTTGACAACATTAGCTGAAAGAACATATTGCCCATAATATACTACACCTCTCGTACTTTCAGGCAACTGGCAGTATTTGCAGATCCAGTTGAGTTAAATGTCTCATCTATTAAGCTGGATATATCTACTTTGCGTGATCCCAGAATCACTAGAAATATGATTCCATCTTGAACAACTATCACATATAATAGCATAATAACTACATACAATTTCTAAGTTACATATAATGTAAGACATATTAGAATTATCAATAATTTATAAGTTTCTTCTTTTATAGATATCTACAGATATATACAGAGTTAATTGCAATCAATAAGTTATAGACTATATGTCTATCCTAGTTATTTCTATAGAATTTTAATTTTAATACTATGTACATATGAGTACTCATAATGTCCAGGTACGCTTACTAACCGGTTTGTTAAATGTCCAAAATAGACTAATTGCAATCAGTATTTCTATAATTTTAATACTATGACCATATGGTTATCATAATCATATTAATATTTATTAATAAACATTTGTGTATAGTATATATACATACTTGGAAGAGGATCAGTATTTTGTCTTTTATATGCAATATCAAATTCTTTAAAATACTTTAATAGAATATACGTCTCCTTATTAATCCACTTTACTAAAACATATATATTATATATTAATATATTAAGAATATATAATGATTCAATTTTTAGAATATAAAAATTTATTAAATTTAAACACCTTATATTATCAATAGTAGTTATGTTATATAAAATAATATATGATTATAAATCATTAAGACTATTTTTATTTTATGCCTCTATTCATCACATTCAAATCTATATAGATTCGTTAGTATTGAATTCGTATGTTACTATTAATTAATATAAGTTTTACTATTTTAGTACAACAAATAATAATATATTTATCAGAATAAAAATGTAATAACCATTATCAGAGCTTCCAGATTTTTTTGCATGTTCAATATCCAAAAATTGTATATCACTAATAAATACAATGTAGGACCTATATTGTAGGTATATGTAAGTGTAATGTTATTTAAAATACATTGTGTATAAAATAATACATTCATAATTATAATACAAATTGTATTATACAATGTATATTATATTAATAATAAATTTGTAATATAACAAAAATACAAAATTACATTTTCCTTCTAAGAATGTCATCATGAATATGAATATCTATCTAAAAGCATATCTTTGTAAGCTCTATTTCTTATATATCAGATTTTTGAACTTAGGGAAGGATACATTTATATCTACGATCCCGTAGGCATTTATTTGTGTTAGTTGAGACAAGATATAAAGGTCATCTACACTTAACTTAGCAACTGAGATACTTATCAATCTTGCAATATAAGGCTCCATTTTTTTTAATAGTAATATTAATTTTCTATTTATTATCTATTTAATATTAATTATCTATTTTGAATTTTTTTTATTTACAAACCCTTAATAGTTTCTTGAATCTGGAATAATACCTCCCTATGTTGTACATCTTGCTTGCTAATATAATGATGATTGATAGGTGCTGTCTTTTGCGAAAAAGATAAATATGTTTGAGGTGAGAACACCCCAGGAGAATAGGTATTGTTCGCTGGATATTTATTATATAACTTAATATGAATAGGTGCATGGTATTGTGTTTTCCATGGTTGTTAAGTTAGGGTATCTGGAATTCGATTTGGGGTATTTGGAATTCGAGTTGGGTTATCTGGAATTCGAATTGGGCTATCTGGCAGTTGAGTTGCTTCAGCTTGATCTTGTGTAGCCCTTAACATTTCCATAAAGGATGGAAATTGGTGTCCTTCGTTGGCAATAAGTATAGGAAGGGCTAACTTCCTAGATTTAGGAGCTATGTGTTGAAAAAACTAATAAAAATATTATAAATAGCAGACATTACCTCTTTGAATAATTCCATCCTCACTCGCAGAGTTTATTTCTAATGAACGCATCATGGATTTAGCATCAATTATATTATCTATAGAAATAATATATTTTATAATGTAACTATAATGTATTTATAAGATAATACCACTATATTTTCATAATTTTCTAAAATTATATACTGTGAATTAAGAGTTGAATTTATTAATAATAACCTTCTACTCCAAGTATTCGTACTAATTACGTATACCAATTACTTTCTGGTAGATAATGCTTGGCTAAACATTTATTATAATACTTATCCTCCGGGAGCCATACCTTAACTAATCTCTGAAAGATAGTAATGACATTAATTAACAATTATTAATAGCAATGAAGTTTTGGTGGAGATATTATTTCAACAATACAGCAATAATGAAATAAATCAGTTTGAAATTAATAATCTACTTAGAAATAATAATAAAATAATGTTTTTAAAGTGGTACCAGCAAACAATTGTGCATAAAATAGGTGTTAACACGTCATTATGATGTGTATATTTCTCACAGACTAACACATCGAATGAAAGTGTTTAGACATTACCAACATATATATGTTTACACACTACCAAAAATAAGAGTCATGAATGTTATTATTGTGTGCAATTAATACACAGACGTATAATATTATTTAAATATAAAATAATTGATGTATTACGATATATTATGTATTACGATATATTATATGTTATAATAATGGAAATTAATAAAAATTAAAATACTATATATTCTACCATATCAATGCAGACTGTAGTATATAATAGTCCTCTATATTATTGTTGTCCGTTGTATATTGAATGTATATTATTATCAAATTATTATCGTATTACTATTATTTTATTATTATTTTCTTCCCGCACGAGCGAAGGATCTACAGGATCCTTTTTAGTGCTTATAAACTCAATATCATCATCATTTAATATAACACGATCCTATGATATTAATACTCCAAGTATAGATTCCAATAGTAAGTATGATTTGAATTAGTACGTTTTACATTGTAATTGGTATGCAAATATAGTTTAGAAACGATGACCCATATTCTATATACAAATTAGCGAATATTGTATTGTTTGTAATATATTATATATATATATATATATAATAGTAATTGTGCATCAGTTCTGTATATTTTTTTATATCCAGATTATAATTTATAATTAAATTAATGCCATATCTTTTTAAAAGTGATTTCCAGAAGCTGATATATTGTTTTCAAAATTTATATTTTCACTATGCCCCATATGATTTATAAATCTAAATAAATTAATAAAACAATTTAAATATTAATAATAATTTAAATAGATAACAAACGTAGATATCTACATGTCTGTCAATTATAATGATGCTGTATAGGTTAAAATATGCTTATTTCATGTGGCATTGATTATTTTAATATTAATTATATCACACATCATTGAATTTTTTTATCATTTCACTGTTCGACATATAGCTGTAGGGAAGCCAATGAAAGGTCGAATTTTCCTAATAGTATATTGAAAGTGCGAGGTTGTCTTTATTAGTGAGGTGATATTATCATCAGAGTCTAATGTAGGGTTTAGGGTAATCCCAATATATTTAACGGTAAAAGAAGGAGTGAGTGGTGAGGAGTCAATTTTCTAAGTTGATATTAATGTTAATGTTGAGTAGTTTGGTTTTAGTGTCATATATATATATATATATATATATACTCATTTATATATTTTAATTAAATAGTTATTTATTGAATGAAGTACATTTTCTTTTTTTCTTCTTTTCCTTTTTTTTTATTCTTTCAGTTTTTGTTCTTATCAATCAGCTACCAACAACTTTATCGATATAATTTTTCTTAAATGGCTGCCACCAATTTTTGTCACATGATTGAAATAATGTTATATTCATATGATTAAATAAGTAGTCTAAAAAAATTATTCTAATACTTATGTTTATTTTAAAATTTATAAAAATCGATACAAACAGTTATAGACACACACATATATATGGATATATATATATGGATTTAACACTTTTGTGACATCAAAAAAGTAATCGTAATATATTTGTTAATATATTTGTTAATATATTTTTTAATATATTTGTTAATATATTTGTTAATATATTTGTTAATATATTTGTTAATATATTTGTTAATATATTTGTTAATATATTTGTTAATATATTTGTTAATATATTTGTTAATATATTTGTTAATATATTTGTTAATATATTTGTTAATATATTTGTTAATATATTTGTTAATATATTTGTTAATATATTTGTTAATATATTTGTTAATATATTTGTTAATATATTTGTTAATATATTTGTTAATATATGTGTTAATATATTATTATTATTATCAGATTTAGGTTTACACCAGGGTTTTTGTAGAAGCTAAAGCTTATCGAGACAATTACCCTTAATTTTAAAATTTATATTTGTTAATATATTTGTTAATATATTTAATACATAAATATAATTATTAAATGATATCATTATGGATTACTAATATTGATTATTATCAATATACTATAATGGAATACTTAATAGACAAGTGATTATATATAATACTTATACACCTATATGTCGTATACAGTGTATAAGTATTCAGTGAATATGTTACATTAATAAAATTATATTTATAATAAATAAATTAATATGCATATCAATGTAATGTTAAAATATAACGTTACATGTAAAATATATTTATAACAAAAATATCGATTTCTATTTAAATCAAACTGTAAAATCAAATGAATCAAAAAGTATTGCATAATAAGATATTGAATTGTATGGCGAATTTTAATTGTATTATTGATTTAATTTATTTTTAATTGTAGCCTTTAGAATAGTAAATATAAAATAAAACTCTTCACTTAACTATGTGTTATAATGTGTCTCTGTATATTTAACGGCGTTGGGTATAAATTAGAATATATAAAAATATATAAATTAATAATTTTATGATGAATTATTTATGTCTATATATATCGTACAGTATGTAGGATCTAGAGAAATTAACAATATTAAAATATAATTTAAAAATATAAACTTTAATAATTATATATATATATATATATGTTTTGTATTAGTGAATAGATTTAAAAATGTTATATACAATATAAAATAAATATTAAGTGAACATTTCGATAAATAAATACAACAATAATTTATATGAATAAACAAAAATGTTGTTAACAAAATGTGCAATATATAAATATTACAATTTAACTACATTAAGTTAGATATTAACTCCCTACTATTGAATAGCCTTAAAACAAAAGCTTTATTAATAAATACATCCCCAGGACATCATTCCATACCACCTATTATTATTAATAATCACATTATAGAATACTCTAACCAAGCTAAAAACCTCGGCCTCACACTTGACCAAAATCTGTCTTATCTACCACATATAACTAATATATCGAAGTCCATTAATTACACCTTACATACTATCCGACTTATTAGACCTTCAATAACTACTGAACTTGCCAAACTACTAGTTACTTCCTTACTACTGCCCCGACTTGACTACTGTAACTCTACTTTAAATTCACTCCCAGCCCATACTATCAAAATGCTCACTAAATTACAATATAGAGCCATCAGAACCATTTTCAGGATAAAAAAATACTCAAGACAACATATCACACCTTATATGAAATCCATTCACTGGCTACCCATCCCTTACCGCATACAATACAAATTACTCCTACTGACCCACCATGCCACACATAATAATAAACCTGACTATCTTACTGAACTACTTACGAACTACAAGTCATCCCGACCACAACGAACAATACATAAATACAAACTAAATATATCAATAACTTTATCACTTAAATCACTTAATCACTTAAAAAACAGGAATCTTCTTTTTCTATAATATCACCTAAACTATGGAACTCCCTACCTTACTCAATTAGATCTATAGTTTCTGACCACACCTTTAAAGTCAAATTGAAAACACATCTATTTAATATAGCTTATAATAATTAATATACGATACACCGCCGAAAACTCATTACTGATGTTGATCGCAGTGTTTAAACAAATTTGTTACAAGGTTACAAGGTTTATATAATAAATAAAATAGAAATAACAATGAAAAAAGTTAACAATAAAATGCATTAAATAAATTCTATAGAATATAGATAGAGCGTAACTTTAATTGTTCTATATGACGTATACTATTCTGAATAATGTAAACATTCATACGTATGTGTTTCTAGAGACTATGTTACATTTGATAATTATTTTCTATCAACTGACTTAGGAAATTAATGCAACAGTGAAAATATATACAACCTATACAACCTATGTAGAATAATATTATATAATATCATATAATAATGAATGGAAATTGGGAATAAGATAACATTCATTATTTATTGACAAATATGTATATAATTATTATAAATTATGTATTATAAATCATATCATATAATCATATCATATAATCATAAGCATATAATTGTATACATAAACTATTTACCAAAAATATGCTTTATAATTTTAATACCATATAAATAATAATATATGTTATACATTATATATCTATTATTAATACACACATTAATAAATCAGTAATTTATATTATAATTACTTCAAATGAAATACATTGTAATATCAATAGATTTACGTATACGACTTTCTTTCACAATTATATTATTATAAACAAACAATGCACATAAATATAATTACTGCCTCGCTAGATATATATTAGATGCCATCTCGATGAACTAACAATAATGTCCGATCTCACTAATTTTTGAAAATAATATTAATTATACTGTATCATAGACATCTAAGGGGCGAAGCCGTATGTATTCATTTGTATTAATATATAACGTCTTTGTACTGTATATTAAAATGTACAGTATTCTTTAATACTTACTATATTATATCAATTATATTTCAATATAATATTTATTATCGATTATAGTCGATAATTATAGATATCTATAGATACCAATTATAATTTTATTATTTAATATTAAAATTGATACACTGATATTATTACAAATAATATCACATTTGATAAAGTTATATATATATATATATTTATATGAGTATGTATCTATGCATATAAATATTTTGGTATATATAATACAATCGTACATATACGATAACACATATTACCTCCATCGATATAAAGAAAGTGGATAAGCAATTGAATGTAGTGTATGGCACTATCCGCTACGAGCGCTGCAGTCGAAACCCACTATCTGGCCCACTACTTTTTATTTAAAATTAATATTTATTTATACATATATATATTGATAATCACAACCAATTTTAATGTACTATCTATATAAAAAATAAAATTATATATTTAAAATACATAATATCAACATTCCTCGTAATTTTGTGTATTTAAATTGAAGATATAATACTATTTTATTGATTTTATTGATATTTATAATTTAAATCCATTGATATAGATAGAAGTCACTTAAATCTATTTCGACGAAAAGACTACTGTTTTGATATTTGACATATATAATATGACTAATATCCAATCAAAATCTCTGATACCATTTTGTAAATTTATCGATAAAAGTGTCATTCACGTGTCTATCTTTTACATGCATTGCGTGCGTCAATTGCTTATCCACTTTCTTTATATCGATGATTACCTCTCATATATTCAAATATATATATATCCCTACAATATTATAAATGCATATACATTTAAATATATATAATGCGCCTTTATATATCAATATATATGGATATTCATATATGAGTATATGCGCATATGCATTCATGCGTATATATTTTTGATATAATGACCTATATTAGGAATATAAATGCAAATATTAAAATAAAAAATACGTAAGTATTACACACTGGCCCGTATTAGACATAATTCCCCTACTAAGATATAGCCTATTAATTAAAATAGTAATTTATAAAATTAAAATAAAAAGCATTACTTTATCATAATTGCGTGTGTTATTTAAGATTATACTTGATGTGATCATTTAACTACACTTGATATAAAGTAACCCTTTTAGTGGATTAATACCACATATTAAGGTGGCCACATTACCCGCAATAGGTGGCCATGGGGGTAATGTGGCCACCTTAATAATTTCAATTAAATACCATAAAATGAAAAAATGATTCGGAAGTCCTCCTGTATATCATAAAATTCCTATATATATTGATAACATTATCGAATTATAACTAATATTTATAAAGTTATAGGGGAGAGTTATATAATATCGACATGCACGTAATATCGACACCATAGAGATCTCCTAAAATATAATTCCAATCAAAAAATAATTACTGTATGAAATGTTAATCAAATAATTCTTATTCATATAAGTATAATTTTTTAATATTTATATTTTTTTAATTATAAACAAAAAACTTATTTTTTCGTTACAACTCTACATTTATGAAATTTGTGAAGTACCATATTGATTCTCAATCATTAAAAATTTATGTATTTTAAATATTTAAAAAAATCTTATAGAGCTAATTATATTTTACAATGTACCAAAAAGATTTTGTATTTTTCATAATTTGTTACAAAGTTATTAACTTTTTACTAATTTTATCTAAGCAACATACATTTTCATAATATCGATACCCTAATTAAACGTAATATAAAAAATAAAATATACTTAATTAGACTATTTATGTAATTATGAATGTTTATTCATTAACATTTTGTGTGGGTTTATGGTTTATGAGATACCGAGAGTATCCGTATTCGGGCACTTTCCGTATACGGTTACTTTCCCCTACCTGATTATGAAATTAATTAAGAGATCTACAACTAGTTATAATATATTTAAATAAATAATATATAGTGGAAAATATCCGAATACGGACACTCTCAGTATATCAGAAACCATAAATCCTACAAAAAATATTTAATTTAATTTAATTTAAATATTAATAATTATATATAAATAGTCAATCAATATTTTTATTTTTTTTAAGTATTGGACATAATTCTGATATGTCCAATGATTTTTTTATTATGTTTTTAAATATGATAAACCTCAACTCAAAACCTTCTCAATCATATACAAATGTATTAATATACTACATAACAATATATTATTAATAAATAAAGCATTCTAATCATTATTCACATAATTTCTATATTTATTATCAAATATTAATTAATTTATAGTCAGATATCTAGAGGTAATATAAATCCCTAATACGGACACTAGTAATGCACTAATACGGACAGTGTCCGTCGGACACCCTATAACCAATCAGCATGCAGCGTGTGCATTTTAATATTAATACCATCAATGAAGCTACATCTAATAATATTATTATTTATAGATTTTACTTGTTTTAATTATTTATTAATAAAACAATACAAATTAATAAATGAATTGCTAATTAAATCATATTAAATTATTCATAAAATTAATTATAAGTAATGTAATTTTAAATTATTCATAAAATTAATTATAAGTAATGTAATTTTAATTTATCTGATTGTTTCATCAATAATATATAGTAGGGGAAAGTCTCCGATTACCGACCCCCTCTCATATATCAGTAACTAAGAGATATCAAAAAATGATATATATGAACTGTTGGCAATTTAATGAAAAATATGAATAAGTATTTTGTTTTAAAAAATATGTAAATCTACATTTGTTTTTTGATAAAATGTAATATTCTGTTTTTACTTTTTAAATATTTGAATAATAACTTTTTTTAAATCATTGTAAATACTTTATTAATTAAAAAAAAACTTGATTTTGTGCATAATATTGTAGATCAATAAAATGTTTATAAATACTATAAAAATAATTTAATTTGAATAACTATTAACCAATATATCTTAATTATAGAAACCCATATTATTTTCCTATTACTGACCCTCTAAATTACCCTAATACCGACCTCATGTGATTTATAGTATCCAATCAAAATAGATTCGTACTTTACTTTAAAATATGTAGTAAGTTGTTTATTTATCATTGATATGGATTCAGGATTCATGATTCCAGTTGAATATATACATACTGATTAATAAATAAATATTAAATAATAATATACACTATTTTAATATAATTACTATACAGTTTAAATTTAAATTTAATATTACTATTAAAACATAAATTCAATAACAAATAAATTGCGTGCATGTTATAATTAATTATATTTATGTATATCTACTATTTTTATTGGATATTATAATACTACAATTATTTATACCACGATTATTTTAGGGGGTCGGTAATAGGAGAAGGGGGTCGGTATTAGGCATATGTATCCGATTACCGACCCCCTGTTTATTCTTGTAAATATAATTATATCAACAATTTAAAATAACCACATTATTCAATGCCATAATATTACCCAAATTACAAAATTTCAAATAAATATATTTAATATTGAATATCTTATTACATATAATCATGTAGGGGTCAGTACTCGGAGACTTTCCCCTATATATAGCATATATGCTATATCATAGTGATATTCAGGTGTAAATATTATAACAAAGGGTGTCCGTATTCGAATATGGGTACCTAATGTGGATACCCCCATTATCTATTGAATACAAATATTGAATAAAATGTAAAAATCATAATAATATCTATAATCATATAATATTAATATATTGTAATTTTTGAATACACATATTGAGTGATCAAATGTTAAAACCATTGTTTGTTGAAGTGTCCGCGCATTAGGTTACTTGTCCGTAGATATTAATAATATATTTAATGTAGTAGATCGACATATTCCTATTAGATGATGACTTGATTCCCTCAGCAGACCTTTATGTCCGTAACATTATGTTCTCGTGAAATGATTTCCTTATGAAATTATACTTTTAATTCTAAGTATAAAAATAAATATTTATAAACCAAACTTTTAATAGTATATCTCAATTTAGTTATTATACGATAATAAATAAAAAATATTCAAACAAGGTACACAATTGCTGATCGGCAGTCGACTATTTCAATCTAATATTCGTGACATATATCAACGTGAACTACTGTTGTGGTTGGCTGTATACAGCACACCGACATACAGCTCCATTCGACAACAAGATATTATCACGCATGGTCTATTAAGTATGTATCTAGTAACTATATATATATACCGACACCACCACGTTAGAAATCGTAGAATTAGTAGAAGTGGCTGAGTATCTTCAAATGGAAAGTCTGTTACAAATGTCACTGAATACCTGGAATATTGTATATCAAGCCCTATTGAACATTGACTACTCGAGTAATAATATAATCTTATTAAAAAAACTTATCGTGTAGCTCAGTTGGCTACAGCGTTAGAAACACAAACATTAAAATAGGTCTTAACATAATATTTAGAATTGATCTTATATAATTGTGTAGAAATAAATTATCGACTCTCGTTAACCATGGATGCTTCACATGAGATCGGATATATAACTATAGTACCTATATAAATAATATATTATGTTAATAAATGATATGAGGGATATATCAAGACCTCCTATAACCTCGAGGTTATAGGAGGTCTTGTATATATCCTATGTGATGAAATAAATAGTGTTCAATTAATTAGCAGGTGAGGGTGACTGTAAACAAATATTTATATAACCCATTATAATGTAGTATACTAAGTACCTTAAATGCTAATAATGGGTTGGTTACCCATAACCATATTACTAATATAATAGTATGGTTATTATACCCATTACCTTTTTAATTAAATAAAGGTTATGGTTTTTGTGTATTCATATATAAGTATAATAATATATAATATATTTATAAGTATATATATATATGTGTGTATGGTATAAGGTTTAATCCAACCGACAGTATATTTTTACATAATTTTAAATGTATAAAAAATATTCAAAACACATATATAATTTATTATTTAGCAATCATGGAAACCATTACAAATGTTAGTAATTTTTTATAAATATACTTTTATCATTCACATGCATATATATTACAGATTATTATGTTATGAATATATATAACAATTTGAATAATATAATTTGAAAAGTAAAGTTATATATATTAAAATATAATGTAAATTTTAAAATTAATTTAAAATAATTAGTTAAATTATATATAAAAATAGTTAAATATTAATTTAATTTTAAATTTAATTAAATATTAATTTTAATTAGTATTAGTTATTGGACTGTATTTTAAGTACAAAATTGTATGATTCATAAGTTTAATAAATGCATATAAATAGTGTAATGCATCTAAGTGCACTTATGCAACTATCGTAGTGCCTGTATGTGTATATATGTATATGTAATATATATATATATATATATATATATATATATATATATATATATATATATATATATATATATAAATGTTATATGGTAACTAGAAAGTTTCTATTACTTTCTTTATATCGATGACTCACATACACAGAGTCCTGTAAAGCTGTAACGCGCTACTGCATACGTCGTTATTTTACAACTATATCATTCACATCAAGTCAATTATTGGTTATATTTACATCCATTATCCATTGATTATTTATATTTTTATAATACATTGTAATCGTATCATTAAACATATTAATGTTACACATGTTGATCATATGTTAATGTTGCCGTTATATGATTTATATGTCATCACAGCAATTCTATTTATAACATCTTATAACAATCTATATAATCTTACCTATTAATGTATCTAAATTTGTATAGGTAATGGATCAAACTGCAGCTAGTTACATATTGCCTGCTGCTAATGTCTGAATTATTGGATGCTTATTTATTGAAAAAGTATGGGTTTACAAATAACTTATGAAAATAATATCAATTGATAAATATATTTATTTGTCTATATAATATTGCAGCTACAGTTATATGTTGCGGCCTGCTTCTAGTGTCAGAATGCTTGGATGCGTTGTAATCTTTTGAAAAATGATGGGTTATCCAAATAACAATTATTATAAATATCTAAATTTATTATGTATTTAATACCTGGTTATGTTTCATTATGCATTTACAATATATGGTTATGTTTCATTGTGAATTTATAATAACTGGTTATGTTTCATTGTAAATTTATAAGACTCGGGTATTTTGAAATTAAACAAATGCATAACATATCTGAGTTTCATTCAATTCTACGATACCCAATATCAGGTACCTGTGTACATCACTAATAAAGATATATTATACTATTTATATATTAACATTATATTTATTATAAGATGTATTATATTAATATAGTATACTATTTATAAATTAATTTATCAATATTTTACAGATACAAATATACTGAATATGAATAGAGAATGATACATTTTATTTTTTTTAATAAATATGCACAAACAATTGTTTATTAACATACTTTCATAATATATAAATATAATATATAATAATTAATAATATTATCGAAGAACTATACTGTAAAATATATATAATCAGGTAACAACATGCTTATTTTTATGAGTGCAACATAGCTAACATATATTATAATATTTATATTTCCATTATCTTAAAATAATCTATTATAATTTATAACTATAATCTATAATGATTTAGATATAATTTGTTTTCTTACTCTAATATTCCTATTTTCATTATGTAAAAAGATAATATAATAATTGTATAGCTAGTTTTCCAGTTATAATTATATTTAATTTTTCTTATATTCGGAATTAGATTTGTAGCCTAATCAATTAAGATAAACCCATATTTATATATTGGCTAAAATCCATAACCATATAAATGGATAACACCAATAACTACATAACCACATAAATTGATAAAACCCATAACCACATAAATTGATAAAACCCATAACCACATAAATGGATAAAACCCATAACTATAAACTTTACCAAAAGCCATTACTATAATAAAAGTAGAAAAACCATAACTATAGTTAGAGCTATAGCTTAGCTGTTCAATTTCTAGTAATCTCCAAACCCATATCTAAATTGAAACGTTTGACATGGCTTTTTGGTAGTTTAAGATAGGGTTTATTTTTTACAATGTAGCTAATGCTAATGGTTTCTATTGTATAACAATATTAAATATATTTAATAATATCTAATATACATATATAGTGTATATAGATTAACTGTTAATTAGTATAAATCATCAACACATAATATGCTAATAGACCTAAATTCACGAAACTCATGGAAATGAAAATCCCAAATTTACAATTTTATATAAATTGGGTTAAATATATAAGTAGTAGTTATATAGAGTAGTTTTATTACATGTTTATTATTTGTATGATTAACTTTATAAGAAGTACAATAAGTTAATTTAATTTAATATTTAAAAATAATTTTATAATCTAAATTTATCTTTAATTTATCTTAAAGATATTTAGTCGAAATCTAAACAAATCTAAAATATATTTAAAAATAAATTATTACAAAGTATTATGATTAAATATGGTTGGTCAGATTGTTTTATAGGATAATATTATTACGTTAAATGATATACATAACAAAATGCATTTTAAAATATTTGTAATTGTAACAAATAAAATACCTTTTATAAATATTATTATTTATTTATAAATAGAAACTGATGATACAGCATTTGTAATGGTATATTATGATATTATAGATAACTTTTATTGCAAGTGTTTCATTAATTAATTGTACATTTTATTTATAGAAACTTGATAGAGATTACGCAAATGATCGCATTACGTTAGTTTTTTATATATATATAATTTATAAAATATTAAGAATATATTATTATATATTAATAATTTATTTACAAATATCAATTAACGTAGATTTATATGGTTACTGTATACATTTACGGGTAGTAATACCCTAACAACGTGTCGATATAGATTGTATCGTTATTATCGTTAATTCTCTTCTCTTGTCTTCTCTTTAGTAACTGGAACATTACTTCCAGTAGCACGGCTGCGTATATAATCAACACTGGTGCAGACATCAGTATATTGTAGAGTTGTTTTAAGTGGTGTTTAGCTGTAAATGTGTAATACTATAGTATATATATATACATACAACATATATGTAAACGTTATATGTATATTACATAATATATTGGTAGTAAACACATACACTGATATTTATAATAGTTTGAATAAATATAATTATAAATATTAATGGTATTAGGTTATATATTTATTATTTTTATTAAAATAGGAAATAATTTAAATATTAATTGTAAAGAATAACATGTGTTCACGTGGTATATTTACATAGATTCTTCTTCTGACATTGTTACTTTCATTTTATCATCAGAGTTAATTAGGATTATTATGTAAATGTCAGTTTCAGATTGGAGGAAATTTAAGTAACTTGTGGTATCAGTTATATAAGAGGGAAGATATTTCGATACTACGAAAGAGTGAGATGAAAATTAATATTATTTATTATTTATTATACATTATATTTAATATGTATAATTAATTATACTATTAATAAATAACAAACTCTAATATAAATTTATCATATAAAAAAAGTATATTGAATTTAATGAATAACATATAAGGTATACATTAGTAAGTACTATAACAAACATATGTTGGGTATATATACCTAACTCATAGTGGTAAACTGCTAAAGATTACGTACGACTAGAAACCATTGAAAGGTAGGAAATCAGTCATATGAGAAGGTTATGAACAAGGTAATGATAACTAACGAGTTGTCTCTCCAAACATCAGCAGCCTATAGGCGTAGTGGTTTAGCAGTGCCCTATCCGCCTCTTTCACGATGTGGAACACTTCTCTAAGGAATGTCTCGCTCTCGGCCATTCTTATAATCGTCTTTTCATCTAGATTGTTCTCTCGTATCGTATCGGCATACTTGTCGGAGTGAAGGTGTGAACTGACCCAAGCGGCGAGTTGGTCGCTATTCCAGCCGTATACTGTAGTAAGTATAACATGTTAAACCATGTGCACATCATTGAACATAAATTGTATACATTTATTAATATATTATATAACATATTTTAACATATGTGATATTACATGCACAGTATTTTTGTAAGCAATGCTTGATAATTAATAAATATTATATTTTTTAGGAATGCAATGTCAATTATAATTAATATATAATGAATGTGTGTTCATGTTTGTGTTTTTTTAAATGCATATTTTTATTTGTATATTTTTACGAATTATTTAATATTTTATTTAAACATAGATAAAAATATAAGAAATATCTCACAACTATGAAGATACTATATAATAGGAACATAATAAATAAATAGTAGAATAGGTATTAATATGAAAAGAAATCCATGTGATGGGAGTCTAATTTAAATGAATTATTTCTAAAATATTTAGTGTAGATAACATATTTATTTATAGACATGAAATAAAATATAGATGTATGATGAGAAATTTTAATAATCTAAGTTATCTAGGTTAGTTTGGAATAGGTTTAACATAAGAATATTAATTAGAAACCAAAAGTTAATATGATTCATACGATTATAAAGATACAAACTTGAAGCTGGTCTAGGGTTTGTGTAAGAGTTTAATAGATAACTTAGAATCGTTTGCCAATAGGTGGTTAGGGATAAATATTAAAATATTAAATATATAATATTAAAATATTAAATGTTGATTAGATTAGTTGTGAGTATGAGAAAATATAAAATAACTATATTATAGATCAATAAACTAGCTCCGAGTTGTATACATTATAGGTAATATATGTATATCTATATGTGTATACGTGTGTATGTTTAAATATGTATTGATATGTTCATGAATGTGCATATGTGTTTGTCTACATGTATATATAGTATACTATATACAAATATACAACATAGCTATATATATAGATATATTTACATATATGTAGTATATATACTAATAATATATAATATAATAATTTAAATAAGTAATTCTATTTACATAATTAACAACCCGTAGTTTGGGTCCACTTATTCCAAGCGTGTTCAGGGTAGAAGCGGTCTTGGAATATATCTCTGAGTTTAATAGCAACACACCGATACCAGGAGAATTCTTCTCAGTGAACTATAGCCTCGTTCATCGTTCTGACACGTGACCAAGTTCAGAGGGCATATAACCACGTGGTGTCTGGCAGAGATCCAACTGTAGACATTGCATAACATATCGTTACATGGGGTAACATCGCTTACACTGAAGCAGACGAGCAGCATGATCACGTGGTTAGTCATGTGACTAATATGTCACGTGGTATTGATTCACGAGTAATGAGTGTGAATAACGGAACTGTATAATAAAGGTAATAATCAATAATGATATATAATCGAATTTACTAAATATTTTATTTTATACATTAATTATTTTTCAATTTTATTTACATTATTAAATTTTATATATTATTTTATTATTTAATTATTATTAACAATTAATTATTATATATAATTCTATTGAACTTTATAGACCTTTTAATTGTAGGTACCTTTTACCTATATGTCTTTTCTATAACCATGATTATAGATAAAGTATAAATGTTATAGATACTTCATAAATATAATATAAATATAAATATCAATATAATATTTGTATTAGATTATTTTAATTGTGTATATATATTCAGTATAGTATTAGCAAATATTTTTCTAGCTAAGATTTTTATGATTCACAAAATCTATGGCTTTAATATTTCATAATATTGTAATGTTAATCATAAGCATAAAGCTAGAGAAATTCTCTCTATATATATGGTCATAAGGGATTGTAAAGTCTACATAATATGTTATTTACATACTATAATAAAGTCAACTCCCGATAAGTCAGAATCTCGGTAAGTCAGAATCTCGGTAATTCATACGTTGTACAAGTAATATTTTAATTATGTGATTATATAAATATGTGTGATAATAATTATATATCTCAGACACACTGCGATATCTCAGACACCATGCAATATCTACGAAACACTGCGATATCTCAGACACCATTCGATATCTCAGATACAATGCGATATCTCAGAAACACACTGCGATATCTCAGACACACTGTGATATCTGAGACAGAGTGCAATATCTCAGACACAATGCGATATCTCAGACACACTTTATCGATTTCTATGATTCTGAGTTAGAGTGAGTTTACTGCAGTAACAGTACAGTACATGTAGTTATATTATCTGCCTACCTATTTCACGTTCTAGATTATATATTCTGATCTATTATAATCTAAATATGATAACCTCGGATGTACATATGTACGGATATACGGATGTACACTGTACACTGTACACTGTACACTGTACACTGTACATTGTATATACAGTGTACACTGAATATACATTTTACTTAATAAATTACAAAATTCTGTAATATATGTATTAAATGAAATTAATATAAACCTTTAGCGTAACATATTGGATACATATACACACACATACATACACACACAGATACACACACACACATATATATATATATATATATATATATATATATAAGTTATATCATTATTTTCGATGTTGATATATCATTATTTTCGATGTTAAATTATTAATATGAATATGTGTTAGGCGTTAATCCGATGTATGTCACCAACATACGACAAGTCACATGTACAAGTCGATGACGCATGCACCCATTAGTAGTACGTGTATCACTAGGCTCGTGCGCGTCTACGTACGTATGTTGTAGGCGCGCATGACCGTTAGATAGGCGCACCTGTACGAGTATGTGTGTGGGCAGTCACGTCAATAATCGCGTCGTATACCTGTACGCGCGTACAATGTTCGGCGTACACATATGTGCAGTCGTACGTACGACTTATATATTATACGGTGTATCATCATATATAATAGTATCATCACTCCTATAGATCCTACTTTTTATATTCCTTTCCTTCCTTGTATATTTAATAGATTTAGTGATTAGATTAAGTATGTCATTTTTGTTGTGCAATATTAATATAGCGTTTGATGTTCAAAAATGTATAAAGAGTGTATGAATTATGAATATTGTAATTTGAAAATAAATTAATGACGAGCCTTAAGAGTGGTGAATCATCATTGATGAATCATAATGTGACCAATAAGGAGCGCATCGGTGCATGCACTATAGACGTCGGCTAGAAGTACGCGTGTGTTGTCATGTTTGCGTGCGTCACCCTCGTTCATCGCAATATCGGCTAGTAGTCATGCGCAGATCTCATTCAGTCAATATCCGTGTATACTATTGTCCACCTTACCTTCAAGTATACTTCCCCAGTAATACGATATCTACATGTGTATCCCTATTGTATCTATAGATACGTTAACACCTCACTAATTAGGTGTATTACGTAATGTTGTCCTGTTAATAGGAAGCATTACACATATACACTACGCCCACAATCATAAACCCGCAGTCACGTGACTATAATCCACGCTGAGAGGTGACGTAATCAAGCACCGAGGCGGAAGTGGAGATATGAAGGTCACGGTTCCACTAGGTAATGCGGTGCTGGTGATGCTCCTAGCTATGGTATCGCAGTACCGGGTCGTCTTCTGCTCCGGGTTATGTAAAGGTCAACCTTAATTACGCATATGACACTTCCGCTTTGATACATTTGTAAACATATTTTCGTTTATGAAATATATTATACATGTTATCTTAGTATATATATATATATATATATATATATATATATATATATATATGTGTGTGTATATGCAAGACCTCCTATAACCTCGAGGTTATAGGAGGTATTGGTATATGTGTGTGAATAGCTGTATATGTTTGTGTGTGTGGATGGTTATAGTATATTTATACATAATTAGTAAATTCATAAAATACATCAGTGATTTTAAACATAATCCAGAAACGAAACAATTGTTTCAAGTAATAATCTATTTCTAACATGCATAGTGTACTATAGAGCCCCAGTATTAATAGATAGCGCCGCACGGTATCGTTATCTAGTATCGTAGAGATAAGATAAGGTCATTACGTAACACAGCTCTCCACAACAGTGACTCATTGGAATATAACAGTGTACACTGGCGACGGGGAAAACGACGGAAACGACAACAAGAAGTACATTAAACTATACGGAAGGTTCGCGAATCGTATATTTATACAAGGGCTTGTATCCTCATATAGTGTATAGTCTAACATTTATATTCTCATAAAATATTCATATTATCAACAATTTAAAATTACCCCATTATATATATATTGGAATTTAATTATTAATCATAATGTACTTATTAATATAATAAATCCTCGCATACTCTATTCCCCGATATCTCTTACAGAATAAGAACGAAAGCGACAAATATCACTGCCGCAACAATAAAATACACAAACTCGAATACAATGATATTATGGGTTAAGGGTTATTCCACGAGTATGGCTAGGAGTCAAGTAGTCCACTTGAACTTTAGCACCTGCGAACTTGGAGACATTTACCGGATACGGATAACCAAAGAATACTACACAACCACTAGGTGGAAGATGCATAAGGTTACCCATTTATGTTGATACCCATATTGTTATTAGATTCATATGTGTATATATATAGGGTATATATATATTAGATTATATAATATTCATTGATATCACGAGTATTAAATGCATGGGGACGAAACTCCATAACAAAATAAGCCAATAAGAACATGTTTGATTAACATTTAGTAGAATATATAGACCAAAGTATAACGTAGAATTTTTAAACCAATTTATGATTCTGTTCTATTATTTTCTAAATGTGTATATATATATATATATATATATATTATTCGTAATTATATTTGTTGTTGTTTTGGGGAAGTCCATTCATCCCATTTATATTGAATATAACTATTTCACCTTGTATGGTTCAAGGTCGTCTTGAAGGACGCTTTGGACGACCGGCTTACCTACGAGTTTACATACGATCACTGGTTTTCTAGATTACTCGGGTTCCATAACGAGGCTGACATACCTTCGGAGCATCTGATTCGTCCTCGTGATAAAGGTTCACTATTATCTTCCGCGTAGTCACGGTGTTATGTTCACGATGGTGTACAGGACATTTAATGCAAACATTACATATAGCTATATTTTTGTATACATAGAGATAGAGAGAATTTTCTAGAGTAATCTATCTAGAATTATGTGAGTAGCCTATGGTATATATGTGTACATACTGTCGTATTGGGAACAAGAGGTTTTAATATGTTTCCTATTCTAATATTCTATAGTAAATATTATCTTAAACATATTTCCTATACTATAAATCATAGATAATTTTAGTATAAATACTATATTATTAATTATAACAATTATTTACAATATATATAACATATTCTATGCATATGTATCTATTAACGCATGTAAAGTAACCTAATACGGACACTTTAACAATAAATGGTCTTTACATTTTATGACTCATTATTTTATTCAAAAATTACAATATATTAATATTATATGATTATAAATATTATTGTGATTTTAAAATTTTATTTAATCTTTTAATTCGATAACAGAGGTGTCCGTATTCGGTACCCATTTCCGAATACGGACACCCTGTATTATAATACGGACAGTGTCCGTCGGACACCCATATACCATTAGATACATTATATATTATTGATGAATCAATCAGAAAAATTACAATTACATTATTTATAATTAATTTTATTCTAATTTATTCTAATTTAATAAGTTAATAATTTATTTATTTGTATTATTTTTTTAATTAATAATAGTCCGTATTAAGACATATAGAGTGTCAGTATTAGGAACTTATATGAACTCTAGATATATGCTTATAACATAGTAGTAACTTACTTTTATGTAGAATTTTTTTTTCATAAATTTAAAACGTAATAAAAAATTAAGTTTATTGGATATATCAGCAATATTTTGAATAATTGAAAAATAATAAATACTTTTTTTGACTATTTATATAACTATGAATATTTTATTCATTAATAATTTTTTTGTAGGATTTATTGTTTCTGAGATACCGAGAGTTTCCGTATTCGGTTACTTTCCTCTATTCGACTAAAGTAATATTCAAATGTTAACTAAATCTTTAACTTAATATTCAACTAACGACTTAAATAAAACTTCAACTTTCAACTAGATTTTAATTGTTAATTTAATTGTCAACAAAATATCTTTGACATTCGAACTTTATTATATTAAAATAGGCACAAATGATCTATTAAATTTATATATACGTGCATATTTACATACCAAACTACATATGTACACCTGGTAAATATGCTATACATAGTATACATGTGTTATACACGTGTTAAACACATTACAGGATACACGTGGTTGTTGAGAATATTCACTAGTGACCAAATAGACTCGCAGACCACCGCTGATATCACCTTCACCGTCTACGGACGCTTCCGGTTTGTGTTACGTCATAGTCTGTGATGTGTTACCTCATAGGCTGTGCATTTTAAGAGGTATTTATAATTACTCTTCAGTTTTATTTTGTAACCCCAATTTTAAATTTTTCCAACAAAAAGTCAAATTTGTCCATAATAAATGATATCATAATCCTAAAAAAGGCTCTGTAAGTAGGGTCGCTGCAATATGAGGGGATGGGGGGGTATTTCCCCCCCCCCCACTTTAACATATAGGGGGGCCTCCTATATATTGGTCCCCCCCCCCTCTATTACCATAATATTTATTTTGATTTGTTAGTCCCCTCTAAATACAAAATCGTTCCAGCGGCCCTATCTGTAAGATGTATACATATTACGTAATATATAGACGTATTACGCAACACCTATTGTGTTGTTAATAACGAATCGTTATACGACTGTCAACTCCATCTAGCTCATACTCTAAGTGACCGGCCGAATGTGTTTGAGATATAGCATGTTTCTGAGATATCAATACTTATCCGTGTTTACGTAGATAAAAAACTAAACTGGCATTCGTAAAAAAGACTGAGTTAGCTAGAATTAAATGTATAATTAATATATATATATATATATATATATATATATATATATATATATATATATATATAATAATAATAATAATAATAATAAAACCAGATTTGGCAATTGCCTGGGTGAAGGAAGAAGCAATGCTTATCAAGTCTTTCACCCTTTTATGATTACGAGGAGAAAAAATTATATAGGAATATAATTAAAATCAAGAAATAGTAGAACAAAAAATAGAGTGAAAAATTAAATTATTAAAATAAATCATCAACTCATAAAGCATAAACCACCATAACATATCAACTTTCCGAATGTGGGTTCATCAAGTCCAAAACCTTAGGGAATATACTTTCGCCAATAGTATATACACTGGTGACATTTGGAGCCAGCAAATGCATCCATACTACCCGATATAAAATATGACAACTTTATGAATTAAGAGTCAACGAAATACTAAAAAAAAACAAATTCCATAATTATTCTACTACATCTTAATATAAATATATAAATGTAATAAAAGAAAAAAATAATTAAAAATAATACAATTATAAATAGTAACAAATGTATAAGTTTATATTCTTTATAAATAGTAGAACATGATTTAGATAAAATAATAAAAATACAATAATATTATTAAAAAACTCCTCGTAATCTAATCATCATTATAATAAAATATATAAATATATATATAAACATATAATAAAATTATAATAAAAATATATTAAGTTATAATAAAACAAATAGGAACAAACTATACAACTGAATTATAATAAACATTAAAAACTTATAAGTTATCTATAGATTTAAATCTATAGATTAAAAATAAAAATAAAAATAAAAGTAAAAATTAGAATAATAATAACAATAATAATAATAATAATAATAATATAACAAATTAGTCAATTAAAATTTTCAATAAGTCATTTTAAAAGTAAATTATATTATAAGTCGGATAAAAGTTAAATAAAATGATGTCATGAGTCAGCTAATAGTTAAAGTCATAGTTTTATAAAGTTATTTAAAAATTAATAATATTAATATTTTCATAAGTCAAATTAAAAGTTAAAAATATAAATTAAAAGGACAATTAAAAATGTAATGATAACTATTCAATAAATATTTTTTTAAAGTTCTTTTAAATAAATTCAAATTTAAAATTTAAAATTTATATATATAAAATATAAGGTTAGTGTATACTTTATTAAATATAAACATCTGTATACAGGTATTTATCAACAAGGTTATAAAAAAATAAATATAAAAATAATAATAATATAAATGCTAATAATAAACTGCCTGTGTTGCTCAGTGGCTAAGGCGTCAGACACACAAGCAGTAGGACACGGGTTCGAGCCTCGTCCGGACCATTAATTAATTTTATAAAATGGGTCTTAAAATATTATTTAGAAGTGATCTTATATAATTGTGTATACATAAATGATCGGCTCTCGTTAAAACCATGGATGCCTTAACATGAGAGCGGCTTCGAAGGAAAATTAGAGCCATATATATGGTTATAAGCGAAAACTTCATCTAAGTTCCTGGATGGGATGAAAGGACTCCACCAAATAAAAATAACAAAAAGTAATAATAATAATAATATGTATCAACTAGATGAGACGCAGAACCAAGAGTATATCGATCTCACCGAGAGGCATTCCTTTTATTGGAAAATAATTCAATTCAATTCAACTTATAAAGACTCTTTGTGTCATAGCAATCAAGCGTCTAACGTAAAAACAAAAAACAATATAACGGAACATAAACAAAAATAATAAACAATAAAAATAACGAAAAAAAATTAGCAGACGATACAAAATACATAAACGATAATATAATATAAGACGATAATTAATAACAATACTAATACAAAAATAGAAATATGGCTATAGCCTATGGGCCTATAGGCTTATGCAATCAAATTAGCGTGAAGCCTATAAAATGTGAGAATTTATTAAATACTATTTAAATATATAGAGTATACTATAGTATATATTACATATATGTAATACAAATCGTATTGAAATTAATTGAATTAAATGCAATGTAATATACATTTATATTACATTAATCGATATACCTACATATACTATAGTATACACAATAAAGTGTATACACTTTATAACATATATATATATAATAATTATTATATATTTTATAATATATTTTGCACTTATTAGTATTACTACTAGATAATACCAAGTAAGTTTAGTAGCATGCCTATTATTATTGTAAGTTACTTACAGGGAATGCTGCACCTGTGAGACGGCTTTCAAACATATCACTTCGAAGATAAATCCTGACAACAAACTCCTCTACCGCGGTGAAGTGGTCACCTTCAAACTGAATATCGTCGATGTAGGAGAAGTATACAAAATAGCACTATACAGTAAACATACGGACGGATGGCTGTTCAATAAGGTACTTATGAGAATTTATTGAATAAGGCATATTATGACTACGTATTTAATGAGTTATATTACAAAGTATGAATGTAACTTTTGGTACGTTATTTAAATGTAATGATAAATATTGTGACAACTATAGTAGACTACTTATAAGTGGTATACCACAGTATAGTATCCTATCTAATATTGTGAATGAGTACATATTTAATCCGTTTTATTACTTTATATATTATAATATTTTACTATTAATTATTTAATAATGGGAGTTGACATTTCACATTTATTATATAAAATCTATATTAGCTAAACGTCATGATGTTATACATATAGGTATATCATGTATCATGTATCTGTTTATACTAATAATCGATATCTTTAGTTTTTTATTTAATTAATATATATATATATATATATATATATGTATGTGTGTGTTTGTGTGTATGTTTGTGCATTTATGTAGATATGTATACATTTAATTATATCTATAGATATAATACAAACTATTAAAAATATTGATAATTAAGTATTATAATAAGTAATACCTATCATTTATAATCTAAAGTAAATAACCTATAGTAAATATAATAATAATATGTAATTATAATACTAAAGTATTATTAATACTAAACACTAATAAAATGATAAGTGATTAGAAATGAAATAGGATTATGTAATGAATCTATCTTAGATAGCAGTCATTAACACGAATGCAAATCTACAATTATTAATTATTAATAAGCATCGTTATCATTATTTATATTACGACTTTATCTAATTAAAGCATCATACACAAATAGTGTATACTTTTCAATTTATAATAATAGAGTTAATTAATATATAAATATAAAATCTATTTATTAGAAGTTTACATTTATTGTAGTGCATATATACACTATAGTTTACCAACAATTAAAATTAAATAGGTTATGGTCAATAGTAGGTCAATACTATATATAATACTATAGTAGTATACACTATTTATTCGATATCTATAAAACGTTAAACGATTTCACCTAACTAATGGTCAGTAACCATGGTTACTGCAGTAATCCCTTTGACATACTAGATCCACAATTTAAATATCCCTTTCACATGGTAAACTTTATAATCTACTTATGAACTGAACATAAATATATGTAGGATGCCATACAGAGTATACTCTATAGATCGGATAGTAATATATATATATATATATATATAAACCCTTTGGTAATAGTTAGTAATATGTCTACTACTGCAGTAGGACATATCCCTTCTATAGAATTATACTGTCCTTTCTATATACCCACCTCTCTTATACAGGTCATACTTGAAAAAGTCGACAGTAAAATCAGATACGAGTTCAGGAACAATAGGTGGCTCGGTAGAAAAGACTACGCGTCCAATCCGACCCTCGAACTAGTGCCGAACTATATTCTATTTCCGACAGCAGACGATGTCGTTAATTGATATTAATGATTAACATCCATTGTTTGACTGTTTAATATTAATTTAACTACTAAAGTTATTCGGGTATACCCTACTGTATAGTGAATTTATCATTCATATTATATACTATTCTATATATATATATATATATAATATATTATTATATATAAATATACTTTTCAATTATCATTGGCTATATATATATATACTATATGGATTATTGTAAATATAATTATTTTAAATGATTCATGTTTGCTATGCAATATCTCTTATAGAGGTAGTGTATCCTAGCTGCTGTTCTAATTACACAATTTATACACACTGGGTCACTCGCAACTGCTAATTAATTGAACACTATTTATTTCATCACATAGGATATATCACAATATCCCGCATATCATTTATTAAAATAATATATTATTTATATAGGTACTATAGTTATATAGCCGCTCTCATATTAAGGAATCACTGGTTTTAACCGATAATGTATATCTACACAATAATATAATATCAATTCTAAATATTATTTTAAGACCTATTTTAATACTTGCGTGTCTAACGCCTTAGCCAACTGAGCTATAAAATGTACAATTAATTAATGAAACACTTGAAATAAAAGTTATCTATAATATCATAATATACCATTACAAATGCTGTATTATCAGTTTCTATTTATAAATAAATAATAATATTTATAAAAGGTATTTTATTTTTTACAATTAAAAATATTTTAAAATGTATTTTGTTATGGATATCATTTAACGTAATAAGATTATCTTATAAAACAATGTGACCAATAATATGTAATCATAATACTTTGTAATAATTTATTTTAAAATATATTTTTGATTTTTTTTGATTTTGACTAAATATCTTTAAATAAATTTAGATTATAAAATTATTTTAAAATATTAAATTAAATAAACTTATTTACTTCTTATAAAGTTAATCATATAAATAATAAACATGTAAGAAAACTACTCTCTATAACTACCACTTATATATTTAACCCAATTTATATTCAATTGAAAATTTGGGATTTTCATTGCCATGGTTCGTGAATTTATTATGTGTTGATAATTCATAATAATTAACATTTAATCTATATAGGGAAAAGTAACCTAATACAGAAACTTTGACAATAAATGGTCTTAACATTTTATGACTCATTATTTGTAATCAAAAATTACAATATATTAATATTATATGATTATAGATAGAATTGTGATTTTTAAATTGTATTTAATCTGTTAATTCCATAGATAACGGGGGACCCCGACGGGGGTGTCCCATCGACATAAAGAAAGTGGATAAGCAATTGAATGTAGTTTATGGCACTATCCGCTACGGGCGCTGCAGTCGAAACCCATTATCTGGCCCACTACTTTTTATATATAATAATATTTATTTATACATATATATATTGATAATTACTACCAATGTTAATGTACTATCTATATTGAAAATAAAATTATATATTTAAAATACATCATACCAACATTCCTCGTAATTTTGTGTATTTAAATTGAAGATATCATACTATTTTATTGGTATTTATAATCTAAATCCATTGATATAGATAGAAGTCACTTTAATCTATTTCGATGAAAAGCCTACTGTTTTAATATTTGACATATATAATATGACTAATATCTAATCAAAATCACTGATAACATTTTGTTAATTTATCGATAAAAGTGCCATTCACGTGTCTATCTTTTACATGAATTTCATGCGTCAATTGCTTATCCACTTTCTTTATATCGATGGGGTGTCCGTATTCAGTACCTATGTCCGAATATATTCGGATATATATACGTAAATGTAAATGTATACGGATACCCTGTGTTATAATACGGACACCCTATATACCACTAGATAAACTATATATTATTGATGAATCAATCAGACAAATTACAATTACATTATTTATAATTAATTTTATGAACAATTTATTCTAATTAATTAGTTACTAATTTATTTATTTTTATTATTTTTTTAATTAATAATACAATTTAAATATCTAAATAATAAAAATTTTAGATTTAGCTTTTGTGGTGGTATTAATATTATAACACACGCCATTTTATGAAAATCAGAATAATTAATACGCTGCGCGCTGATTGGTTATAGGGTGTCCGTATTAATACATCTATATATTAATACTCTATAGAGTTTCCGTATTAAGGAATTATATGACCTCTAGATATATGCTTATAACTGAATATATGAATATATATATAAATGAATATATGATAACAAATATAGAAATTTTATATATATATATAATTTTAGAATGCTTTATTTTTTAATAATATAGTATTATATTTTATATCGATAGATTTGTATTTTCTTGAGAAGGTTTTAAGTTGACATTTTTTTCATAAATTTAAAAACGTAATAAAAAATCAGTTTAATGGATATATCAGCAATATTTTGAATAATTAAAAAATAAAAAATACTTTTTTAGACTATATATATAATTATGAATAGTTTACAATAACATTTTTTTTGTAGAATTTATGGTTTCGGACATACCGTGAATGTCCGTATTCGGGCACTGTCCGTATTCGGTTACTTACCCCAAGGATACACCTACACTATATATGTATATTATATATTAATACATATATTTAATATTGTTATACAATAGAAACCATTAGCATTAGTTATTATATCATAACAACAGATATATAGGTATGACACGTAATTGAATGATGATGATATATATTTCTATAGAAATTGTTCGGAATTTTTTAATATCGATTGTTCTAGTACTATTTTACTGATTCCTATTAACATTCATAAATGTTGTATTTATTAACTATTATAATTTCCGTTATATATCACAGTAATTATAATGTACATATGTTATTAGTAAATAAGTACGTTCTTATAAAATCATTGATAAATTTTAATGCTAATTCCTGATATATGTAGTGATATCAGGAAAAGTAAGAATAACACACTACCATCATAAAGTAAGCGTATACAACTATAGTTTATATGAACAATATAGAGCGATCACTCATACAACTGACTATCTTTCATTGAGGTGTATGTACTCTATGAGTGTATAGTTGAGTTGTATCTCAGCTTAAGTTATTTTATTTTATTACTAACTTATTCCAAAATTAAAATCTACCGTGGATAATATTAGTTTATATATATATATATATATATATATATATATATATATATATATATATGTAACAAAGTGAAGTTCGTTATATAACTTTATTGACAAAGACCAGGTGACACGCAGAACCGAAAGTGTCTCGATCTCACCGAGCGGCGTCCTTTTATAGGAAACGAGTACATAAACGATAACAAATATAAAATACAAAACGAATAACAATTTATACAAATAATAAAACATTTAGGGTGTAGTGTTTAGGATATATTTACGAAAAATTCCAAAAAGTTCCAAATGATTATGCAATCAAGTGGTACTGACAAATTAGATGGAGAAATTTGATTGGTAGAAGATATTATTATCTTTGAAAACTGTATATTTATTATTTACTTTGTTATAATTTAATATTTAATATTTCAATTTAACTTAAAAATAATATATTCAATTTTAATAATTATTAATTTAAAATTATACATGCATATTTGGATTACTGAGAATGCCATTCTTCGAAATACCGTTGGTATTACAATATATTGCATACAAAATATTATTAAATTTAAATTCATTTTACAATTAATGTTATCAAATATTTGAATTTAAATATTTAAAACATATAATAATCATTATACCATGAATGACTGTACATTTAGCTTATTCTATATTCATATAATTCTAATATTTATATCCAATGCAAACCATAAAACCAAAATAATATTCCAGTGAATATAATCTATATAATAATTATAATAATTATAAGAATTATCATATAAAATTATAATTTTTTCGCACATTTTTGATCATAAATTTATATTAAATATTAATTTAAAAAAACTATATCTGAATTGCAGTATATAATTTAATAAGATATCCAATGATACAAATTGTATTACATTAGAATCAATATAAAAAATCTCATTATAATACATAATTAATAATTAATAATATATATTATTAATACTAATTTATTATAATACAGAATAGTTAGAATATAATATTAATAAGTATTAATATATTGAATATATTATAATGTATCCTTATAATGTATCCTTATATTCGTAAACAATTAACTTTAATTATGTATTTATCATGTAACTCAAATAGGTTTAATAATTTTAATAAAGAATATTTAATATTTACAATATTTGTAATGTACGCCGTATATACGCCAATATTTGTAATTACCGGGTCATTTGCGATTCATTCCATATCATATATATATAATTGATTTGAAAAAATAAATTATCTATATTATATAGAGTATCTATATATTATAAGTTAGAAATACATATTTAAATTTCACAATATTTATATATATATATATATATATATATATATATATATACATATATATATATATTAATAACAAATATCCAGTTTGGAATGCGAATTAATATTGTACAATATTTATATATCCTAATATATAAATTATATAATACAATAATATATACCCACTTTTGAAATGATTGTGGAAAAATTACATACAAATAATATTGTATAGCGATAAATTTAACACTGTTCAGATGTCCGATATTTATTCACAATTATCGAATAATGCGGGATGATACTCCCTACATTATATTTATAATAAATAACAATGTTATATATTAATCACAATCTTTAATTTAATTTAGTATATATAATAATGATTCATGATAATATATTCAGTAGTATATTAGTTTAAAATGTTGTATATAATTTTGTTCATATATTAATCTATGTTTAATTATGAATTATCATTATTATAAAATAAACTTATATGTTAACGCAGTTATTTTATTACAGTTATAGGCCATATATTATTAGAGACCACGGATAATCTAGAGGGAAATTGATATAACTTCTACTGGTATTATAAGTTAATGATAGTCTAAGAAGAAACACTGATTCAACAACTTACTGAATATTATTGGAGACTGAATATAATAAGCTATACATGTTGAAAATGCAGAGTACATATATGTACATATATGTACAATATATTGTACACAGTAAGTATAATTATTATTACATTTAATTTTTATTTATGCATATTAATTTTTCATTATTATATTTATAGGAATGATTACTTGATTATTAAATTGTATGGAGTTGATACAAATGGAGGTCTAGATGAATGCGATAGATCATATAAATTTACAGTATAGTTATTAATTAGGGGAAAGTCTCCGATTACCGACCCCTAAATGATTAGTTGTAATAACTTATTCAATATTAAATATATTTATTTGAAATTTTGTAATTTAAGTAATATTATGGTAATGAATAATGTGGCTATTTTAAATTTTTGATATAATTATATTTACAAGAATAAATAGGGGGTCGGTAATCGGATACATGTGCCTAATACCGACCCCTTCCCCTATTACCGACCCCCTAAAATAATCGTGGTATACATAATTATAGTATTATAATAACCAATAAAAATAGTAGATATACACAAATATAATTAATTATTACATGACGTAATTTATTAAATACAATAAATATAATAAACAAAATACTTATTCATATTTATCATTAAATTACTAACAGTTCATGTTTATATAATGTTTTGATAACTCTTATATTTACTGAGATACTATAGGATGTCGGTATTAGGAGGGGGTCGGTAATCGGGGACTTTCCCTACTATGTTTGGACTCTATCGACAATCATATTATTAATATAGATTTTATAGCGTATGTGAATATTTCATATATTATTGTTCGTGGTCAGGGCCGGCTTAAGCATACTATGGGCCCCGGGCAAAAAAAACGTACGGGCCCCATAGGAATTTCATAACATATTAAATAGACCATTCTAGAAATAACAAATATCTATAACACTTCAATTTATTTGTATACAAATATATATATATATATATATATATATATGTATATATATATATATATATATATATATATATATATATATAAATGATGTATTATTATTCTATTGTGCGTGATCAAATTATGTAAAAATATTTATAATCTTTAAACATTTTTGTTTTTTCATATATATTTACATGTATCATGTGAAGGAGACCCACTTTAAGATGCCTATAATATATAGAGGGGGTCTTATTCACGCTATTGATGTAAATAGATATTACGGTACTCACTTACAATCATTGCAATGTAATATTTTATAATTTATAATTATAATTTTAAGTTTAGAGAAGCTTCTCTCTCAAGTTTAATTATTTACCATTAAATATATTAGGATGAAAATGTCTACAATTTATATATCTAGCCCATCATATATATATATATATATATATATATATATTAATATTTGTATAGTCCATTCCTTTGAGGTGTATAGGTCATCCTACCAATCAATATGATATAATATATGTTTAATAATAAATTATCTTATATACTAATCATCTTAATTGAATAAATACTTTTACTCTAGTAATGTAGTATGTTAACATATTATTTAACATATATAATATCAGATATAAATTATGTAATTTTTGGAAATCCACAAGATACTGCTATAATAAAATCTGCTTAAGCACAATTGTGATGACAATATTATATTCGATAATGCTTTTAATAAAACATATTATATTCTTCTTTAATATAGATGTTAATATATTCTTTATTTAGTTTGGATACATAAATTATATTTATTTTGGATAAAAGCAAATAATATTGCTACAATTGTCGAAGATTGAACGGCATTTTGCCCAACCAAATTTAATGAATGTACAGCGCAGATATGGCCCATGTCATATGGGATCCATATTGACAATGGACTATGGTATATTATGATATCGTTCATTTTATTGAATCTTCCATACATATTACCGGATTTTTCATAACTTTGAGCTCTATAATCTATTATATTTATATTAGTATTTAAACAAATTCTAAGAAATCAATTTCTACATATTGACCAATGTGATAATGAATTTTAAGTTAAGATTCTTAACGTACATAAATAAATAACTATATAATAATAATACCTAACTTGGTTTATATGACGATGACTATTAACGTACATACATGTGATATATCTGGAATTGAGTACACTGATAAATAATATTATATTTTTAATTTTATATTTCTTCAATTATTAAGTTATCAGTGATAACTTATCACCTGTTCTCAAATAAGAATATCCTCATTGTGTGTATTTATATATAATTATATAGATGAGGGTAGTGTAAATCTAAATATTCAGTTGTAAGTACTAGTTGAATAATTGCAAAAATGCCTTTAGTATTATATTTAGATTATATATATATATATATATATATATATATATATATATATTTATTTATAAATAATATCTGTTTCAATAAATATAAATATAATATCTTTCTCAAACAATAGTCTGTTTAAAATGTTATGTACTGAGTTCCCTTTATTCAATAATCATCATTAAATATACTATAAAGCAGAATATTCCTATTTAAATTAAAACTATTTTATATATATATATATATATTATTTACACTAACAGAATTATAATAATTTATACACTATGAGAAGATACACATTTTATTAATACGAGAAGTAGATATAGTAGATATAGTAGATATAATTAATTCTTTTAAGAAAAATTATTTTGAAAATATCTAATTAGTTTTAATTACTATAAATCTATATAGAATATAGTTTTTTTTCGTAATTTATAATTAATATAATCCTTTACAAATATCAGAAATCATAGTTAAAATATATCTTAATATATATCTCGTATTTAATTTTAATATAAAGAAGTATACTTTTTTTTTTCGTAAACTAATTATAGAAATATAAATTGTTGAGATTGAACTATGGTTAATATTCCCTTAAATTGGGTAAAAAAAGGTTAATACGTAAACGTATTATAAACATATAATTTGCCACTTTCTAGTTTATTAGCATATGCTCCAACATCTTCATGTACCTGTTTCCACCATATCTTCGTGTAAATTTAGAAATTTTTGTAAAATTCACTTTTCAAATCGGCCTAAATGACTCATATTTAATTAATTTATTATATTATTTTTATTTATTTAATTAGAATTAATAATATATAAGAAACTATAGTTAAGACATTTTTTTTTTATATAAATAGTACAAAAAATGTTTCCTAAATAATTCATGGGCCCCCCAAAATGTGGGGCCCCGGGCAATTGCCCGGTTTGCCCCCCCCTTAAGCCAGCCCTGTTCGTGGTATTATAACTAGAAGATTATATTAAAATGTTATTGTTATCTCACGTATTATATTAGTATATATATATATATATATATATATCTATATATATATGTATGTGTGTATACACTGTATATAATATACAGAGTGTTATTATTGATTGAAATAAACATTAAATCATACCATTAAAAGACATATATTTACTAAATATATTATATATTATTAATTATATCATATCAATATTATTTTAATGTTTAAAATTTAGTATTGCCATAATTTTATATTTAATTATTTAAAAGATTATTTTATAATTAAAATATAGACTAAATAGTAAAATAAATAAGACTATTATGAATAATATATTTGTTTTAATGTTATAATAAATTATGATAATTAAATAAAGTGTATACAACTATATAAAATTAAGTATTGATTATTAAATGCTCTAAATAATATTTGTTTATTAAATAACAACAATATCTGTATATTTTACATGTGAATTATATGCATACTTAGTAATAAATAATATGTAATCTATTTAGGAAAATGCATACTCTTAAACTTGAAATTTTAGACTATATATTTGTTTATAATTAATTGTATCAAAATAGTAAAATATGAATAAAATAGTATGTTATCATCCTCTTTCCAATAATATCATTACTTTTATTCTAGTTACAATATAAAAAATTGGAATTACAAACATCAATAATTTGTATTAAATAATATCCGAATTTGATTGAAATGTCGCTGTTCATCAGACTATTTTATCTAATTTATCATTAATTCACGTATAACAATTATATATAATTTTTTTCTATCACTTAGCTGTAAAATATTTATATATACTATTATAAATGATTGTATTTTATAGCAGATTATAATAATTATTTAATATTTTTTAAATTTAATAAATTTAATATCTTTTCTATTATAAATAATAAATAATATTGCTAAAACACGTGATAAGAAATTACGAACATTTTGGGGTCAACCAATATAATAATATTTATGATAATTTACGAAAATATATTAACCCTATTTTATTTTTGGAACTTTGAACGTTTTTTATAAGTAGGAAACGCCCGCCACATTCTCCTAAACACCACACCCTTAATTACAAAATATAAATCTACACATAGCTATGCAATCAACAGAGCGTGAAGCCTAAAACAATGTATGCATGCAGATATATCGATATTACGTAATGACCGAATTGAATTAAATCCAATTCGACATAAATGTATATTAAATTAATCTATATATCTGCAGATTTCACTTTATAACATATATATATATACATAATAATTTATAATATGAATGTTGAATACACGACAATTACCGATAATTACTATATAGAGTAGTTTACTAATAGGTATAGTAGTTAACACTAAACAACCAAACACCATCTATCAATCATAAGTTATCGACTTAGTCCACCGCCGGAAAGAGAATATAGTTCGGCACAAGTTCAAGGGTCGGATTGAAAGCCTTTTCTTTATAACCGAGCCATCGAGCGTTCCTGAACTCGTATTTCACGCCACTGTTGAATTTTTCCAGTATAACCTGCGCGATATAGATGGTATATACATTATAGAATATAACATACTACTATTATCTATTACTAACACCTCCACTATTTATATTATATATATATAGGTTATAACCTTATAAGTCTATGTTTAGTTTCTGAATATTATTATAATAATAATTATATATATATTAATATATATATTAATTAATTGCTGTTACCCATAACTGTGGATCGAGTATACCAGTGAGCTTCTAGTAAGGTGGACTGTATAACGTTGATAGATATCTGATAGAACGTATATAATAGTGCCTTTATGGTACCATGACTAGGAGATCTACGTTAATACTTTCGAAAATCAGAATGAGACTGAGTCAATGATTTTGGATATGATACTGATACTGAATTTATTCTTTAACGATACACATCATTTACACCACTAGACCGGAATGATAAAATACGTATTAAAATAATATTTAGATATGATTTAAATAATAAATATAGTGTACACATAAATGATCAGCTCACGTTAAAACCACGGATGTAAGTAAAAACGTCATCTATGTTCCTGGATGGGATGAAAGAACTACGCCAACAATAACAACTAACAACTATAGTTGTTATAACAATAACAGCATAGGTAATGGTATGATTGATATGTTCATTCACGTTAATGAATGATCTTTAGTTAGAGCAGGACTAGTGTATCATATATTAGATAGGATCAGATTGATCAGATAGATACCAACTATTACCTATAGGTATACATATATTCATATTTAAATCATTCACTATGCATATATGTTTATATTGACTAGTGTTATCCCCGAATATGTGTAATCACTTAACAACGCATACACTTATTGATATGTAACATGTATTCTTATTGTAGTAATAGTATTACCATTAAACACTAATGTTACAATTGTTACAACGATATTAAAAATATTACCAATGTAAATTCTGTTGACAAAATTAGCGTATTAATATGTATTAGAATACCCATATAAATTATTGCCGCCAACTTATGTTATTATGTTAAATAGTTATATCGTATAGTTTTGTGATGATTTTTCAGAAAATATTATAATTTATATCAATTAATATTTATAGTTTTTATGGTAGATATATGTACACATGTGCACATATACATGTATATCTACGTGTGTGTAATACACACTGTATATATATATATATATATATATATATATATATATATATATATATATGTATATATATATATATATGTATACATATGTTATACATATAGTTATAAATATATTTAATATATATTAATATATTAATATATATTAATATATATATATATATTGATTATTTAAAATGTGAAAGATATCGATTATTAATAGAAAATGATAAATGATAGATTATATTAAACAATCTATGTATGTGTAAAAATATAACTAGTAACATTTTGCATTATATGTGTAATTCATATTTAATATAAATTGTAGCTTATCGAACACATGGTCGTACTTACCTTGTTGAACAGCCATCCGTCCGTATGTTTACTGTGTAGTGCTATTTTGTATACTTCTCCTACGTCGACGATATTCAGTTTGAAGGTGACCTCTTCACCGCGGTAGAGGAGTTTGTTGTCAGGATTTATCTCCCAGCTTTCATATTTGTAAGCCGTCTCGCAGGTGCAGCATTCCCTGTAAGTAACTTACAATAATATAATGCATGCTACTAAACTTACTTGTTATTATCTAGTAACCTAGAATAATATTAATATATATATATATATATATATGTATATGGGGTTTACATGGGATGTGGTACGATCGGGCAGACACAATGAGTAGGGGCCTCTTATGCCTGTGCCAAAAGATAAATCCAGATCCAAGTCCTACCCCCACCTTCGCGCAGTAGACCCTGTTTAAACTAACGGAGTAGGTCGAACGCGTCACGTTCAGAGCGTTAAATCTGACACTAAGTCCCCGCTACTGACTTGTAGTCAACTCGGGAGATCCAAAGTCTATGGGAGTACACCCACAAAGAAAAACACAACTTGACCGGTTGTAAGCGGTCGATTATCCTGAGCAGCAGCAGGATAATTATTGGAATAGGCGGATGAACCTATTATATGGTCAACGAAAAATCCATCCTAACTCTGAGGCATTGTGGAAACCCATACATGGCTCGGATACTGCGCTAGAGTAGGCAACGGGCAACCACTCTAGTCTCATCATTAGAAAACAACCATGATAGCTATATACATACAAAACGCTATAAAGTCGAAGAATGAGTCCCCCAGGTTGGACGACTTTAATATTACTACTAGGGAAGGGTATTCCACTGTCACGAATAAGTTCTCTAAAGATGATCTAAAGCCGAAAGGACTAACATCAATCGATAATTTTGGAACGAAAAGGACAGTGGAAAGCCATATAATAGACAAATAAAGAGTGAGCATCGGTACATGGAACGTAAGAACATTAAATAATGGTAATGTAGAAGTAGTCAAGAGAGAAATGGAAAAGACTGATGTGGATCTGCTAGGAATTAGTGAGATGAAATGTACAGGACAGGATACCTTAAAACGTAAGTGAGTGGCATTTATATGTAATAATAAACTCCGAATATGTGTGATGGGTTTTAACACAGTAAATGACAGAATTGTCATAATACGCATACAGTGTAAACCCATAAACATAACTGAAGTTCAAGTATATGCCCCGACATCCAGCTCAGATGAAGATGATATATAAACTTTTTATGATACAGTACAATCTGTAATAGACCTAGTGGAGATAATCTTTATATTATAGGGGACTGGAATGATATGGTTGAGAAAGATATATCAAATGGCATTACTGGTAATTTTGGTCTGGAGAGAGAAACGAGCGAGGTGATCAACTTGTAGAATTTTTTAGTAGAAATTACCTTCGAATCATGAATACATTCTTCAAGTTGCACCAACGGAGGCTTTATACATGGAGATCGCCGGACAAAATTACTAGAAACTAAATTGATTATATGTTATGCTAGACTAGATGGAAAAGCAGAATAAAGCGATTTACAACACTGCCTGTAGCTGATTGTGTCACTTACCATATTTTACTAATAGCAGACATCAAGATCAAACACAAACGAATACAACGATCAAAGCATACTCCAATATATGATGTTGAAAAAATCGGACATGACTACGGTGTAGAGATAAAAAATAGGTTTAACGAGCTCACAATAAAAGATAGAGAACCTGAAGAATTCTGGAATGATATTCGATTTATACTAAAAGAGATAGCATATAAAAAGGTCCCAAAAGTCAAAAGAAAGAAAGTTTCTAAATGTCTATCTGAGGAAGCTTTAAAAATTGCACAAGAGTGAAAGGAAATGCGCAGTAAAGGAAAATATGAAGAGGTAAAACAAGATACCTGTTTAAAGAAATAAAATATATGACAGGAACACGCATCTCAAGTTGTGGTGCTATGAAACTAAGTACTGGAAAAGTGGTTTCAGAAGAAAAGGATATAAAAAAGAGATGGAAACAATATATAGAAAATCTATACAGAAAAGATCTTAATATAAATGATATTTTTAATGAGAATTTATATGAGGACGAACCTGATATAGAAGTGAAAGAAGCAATCAGACATATATCTAATAGAAAAGCTCAGGCTGTGACGGAATACATATAGAATTCCTTTAAGCAGGAGGTGATGAGGCTATAAGAGTAATGACGAGTCTGTGCAATAGCATATGGAAAACAAAGATATGCATATGACTAAATGACTAGAAGAAATCAATATATGTTTCTATTTACAAAAATGGCGATAAAAAGAATATGAAACTACAGAACAATCGCCTTAAATCACATGCAAATAAGATACTTCTAAGAATATTTCAGAAAAGACTTATGAACTTTCTCATCCTTGAAGTATCAATAGAACAAGCCGGGTTTCGAAGAGGTAGATGAACAATAGATCACATAGCTAACTTGAGATGAATGATGGAAAAATCTAGAGATCATCAAATAGAACTCTCCATGTGCTTCATTCGACTGTATAGCTCATCAAAGACTATGGTGCATTCTCAAAGTTATGGGAGTACCCAGGTATCTGAGAGTAGTGCTGAGAAATCTATACACTAATCAAGAATCCACTGTTAGGATAGAGTATGGTGAAACAAGCAACATCCCGATTGGTAAAGGAGTACGGCAAGGATGCATCCTATCTCCATTGCTTAGTATAGGTGGAAGGAAAGTTAGAAACCTTAGATATGCTGACGACACTACATTGATAGCAGGAATAAAAGATGATCTCACAGAGCTAATTATAAAAGTAAAAAGAGCAAGCGAAGAAGCTGGATTATATTTAAATGTCAAGAAAACAAAGGTGATGACTACAGGTAAATTGGACCATATACTAGTAGATGATAACAATATCGAAATCGTTGATGGATTTATTTTCCTGGGAGTCCTAATTACAAATGATGGAGTTACCAATAATGAGCTATGAAGAAGGCTGGTAATGGGAAAATATGCCATGGGAAGTCTGAAACATTTATTCAAAGATAGAGGTATTAGACTATCGACACAAATAATTATTGTTCAAACACTGGTATTTCCAATTATCCTTTATGGAACAGAAACCTGTCTATCAAAAAGGCATATAAGAAAACAATTGATGCTTTTGAACTATGGTGCTGAAGGAAAATTCTTGGAGTTACCTATATTATACTTAGATATGAAGAGAAATACTGAGATAATTGACATAATACAACCTAAAAGAACGCTCGAATCCAGAATTGTCAAGGCTGCCCTATCTTTTTCGGACACGTTGTTAGATTAGATATGATGGAATTGCAAATGATGCTGGAAAGAATGAAAGGTCGGCGAGGAAGAGGCAAACCATATTGCACCTGGCTAGACACTATACAAAAATATCTCTCTAAAGTTATTATGAATCTCCGACTAGACTCAATAAATACCAAGGATGTCGCCAAGGGTCGGTTTCGACTCTACGGCACAAGATAACAAGGTATACATATATATATATATATCGAGTAATGTATTTTAAAATTATAATATAATATACTATAATCAATATATTTACATACACACAATTGTTTTAAACATAAAACTAGGTTTATTACACAGGCCTATAGGCATGTTTATGTTTTCGTATGTTTCTCATTTGTATATTGTATTCGTATTTGTTATTTTTCTATAAAAGTAAGCCACTTAGTTATGTTTAGATACTATCTTAGTTATTATACCTGCAGGTTAGTATTATGTTATTGTTATTATTGTTAATATTATTATTATATTATTATTATATTATTATTATTATTATTAATATTATTATTATATTATTATTATATTATTATTATTATTATTATTATTATTATTATATTATTATTATTATTATTATTATTATTATTATTATTATTATTATTATTGTTATTGTTATTGTTGTTACTATTAATGTAATTATTGTTATACTTATTTTCTATTTATGTAATGTCCTATAGGATACTATAGGATATATGTAATAACCCTATAGGGTATTTGATAATAAAATTATAAGAGCAATACATTGTATTACACTCACTTATTACATAACAAATTATAGTGTATTACGTAACACATCACAGACTATGACGTAACACAAACCGGAAGCGTCCGTAGACGGTGAAGGTGATATCAGCGGTGGTCTGCGAGTCTATTTGGTCACTAGTGAATATTCTCATCAACCACGTGTATCCTGTAATGTGTTTAACACATGTATAACACATGTATAACACGTGTATAACGCATGTACAACATATGTATGACCTATAGAACATGTATACCAGGTAACAGTAACAAATGAGTAGTGTATGTCCGCCGGACCCCCTACAAATAAGTGATTACGGGTATCTTTTGACATTCCCCCCATTATTTTTACGCTAATTTTAAAATAATTTAATTTTTTTTAATAATATGTCAATAATTTATAGAAAATGTAATGTTAGTCGTTAGCGATTATTTGTAAAATACATTTTATTGTATTTGATTGTTAGTCACAATATTTTCAATACCTTATACAAAAACTGGTTCTATAAATTGCAATTGATGCATAAGTGTAGTGAAAAGGAAGCAGTATTTTGCTACAATTGTATTAAATATTATAAAATAACTAATCCTGATAATATCCCTGATATATATATATATATATATATATATATATATATCATATAAATACTGGTTATTTAAATTAAAAGGTGTTACTAGTTATGACAAATTTAAAATGCATCATATTTCAATGGATACTGAGAATAACAACAGTAGGTATACCTATATATATATATATATATATATATATATATATATATATATATTTATATATATATTAGTACCTATTAAAGTTATGCCTATGCAATTATGATTATACATAATACAAATTATATACAAAAATAATTATATTATTCTGATAGCTATAATTACTTATTTTAGATACTTAACTCAAGAAAACATAGCTTATAGAGGTAAAGAACATTTTGAAGTTCAATTCATCAAACTATTAAATTAAGAAAAATAAAATTCCTCAATTAGACGCATGATTAAATATAGTATTAATACGGACACTATCGGTATCTCAGAAACCATAAATCCTACAAAAAAATGTTTTATGAATAAAATATTCATAATTATATAAATAGTCTAAAAAAGTATTTTTTATTTTTTAATTATTCAAAATATTGCTGATATATCCAATAAACTGATTTTTTATTACGTTTTTAAATTTATGAAAAAAATTTCAACTTAAAACCTTCTCAAGAATATATAAATCTATCGATATAAAATATAATACTATATTATTAAAAAATAAAGCATTCTAAAATTATATATATAATTTCTATATTTGTTATCAAATATTCATTAAGTTATATGTATATAGGTCTATCTAGAAGTCAGTCCCTAATACGGACATTCTAGATGTATTAATACGGATATCCTATAACCAATCAGCGCGCAGTTTATTAATTATTCTGATTTTCATAAAATTCGCGTGTGTTATAATATTAATACCACCACAAAAGCTAAATATCAAATTTTTATTATTTTGATATTTAAATTGTATTATTAATTTTAAAAATAATTAAAATAAATTAATTAGTAACTAATTAATTAGAATACATTTTTCATAAAATTAATTATAAATAATGTAATTGTAATTTATTTGATTGATTCATCAATAATATATAGTTTATCAAGTAGTATATAATATATACTATATATGGTGTCCGTATTATAACACAGGGTGTACGACGGAAACTGTCCGTATTCGGACACGGGTACCGAATACGGACAACTCCGTTATCTATGGAATTAAAAGATTAAATAAAATTGTAAAATCACAATAATATCTATAATTATATAATATTAATATATTGTAATTTTTGAATACAAATAATGAGTCATAAAATGTTAAGACCATTTATTGATAAAGTGTCCGTATTAGGTTACTTTCCTCTATAAATCTTAATTTTAATATTTAATTAATCTATTAATATGTGAGTATTTTAATACGGCCTGATGGCGGATAATAGCGAACCCTTATCTGGAGGACGAATCAGATGATCGGAAGGTATGTCAACCTTGTTATGGTACCCGGATGATCTAGACAACCAATGATCGTACGTAAACATATAGGTAAGCCGGTCGTCTAAAGCATCTTTCACGGTAACCTTGAAACATGAACCGTAAACAAGTTATGTCTGAATTTTACTATAGTATATATATATATATATAAGTTTTTTGAAAATAATAGTAAAGAATCATAAATTGATTTATTAATTTATTAATTAATAAACTTATATAAAGTTATTAGGCCTATATTGTTCATTATTTATATTATTCCTATTAAATCAATTTTTCACAAATATCCCAATATTCACTATCATCTTTATGCCGATGATCTACAGATATATACGTCATTTCCTAGTTCTAGTGATTCTGATATGATTCAAATGTCTATGTTTAACTGTATTACTGATCTCACTCATTGGTTCTCTCATAACTCTATTTCCTTAAATATGACTAAAACTGATACTACCATATTTTCGAGACCTAGTTAACCTCTATATATTATCACTCATCCATTTTTACTATCTCTACCAACTACTGAATCTATAACTACCTTCGGTTTCACTATAACCTCTCATCTAGACTACTCTCCACATATTAATAAGTGTATTAATAAAATGATTCGCACTGCCAACTATTTTCTATATAATATTAGAAAATCTCGTTATAAGCTTATAAGCTGGTATACCTTCGCCATGACTAAATGTTTAATTCACTCGCTAGTATTCAGAAGACTTATATATTGCTGTTCATTATTATGTAATTTACCTGTTTTATTTACCTTATGTACAAACTTGAGCGTATTCAACGTCGTGCTATATATGTATTATATAAACTAAACTTTGCATCAATAGTTTCTATATCTGATTTAATGAGATCATTAGGCTGGCTTAAGTTTTGATATATTTGTATACATAGGCTATTATGTATTACACATAAGGCTATACACCGTAGATTTCCTGGATATTTAGCTCAATCTATTACTATTCAGAGTTCGAACAGATCCAGTCGGAAGTGCCACATCATGAAGTTGGGGCAACGATCTACATCGTTGGCATACTCTGAATCAGCTTTCTCGGTTATTGCTCCGAAAAGATGGATTTCAATTCCTTATGATATTCATTGTGTTACATCACTTTCATTGTTTAACGTAAACTGTATGTCCATTTTAAGTCAATCTGATTCATTCTATTTTATTGTTCGTTTTCTATTTATTTTTGTTTTTGATTTTTATTATCTAACGACGCCTATAACCACCATGTGTTTTTGTAGTCAATAAACTATATATTATTATTATCAGATTTAGGTTTGCACCAGGGTTTTTGTAGAAGCTAAAGCTTATCGAGACAATTACCCTTAATCTTAAAGCAAGTTCAAAAAAAAACTAAATAAATAAAATATTATAAAATATTAGATGACTTCCTGTTTACATAGATACAATATAATGAATAAAATAGAAAAATAATATAAATTGTTTGAACTTGCCATAAAATTATGTAATCATCATTTAATTATTTATAAATAAATAACTAAAATAAATAATAAGTACTATAAAATAATACACTAAACAAAAATATAGATGTATTAGTATAAAAGAAGAAAAAAATGAAGTAAAATGAAGTAAAACTGAATAAAACTGAATAAAACATAACAAAAAGAATATCGAGAAAGATGGTAAGAAATGTATGTAACATTTTTTTTTTTTTTTTTTTGTTTTTTCAGTAAATAAGTTTTAGGAATTTTTTTGTAATACTTTATAATAATGTAAAGAATGTAAAATATTTGTTCAAACTGAAATGTTAGTTTAATTACTAATTTTTATATAAGTGTCAATAAAGAGAAATAAAACAAAGAAGTATAATCAAGTATACAAGAAAAAAGATTCAATACAAAATGTTTATGTAATTAAAAATAAAGTCAAATAATATTATTAGTCAGAGGGAAATAAAAAATACTAAAGAAAATACTAAAGAAAAAAGAAATACCTAACAGTTTTTTTTAATTTTATTATTTTTATATAAACGTCAATTAAAAAGAAAGAAAACATGAAAGTAAATTCAAATATAAAATGCAAAAATTCAGTAAAATAATATTATTAATGTCGGGGAAATAAAATATTGTAAAGTAAAACACTCAAAAGTATTAATTTTTTTTTAATTTTTACATAAACGTCAATAAATTAAAATAAGAATAAAATGTGGATCTTAGTATATAATACAATATTAGATAAAAGACATGATAAAAGATATAAAATTAGAAAAATGAGATTTAGATTATAAGTATACTGAGTAAGAAGATAACAAATGTGTATACATACGTTTCCTGAATAATTTATAATTTGAAATATTTTTTAAAATATTATCAAGCTTATTCCAGGTAATTGGTCCAATGTATATTAATGTTCTTCTGCATAGTTCTTTTTTGAAATTAATAATTGAGAAATTATTTATGCTCCTAGTGTTGTGAGATGATGAAGTTACAGAAAAAAATGCATTTGTTATAACAGGATGAAGATCATTGAAAATTTTAAACATAAATTCACATGTACTTATATATGTAATTTCATTTATTTTTAATAAAGAATTATCAATAAATAGTCCATTAGTATGATGTAAAAAATGTTTTTTACATATAATTCTTATCATTCGCTTTTGAAGAATATATATGCATGATACATTAGATTTATATGTATTTCCCCAAAATATGTTACAATACTTTATATGAGGCAAGAATATGGAATTATATATATGAAGTAATGCTTTTTTATTTATAAATTTGGAAATAATGTTGGTAATCCATATGATTTTTTTTAGTTTTGATTTTAAAAACAAGATAAATAAATAAATAAAATATAATAAAACCTACCTATTATATATATATATAATATATATTTATAATTAATATCATAACAATGATTTCAAATTATGACGTTGATCTGTAGTTTATTTGTAGTCAATAAACTATATATAAATAAATAAATAAAATATAATAAAGCCTACCTATTATATATATATAATATATATTTATAATTAATATCATAAAAATGACTTCAAATTATGAAGTTGATCTGTAGTTGATTTGTAGTCAATAAACTATATATAAATAAATAAATAAAATATAATAAAGCCTACCTATAGGTATAATATATTATATATATAATATATATTTATAATTAATATCATAACAATGACTTCAAATTATGACGTTGATCTGTAGTTGATTTGTAGTCAATAAACTATATATAAATAAATAAATAAAATATAATAAAGCCTACCTATTATATAATTATAATATATATTTATAATTAATATCATAACAATGACTTCAAATTATGACGTTGATCAATATAACTTACTAACTAGTAAACTGAAGTTTTAATTACATATGTTTTTATTAGTCATAATTTAGTAGAGATATGGTATACCATATATGCCATATATATATGTCATAGTGTTATTTGTGATAAGTTATAATCATTTAGCGAACGTATATTGCAGCTAAACCACAGTCAGGAATTCTATAAATACACTGCCGATTTGCACGTGCACTGAAGTGGAACGAGAACGAAAGCGAATTACTACATTATATATATATATATATATATATATATATATTATCTTTGTATCAGTTTGCACTCGGCTAGCTAAGATAGTGCTAGGTTATATTGTATATAACGTATTATAATATTCTACACACGACACGAACCCAGATACACGGTTATTGCTGAATACAGTTCTAAACAGAAACACAGTAGTTATTTCTTCTGTGGATAAGAGTACCACGTCTGCAAGGCGACCGTACAACATATATATATATTGAATATTAATTAATATAATATATACATATATATTTATATATATATATATATAATATATAATATATATATTATATATATATATATATATATATATATTATTATTATTATTATTATCAGATTTAGGTACAAGTACCTGGGTAATTGTAGAAGCATTGCTGCTTGTCGAGACAATTACCCTTATACACATATATATATATATATATTTACCTGATAATAATATAAATAACCTTTTGTATCTTCCATCTATCTGATCTGGAGTATATTTTACTTAACTGTATCCGGTAGATGTCGCCAAGTTCGCAGGTGCTAAAGTTCAAATGGACAACTTGACCAGTGCCTATATACGTGGTTTTATCCTTAACCCATAGATTCATTGTATCCGATTCTGTGTATAGTATTCGTGTCACTGCAGAATAGTTCACTTCATTTCTAATTCTGTGAACGATATTGGCAAAATAATCGATGTGAGGTTTTACATTAAGATTAATAATGAATATTCTATATATATATATATATATATATATAGATTTAAATTTTGGCTATCTCCTATTTAGTTCCACTATGTTTTGTTTTATTTTATGTTATTTAATGATTGATGTATATATTTTAATTTAATTAATTTATCATTTATTTATATTATTACATGATGATTAAATGTAGTTACCTGATAAGTTTAATTATATTTTATTATATATTTGTATCATATATATTTAAACATCTGTATAAAAAAACCCGAAATATGATATATGATTTAAAAAATTATTAATTTTTATATTATTATTATTATTATTATTATATTTTATTTAAAATAAAAATTCCTTCATTCATTATTTTATTAATATATTCAAATAGTATTCAATTCAATAGTATTCACCTAAATAGTGAAATGTATTCTGTACCTTAAAGTATAATTTTACAGATATAAATATCATATCTCAATCAAATCTATTATAACACAGTTTTTTCTCAATATTTTAAAATTCACTATAGATATTCTTAAATGTAACTTTATACAATCAAACTAAACATTTGTGTACATCATACTAAAAACTACGTTTTTTTACGATAATATTAAAGGGTTTTCTTAGGCTAAACCTTTTATTTATTGATAATTTACAAAGTAAAGGGTTTTGAAAGCTATTAGGTATTAGAAACCTATATTAACTGATAAATATAAATTCTTTAGGGATATATATGCAAATTTAAGGTATTAAATGTTTTTATTGAATGCTTTAGTTTCCTATGAAATACGATTAAAGGGTTTGGTAAACGAAACCCTTTACCTATTGATATTTTATAAAATAAAGGGTTCTGAAAGCTATTATTTTTAACCGTGAATTAATAATATTATAATATTATTATTTATATATTATTCTTATTTATAATGAAACTTATCATGTTAATAAAGGGGTAATTGTCTCGATTAATAACACTGTTTCTATAATTACTCTGGCATTGACTAAATCTGATAATAATAATAATAATAATAATAATAATAATAATAATAATAATAATAATAATAATAATAATAATAATAATAATAATAATAATAATAATAATAATAATAATAATAATAATAATAATAATAATAATAATAATAATAATAATAATAATAATAATAATAATAATAATAATAATAATAATAATAATAATAATAATAATAATAATAATAATAATAATAATAATAATAATAATAATAATAATAATAATAATAATAATAATAATAATAATAATAATAATAATAATAATAATAATAATAATAATAATAATAATAATAATAATAATAATAATAATAATAATAATAATAATAATAAAAATAATAATAATAATAATAATAATAATAATAATAATAATAATAATAATAATAATAATAATAATAATAATAATAATAATAATAATAATAATAATAATAATAATAATAATAATAATAATAATAATAATAATAATAATGATAATAATAATAATAATAATAATAATAATAATAATAATAATAATAATAATAATAATAATAATAATAATAATAATAATAATAATAATAATAATAATAATAATAATAATAATAATAATAATAATAATAATAATAATAATAATAATAATAATAATAATAATAATAATAATAATAATAATAATAATAATAATAATAATAAAAATAATAATAATAATAATAATAATAATAATAATAATAATAATAATAATAATAATAATAATAATAATAATAATAATAATAATAATAATAATAATAATAATAATAATAATAATAATAATAATAATAATAATAATGATAATAATAATAATAATAATAATAATAATAATAATAATAATAATAATAATAATAATAATAATAATAATAATAATAATAATAATAATAATAATAATAATAATAATAATAATAATAATAATAATAATAATAATAATAATAATAATAATAATAATAATAATAATAATAATAATAATAATAATAATAATGATAATAATAATAATAATAATAATAATAATAATAATAATAATAATAATAATAATAATAATAATAATAATAATAATAATAATAATAATAATAATAATAATAATAATAATAATAATAATAATAATAATAATAATAATAATAATAATAATAATAATAATAATAATAATAATAATTTTCAGATACAGTTAAATCTAATATACTCAATAATCAATTTTCTTCTGTATTTATTAATGATAATGATAATATTCCTCATTTATCTCCACCTAAACATAATTCAACTATAAATAACTTTTTATTCTATAGGCATAACATAAGAAAGCATCTAATAAATCTTTCACTATCATGTACATTTCCACCAGATAATATCCCTTCAATATTTGTCAAACAATTCTCATATGAACTATCTATTCCACTTACGATATTATTTAATAAAACTTTATCAGCTGGTGTATGTCCTGACATGTGGAAAGTAAGTTATATAGTTCCGATATTCAAAAAAGGTGACCCTTCAAATAGAGAAAACTATAGGCCGATTTCAATTACCTCAATTATGTCTAGAGTATTCGAGCGTATATTAGTTGAGGAAATTAATTTTTATCTAGAACGTAACTCATTAATTTCTGATTCTCAATTTGGATTCCGTCATAAAAAATCTGTTGAACTGCAACTATTAAATTGTTATACTAAATGGATTACTGCAATTGATAAAGGCAGTTTTATTGATATCATATATCTTGACTATGCTAAAGCTTTTGATAAGGTCTCTCATAGTAAATTACTTGTCAAATTAACTAATTTAGGTATATGTGGTAACATACATTCTTGGATAAGTAGTTTTCTATCTGGTAGATCTCAAAGAGTAAGAGTTAACAATCAAATGTCTGATACAGTTAAAATAATATCTGGTGTTCCACAAGGATCTGTAATAGGGCCTTTACTCTTTCTAATATATATCAATGATTTAGTCGAAGTGATTGATAAAGATATATCCATTAATCTTTTCGCGGATGACACTAAATTGAGTTTTATATCTAATGACATAGATCATAGATATAAATTACAACATAATATTGATAAATTTTATGAATGGTCTAATTCTTGGCAATTAGAAAACGCTGCAAAAAAATCAGCTGCTCTTACATTAGGTAATACTAATAAACCATTGTATACTATAAATAATGTTTCAATAGTAAACTGTAGATCGTATCGTGATCTTGGTATCAAATTTGATCCATCATTACATTTCTCTGAACATATTGGTGTGTGCTGTACAAGTGCATATTGTGTTATCAATCGTATATTTCGCTGTTTCATTACTAATAATATGCCAGCTATTAGAAAAGCATATATATCATATGCTAGACCCCACCTTGAATATGCGTCGACAGTCTGGAATCCGGGATTAGATGCCAGGACATTCAAAGGACTGAAGATAAAACTAGAGAAGGTCCAAAAATTCTTTACGAGAAGATTAATCGAGAGATGCGGTTTACCTTATAAACCTTATAATGAAAGATTAATATACCTAAATCTAGATTCTCTAGAAATCAGAAGAACTAGATTTGATCTTGTTATGGTATATAAACTATTTAACGGATTGGTATCTATGAATACATCATCTATTATTAATATCAAAAAGACCAACTACAATACCAGAGGCCATTCTCTGCAAATTAGTATGAATACATGTAAACTAAATGTAACAAAAAATCTACTAAATAATCGAATAGCTAAAATTTGGAATGGTCTTGATGAACATATTGTATTAGCAAATAGTTTATATACCTTTAAAAATCATATTAAAAAAATTATAACTTAATATTTATTTATAAATATATATATATATATATGTATATATATATATAATTTTATAAATTATTAATTTTAATTATTAATTGTTTTATCACCGGCACATGTGATACGTTTCTAATTTACTATTGTTATTTTTATATGTGTACTATCTACGTTTTGTTGTCGTTTTGTGAATTTATCACTACATATTGTTAATTATTACTAAATCGAACTTGAAAAATTCATAATAAATATTCATTCAATTCAATTCAATTCAATAATAATAATAATAATAATAATAATAATAATAATAATAATAATAATAATAATAATAATAATAATAATAATAATAATAATAATAATAATAATAATAATAATAATAATAATAATAATAATAATAATAATAATAATAATAATAATAATAATAATAATAATAATAATAATAATAATAATAATAATAATAATAATAATAATAATAATAATAATAATAATAATAATAATAATAATAATAATAATAATAATAATAATAATAATAATAATAATAATAATAATAATAATAATAATAATAATAATAATATAGATATGTAATTGGTTGATACCAACCCTGGTCCCTAATTAAGTAGAATTTATATAGTTATTAGCTAATTGGTCACAAAAGCATATTAACAAAATTAATAAAAAAATATACAGGAGAAATAATATATAAATAAAGCTGTTGAGTAAAATATACTAATACCGATTTAAATGATATATATATATATATATATATATATATATATATATATATATATATATATATATATATATATATACTATATTATTATCGTAATATACTTCAATAAAATAGTGAAATAATGTAATAGAAATTTGAGAACATGATTATTTAATTTCTTTCTAGTACCTTAGATTAATTGAATAATAGTAATAGTTATGTTGATACTTAGAAATAGTAAAAACAATTATGCATTGTGTAATCTTATATATTTATAATGATGTTATAATAGTCTTAATAAAAGAGGTTTATTCGGTGTGTTGACGAACATTAAATGGAAGCTGCGTCACTTAAATGAAAACTACGTCACTTTTTAATCGTACCTATGATTATTTAAATAATGCATACGTAGGGGATAGAAGGGAGTAGTGGAGGATATTTTATATGACTTTGTAGAATTGTAATATATCGATGAATAGTTGATATTATAATTTCATATTTTCAAATGTAATAGAATATGTATCGTTATATATTATAGCTATTTTAATTTTTACTTTAACTCATATATTTCTAGTATTAATATGAGTTTAGTTACACTCACAAAATAACGAAAAAATAGCGCAAGAAGGGAGTAGTGGATTTTAGTACCAAAATAAATCAATAGGTGTCTCGCTATATATTCGATTAATTTTTTCAGTTTTTATTATTTTAATAATATATATTGTATATATATATTCATATAATATATATTATACATATAATATATTTCATGCCGAAGCACGCATTTTATTTAAGATTTAGATTTTTTAAATTGTGAACAAAAATTAATAAAAAGATTAGACCTATATTACTCGATTTTGATTGGTTTATTTTCATCCACTATATCCTTCTCAGTTCGTCCACTATACCCATTTGAATATGGTACTTTAGAATACCTATATCTTTTTACTAATACAATATTTTCATATACTATAAACATATCTTAATAGATAACAAATTATATTTTATTAATATCTAAGAAAATATGTATTTATAATTAATAATCAATGCAGTACAGTACATTTCCAAAACTGGTTTTTATGGAATTTTGAAAAAAAAATATTATGTAATTAATTTAATATGTTGATTAATTATTTTTGAAAAAAAATTACTCGTTGTTGTAGATATTGCAATTGTCTACATATTTTGTATATTTATTTTTTTTGTATCTATGACCATTTTCGCGTAAATGTAAATTACCATTACTCCTTTCTCGTCCGCTACTCCCTTCTATCCCCTACCTATGTAATGATTATGTTAGTATTTTATATAATATATATTTTATATAGACATCATCTTCTTATAAATAAGAATCCTATAGGATCCTAATTGTGTCTAACTTAAATAAAATAGTGAAATAATATAATTTCTAATATACATATGAGAACACTAATACAGAATATGAATATGATGTGTCATCATAATATCTCTGTTTTCAATAGAAAATAGTCATTTGGATAACTAGAATGAAATCTTAACATTGATTATTTTAATAACTTCCTATATATTTAATTTATTAGAATTGTAATATAGTATATTATTATTTTAAATACATATGTATATTTTATGTTATATATTATTAAATAAAATGTAAATATATATCTAAACAATCCTCTAATTCCGCACATGATTGTGTGGGTTTAGGAATGTATCTGTATACATACGTCTCTAGTATACTAGAGACGTTACCAGAAATTTGGAAACGAGAATGCACAAAAGTACAAATAAATAGGATTATATATAATAACACATTTAAAGATTCTGTATCAGAAATTCGATAGAGAATATCATTATAATTTAATATATATATATATATATATATATATATATTAAATGATATGGAATGGTTACGGAATACGGTATACATGCATGTTGTTACACTTACTACACCGTATCTATATGACAGTGACTTTTTAAAGATTTGAATATGTGGTGGGTAGAAATAATTTTCAATTGTAGGTATACCTATTATATATGATAATATACAAAAATAAGCTAATAATACATGTCCTACTGATTAATAATAAATAAATAAGATTATGATATAATTGATTAAGAACAAATCTGATTTCTTTGTGAGCAAAAATGTTAAAGTAAGGGGGCAAAAAAATAGTGGGGTGTAGAAAATTACCCACATAATACCCATTAAAAGGCACTGGTATCTGGTACATGAGGGTACATCATGACCCATACGCTCTAACGGTAAGCTTCACGAACCTTCCGAATAGTTTAATGTACTTCTTGTAAGAGTTACCTCCATTTTCACTGTCGCCAGTGTACACTGTTATATTCCAATGAGTCACTGTTGTGGAGAGCTGTGTTACGTAATGACCTTATCTTATCTCTACGATACTAGATAACGATACCGTGCGGCGCTATCTATTAATACTGACGCTCTACTATGCGCTCTAGCAATGCACTTAGTGCTTGTTTGACTGCTGATCTTTGTCGAAAGTAATGAACTTAAGTTAGTAATTACTAATTAGGCAGAAATAGAGTTTATATATAAACATATCAGCCACAATATTATAGTATATTAATAAGTTATTATAAATGATTAGATGGATTATTATTATTTTATAATATATATATATATATATATATATATACTAGATTATACTCTGAAGATATAAAGTATATAGGTGTTATATATTTTGTAAACGAAATTCTAAGTTAGTGTATATACTATTAATAACGTATATACGTATATACGTATATATAATCACCGTAATCAGCTAGTTATGACGTAATCGTGAATACGCATGCGCGTGTATAAGCTTACGTAACCAGTAGAACATAACCCGGAGCAGAAGACGACCCGGTACTGCGATACCATAGCTTGGAGCATCACCAGCACCGCATTACCTAGTGGAACCGTGACCTTCATATCTCCACTTCCGCCTCGGTGTGTGATTACGTCACCTCTCAGCGTGGATTATAGTCACGTGACTGCGTGTATTTGTGTGTAGAAGGTTTCTATTCGCAAGAAATACTTATATAATACACCTAATTAGTGAGGTGTTAATGTATATATAGCTATATCTATTATATATAATAGAGATATCTATAACGATATCGTATTGCTGGGGAAGTATACTTGAAGGTAAGGTGGACAATAGTATACACGGGTATTGACTGAATGAGATCTGCGCATGACTACTAGCCGATATTGCGATGAACGAGGGTGACGCACGCAAACATTACAACACACGCGTACTTCTAGCCGACATATATAGTGCATGCACCGATGCGCTCCTTAATGGACACATTATGATTCATCAATGATGATTCACCATGGAATGCACTCTTAAGGCTCGTCATGCGAGATTAATTTATTTTCAATTAACAATATTCATAATTCATACATTTTTAACTTTTTTATCAAACGCTATATTATTATTACACAACAACAATAATGACATACTTAATTTAATCACTATATCTATTAAAGATACGGCGGCAATTACAATTAAAAGTATCACCGCTTGTAACCTATACTCCTAACGTCGTATGTACGCGCGTACAGGTATACGACGCGAGTATTGACGTGACTGCCCACACACATACTCGTACAGGTGCGCCTATCTAACGGTCATGCGCGCCTACAACATACGTACGTAGACGCGCACGAGCCTAATGATACACGTACTACTAATGGGTGCATGCGTCATCGACTTGTACATGTGACTTGTTGGTGACATACATCGGATTAACGATGTATCGATAATCGATTATTCATATTAATAATTTAACATCGAAAATAATGATATATCAACATTTTTAATAATGATAATTTAATAAAAAGTATTGTTATTGTTATTTGTTATTTTTATTTGGTGGAGTCCTTTCATCCCATCCAGGAACTTAGATGAAGTTTTCACTTATAACCATATATGGCTCTAATGTCCTTTCGAAGCCGCTCTCATGTTAAGGCATCAATGGTTTTAACGAAAGCCGATCATTTATTTATACACAATTATATAAGATCACTTCTAAATAATATTTTAAGACCCATTTTATAAAATTAATTAATGGTCCGGACGAGGGTGGAACCCGTGTCCTACTGCTTGTGTGTCTGACGCCTTAGCCACTGAGCCACACAGGCAGTTATATAAGGTAATATAATATAACTACTTATATATAAGTAAAATATACCTATACCTGTATGACCTATAGGTATACTGCATACAGTATATACATTATACTGTATATAGTGTAGGTACATGTATATACAGAGTATATTATATGCTAACATTTTCAAGTAACAAATATATGAACTCAGCAACGCATAGAAACCAAATTACTAACGAAAAAAAAACTAAATTTCTTTAAATCTAATTAATTTCGACATACATTCGGATAACTTGTTGCTTTTTAGAATAGATCCTTGCGGAAAAATGTATCCAAATAATTATAATCTTTAAATTTTAAGAAAGAGATTAATGTAATTAATTCAAAAAAACAAATTAATGTTTTATAAATTTATGAAAAAAATAGAAAATTTAAAATCTAGAGTATCTCCTCTAATTGATATATCAAATAATACTATTTTATTTTCATATCTCGACAAAGAAAATACATTAAATTCATATTTTAGTTCAATTCAACAAAATGATAATAGAAATTTACCCGAATTTTATAATTTAACTAAACAAAATGTTGATAATATTGATTTAAAATCTGAAATAATTAAAATATTTTTAAATAGACTATAAAGTACACATACTTTCAGAACTGATGGGATACCATATTCTATGTTAAAATTATTATCAAATGAATAATGTAGGCCTTTATATATTATTTTTAATTCATCTTTATTATCGGGTATATATTATACCGAAAATTTGGAAAAAATTTATATTCACACCAATTTTTAAAAAGGGTGTGATTAAACCATCAAATTAAAATAAATATAAGCCTATTTCAATAACATGTGTAATGTGTAGAGTATTAGAATGTATTATTTCCAAATAATGAATTTTTTTATTTAAAATCTAATAATTCATTAACAAAATACAAATATGGTTTTATAAGTTGAAAATCAACAGAATTACAATTAACAAAATGTTTAAAATGTTGGTATAATGAATTGAATAATAAACAATGTGTAGATATAATATATAGGATATTGATTTTGCAAAAGCTTTTGAAGTTATTTCTCATGAAAAACTATTATATAAATTAAAATCATAAGGTATATCTAATAAAATATTAAAATGGTTTTATAATTTGTTATCGAATAGATCTCAAATTACATGGGTTGACAATTATTTTTCAAATAGTTCTATTTTAACATCTGGAGTACCACAAGGATCGGTTTTAGGTCTACTTTTATTTTATTATATATTAATGATCTTCTAGTATATTCTCTACAAAAATTCATATTGATTTATTTGCTGATGAAAAAAACAAATATTTTTTTACGCATATGTGAGTGAAAGATTTCTTTTACACAATAATTTAAATTTATTTTCACAATGGGAAAATAAATGGCAATTAAATATTTCATTATCAAAATGTGCAGTTATGACTTCAGGGAAGGTTACTCCATCAAAATATTTTATAAATAATATTCAATTAAAAAACGTATATTTTTATAAAGATTTAGGAATAATATTTGAAAATAACCTTTTATTTAATAAACATATTGATTATATTTGTAAAAAAGCTTATTTTTCTTTGAATTCAATTTTTAGATGCTTTACTACAAAATCCCCTAGAGCATTATCAAATGCATATACAATTTATTTCAGACCAATTTTAGAATATGTATCCATAATTTTGTCACCTTTTTCAAAGGTTAGTACATTTCGTAGTCTCATAGACCAAATTTAAAAAGTGCAAAGATTATTTACTAGAAGATTAATTACAATATACGTAGGACATACAAAGTCATCAAATATAATTTATAAATCATATAAAGAGAGATTGGAATATTTTAAATTAAAATCACTTTATTTATACTTTCGATTATATTTTCGACTATTTATTTGCTTAAAATGATTGATAATTTATTTAAATTATCAATCAACTCACAATATAAATATCAAGAATAAGATATTTTTAATCTAGCTAATCTAACACCTATTTGCATGTAAACACACATATATATAAATATATATTAAGGTATATAATCAGATAAAATGTCATTAGTGTTGATGATTTATTTTTATGATTTATTTTCAGAAGTTGTGTTTGAATTTGCTTGAAATTTTCAGAAGTCTGAATATTTATCATGTGTTTTAATATTCTCCAGTGTTATTACAGCAAGCAAAGCTAACGTTTAGCATTAAGAAGAACATCACTGGATCTCTTTAAAGTTAGGAGGAATTATACTATAGTAGAATATAGTCTTTGATGTTCAGTGAAAGTTTATTAAGAGTAACTGAGAGAGCACGTTTAAGTATTTAGATAGTGATTTTAAGGATATATAATATAGCATTATGCTTTTTTTTAAATCATTGTAAATACTTTATTATTTAAAAGAAAATGTAATACTGATCATAATATTGTAGACCAATACAATGTTTATGACTATTATAAAAATAATTTAATTTGAATTTCTATTAACCACGATATCTTAATTATAGCAACCCATATTATTTTCCTATTACCGACCCCTAAATTACCCTAATACCGACCCCATGTGATTTATAATATCCAATCAAAGTAGATCCGTATTTTACTTTAAAATATGTCGTAAGTTGTTTGTGTATCATTAATATAGATTTAGGATTCCTGATTCAAGTTGATTATATACATACTGATTAATAAATAAATATTAAATAATAATATACACTATTTTAATATAATTACTATAAAGTTTAAATTTAATATTACTATTAAAACATAAATTCAATACAAAATAAATTGCGTGAATGTTATAATTAATTATATGTATGTATATCTACTATTTTTATTGGATATTATAATACTACAATTATTTATATCACGATTATTTTAGGGGGTCAGTAATAGGAGAAGGGGGTCGGTATTAGGCATATGTATCCGATTACCGACCCCCCTGTTTATTCTTGTAAATATAGTTATATCAACAATTTAAAATAGCCATATTATCTATTGCCATAATATTACCCTAATTACAAAATTTCAAATAAATATATTTAATATTGAATAAGTTATTACAAATAATCATTTAGGGGTCAGTAATAGGGGACTTTCCCCTATATAAAATATACCTATATAAAATAATGTCATTAATTAATGAATTCATGTATTCATAAACCCAAATAAATAATAATAATAATCTTAATTCATATATCATGATAAATATGAATAAAGATATGTAATCGAAATATAAAACTATATAAAATATAGTTAAAAATAAAATACAAAGTATTATCAAATATAATTATATGTTATAGAGTGATTCATGATGATATAAACCTAGACACACGTATATTGCAATTAAAACCATAATGATGCATTCGTTATGTACACGACTATCATTGGTTATGTACCACTATATTGTGTTCGAGAAACATACTAATGCATTCGGGTTATGTTCACGGCCACTATGCTTTGTTAGAGAAACGCACTGATGTGTAACCGAAATCATTAAACGTATTCTGTTATAATTCGCCTGAATCAGTTACACATCAGACATTACTAGTGTACGTTTATTCTTGATATCATATTATACGAGATTCGTCGAACCCAAATATACGGTTATTATTATTATTATTATTATTATGATTATTATTACTATATGTTATTCCCTATATCAGGTTGATCTAATTGAAATAAAATTGAATAATATAAACACACTTGTGGATCATTTGTGTAAACATAACGAGACGACGCATTGATAAAAGTGCTCTTACAACATTGGTGACAGCGGCTATTGTTATCTCAACTGTAGACAACCGTGTATCGACTACACGAGAAACCCGGAAGGACAACTGGCACCCGGTAAAAGAAGACGCCACGAGAAACCCGGAAGGACAACTGGTACCCGGTAAAAGAAGACGCCACAAGAAACCCGGAAGGACAACTGGTACCCGGTAAAAGAAGACGCCACGAGAAACCCGGAAGGACAACTGATACCCGGTAAAGCAGACGCCACGAGAAACCCGGAAGTACCAATCGGTACCCGGTATCATACGTTAGTGTATTTATTGAGTGCGTGATTATGGTATCTAGTTGCAATATAAGTGGACTTTTTCGGTGACATATTTACATTTTTTTTTTTTGCTTTTGTAACTAAAACTATCATGACCGAGGTAGATAAGGATACCAAACCTGTAGGGAGGCCACCTAAGAGGGATTCGAGTTATGTAAAATTGTCAAATTTTAGTGATGGCATAGATGTGAATGAGTGGATAAATATGGCGGATGAATGCGTAAGCTTATTAGGATTTAAAGGGGAGGAGGCAGCTGGATTTATACTTTACCACATACGGGGGGGGGGGCGCTAAGTTAGAATTGTCAATGATAGGCGAGGCTCTATTAAGTAAGCAAGCGATATTTAATGGTTTGAGGAATAGGTGTAAGCAGAAGAGGGCACGAGGGGAGAGGTTAAAGTAATGGTAGAAAGGAGACAAGGGGAAGAGGAGAGCATTACTTCTTTTGCGGATGATATTTTAAGATTGGGAGTAGAGTTAAAGGAGGATGTGGATGGTTGGGAATCGTTAATGGTAGACACATTCAAAAGTAATGTATGGGATAGGAGTCTAAGGAGGGAGTTACTAGTGACTGGGGAGCTTAAGACATTCAACCAGGTACGGGAGAGGGCACGACTGTTCGAGTCACTTAGGGAGGAGGGAAGTGGTGGATATGAGGTTCGGGCGGAAAAGGTAGATAGAGTAGATAGTACAGATAGAGATGAAATTAAAAGGTTGGGGAATCAAGTTAGAGAACTAGAGTATAGGTTAAGGGAGAGTGGTGGTAGACAGGTAGAGAGACATGGGTAAGTAGGTAGAACGATAAGTAGATGTTATAGGTGTGGGAGAACTGGACACATGGCGCGATGGTGTAGGTATGAAGCTTTAAATGGCCACCCGTCTCAGTAGGTCAGGTGACTGAGATGGGAGAACACGAGGGGAAGACCTGGTTAATCGGAACTTGTCCAACGACAGTTGTAAAAATTAGACAGGTAGAAATTGAGTGCCTTGTATATACAGGGAGTCAAGTTTCTATTCTATCGGCAAGGGTAGTTAAAAGGTTGGGCATAGATATATCAATTTTTCCTAGGTTAGAGTTGAAAGCGACCAATGGGTTAAAGGTACTGAATAGTGGTAATGTACATGTAGATATTGAATTACGAGGGAAGTTGATTAAGGGAGCGGGGTTTGTAGTTTCATCTAATGGTAGGTGTTTAATAGGGATGAATATAATTAGCCGCTATAAAGGCGAGAATGGGGAAGGTTTAGATGTAGTCGAAATAAATACGATTAAGGTCAATATAGGTTGTGATATTAAGACAGTGAGAGAACAATTAGAGGATATGGTGGATGCACACAAAGAATTATTCATAACTAAAGGAGAACCATTAGGGTGGTCTAGAGTATGAGAACATCATATTAGAACAGTTGATACCATACCGGTCGCGCAACCTTATCGGAGAATTATACCTACGGAAGTAGAGTCAGTGAAAAATCAAATAGATGAATGGTATCAAGAAGGTATTATAGTAAAATCGAATAGTGAGTATGCCAGCCCACTAGTAGTTATTAAGAAAGGAATAATGAACTTAGACTATGTGTAGATTATCGGAACCTGAATAAGAAAACAGTCAGGGATGCGTATCCAATACCTAGAATTGATGATTCTCTGGAGGCGTTGAAGGGGGCAAAAATATTGTCTTGTTTTGATTTAAAATCGGCATATAATCAGATAAAAGTAAATAAAAGTGACCAGCATAAAACAGCATTCAGCTCTCCCTGGGGTCTTTATAAATTCACACGAATGCCTTTCGGACTAGTGAATGCTCCAGCAACTTTTCAGAGGATAATGTCGAATATATTTAGAGATGAAATATTTAAGTACGTAGTTTGCTATTTAGACGATATTTTAGTATACTCAAAATCGTGATCTGATCACATAAAACATGTGAGAGTAGTAATGGGTAAACTAGCCGAGGTAGGATTTCGACTAAATATGAAGAAATGTAAACTAGGGTTGAACGAAGTCACATTTTTGGTGATGAATATATCGGAAAAAGGAATGGGGACAAATGTGGAGAAAACAAGAGCGATAAAGAATTGGCCCAGACCGGTAAATCTAAGAGAGCTAAGATCATTCCTAGGGGTATGATCGTATTATAGGAAATTCATAAAAGGTTATGCTGAAATGGTTGCACCACTAACGAAGTTAACTAGTACTGGTATAGAGGAAGGAAAGGTGTCTAGGAGAAGAAGCAAGAGGGTTGGGATTTCATGGAATGGGGAATGCGAAGAAGCAATGATAAAACTGAAAGATAGAATCAGTAATGCTCCAGTTCTATCACTACCTAGATATGGAGAGCCATTTATAGTAGAAACAGACGCTTCTAATAAGGGGTTAGGGGCAGTGCTAAGCCAACGGATAGAGGGGAAGATTCGGGTGATTGCTTTTGCAAGTAGAGCGTTAAGTACAGGGGAAAGAGTGGAGGCAAACTACTCGTCAAAGAAGCTAGAATTTTTGGCAGTGGTATGGGCAGTATCGGACAAGTTTAGGCATTATCTAATAGGGTCTAAATGCTTAGTAATTACTGATAACAGTGCTTTATCATATTTAAAACGTTAACTGCACTGGAACAGAGGTTGGTAGCACGGTTGGCACCGTTCGATATGACGATAAAATATAGAGCGGGTAACCTAAATTGTGTAGCAGATGCTTTATCATGGAAACGGGGGGTAGGAGATGTAGAGGAGACCGATATAAACATTTTATATGAAGATGACCTAGAGGTTACTGAGGTTAAGGTAGTACAGGATATTAGCGAAGAAGAGTTAAGGAAATATCAGTTAGAAGAGAGAGACTTAAGTAAGATTATAGGAGAATTAGAGTCGGGACATCCGAAAGGACACTATAGAATAATAGATGGTATATTATACATGGGTAGAGATAATGGTAATGATGTTCTAGTAGTGCCAAGGGTAATTATTAAAGAAATATTAGTAGGATTACATGATAAGAATGGGCATCAGGGGATAGACCGTACTGTATCTCTGATAAATAGTAGATATACATGGAAAGGTAGATATAAAGATGTAAAGGAATATATACTAAAGTGTGAAGTATGTCAGATATCGAAGCAAGGTAGAATACCTAGAGTAGAGATGGGATCACTAGTGGCATCTAGACCTCTAGAATTAGTATTTCTAGATTTTGTGGGATTAGATAAGGCTTCAGATGGAAGGGATAGCGTCTTGGTTATTACCGATGCATATACAAAATTAGCAAAGGCAGTACCCACTAGGAACCAATTGGCCGTAACAGTAGCAAAGATATTGATGAACGATTGGATTTTCTGCTATGGGATCCCATTAAGGATACATACGGACCAGGGGAGGAATTTCCAATCAGAAGTAGTTCGAGAGATTTGAAAATTATTTGGTATAAGACAGAGTAGGACAAGTCCCTATCATCCGGAGGGTAATGGTCAATGCGAGCGAATGAATAGGTCAATAATTACTATGTTAAGGACTCTTTGTAGCGAGGACAAAGTTAATGGCCAATACATCTACCGAAATTAATTCATGCTTATAACTGCACTCCGCATAAAACCACAGGGTTTTCACCATTCTTTCTGATGTTTGGCCGTGAGGAAAATCTACCTGTAGACACACAGATGAGTTTAAGTAGGAGAAATGTAGAAAGTGATTGGATTTGGGAGACGAGTAAAAAGTTGGGTGAAATTAACCGGCGGGTTCTCAAATTACTAGGGGAAACTAATAGAGGTAAGGAGGAATCGAGTGATGATCTCGAAGTTGGGTGTGAGGTATTGGTAAAATATAGAGTATTAGGCAGGCGGAAATTAGCGAATATTTGGGGCGATGTAAGTTGGACGGTAGAAGGTAAAGTAAGAGATACGTCTGCATATATGATAATGAGAGGGGGGTTAAAAAGGGTTGAGAACCGAAGGAATTTAAGAAAGGTTACATTTAAGTAGAGTTATTTGAAAATTTTGGGGCAAAATTTATTTTGGAGTATACCCCTATAGGGGTGGATGTTATAGAGTGATTCATGATAATATAAACCTAGACACACGTATATTGCAATTAAAACCATAATGATGCATTCGTTATGTACACGACCACTATATTGTGTTCGAGAAACACACTAATGCATTCGGGTTATGTTCACGGCCACTATGCTTTGTTAGAGAAACGCACTGATGTGTAACCGAAATCATTAAACGTATTCTGTTATAATTCGCCTGCATCAGTTACACATCAGACATTACTAGTGTACGTTTATTCTTGATATCATATTATACGAGATTCGTCGAACCTAGATATACGGTTATTATTATTATTATTATTATTATTATGATTATTATTACTATATGTTATTCCCTATATGATATATAGGCTATATCAGGTTGATCTAATTGAAATAAAGTTGAATAATATAAACACACTTGTGGATCATTTGTGTAAACATAATGAGACGACGCATTGATAAAAGTGCTCGTACAACATATATATAAATATATTTATAAATATAATCTTATTAATTAATGACTTAAGTCAAATGACAAATTGCATAATTATTAGTATATTATGATATTATATATAACTTTTATTTCATGTGTTTCATTAATTAATTGTACATTTTATGTATTGAAACTTAATAGAGATATGTAGGATAAATGATCATAAATGATCATAATCGATTGCATTATATTTGAATTTTTTATATATTGGTTTATTGTTATTTTATTTTTGTAGATTCCTTTCATCCCATACAGGAACTATTATGAAGTTTTCACTTATAACATCTAATATCAAATGGTATATTGATCTAATGTCTCTTCGAAGCCGATTTCATGTTAATATATCCATGGTTTTGACGAGAGAAGGTCATTTATTTATACACAAATATAAGGTCACTTCTAAAGATTGTAATACCTATTTCAATGGTTCTGACGATGCATTAATTATAAATGTCATTATTTATTTCATAATGTTCATCTTAAGTGAAGGATTCTTCGTCTATACGATCTAGTAAACCGACATGCACCCAGCAGTTTCTGATACTTTCTTGTTTTACTTTCTTCCATGCTTGACTAATACACCTTATCGCATGGTTTACTTCAATTTTGTGTCTTCCATTATCATCTATTTGCTTCATTATTAACTCTAGTTGCATTATCCTGAAGTTCATCTTGAAATGTTGGATGATTCCTGCGTATAGAAGCTGCAGGTATATGGTTGTCGTAGGTGGTAGAAAATGGATTTATACGTTTGATAATTCATGGACTTTGTGGCTAGGAGCATTGTCAGTAATTGGAGTAATAATAGGATATTCCTTTACTTTCTCTTCATTTGTGAGTTTAATTGATTCAAATATTCGATAAAGATCTCACTTGTCATCCATGCTTTTCTATTATGATGGTAATCAACAAATAATAAACAATTACATGCAATTAAGTATGAATCATAGTGAGCAATTTTGGGAAATATGTATATATATGCCGGTATATCGATTACAATTCGACTTTTGTGCCTAGATATTAGGCGCCGGAGCCGGTATACGAGTGCCGGTGAATCGAAAATTATTATCATTGAAGAGATAGGAAAGAAATCGGTCATTCAGAGATGTGCCTGTATAACGCGTTTGCCGGTGTGTCCAGAGCTGGTATATCGAGAGCGCACTGTATATATAATCTTATTTATTTATAATTATAAATATTTTTAGACTTGTTAATGGAAAAGAAAATAATGTTTATTCCGACATAAATGACATCAATATTATACTGAGGTTGTACACAAATAATCTATTTATTTAATATTTTTTTAATAATAAAACATTATAGAAAAGAACACATGGAAATATATGATATCCTTATTACTGAATTAAATCAAATATTTAAAAAAATAATCAAAGTATAATTTCATATGAAAAATTATTATATACATTATTAAATACAAATATAATTGATTATGCTGAAGTAAGTATACTTAATTAAGGATATTTATTTATCTGAAAAATTAATAAAACATAATATAGAATATTTACTATATTACAAATACAATATTCTATATTATATTTTATTAATTTTTCAGATAAATAAATATCCTGAATTAAGTGTTCAAGCTTTAAAACTCGAACTACCTATGTTCAAGAACCATTTCAATTCTCAATCTTTAAAAGAAGCAGTAGAGAATATGATCAATGCAAAAGATTGCCTAAAAGAATTATTTGTAGGTATGCACTAATATATATATATATATATATATATATATTGTTATTTTTATTTTTATTTGGTGGAGTCCTTTCATCCCATCCAGGAACTTAGATGAAGTTTTCACTTATAACCATATATGGCTCTAATGTCCCTTCGAAGCCGCTCTCATGTTAAGGCATCCATGGTTTTAACGAGAGCCGATCATTTATTTATACACAATTATATAAAATCACTTCTAAATAATATTTTAAGACCCATTTTATAAAATTAATTAATGGTCCGAACGAGGCTCGAACCCGTGTCCTACTGCTTGTATGTCTGACGCCTTATCCACTGAGCCACACAGGCAGTTATATATATATATATATATATATATATTTTATACATATATATATATATATATATATATATATATATTATCTTATATATTCATTAATTTAATATTAATTATTTTTATAGAAACAACAAAATTAATCATATTATTTATGGTAAAACCAAGTACGTCAGTTTCCTGTGAGAGAATCTTTTCTATATTAAGAAGATTGAAGACGTGGTTAAGGTCACAAATCACACAGAAAAAAATAAACATATTGGCTATCTGCTATGAACATCGGGATATATTAGATTCTATTGACGACAATAAATTGATAAAAGTATTTTGCCAAAGAAATTTTTTTAGAAAAAATTTATAAGTATAACATAATAAATATATAAACTATTCTGGGATTTATTATTATTATTATAACATACATATTTATTTAAAATATTTTAGATGTGTTCATTGTAGGATTCATATTTTGTTAATTAACTCAGTATAATTATAATTATATGTTTTAACATTTAAAATAAATCCTAATTTGTACTCTATTAGGTACCCTGTACCCTGTACCCTATATGTTACAAGATATATTTTAAAATAATTACAGTCTAGTATTTAGTTGATAAATTATACTTATTTCTTAAAACACCCCCTGGGAAAAATTAGTTCCGGCGGCTATAGTGTACACTATACAGTGTATACTATACACTGTACAATATTGTTACAATACAATATTGTTAACTTGGCAGAACTTATCGAAATGTTATAGGAATTAGGAACTTACTTATTGTTTAACTAGCAATAGGTTGAACTAGGCTTACATTCATCATAACATCCATAGATATTACTTCCATGTAGGTAGTTCTAACTAGTTCTAACTAGTGTATCCTTTTATTGGGTTTCAAGTTAATATTTTAATAAGTATACTTGTATTGATACGATACATAATACATTAATATAGTATAACTGCAACATCTTCGGGTGGATAGGGTCTCCTACCTCTTAAAGTATCCCACTCTCACTTAATTAATAATCTGTATATAATCTTACAAATCTTCAAATTCATAAATATAAAAGTTATTTTATATCCTATCATTAACTATACGATATGATATGATACATAATCTTGATTATGTATCATATCGATATGATACATAATCTATCAAAAAAGTTGAGGTTTATTAAATTATCAGAAGAAATCCTATATGCTACTATTATAATTATTATAAGTATTATAATAATGAAGTACCCTACCATTTTTATATGTAGTAAGATCCTATAAGTAATGGATATAAACTATTAACACTTATTTAGGTTATATCAACACTTTAAAATAGTCTCTAAATTATAATATCCATAGATAATTATCTATGTTAACATTTAACTAAAAAAATAAAAATTGTTCTTTGGAAAAACTTTGTCCTTGATATAAACATATATTTTCGACAAACATTTATAGTACCATCTCGATTGGTACACTGAATATATGTTTATCGGTTACATATTATAATAAGATAGGATATATTAGATAGGATCATAGATTTATAGTTTAAAAAATGTAAAAACAAATCTATTGATAGGATCAAAGATTTTCCAAAGGAAAATCCCTGTGTCTATGGACATATAATAATAAATTAAAATTTATTATTATCTTTGTTTATATATATCAATAATTTTGTTTATATAATACATTATTATATATATATTCTTGATACATATATATTAGGTTTGTACATCAACAAATTTATTTTTAATGTATTATATAATTATCATTTAAATAAATATCTTATTAATTACATATAATTATACTTATAATAGATGTATTTGTTAAACATATATATAATATGTGTTTATAGATTAGCGACGCTTGTTAAGCTATATGCCTAATTGTTGCAGTGCATACATTTTGTTAATTTATGAAATATATAAAATAATTTGACAAATGCATGTAATACATGCATGATAATATACATGATGTATATTATCTAATATCACATAGTTATATTTTATGAAATTTGTAAAATGTACCTTACGTGTAATTAGATATATAATTATTATATAATAGATTTATTATAATAATAAATTGATAAATCATTAATTTAATCATTAAATTAAATTAATGATTACAAATATTTTTTTTATTTAACAAGATTTTAATTCACCGCATCCCTTGAATTCATTATTATTAAATTGTTTAATAAATATAATAATTATAACATATATGATATAATTATTATAATAATAAATTGATAACAATAAAAAGATTTTTTTTATTATTAATAATTTAATTCACCGCATCTATTAGATGCGGTTTATCTAATAGATCATCTATTATATATAGTGTAAGATCATAACGGACGGGTTGAGAATATAAATATATATATTTTGTATTAATATTTGAGGTTTAATTGGGTTAGTTTTGTTTTTTTTAGATGAATTACATCCCAAAGTGAGTCTATAAAAACTCGTCCTTTTTCACACTTATTTACATTAGCAACGCGTCCGATGGCGTCTGTTATGATCGTGTACCATTAGCACAGAGCTAGATAGAAAGTTTTCTCTCTAGCTCTATGACCATTAGATGTCATCTAATTTAGATCATCTATTGAATTCATTATTATTATCATTAAATTATTTAATGAATATAATAATTATATCATATATGCTATAATTATTATATAATATAATAAATTATAAATAAATTATATATTATTATAAAAATATTAATTAAATTATAATAATATTATATTAAATATATTAGTTTGTACTCTAATTCAATTTTCAAATATTTCCAAAATTTGAGGAGGGCGTCGAATGTGCGAACCCTTTGTTAATATAATATATTAACATATTTCAAATTACGCATAAATACATACAGCTACTGTATGTAAATATAATTGTAGCTGATAAAAAGCTTCTCGATTTGTTTTAATATTCTGAGATTGGAATGCCTGCAAAAATGTTTAAAGAATTAATGATTTGATAATATTTTTATAATTCTGTAATTTAAATAAGTATTTATGTAGACATGTATTCTATAGGACTGTATAGAACAGAGTATTTATCCATTGTTAATCAAATTTAAATTCCATTTATATAAAAATTCATATATAAATGTATTAGAAACAAACTTTCATGTGTATTTTATATATAAATATATATATATATAGTATATAATATATATGATAAAATAATATAATGGGTAAATTATACTTTATACGAATGTATTCAGACTATGTATTTGTTAGCTAATTAGTACCTACACTATGTCCAAAGAGATTCACAAACTCCACATTTCCTCAAAATTTAGAAATATTTAGAATAGCATCTCTTACTCATTCCGTAACCTTATAAGTAGGTATGAATAGTACTAATGAATGAATGAATGAATGTTTATTTATACACAAAAATAACGTTGGACGTTCTCTATTGTGTAAACAAAAATATAAAATAACAAAATACACACACAAATATAAATATAAAATAATAAAATTAATTTGTACGAATTAATAACAATAAATTTGATTTAAAATAAGAATAATTGACATTAGTTCTTAGTTCTACAGGTAGCGCATTCCATAGGTCGGCTGCAACTACACTGAAAGAACGTTTTCCATATCTCTTTAGCTTATAATTATTCTTTTGTAATAATCGAGTAGACGCGTTTCTTTGATCCCTCTCTTAAACTATGAATTGTAGGATGTCAATCAAATACTCGGAAGACGATTATTCAGTACCTTAAAAATCAGTTTTAAATAGCTGAAAGTAGATCTCTGATTCATATTTAACCATTTAGAATTAACTAAGTGATAATTGACTGATTCATGGTCATATAATTTAACACAATGTAAAACTCTTATCGATGATCTTATGATTCTATCTAAGGATTTAGTAGAAGTAGCAGGAAGGCCATAATATAGAGAACAACAATAATGTATACGTGACATAACTAATGATTCTATTAACATTTTAGAAATTCTAAAAGGTAAGAATTTCCTTATTGATCGTATTTTATATAATTGATAATTAGTTGATGTTACACACATTAGCTATCTGATCTGAAAAATGTAGGTTATCATCAAAAATAAAAATTAATCATTAAAAGTTTAGCGTTAAAGATGATATTTAGGAGTATTGTGTAATTATGCACAATAATGAAATATATTGACGTAGATTTCACTGTTTGTATACTTGGCTCAGTCATCAGTGATCTCGTGCGACATCATTTGTTAAGTAGTGATTTCGTTCATAGTGTAAATACTACTTTATACATTAATATGTATTATGATTACGCACGAGATCACTGGTAACTTTTATCTCTAGTTGCGAGTGTGTTTAATGAGAGAATGCATGATCCTGGCCCATCGATATAAAGAAAGTGGATAAGCAATAAACGAACACAATACATGTTAAAGATAGATACGTGAATGGCACTTTATCGATAAATTAACAAAATTGTATCAGTGATTTTGATTGGATATTAGTCATATTATATATGTCAACATTATATCTATCTATATCAATGGATATAGATTATAAATATCAATAAAATAGTATGATATCTTCAATTTAAATACACAAAATTACGAGGAATGTTGATATGATGTATTTTAAATATTAATTATTTATTTTAATTAAAAGTAGTGGGCCAGGTAGTAGGCTGCGACTGCAGCGCCTCTATCGTAAATTGCCATACACTACGTTCAATTGCTTATCCACTTTCTTTATATCGATGTCCTGTCCATTACGGGTAGCACCTAATATCAGTAAATATGAGGTGAAAGTATGCTGCGTCTAAATTAATATCAGCAAACATATATCAATATATACGCTCCACACTGATTACATTATTCCTAACCTAGCAAATAGCTGTAATAATTATTAAAATATATATACTAGTATAATATATATATATATATATATATATATATATATATATATATATATATATATATATATATACAAATGTATGTTAATTATATAAGTGTTCTATATAAATAAAATATATTTTATTAAATTATGTATATGATGTCATATAACAGCTGTTAGAACTAGTTCTAGTACATGTTTAATTTGATAGATTTACAAATAAGCTAAATATTATTCTAAGTTTTAGCAAATGTCGGGTGTATATAGAAGGCATGGTCTACGAGTAGATAAAAGGGTGCACTAGATAATATTTAGTTAATATAAATATATATATATATAGTTATTAATACAATAAATAGATAATAATTACTTATCAATGGCAATGATATGTTTATTAGGTAAAAGGTAAAATTAGAAGATTTTATTTGTTTTCTGTTTCATATTCTAGTTATAATATTAATATGCTTTTTCCTTCTAAAAAGCTTACAAATAATATAGCTGCATATTTTCTGTTGTTATCTCCCATATATATATTTATATAGAAATCATATACACCGCTATATATGTATGTATATATAATTATGACACCTATAGTTATTCACTAATATAGATGGAGCTTTTTTTAGACGAATGACTCATATTTCGATCTCGTGACCCGATTATGACTCATGCCTATTCTTCACTTCAGTTTATACAACGAACCACCAACAATAATTATTAAATTATTCTATATATATATTTACATGCACTGGAATTATCCAAATAAAAACTAAATTCAAACTTAAACCTATAAATGCATAGAATATTGATTTGTATTGTAAAATATATTGTTAAGTGTACGAACATCACTAGTAAATAGTTAGATTTAATAAAACATGCTTAAAATATACCTATCATAATGGTGTAAACAACTTTATATTCACAGTCCTTCGTGGTACATATGTAATATCTAATAATTTACCTAGTATCAGGGTTGGCAGTTTTTTCGTTAAAATCATTAAACCCGGTTTTTGTCCGTTGTTTTCGGTTTTTTTTTAAATATATGAATTTAAAAAAAAAATTAGTATGAAGAACACGAATGTTTAGTTTGATTGTATATTTAGTTACATTTTTAGAATATCTATAGTGAATTTAAAAATATATAGTTATAATATATTGAGATATGATTTTTATATTTGTAAACTTATACTTTAAGGCAGGGTTGATTCGGTTTTTAAAATTGGTTTTTTCAAATGGTTTTTTACGTCGGTTTTTACGGTTTTTTCAAGTTGTAAAAACCATGGTTTTTATGGTTTTTACGGTTATTAACAAATTAATTTAACTTTTAAATTATAAATTATAATTGCCTACATTATATGTTATATCAGTGAGTGGGTAGGACTCTCATCTAATTACACTTACATGCCTACGATACAATGATTATGTGATAACAAATTTAATTACGCCACCATTAGGTAGAATATTCTAATTATGAATTATTTATATATTGAAATGTAAAAATATATCGTTTTTATGATAATACATTATTATTAATAATAGTTTATATATGTAATAGCCAAATATTACCAAACTTAATCATTTTACTAAATAATATGAAGTAAAGCACTGCTTTAAAAGCAGGGATGATTCGGTTTTTAAAATTGGTTTTTTCATCGGTTTTTTCAAGTTGAAAAAACCATGCTTTTTACGGTTTTTAACAAATTAATTTAACTTTTAAAATTTAAATTATAGTTTTTATGATAATACATTATTATTAATAATAGTTATTTATATGTAATAGCCAAATATTACCAAACTTAATTATTTTACTAAATAATATAAAGTAAAGTACTATTTTAGACTACAATTTTTAGTATATTGTAACGGTTACCAGACACTCTAGCCGGCGATTTCAAAAGGGGTGGGACTATGGGCGTGGCTATAGCTGAAATACTCTAAACGCAAATAAAATAACTATCATATTTTTAACTATTATATAATCAAATTAAATGTTATAAATATTAATCAAAAATATAATATCAAATGTTATAAATATTATATAATTACATTTGATATTATATTTTTATTTAAATAGCTATAAAAATGATATCTATTCATTTATAATTATTTAACAATAATGGTTTTTAACTGAGGAACTTATTAAATTTATTATAATGTTGAATAATAATTATGTTCCATTATGTGATGTCTATATATTTAAAATTATAATGAAAATAATACAATTTATTTAATTTTTTGTTATGAAAAAATTATAATTTGTACTTGTTTTATTGTAAAAACCGATAAAAACCGTTAAAACCCGATAAAAACCGTGATTTTGGTTTTTACGTAAAAACCAAAAAAACCATCAACCCTGCTTTAAGGTACAGAATAAATGTCACTAATTACTATTGAATTGGATCAATTAGCTCTACTACATTATAAGATGAATTGGCTATTACTGGAAACTCAATATACAATTGAATATCATCAGCAAAATTTGATATTTTACATTGGGCAAATTAGATATAATATTTTTAAGAGGTAAGATATACAGAGAATGGACCTAATACAGAACCTTGAGGCACTCAGTAATACATTTTACAAGTAGATGAATAATGGTTATTAATTTTTATAGAAAATGTTCTTTCAGATAAGTACAATTTAATCCAAGCTAGAGGAATACCTACAATACCAATATCTTCAAGACATTTAATTAAAATAGAATGATCAAATACAATACTATCAAATGCTGCAGATAAATCTAATAAAATAAGCTGTATATTAGAATATATAGAGAGAAATATTAATAATATTTAAAATAAATGGAGTTAGGATAAAAGTAAGCTTATGAATAAGAGACTGAAGCAATGGATAGGAAAAAACGATTAGAAGCCAACATAAGATCTAACACTTTAGAGAAAGAAGTAGTAGAAAAAGAGTCAAAATATACACCACATCCTAGTAAAATATCATAACATAAAGGAATAAAAGCCACATTATTAGTTATAAGCTTAATTAAATAAAGAGTATATAATAAATTATTCGTTATTTAATTGTTTATACAAAAATACAAGCTTACCAGATTTCTCATTTCCAAGTCTATTGCGTAATTTTGATTGTACTAAACCAAATACTGAAAATACACGCTCAACTCAAGCACTTAAATCCAAACTTTTTACGCCCATTATTAACTATCAATTCTTTTTCATTCTCATTTCCAATATTTATAAATTTTCACCAATCGCATGGCAATATATTATCAATTGTTGATTTTGAAAACAGAAACTCTCTATTAAATACACTTTTTGCACTAAAATTCATTAAATTAGGAATAATGAATGAATATTTTTCGCTTGCAAAATTCATAACATTTTCATCCTCGACATCACTTAATCTTCTCCCGAGACATCTTGGATCAAGTTTATTGGCAAATAGATGGTATGGAGTTATCACTTGATTATAACTATTTTTAATATATTAAGTTGCTTTTATATATATTATGCATATTTTCATGAGACACTGAGCTTTTATAGATGCTCTGCAATTAAATATTTCATATTTGAGTATACAATTCAAATAGGCTTCCTATATTTCAATATATATAATGCGATTTTCAGTCTCTCTCACTGTTGAATGTGGCATTACCAGTCTGATATGTGTATATCACTAGAGATGTTGGTTAGCTGTTCTAAATATAGTTACATTAGTGTGAATAGTTATATGTTATATTAGATGATAGGTGCTGTGGATGCATATTAATTAGGAATTAAGTCGTTAAATGGTTCAATTATATATATGTATAAGCTGATATAAAATAAATGAAGGAAAAATTAAGATGTAGACAAATTTATTCTTTAAATATATATATATATATATATATATATATATAAATTAGTAACTAAGTAGTAACTAATTAATATATTAAGTAGTATATTTGTGAATAATGTAATCATATTTATAATAATAATGAAAAGAACTACAATAAGAATGATTAATAATAGTATGATATCTAATATCATTCGTTATTTAATCCTATATATATGGGTGTAGTTATATATACCTGAAATTAACAAAATTCTCAAATTCTAATTTTTTTATTTTATTGTCCATCTATAAAATTAAATGTGTTTAAATCTTAATAATCTAATTTCCTAATTTTTTAATGTCCATCTTTAATTCTCAAATAATCTTACTTTTCTATTTATTTGATGCACTAATTATTTATATACATAGCATTTTACTACAGTGATCAGGTCACCATGTTACAGGTATACTAAACAATTCAAGTAAAGATCCATACTATGCAAAATTCTAATTTCTTCTACATATATATAGTCAGTTGCATTTTTAGAATAATTTGTTGATGACCATTTCGACTACATTTTATCATTTAGTGTTTTAATATCAATGTTATTAAACATTTACGTTTCGTATTTCTATCAATTGTAATAAAAAATTGTTATGTATTATTTGTTATTTTGAAATAATTATTGTTATTTTATAAACTTGAATATTTTTCAATTTTACGTTAACTTTATGTTAAAGATTTTATATAGTTTACGATTTTTACAATAAATATATATATTGAGTAATTTTTACAGAATTTATAAATTTTTGGAGAAATTTGTCTTCACATTATTCTATAATGTATTGTTTATACTATATTATATTTGCATATATTTATATATACATATATGTATATATATATTGATATATCATTAATAGAATATTGAAAAATAATTGTTTTTTGTAATATATTTTGAACTGTTTATTTTTATCTAAATTTGTTATCTATTATTGTAAAATATGATAATATAATGATTTCACTCATTTTATTTTATTATTTAAATAATAAATTTCTAAATACCTACTTATTCTCATAAAAAAATATATTTGATAAATATTTATAAATACATTACATACTTACTCATTACATATATATATATATATATATATATATATATATTTATATATTTATATTTCTATATTTCTATATTGTTGATATATTTCTATCATACAGAACGGATATATAGACATTTTACCTAAATGACCGACTCAATGCTGGAAATCGATAAAGTAGATTTATACGCTGGAATAGACAAGTTCGATAGAGTAAGTGTTTATCTATTGTGTTATCTATTTGTTATCTATTGTTATCTATGTGAGTGTTATTGTTCATTGTGCATCAGGTATCGAATGCACTCCAATTAATCATTAAATCCTATTTATTGTTACTGTTAAAGTTTATTATTGTATTTCGCCAGTATTATTATTTTTATACGGAATTTACATTGTTATCTATTATATTTATATTTTTAATATGATATGTTTCATTTATGCCAATAAATAATTATTTTAAAAATTTACTACAATAGAATTGCATTATTTTACATTATTCAACATTATGTAATCGTATAAATGATTAATTTTAAAAATTAATTATTAAATCTATATAATTATTAAATTATAAATTTCTACAAATTAAAATCATATACTTAATAATTACATGTTTAAACTTGCGTATAGTTAGTAAGTTCATAATGTAAAGTAATCTTTTCTACTGAACGAAGTAACATCACTTGCCTCGTGCTTATTTAGCCTGCGGACAGTACGAATGTTACACATCATCAATATGTATCACAATACCGACTATTCATGCTAAACAGATTACATAATTAAATGTATATCGTTTCATTAAATAATGTATCAGCGAGGCATCGCACCCGAACCTTCCGCACGGTAGGAGGCAGCATTAACCGCTTAACTGCGGTAGTAAATTAACACGTTCGATGTATTCGCTATATTTAGCTTTAACTTAGGATACAGCTCTCAGTAGATATCATTTAGCGCAGGCTCGTAATCACACACACACGCGACCTCATTACCCCGCGTTAACCGCCCTATAATACGATGTATATTAGTGAAGACACACACACGCTCGGTAACACCCGTATCACCTCTCATCAGGATGATGATAGCGAACAAGACGACGGCAGCGCGTCTATTAAGACGGAGACACCCGACCCTAAGCCTTCCAGCGACGAGGTTCCCACATCGTTAAGTAATACACCTATTTCACATCGTAGTCGTGTGTACTCATATAGTATAGTTATCATAGTCGTGTGTATTCATATAGCCTAGTTATCATCTTAGTTATCATCCTAGTCGTAACGTTCGTATCCAGTAAACGTATAGTCATATATATGCGTAGTAGATAGTAGATTAAGATGACATATATTCCTACGATTAGTGAACATTACGAAGCGAAGTGTAATATTAATATAGAAATACGTAGCGAGGGTATCTAGTGGGTAAAAGTAGTGCATTTTTGTGGGCAACTGCTACCCCTCATTGAATTATTACCCATAATATCTGATCTTTCATAATCAATTATATCGTAATGCTATTTATTTAGTATAACTCAGTAGTAGATGTATTTTATTAGATATTTTGTCATATATAATTGATTTTCAGACCTATTTTTGTATTAACCCACTTTTAAATCCTTCTAAATCCTTCTAAATACTGATTAAAACACTGATTAAAATGATAGAGCGGATAATAGTTACCAGTGAGCGATTATAGACCCTCTACATCACCACGCCATGTGACATACAGGAGAAGTCGGATACAGAGGTAGATGAGGAGGAGGAGGAGGAAGATGAGGTTCACGTGAAGGTCGAGGTCAAGACAGAGGTCGTCGTCGTCAAGTCGGAACTACCACCGCCACTTGCTGAGTTACCGAAGAACAAAGTTAAGTTGTTCATCGGAAATCTGACATGGGTTATATTGCATTCTATAACGTGTCTAGCACTGTTGATATGTAGTCTAGGGTGATATATATAGCAGGGATGGGGTAAAATAGCCTCATCGAATTAAAATATATATTTTCCGAGAAATCTAACATAGATACACATATTTTATGTAATTTATCCGAATATGAATACAAATAGTATTCGTCCAAATCTCTGTGCTATATACTTGACTTGTGATAATATGTGAATAATCATACAACTATTAATCTGTGCTATATGATACCGAGCTAATTCTCAACCGTATTCAATAAAAGTGCACGGAATCACCCGTTATTGTTGTGCAAGTCAAGGGTTAAGTCTAGTATCAAACGCAGGTAAGCTTACCAGATTAAACATGATTCATTGGATGTAAGTGATACCATAGGTAGCGCTCTACGATTACACATTGGATATGTGTACTGTGACCATACCTTCACTACTAGCGTTTATATTGTAGTGTACTTAATAAATATCAGTGATACTACTACCCCTACATTACCACCCCTATACTGCTACCCCTACACATCACCCCTACACTACTACCCCTACACTACTACCCCTACACTACTCACCCCTACACTACTCACCCCTACACACCACCCCTACACTATTACCCCTGTTGCTATTAGATTTAGTATTAATCGTAACACTCCCCCCTCTCTACGTTTCAGTGGACTACAGATGAAGAGATCAATAGCGCCATCCTGTCATGTGGGGTAAACGATCTCTTAGACTTGAAGTTCAACGAGAACCGCGTCAACGGGCAATCTAAGGGGTTAGCAGCGCTAGTATAGAGGGTATAGTATAGCTAGTCTTGCTAGTATAAAGGGTTAGCTATTTGTGTTAGTTTAATGGGTTAGCTAGTCGTGCTAGTATAAATGGTTAGCAGTGCATATCAATTATATCGTAGTGCTATTTATTTAGTATAACTCAGTAGTAGATGTATTTTATTAGATATTTTGTCATATATAATTGATTTTCAGACCTATTTTTGTATTAACCCCTACTTTTTAATCCTTCTAAATACTGATTAAAACACTGATTAAAATGATAGCGCGGATAATAATTCAAATCATCAATTCTACCCCTTCACCACCACCCGTATTATAATAATTGGTACATCGTGTAACCAATAATACCTACTAACTGACTACCCCTACCTTACCCCTACACTACCCCTACCTTACCACTCTCTACTACTATAGGTATGCCCTGGTGACAGTAGGCTCTATAAAAAGCTACGAGAAGATCGCATCGCATGTTCCACGTATTCCGCTGCACAACAAGATTCCCAAGGTCACAGAGTGCAACCCGACCACACTGAAGGCTTTTGAACTGGCCGCCCGACTCGATGGAAATGTTGGTTATCTCTATTGTTATTAGTTATATTTAGTATTATCATTATTATTGTTATTTATTTTATTCATATTATTTATTTACATTATTATTAACCCTATTTATAAATTATAAATAATCAATATAACTAATTTTAGAGATATATATTTTTTATATTATAATTAATTTTTATTTGTTTGTATAATAACATTTTTATATATTTTTACTTATGAAATATATTTTCATTAAATAACGATTGTATCTCAAAATAAAATTTAATAACTAAACTGAATATATTAAATTAATGTTATCCTAAAATTTAAAAATTTATATTGAAAAAATATATTTGTTAAACATTTTTTTTATTTAAAAAAAACCGCAACTAATTCAGTATTTAATTGATATATTGTATTAGTATCGTATCCATATATTAACTGTCCATTATTAATGTTATTATATTATATATTATATTTAGGTTTTTACCACTTGCCTATATTATTTTAAATATTCAAATACAATTTCTGATAAAATCTATATTATCATTTATAAGGTGAATTTTTTGTGAACACTTAAATGTTAATAATATTTTTACTCTTAAAAATTCTAGTGAAATAAAAATTTAAATTACTCTAAATTAAATTAATAATAACATTAACAGGATATATAGATAATATATTGTGAATTTGTATAAATACATTTTTCAATAAAATAAATAAATATATATTTTACTTTAATAGCTCTAATTTATTCTATATATTTATTATTATTTAATGTTGGTAAAATATTGTTATAAATATTATATGATATATTTTGATATTTTAATTTAAAGAATAATATAATTTTTAAGTATATGTATTATTCTTCTATATTTTAATTAAAATTTCAAACACCCTATTAATAAATGTTGTAATATTTTCAATTATTTTTGTAAAAAATTCTCTTTATAATTAATATTCATTCAAAATTTATGTAATTTATATTAAAATATTAAAATTTTAAACTATTCTTTTATAACATCAAAACATTGGATAAGTAGACTAAAGTTATTTCAGTGGTTTAAATATAAATTTAAATAATTTACCTAAAATATATATATTAAATTTATATTATTTAATTAATTTAATATTATTTTATTATGTTCATGTCATTATTATCTTTATCATAATCATTGCAATTTAATTAATGGTATAATATTATTAATCAAATTATATATATTTATTAAACTTTACAGATTAACTATATATTTCTTGTTTACATTTAGTTAACCTTTGATAAAATTCATTTTAATTTCTATAAAATATTTCATATTCGTATATATTGTATATTATAAGTATTATATGAATTCTTCATCTCTCAGACACGCGAGGAGAAAGAAGAAGAAACAATAATCAGCATTAAAAATGGTTATTCTAATATACGAGTATACTATAAGCATAAATAGAATTAGATTTAACTTATTCTACACGAGTACTAAAGCATAATAAATAATAATAACAATAATATTAATCAGAAGAAATTTGCTTGTTTTCAGCTTCGTTTTCTAGTTTATAATATTAATATGCTTTTTCCACCTAAAGATTAAAAATAATATAGCCTCATACTGCCTGTTGTTGCAACCCGTTCTTAATCTATTCTTCGATGTATTTCCATCAGGGCCTTACTATTGTTCACTTAACTTCTCCTCATTATCCTCATTATCTAATCCATGTGATCTATAGACACATGTCTATTATGTGTGTGTGTTACTGTAGGTGCTTTTATATTAGACGTGTTAATCCATCATCTCTATTCTCTTTTAATCATTATATCATCATCATTGTATGAATATGATTATTTCTAAATCTGCATTAGTGATACCTAATAATGATTCTAACCCTACCCCATATGTACTAACACTACCCCATATGTACTAACACTACCCCATATGTACTAACACTACCCCATATGTACTAACACTACCCCATATGTACTAACCCTACCCCATATGTACTAACCCTACCCCATATGTACTAACACTACCCCATATGTACTAACCCTACCCCATATGTACTAACACTACCCCATATGTACTAACCCTACCCCATATGTACTAACCCTACCCCATATGTACTAACACTACCCCATATGTACTAACACTACCCCATATGTACTAACCCTACCCCATATGTACTAACACTACCCCATATGTACTAACCCTACCCCATATGTACTAACACTACCCCACATCATAGAAGACATTACAGGACGCAAGAACAACTCTATGATCAATCCCGTACTACAGAACTTCATGTCAAGTTAGTACGCACATTTCATCTAATCGAATATCTCTATCAATAGCGCTCCACCGTTCCCCTCAATCTCATTAGAGTGATCTATATCTACCTTTCCTACCACCCGATACATTGATCAGTATGTACATTCTAAGTTGATCACAAAATAATTACGCTATATTCATAAACTATATACTATAAATATAAAAGATAATGTCTAATACTACGATAGACTCTCGCTAACTCTGACTCAAAGGTACCGGCTTGTATGTCAAGATATAGAATTATATCTACGTCGATACTAAACAATACTAAACCAGATACTAAACCAAACTAGCACTCATATACAGTATGTGTTTACGCTGTTTCTGAATTAATAGAAATTGACCGTATATATTGAATGGAATGTATCGAGCATACTATATAGCTTGTTACATATTATTAAGCTAATAATAATAATAATTCTGTGGTAATTTACTTCTCCTCCTCCCCCCGCTGCAGACATGCAGACCCAGATGAACGCCGGAATGTCCTCCAACCCTCTGATGATGCAGCTGATGATGATGCAGATGCAACAACAGATGACTCAGATGAATCAGCAACTGGCTCCGATGGGACAGATGAACCCCACGGGTGGCCTCACTCCGGCGCTATTCAACCCCCTTCTCCAGCCCCAGCAGGGGGTGATGCAGGCCCCTATGCAGCCGCAGCAGGGGGTGATGTTCAATGCACCGATGCAGCAGCAACAGATGCTAACAGCGCAGATACAACAACAACAACAACAATTGCAGCAGTCGAAGCAGGATCAGATGGTAACTCTACAACTTCAGCAGCTGAACGCGCAGAAACAGAGACAAAGATACCACACTAAAAGTAGTGGCTCAACCTCTCAGCAGTTGTCCAATGACCAGGTCAACAATCTACTAACAGGTTATTCCCACAGATATCAGCTATTTATACGAGAAATCGCGTTTATTTATCTCTATATTGAGCGAGTTAAAATGTATCTATTTTTTCTTAAAAGTTGTCGTTTATTAAATTAATTAACACCCTATTTATAAAATATTATATTCACAATAATGTATGAGTATGTGCAATATACAATGTATTTTTACACCAATAGTTTACGTAGACGGAATAATTAATTCGATAAAAGTAAAATATTTAAATGTCTTAAATGGTTTAATTTCATTATTAACGACATAAAAAATATAACCTAAAACATACATAAAAACCCGAACCTAAATAAACACTGAATTAACTGCATTGACGACTATATATAATAGACATCAACGCCTCACTAATATTACAGTTATAAACGGCCAAGATGGAGGCAGGATGCGCTACCAGAAGTCAAGTTCCAGAGACGTTAGTAACGCCATCTCACCACTACACCGTATTACATCATCACTGTATTACATCATCACTGTATTACATCATCACTGTAGTACATCATCACTGTATTACATCATCACTGTATTACATCATCACTGTATTACATCATCACTGCATTACATCTTCACTGTATTACATCATCACTGTATTACATCATCAGTGTAGTACATCATCACTGTATTACATCATCACTGTATTACATCATCACTGTATTACATCATCACTGTATTACATCATCACTGTATTACATCATCACAGTATTGCATCATAACTGTATTACATCATCACTGTATTACATCATCACTGTATTACATCATCAGTGTAGTACATCATCACTGTATTACATCATCACTGTATTACATCATCACTGTATTACATCATCACAGTATTGCATCATCACTGTATTACATCATCACTGTATTACATCATCACTGTATTACATCATCAGTGTAGTACATCATCACTGTATTACATCATCACTGTATTACATCATCACTGTATTGCATCATCACTGTATTACATCATCACTGTATTACATCATCACTGTATTACATCATCACAGTATTGCATCATCACTGTATTACATCATCACAGTATTGCATCATCACTGTATTACATCATCACTGTATTACATCATCACTGTATTGCATCATCACTGTATTACATCATCACTGTATTACATCATCACTGTATTGCATCATCACTGTATTACATCATCACAGTATTGCATCATCACTGTATTACATCATCACTGTATTACATCATCACTGTATTGCATCATCACTGTATTACATCATCACTGTATTACATCATCACTGTATTACATCATCACAGTATTGCATCATCACTGTATTGCATCATCACTGTATTACATCATCACTGTATTACATCATCACTGTATTACATCATCACAGTATTGCATCATCACTGTATTGCATCATCACTGTATTACATCATCACTGTATTGTAATATCACCATGTATCTAAATATTGTTTTGATTTGTATACTAAATATAGGAATAAATGTATATAAATATATGACTCTTGAGTTAAGCCATTAATGTTCACACGTATCATCGAATATCATAATAAATTTGCTGTCAATATAATATAATATTGCTACTTTAACCTCTATTCAAACAATGTTCTGATTATCATTCTTATTTAAGGAGATATAATTAGATGGGACCTACAATGTAGGACATTGTAGGTCCTACATATCACCAATTTGTAAAATAATAAATATTCCAGAAATTTCCACAAATGTTATAATATATTATTTTTAAGATTTTCCTATATATCTGAAGAGTATAATAATTTAAATAAATTCTGAAAGGTTCATATAGTTTGATATATTAATTCTAAAGTTATGGAGATTCAAATATACACAATTTGTTTTTAAAATAGAACAGATATTAATGTTTTAAAATTTAATTTAAAAAAAAAACGAAATAAAAACTTCACTATCACTGATAGTGTCTCTCGTTTGATATCAAATTCTAAAGATAATATTTATATTATTATAACTTGTACAATGTATAATATATATTATTTTATATTAAATTTATCTAGAATATAAAAGTTTAGAATAAAAAATAAATTACTAAATAAAATATATATAATATAAATAATATAATATATATATAAATATATATTATTATATTATAATTATTTTATAAAATTTTATGTATTATATTTATTAAATATTATAATCATTTTACTTAAATTAGTAAATAATATAATTTATATAATATATAATTGTATAATATATATTATATTTATATAACATAAAACGTATTTTTGTATTAATATATATTATTTTATATTATATTTCTATAATTGTATCATACATTATTATATATTAAATTTATCTAATATAAAATATATATTTGTAAAATATATCAAAAAATTATTAACATTATAATAATTTTAATTATATTATATTATATTTATGATATAGTTATATAATAGGTTTGTATAGTAGAGTAGTTATCAATTATATATATCATATATATCATCATATTAGTTATAAATTGAATGTAATCGTAATTGTGAAAATGCCATTGATTCAAACTTCGATTGATCCAATTTAAAATTTCACATTATTAGTTAGTTTAAATTTGTTATTTCTTTAATGATAATTTAATTTAATATATTAATATTTATATTATGCATTTATCTTACCTGTTTATCATGAAGCAACTTCTTTAGTCATTATGGTTTTTAAATTTTTTAAATCATAAATATACTAATATATTAAGAAATTATAAACAAAAAGTAAACCTAATTATTTAGTAAATACATGAATACCAATTTGTTACCAATCATTATTTGTAATGGCTTATGTTTAAAAATGCATATTTATGGCACTTTATTTGCTTTTGTGCATCATATCGTATATCATTTTAAAGGATGATTTATGATTTTTATTTAATATAATTTTTTATAAATAAGATATTTTTTTCAAAAATCAACTGATTCTCATTTAAGGGGATCCCGCACATAACACGCAATTTGCCAATTTCGTGTATAAATAGATAGGAAAAATATAGGTCCACTAAAAAAAATAGAACTGATTGTACATTCGATTGACTTAATTTTTTTTGTAATGTATTCATAACATATTTTTATATTATTATTTATTATATTATATATATATCTAAATTACAAATTAGAGATATTAAAATGATGGTATTTCCATACAAATTATCATTTTATACAATGAATTATATACATTTTATTAATTATCTCTCTATTTTATTATTCACATAATTAAATTCTATATAAAGCAAAAAATAATAATATTATAATTATAATAGTTTTTGTGTTCTATATTTTTGAATGCACATACCTAGCGTGAAATAATTATTCTTAGAAAACAGCGTTTGAAGTTTGACAGCATAAAAATGTAATATTGAATAGTATATAATATAGCATTATCTTATCGTCATAAAATACATTTTATTGCCATTTCTAGACTGAATTCATGTCTAATTTTTTTACAGATACTAAAAAACACTACAATAAGTATTATTATGTAATAAAATAAAATATAAAAAAAAATAAAATATCACCACTTTAAATATGCGGGATCCCCTTAAGAAACAGAAGAAAAAATAATGTTATAAACAAATATCTGTCAAAAAATTATGTTATAATATACATAAATTTTTTTTTATTTATAAAAATACATATGTATCTTTTAACATCAAATTATATATTATAATATCAATAAAATAGGATTACATAGACCACGTGACACCGTACCAACCACCGCGTTACTTCACCACTACCACAACTACACATGCCCCCCGTACACAGTCTTACACCACTACCACTACAACTACACATGTCCTCCCTGCCCCCCGTGCACAGTCTTACACCACTACCACTACACATGTCCTCCCTGCCCCCCGTACACAGTCTTACACCACTACCACTACAACTACACATGTCCTCCCTGCCCCCCGTACACAGTCTTACACCACTACCACTACAACTACACATGTCCTCCCTGCCCCCCGTACACAGTCTTACACCACTACCACTACAACTACACATGTCCCCCTGCCCCCCGTACACAGTCTTACACCACTACCACTACAACTACACATGTCCTCCCTGCCCCCCGTACACAGTCTTACACCACTACCACTACCACTACACATGTCCTCCCTGCCCCCCGTACACAGTCTTACACCACTACCACTACAACTACACATGTCCTCCCTGCCCCCCGTACACAGTCTTACACCACTACAACTACAACTACACATGTCCCCCCTGCCCCCCGTACACAGTCTTACACCACTACCACTACAACTACACATGTCCTCCCTGCCCCCCGTACACAGTCTTACACCACTACCACTACACATGTCCCCCCTGCCCCCCGTACACAGTCTTACACCACTACCACTACAACTACACATGTCCTCCCTGCCCCCCGTACACAGTCTTACACCACTACCACTACCACTACACATGTCCTCCCTGCCCCCCGTACACAGTCTTACACCACTACCACTACAACTACACATGTCCTCCCTGCCCCCCGTACACAGTCTTACACCACTACCACCACAACTACACATGTCCTCCCTGCCCCCCGTACACAGTCTTACACCACTACCACTACACATGTCCCCCCTGCCCCCCGTACACAGTCTTACACCACTACCACTACCACTACACATGTCCCCCCTGCCCCCCGTACACAGTCTTACACCACTACCACTACAACTACACATGTCCTCCCTGCCCCCCGTACACAGTCTTACACCACTACCACTACAACTACACATGTCCTCCCTGCCCCCCGTACACAGTCTTACACCACTACCACTACCACTACACATGTCCTCCCTGCCCCCCGTACACAGTCTTACACCACTACCACTACAACTACACATGTCCTCCCTGCCCCCCGTACACAGTCTTACACCACTACCACTACAACTACACATGTCCTCCCTGCCCCCCGTACACAGTCTTACACCACTACCACTACCACTACACATGTCCTCCCTGCCCCCCGTACACAGTCTTACACCACTACCACTACAACTACACATGTCCTCCCTGCCCCCCGTACACAGTCTTACACCACTACCACTACCACTACACATGTCCTCCCTGCCCCCCGTACACAGTCTTACACCACTACCACTACAACTACACATGTCCTCCCTGCCCCCCGTACACAGTCTTACACCACTACCACTACAACTACACATGTCCTCCCTGCCCCCCGTACACAGTCTTACACCACTACCACTACCACTACACATGTCCTCCCTGCCCCCCGTACACAGTCTTACACCACTACCACTACAACTACACATGTCCTCCCTGCCCCCCGTACACAGTCTTACACCACTACCACTACAACTACACATGTCCCCCTGCCCCCCGTACACAGTCTTACACCACTACCACTACCACTACACATGTCCTCCCTGCCCCCCGTACACAGTCTTACACCACTACCACTACAACTACACCCCCCCCTGCCCCCCGTACACAGTCTTACACCACTACCACCACAACTACACATGTCCTCCCTGCCCCCCGTACACAGTCTTACACCACTACCACCACAACTACACATGTCCTCCCTGCCCCCCGTACACAGTCTTACACCACTACAACTACACATGTCCTCCCTGCCCCCCGTACACAGTCTTACACCACTACCACTACAACTACACATGTCCCCCCTGCCCCCCGTACACAGTCTTACACCACTACCACCACAACTACACATGTCCTCCCTGCCCCCCGTACACAGTCTTACACCACTACCACTACCACTACACATGTCCTCCCTGCCCCCCGTACACAGTCTTACACCACTACCACTACACATGTCCTCCCTGCCCCCCGTACACAGTCTTACACCACTACCACTACCACTACACATGTCCTCCCTGCCCCCCCGTACACAGTCTTACACCACTACCACTACCACTACACATGTCCCCCTGCCCCCCGTACACAGTCTTACACCACTACCACTACAACTACACATGTCCTCCCTGCCCCCCGTACACAGTCTTACACCACTACAACTACACATGTCCCCCTGCCCCCCGTACACAGTCTTACACCACTACAACTACAACTACACATGTCCTCCCTGCCCCCCGTACACAGTCTTACACCACTACCACTACAACTACACATGTCCTCCCTGCCCCCCGTACACAGTCTTACACCACTACAACTACACATGTCCCCCTGCCCCCCGTACACAGTCTTACACCACTACAACTACAACTACACATGTCCTCCCTGCCCCCCGTACACAGTCTTACACCACTACAACTACACATGTCCTCCCTGTCCCCCGTACACAGTCTTACACCACTACCACTACAACTACACATGTCCTCCCTGTCCCCCGTACACAGTCTTACACCACTACCACTACCACTACACATGTCCTCCCTGCCCCCCCCCATACACAGTCTTACACCACTACCACTACAACTACACCCCCCCCTGCCCCCTGTGCACAGTCTTACACCACTACCACCACAACTACACATGTCCCCCCTGCCCCCCGTACACAGTCTTACACCACTACCACTACAACTACACATGTCCTCCCTGCCCCCCGTACACAGTCTTACACCACTACCACTACCACTACACATGTCCTCCCTGCCCCCCCCGTACACAGTCTTACACCACTACCACTACAACTACACATGTCCTCCCTGCCCCCCGTACACAGTCTTACACCACTACCACTACAACTACACATGTCCTCCCTGCCCCCCGTACACAGTCTTACACCACTACCACTACCACTACACATGTCCTCCCTGCCCCCCCCCATACACAGTCTTACACCACTACCACTACAACTACACCCCCCCCTGCCCCCCGTACACAGTCTTACACCACTACCACCACAACTACACATGTCCCCCCTGCCCCCCGTACACAGTCTTACACCACTACCACTACACATGTCCTCCCTGCCCCCCGTACACAGTCTTACACCACTACCACTACCACTACACATGTCCCCCCTGCCCCCCCCATACACAGTCTTACACCACTACCACTACAACTACACATGTCCTCCCTGCCCCCCGTACACAGTCTTACACCACTACCACTACAACTACACATGTCCCCCCTGCCCCCCGTACACAGTCTTACACCACTACCACTACAACTACACATGTCCTCCCTGCCCCCCGTACACAGTCTTACACCACTACCACTACCACTACACATGTCCTCCCTGCCCCCCCCCATACACAGTCTTACACCACTACCACTACAACTACACCCCCCCCTGCCCCCCGTACACAGTCTTACACCACTACCACCACAACTACACATGTCCCCCCTGCCCCCCGTACACAGTCTTACACCACTACCACTACAATGTCCTCCCTGCCCCCCTGTACACAGTCTTACACCACTACCACTACAACTACACATGTCCTCCCTGCCCCCCGTACACAGTCTTACACCACTACCACTACAACTACACATGTCCTCCCTGCCCCCCGTACACAGTCTTACACCACTACAACTACACATGTCCCCCTGCCCCCCGTACACAGTCTTACACCACTACCACTACCACTACACATGTCCTCCCTGCCCCCCCCCCATACACAGTCTTACACCACTACCACTACAACTACACCCCCCCCTGCCCCCTGTGCACAGTCTTACACCACTACCACCACAACTACACATGTCCCCCCTGCCCCCCGTACACAGTCTTACACCACTACCACTACAACTACACATGTCCCCCTGCCCCCCGTACACAGTCTTACACCACTACCACTACAACTACACATGTCCTCCCTGCCCCCCGTACACAGTCTTACACCACTACAACTACACATGTCCTCCCTGCCCCCCGTACACAGTCTTACACCACTACCACTACAACTACACATGTCCTCCCTGCCCCCCTGTACACAGTCTTACACCACTACCACTACAACTACACATGTCCTCCCTGCCCCCCGTACACAGTCTTACACCACTACCACTACAACTACACATGTCCTCCCTGCCCCCCGTACACAGTCTTACACCACTACCACTACAACTACACATGTCCTCCCTACCCCCCGTACACAGTCTTACACCACTACCACTACAACTACACATGTCCTCCCTGCCCCCCGTACACAGTCTTACACCACTACAACTACACATGTCCCCCTGCCCCCCGTACACAGTCTTACACCACTACAACTACAACTACACATGTCCTCCCTGCCCCCCGTACACAGTCTTACACCACTACCACTACAACTACACATGTCCTCCCTGCCCCCCGTACACAGTCTTACACCACTACAACTACACATGTCCCCCTGCCCCCCGTACACAGTCTTACACCACTACCACTACCACTACACATGTCCTCCCTGCCCCCCGTACACAGTCTTACACCACTACCACTACAACTACACATGTCCTCCCTGCCCCCCGTACACAGTCTTACACCACTACCACTACAACTACACATGTCCCCCCTGCCCCCCGTACACAGTCTTACACCACTACCACTACAACTACACCCCCCCCTGCCCCCTGTGCACAGTCTTACACCACTACCACCACAACTACACATGTCCCCCCTGCCCCCCGTACACAGTCTTACACCACTACCACTACAACTACACATGTCCCCCTGCCCCCCGTACACAGTCTTACACCACTACCACTACAACTACACATGTCCTCCCTGCCCCCCGTACACAGTCTTACACCACTACCACTACAACTACACATGTCCCCCCTGCCCCCCGTACACAGTCTTACACCACTACCACTACAACTACACATGTCCTCCCTGCCCCCCGTACACAGTCTTACACCACTACAACTACACATGTCCCCCTGCCCCCCGTACACAGTCTTACACCACTACAACTACAACTACACATGTCCTCCCTGCCCCCCGTACACAGTCTTACACCACTACCACTACAACTACACATGTCCTCCCTGCCCCCCGTACACAGTCTTACACCACTACAACTACACATGTCCCCCTGCCCCCCGTACACAGTCTTACACCACTACCACTACAACTACACATGTCCTCCCTGCCCCCCGTACACAGTCTTACACCACTACCACTACACATGTCCTCCCTGTCCCCCGTACACAGTCTTACACCACTACCACTACCACTACACATGTCCCCCCTGCCCCCCGTACACAGTCTTACACCACTACCACTACAACTACACATGTCCTCCCTGCCCCCCATACACAGTCTTACACCACTACCACTACAACTACACCCCCCCCTGCCCCCCGTACACAGTCTTACACCACTACCACTACAACTTCACATGTCCCCCCTGCCCCCCGTGCACAGTCTTACACCACTACCACTACCACTACACATGTCCTCCCTGCCCCCCATACACAGTCTTACACCACTACCACCACAACTACACATGTCCTCCCTGCCCCCCGTACACAGTCTTACACCACTACCACTACACATGTCCTCCCTGCCCCCCGTACACAGTCTTACACCACTACCACTACAACTACACATGTCCCCCCTGCCCCCCCCATACACAGTCTTACACCACTACCACTACAACTACACCCCCCCCTGCCCCCCGTACACAGTCTTACACCACTACCACTACAACTTCACATGTCCCCCCTGCCCCCCGTGCACAGTCTTACACCACTACCACTACAACTACACATGTCCTCCCTGCCCCCCGTACACAGTCTTACACCACTACCACTACACATGTCCTCCCTGCCCCCCGTACACAGTCTTACACCACTACCACTACAACTACACATGTCCTCCCTGCCCCCCGTACACAGTCTTACACCACTACCACTACAACTACACATGTCCCCCCTGCCCCCCGTACACAGTCTTACACCACTACAACTACACATGTCCCCCTGCCCCCCGTACACAGTCTTACACCACTACCACTACAACTACACATGTCCTCCCTGCCCCCCGTACACAGTCTTACACCACTACCACTACACATGTCCTCCCTGCCCCCCGTACACAGTCTTACACCACTACCACTACAACTACACATGTCCTCCCTGCCCCCCGTACACAGTCTTACACCACTACCACTACAACTACACATGTCCTCCCTGCCCCCCGTACACAGTCTTACACCACTACCACTACAACTACACATGTCCTCCCTGCCCCCCGTACACAGTCTTACACCACTACCACTACAACTACACCCCCCCCTGCCCCCCGTACACAGTCTTACACCACTACCACTACAACTTCACATGTCCCCCCTGCCCCCCGTACACAGTCTTACACCACTACCACTACAACTACACATGTCCTCCCTGCCCCCCGTACACAGTCTTACACCACTACCACCACAACTACACATGTCCTCCCTGCCCCCCGTACACAGTCTTACACCACTACCACTACAACTTCACATGTCCCCCCTGCCCCCCGTGCACAGTCTTACACCACTACCACTACAACTACACATGTCCTCCCTGCCCCCCGTACACAGTCTTACACCACTACCACTACAACTACACATGTCCCCCCTGCCCCCCGTACACAGTCTTACACCACTACAACTACACATGTCCCCCTGCCCCCCGTACACAGTCTTACACCACTACCACTACAACTACACATGTCCTCCCTGCCCCCCGTACACAGTCTTACACCACTACCACTACACATGTCCTCCCTGCCCCCCGTACACAGTCTTACACCACTACCACTACAACTACACATGTCCTCCCTGCCCCCCGTACACAGTCTTACACCACTACCACTACAACTACACATGTCCTCCCTGCCCCCCGTACACAGTCTTACACCACTACCACTACAACTACACATGTCCTCCCTGCCCCCCGTACACAGTCTTACACCACTACCACTACAACTACACCCCCCCCTGCCCCCCGTACACAGTCTTACACCACTACCACTACAACTTCACATGTCCCCCCTGCCCCCCGTACACAGTCTTACACCACTACCACTACAACTACACATGTCCTCCCTGCCCCCCGTACACAGTCTTACACCACTACCACTACAACTACACATGTCCTCCCTGCCACCCGTACACAGTCTTACACCACTACCACTACAACTACACATGTCCCCCCTGCCCCCCGTACACAGTCTTACACCACTACCACTACCACTACACATGTCCTCCCTGCCCCCCGTACACAGTCTTACGACCACCGCCGCTCTTCCTCGTCTTCATTCGACGCCCGCTCTCGTATCCGCCGTCGTCATCGCAGTAGTCGCTCACGTTCTCGCTCACCAGGGGGCAGCTCTAGTCATCGTCGACGTCTCACCTCCCGTTACAGCGACTACTCCCCACCCCCTCATTCCGACTCCGGTACCCCCAGAAGCTCCAGGCACAGCGTATCATCCCCAGCCGCCGCCTCCACCTCATACACCTATAGGAACAGGTCTCCGGACCCCCCCTCCAGGCGACGCCCCAGCTCACCGGCCAACAGTGATTGGTCGGTTGACTCGGAGCGTAGTAAGAGACGCCACCGCACTACTCAGTTCGATGAGGAGGAAGAAGAGGAGGCGGAGGAGGAGGAAGAGGAAGAAGGTGAACTTGCTTCATCCAATCGGTTAGCAGTGCACGAGGTATAGAGGATATCGGTTAGACGAGGGCGAGATAGAAAGGATGTGAGGGTTGCGATACTTGTATTGTAATGATATACTAATAAATTTAAATAAAATTATTCATCATTACTAAATAATCGATATATTTATGTGATTGAAATTAGACGAAATATTTATTTTGAATATATCCAGTTTTAATTAAATGTTCACTAATAATTTAATTGAACAAATATATAATTTCCTGAAATATATGTCATGTATATAAAAAAAACTATAATTTAAATAAAAACATGTAAAGATAAATTATTATATTTATAGATACTAAAATATATATTATGAGTAAAAATAATAATATAATATATTAATACAAAAAAGTATAAAAAAATTGTATATATATTAAAAATTAAATTAAAATATGTGATAAATATTTTAATTTATAGTTTTAGTGATGTTTTTAAATGCTTCTTTTATAGGTTATATTTGACATAAAAGTATAATTTTATAGATAATATATTTTAAATTGGATTAATAAATTATAAAAAAAATTATAAAATAATTTGTATATTTCGATTTCATTATGTATCATCCAGAGTACATTTATTTTATTAAATAGCCCAAAGTACACTAATAGTTTTGTATAATTAATTGTTATCACAAAAATATTGTCAGTGTGATATGAGATAAAATAATGTTACTCACAATACACCCCTCTCCTGTACACAGTGACATGGATGATCTTTACGATACCATAAGCGAATACGAGATGCACCAGAAAAGTAACAAGGACATCGTTAAGAACGCAATCTCTCGCGCGTTGAACGATTCCTCCATAGGTAAGCATAGCATAGCCTCTTGTGACCTATGACCCGGTGTATCAGGCGGTTACACGGCCTAGCGTGATACATGCAGCGGTTTCATTCATGTGAACACGAATACTATAACATTATATAAATACATTATTAATTAATTGTGCATTACTTCATAAGAAATATTATATAAATATAAACTGGTATATCGATTGCCTATATGTTATAATACCTATAATAGAGTGTTTACACGATCTGTAAAATACTTAAAATATCAAACTTTTACAGCGACCATATGTCCTCCTTCTCTCACCCATACCCCCCATACCCCATACCCTCTCCCTATATCACATCTCTGATGTACTGACAGGTAACAACAGCTCAGCAGTGGAGACACTGAGAACCGCCCTGATGACCCTACAGAACAGCAAGATAAGCAAGGACAATAGAACACAATCTTACATAGACACCATCAAAGAGACCATTCACAATATCCAACTTAAAATCAATAGGTCAGCCCGAGTAGCCCTATTACATCATCGTACCTCTATTAAGGGGGTATACACTAAGGGTTATCACACCTGATACAAATATGTAGGGGCAGTTTGTATCATATAGAGATTTGAATTCTAATAATAATACAATTCTCATATGTTGTTGTACTTACACTGTTGCAAAGGGGTAGATGTATAGAACTGCACTTTAAACCTAACATTATGAATATATATATATATAAATATATATATATATAACTATATTTTTATATATAATATTTTATAATTATTTTATATAAAATGGTTATAAAATATTATTTTTACTCAAGATCATGTTTACTCCATAATTAGCATACAGAGATAAAAATTGCATATGAAATGATAATTGATTCTATAAGTAATTTTGATAATACAATTTTATATGGTTTTCATAGGTTATTATGCATTATTATATTATATATTGTTATTATTGTATTTTGAAACATAATGATTAACACAAATTTCTTTTATAATATATAACTGCCTGTGTATCTCAGTTTGCTAAGGCGTCAGACACAAGCATTAGGAAGCGGGTTTAAACCCCATCCGGACCATTAAAATTGCCTTATAATAATATTTAGAAGTAATTTTATGTAATTGTATATAAATATATGATCGGCTCTCGTTAAAACCATGGATGCCTTATCATGAGAAAGGCTTCGAAGAGACATTAGAGCCTTATGGTTATAAGTGAAAACTTCATTTAAGTTCCTGGATTGGATGAAAGGTCTCCACCAAAATAAAACAATTTTATAATAATAATGTCAATTTTGATTTAAATTTTACACAAATATAATTATATATTAATATCTCTGAAATTTTATATTATAAAAAAATATATTTATTATTACATCTATAAGATAGAAATATATTTAAAATATATTTATAACAATCATTTTAGAAATCATCATATTCGTTTCATATGAAATATGTAATATGTATTCACATACTATATTTTTTAATATTTTTTTAATTAATTGATTATGTTAAAACATATATCATCTCATTTATTTATTAATATATTTATCTTTAATTAATTATAATTAATTAATTAATATTTATAATTAATTAATTCTTAATAATCTATGCATACTATTATTAATATTTGATTGAATAATAACCATATTATCAATCCATCAACAGGAATTACTAGGAGAATCAATGCATGTATTTCAGATGAAATATTTTTTTTATTCAATAAATATACAAAGTTAATATGTTTAGTTGTGCCTAGAAGCAGTTGGCATATATATATATATATATATATATATATATATATATATATATATATATATATATAACATGTTGTATTCACTGTACTTTTGATGATATACATATGCTTCTGTTTAGTTTGTATTGTATATATATATATATATATATATATATTTATATTAGTTCTAATTATATTTTTAATACTAGATAAAATAAACCTGTTTTTGATTCCAACATGTTTTAGATATCATGTTATATATTTAAATGTATATACATGTATATATATATCATCTTTATTATATTAATAATAATAAGAAATTAAAAATGTTATTCTCTATCAATATTTGAATACTATAATTAATAAACAATTTTAAAATAAATAAAATGTATAACCAACTTTAATTTTATAAAATAATAAATACAATTGTATATAAATAGACTACTTTATACTATCTATATTATTTTACAAATAAATAGAATTAAAATATATTATAAACAATGTTCATTTATATTTGTTATGTTATTGTTATTACTTATTAATTACATATGTATTAGTATTAATGGTTTAAGGGTAGAATATTATCATAAATCTTGATATAATAATTACTATATATTCCACTATATTATTTAGCATAATATATTTGTAAAACAAGAATATATTTTCCGACTACATACATATAGTTACTATAGCTCATTAGGTAGATAGTATCTACTAGATACATTATCTTGTACGTCAAATTCACAATCAATATGTATATTTCAGGTGCCCCTATATTAGATTATGTCAGGCTTTCAAAGAATAATTTATTTGTGTTTGATTATAATTACAGTTCGAATACAAATTATACATGTATTGGTTTATGTTATTTTGGAAGAAGGTTAATTTAGAAACATTTTCTTTATAGAAACTTGTTGCCATATTGATGAATACTCGGATATAAAACTCTCCTCTGCATTAGATTAGTGATACTTAGTAAATAACCACACACTTACTTTAATGTAATATCATCTTTGTTAAATTTTGTATTGCATTATTGTAAGCAAAATTAGGTTTCACATTTCCTATTATCTGGTAATTTATAAGGATGGGTGTTTGCCATATCATTAAAATGTAATATATATTATATATCACTACATGGTCACTCAAATATTGTATGTAAATGATATTTCCGGTGATAAATATATAGAAAGCTTACAGATAAGTAATATTAGAGTTTAAAACAGATTAAAAAAAAACGCCACTATGTATGTGATCGGCCGAATGAATTGACCTAGTTTATAGATTTTTTTTTAAATTTTGATTTATGTATATAATTATTAAATATGTATCGTTAATTTATTTTTTTTACGTAATAGTATTTTCAAAATATATATACCCAAAATAGTATCTTGATTAAATTCAATTCAATTGGAGTTATTTTATAAACTTAATCTATTCACAACTATCTTATATGCCCATCAATTTATCTTGTTAATCATAAGTTTTATTTTATTTCCTCTTTCTTATCCCACTACCAGTATTTCCGGCAACTTGCCTTAAATATAGTAACTTTAAAGGAGGTATCCTATTATAACTTGTAGTGGGATACTCCATTAATACTGAACTTAGCTCTTATTATTTTATCTGCGATTTTTTTAAAATCGAGATTATATTTACAGGTGAATTAATATTATTTAATTAAAATTAAATATTAATTATTTCTAAACATTCAAGTTCAAATCATCATTCGATTATATATCATATTTGTATTAATTAATTATAAAATATTACTCTATCATGATAAAATTAACTTTTTAAAATAAATTCAAATGTGATTGAGTGAATTGAAAGTAACATAATATTGATCACTTATTATTGGAGTGTGCTAAGCCACATCTTTATCCTAAAATAGACCGAAAGACACTTATTTTATATATAAATCATGTAAACATATTAGAAATCTCTTATTACTTAAGTATATCACTGACAGTGAATATATTATGTGAAGTTTTCTATAATTATCTATATATTAATGAAACCATATTTCACTAATCTAATGGTGTTTAGTTAAATATGTTAATAATTAATTAATTCTAAATAATTTGATTCACTTGACATTATATGTTATAAATATTTATATATTTAATTATATAAAATCACAATTAAAATAAGAATTAATTCATATTTATTTAATTAAATGATTATCTTAAATAAAATATAGATCTCTATACTTGAAATGAAATTATTGTAATTTTGTAATATATATGATTATAAAAATGTAATAAATATTTAACTTACTACTTAACATATATTAATAAATATTGTATTACTATTTACGATTATTTACTACATATATACTATATATTATATAGGTATGACATGCTTAAGCAAAAAATGTAATTAAATTATAGATAGTTAAATACATATAATTATATGTTATTTATGGATTATATATATATATATATATATTAATATGTATATCATTAAATTAATATATTATTAATATATTAAAATTATACATATAAATTAATACTTAAAGTATAGATATATAATTCCCTCGTATATATTACTATGTACAATATACTTGCAACTCATTTTGGAACAAATTCTCAAGGATTCCTGATTCAAGATTACGGCTTTAATATTTAAAAAATATATACAATATATTGAAATGTATATTTTATGCGTATACACTTATTAATATTAATATATACTACTTGATAAATATAATCAATGATTCATGTATATTTTACTTGAACAAATATATATTTATATATTCATTTCCTTTACAAATAATTTCGATATACAGATTTCCTATGCTTCTATTTTATTGTAAAATAGTTTTATAAAATATCTTTGCATGTATTTATTAAAATTTTAAATATATATATATTTTTAAATTAGATACAAATTAATATTTACTATAATAATATTATAACGATTTTATATAAAACAAATGGTAGGTTATTATAAAAATATGAATATGATAAAAATTATGATTATTTAATACTATAATTAATCATTATAATCATGATTATATACCATTGAACACAATTATAATCGCGTCCTGGATTTATTACTCTAAATTATTACATCATAATGATGATCATTATCATAATGATTATGATGATCATAATAATAATGATTATCGTAATCATTATATTATTACTTCATTACATTATAATAATGATTATTATATCATCGGCTTAATTAATATCGACATCATAATTATTATGATAATATATAACTTTTATACTTTGAAAAAATAAACCTATCCAGGTTTTACGAAAGTTTCCAAGTTTTTTTATGATAATATAATATTAAATATTTATCCATGGTTTATTATAAACTTTATATTCAATATAAAGAATGTATACGTCATTGCAGATCTAAATATTTGAATATTCAATCTGATATTCAATATTATATTTATATTGAATATAAAGTTTATAATAAACCATGGATAAATATTATAAACTTGGAAACTTTCGTAAAACCCTGGATTCTTAAGAATATTTATTTATTTATCAAATAAAATGCATTCATATATTTAAATTGTATTACTATATAATTATTTTATTAAAATTAATAATTTATTTATAAATACGGTTAGAATATAATGATGTTTTCCTATATTCTTTACATCAACATTAAAAATAACATATTGTGTTATACAATGTGTGTATAATATTATATTACAATTGTAATATAATCATATTGAAATTATTTATTTAAAGTGAGTTTTTTGCATTAATTTTTGTATTAAATTAAAATTGTTATCTTGAAATACTATAAAATCACAAACTTAAAATACAAATTTCACAAATAATGCTTTCTCAGGTATCCTGTCATTGTGGATTGTACCTGGTAGTGGGTTCCTACTAGTGATGTAAATGAGAATTGTTGTTATTAATGCTGAGAGGAGACTTTAATTTTCGGAAAAAAATGAGCATGCTCTAGCCAAACCAGCATGAGCCGAGTTGAGACTCCTACAAAACATAACCGAGCTGAAAAGTTGCTTTTTTTGAAGTTACATTTTAATCCAAATTTTTATATATTTCTTATTTATATAAATTTAAAAATGTATCGGTATTAAGTGAATAGTAATGTAAATTTCATCTAGTGATGTAAATGATGCTGAGATTTTTAATACAGAGCCATGACATTTGGTCTCCTGTCCAGAGAATTCACTATTTGTCCATTTGGATACCTGCAATTGATTGATATTTATATCATATATTATATCATATAGTATTTGGGAGAAGCTAAATTAATATTCTATACTATGATTACCATGATTCATGGTTCAATACTATGATTCCGATGCATGTGTGTATATTTATATAAATAAATATATATATATATATCTATCAATCAAATGTTTGTAAAAATAAGTGTATACAACTGTATAGTTGTATATTAAAATACAAACTATATAGTTTAGTGTGTTTTAAATAATTATAATATTTAGAGTTTTTAATATTAGATCAATTTTGTATGATATTATTTTAACAAATGAATTTATTTTTATAATAGGCAGCTATATAATATATGATATATAATATATATAATATATATTATATATATAGGTTTGTATAAAGAATTAAATAATTTGTGAATATATAAGTTGATATTAGAGTATACACATAATGCCATGTTATATAGTGTATATAGTGTATATAGTATATATATATATATATATATATATATATATATATAGACATACACTTTAAACATTAATATAAAGGTTCTATGATTGTATGAGGTCAGTATATACTTCAGAAAAAGTCTCAGAATGCATGTAGTTTTACCTCATTACATTTAGAATATAAACTTTGGATTAACTACCTATCTCTCCTAAGAAACAACAATTAGTTGTAAAAGCTAGTGCAGCAACTGTGCAATGCACTAGTTGTCAACATATGTAATTTGTGTAGTTTCAAAACGGATACATTGCAACTATATAGTTTCAAATAGTATCACATGATACAGTTGCCATGTGGCAACTTATTTTGAATTCATATTTTCCATATACTAGTGAAAATCCGAATTATTGGTAATCATATTTCATCTTTTATATAATTATATAATAATTATTATTTATTACATGATTAAACTACCTATCTCTATTATAGTTATTGGCAGATGAGGTTGAATGTGTGGAATATGGTGTCGGCTATTCATGTATTTACTTTAATTATTTGATCATGTATTTACGTCTATTATATGTAATAAAATAAAAAAAGCATTATAAATATCATAGAAAACTTGGATAAGAAACTTATTATTAATAATGCATTATATTATTGAATATTAGTAGATAATATAATTATAGATATATATATATATATATATATATATATATATATATATATATATATCAATATATATTGATTCTATGAAATATATATATATATATATATATATAAACAATAAAAGTTTAAATATTGTCTATCTTGATCATAGATAGTTTACTTTTTAGTTGGTAAAATAATAATTTATGTTCTTGACCAGTGGTTCCCAAACTGGTGGTCGCTCGTTTTTTTGGGGGTCGAGTGATTTTATAAATTGCATAACATTAAAATAAATAAAAAATAATTTTGTCTTATATATTAAGTAAATATATGTAGAAGGTAAATATAATTTTAATATGTATAATATTTTAATATAATTGTATTCAAATTTCAAAAGTAAAGCATCCATACACAATTTCTAGATAACTTATTGTTCCTTGCGCTAAAGAAATCGTAAAATGTATTGCCAGTTAATAAATATCAATTAAAATAAATTCAAAAGACTAAAATTAATGCACTCTATCAGAAAAACAGCCATATATTGATAAATTAGAATAAAGAATTCAAATACACAATATTAAAAAATAATATATTACATATTTTATATATTTGTAATAAATATTTGTTAACTTAATTTTTTTAATATTTTATTTTATTTAAAAAAAATTATACTTGGGGGTCGTTTATAAAAAAAAACTCAAAAAGGGGTCGCCGAAGAAAAAAGTCTGGGAACCACTGGTCTTGACATATGATATTGAAATAAATAATATATAATAAGAAATAGTAAATTTAAGTAAATATTTATATATAAAAGGGTAATTTTATCATAAATATATAGAAAATAATATCTTTTAAGTGAAAAGAATCAATAATGTTTAGAATACATATTAATTAATTGTTTTCATCATATTTATTTCATATTCTAAATTTTAAATCTATAATATTAATAATTAATAAATATACATAATCTAAATAAATTATATCATATTAACTAAAAATGTGTAAAAAGATAAAATAAAATATAAATTAATATGATATTAATCAAATAAAATTAATAATAAATAATTGAATATATTAAAAAAAGGATATTTGTAAATATACTTATATAGATCTACGGATAACGGATATAGATGTATATTATTTATTTACAGTTGAAAGTTGAAATTTAATTAATTTATAATAATTAAAACTAGTTATTTATCTCAAGTGTATTATGTATTTTATTGTGCTATGCATAATGAGTAGTTTATGTGAAATATTGATTAAATTATAATAATACTTCATTTTGTATGCGAGTACTGGATAATCTCTTCATATATGAACTATAAAATATATATTATTGAATGTGTAAACTGAATTATATGACACATTACTACATTGTTTATTATTAAACTCAATTTATTCTCTGTCATTATTTCCACTATAAACATTAATTTAATATAACTTATTACAAATATAAACTGTCTATAACTTATAAACAATTGATACACAAACCTTATTCATTTTGTTTTAATTACATTCTAGTTGAAATATAGTAAATTACACATACAAATTCACCTTAAACAATAGGTACAATGTGATAAGACTTAGTAGTAAGTAAATATAACTAAGTTCTTTCACCAATGTTAATCACACAGGTGTTCGTTGTCATCCAGCCTAGGCTATTCCACATCCTTGCGGCTTTAGTAATTCATGTTCGCTGGTGCGCGACGAAGAATGTTCTCGTTATCTTAGGTTACTCTCTCTCTCTCTCTCTCTCTCTCTCTCTCTCTCTCTCTCTCTCTCTCTCTCTCTCTCTCTCTCTCTCTCTCTCTCTCTCTCTCTCTCTCTCTCTCTCTCTCTCTCTCTCTCTCTCTCTCTCTCTCTCTCTCTCTATCTCTCTCTCTCTCTCTCTCTCTCTCTCTCTCTCTTCCTCTCTCTCTTCCTCTCTCTCTATCTCTCTCTCTCATTTTATCTCTATCACTCACTCTCTCTCTCTCTCTCACTCTTTCTCTCTCTCTCTCTTTCTCTCTCTCATTATCTCTCTCACTCTCTCTCTCTATCCTCCATATATGTATATAGAATTTATAGTTAATTAGTATATTAATATAACTTACTTTTAATGAAGTATATTCATTAAAAGTAAGTAAATCACACGATATTACATCATACACATTACATCACATGCCTTGACACCATAACAGCGGATGATGGAGGCTTTGAGATGTCAGCATACGGTAACAAAGTATGCCGTACACCTAACCTCAATAAGTTAGCAGCAGAGGGAGTGGTTTATCTGAACGCCTTCACTTCAGTGAGCAGTTGTTCCCCTAGTAGGTATGTCCTTAGCGCTGTGGTATGTCCTCACTGCAATATTGTATGTCCTTATAGCTATGGTATATCCTTGGTGCTATTGTGTGTCCTTATATTTCTGAGTATATCCTTACTACAGATATGTTTAAAATTGAGAATGATAATAAACGATGCTTTTGATAAGTTAGACTGCGATTTCATCGATGCTTTAGGTAACTGAGACTGAGACTGCATCGAATCTTTAGATTTGAGCATCTTTTAAATCACTAGTATCAATATATACACATTTCATTTTAAAAATGTTTGTATTCATGTTTACTATATTTAACTTTATTATTTATATATAAATTATCATCCAGTCATTAATTACATTCTTTTATAATGATTATTTCTATAATAAAGATTTAAAAAAAATTGTATTCAACATTTAACTGTACATAATAATGAACATACTGAGCCAGCATGATACCCTACTACCCCGCATGATACCCTACTACCCAGCATGATACCCTACTACCCCGCATGATACCCTACTACCCAGCATGATACCCTACTACCCAGCATGATACCCTACTACCCAGCATGATTACATAACACTGGCACACATGTCAACACCACAGATATTACATAACACTGGAACACATGTCAACACCACTCAGGTCAGCGATACTAACAGGACTACCTCAGCATCAGAATGGTATGTACGGTCTCCACCAGGGAGTGCATCACTTCAATAGTTACCAAGAGGTGATCAGTCTACCTAGGATACTCGCTGATAACGATATATACACAGGTAGTGACACCTAGTGGGTTGTAACTAATGTGTAACCACTATTTGTAGTCAAGGTTCAATAAATAATATTAATATTATTTCTAGCCCAATCCGGACCATTAAAATAGGTATTAAAATAATATTTAGTGATCTTATATAATTGACAATTATATAAGATAAACAATTATTAATTGTTTATAAATAAATGATCGGCTCTCGTTACAACCATGGATGCCTTAACATGAAAGAGGCTTAGAAGGCACATTAGAGCCATATATGGTTATAAATGAAAACTTCCACCAGATAAAGTAACAATAACAATAACAATTATAAAGTATCCATGTTGCCTATGCTAGCTAGTAGTGACGTCTATACAGATTAACCAACAGTATGCTACTTAAGTAATACATTATTAACTATATCAGTGATAGTATTCTATTTCTGATTACTATAGCTATATTTCTATTACTTATTATTATGTGGTTTACTATATATAGCTATGAGAATTGCACTTTTACTGTCAGGCATAATAACTGATTACCTATCCACCTCACAACTACAAGACAACCCTTGACTCCATAACACCAAACCGATGATTACATAACACTAAGCCTATGATAACAGGTATAATAGGGAAGAAGCACGTGGGACCCGGAGCTGTGTATCCCTTTGACTTCTCTGAAACTGAGGAGAATAACAGCATCCTACAAGTAGGCCGTAACATCACTCGTATCAAACAGCTCGTGCAGAGGTTCCTTGGGGAGGTACGCAAGCAACACAAGTTAGTGACATAGTAGTAGGTGTGGTAGTGTGATGATGGTGGTGGTGTGGGTGTTATTATGTTGAGTTGTAGTGGTTGTAGTAGTAGTGGTATAGGTAATAGAGGTGGTCGTAGTAGAGGTAGTAGTAGTAGTATGAGTAGTAGTAGTAGTAGTAGTAGTAGTAGTAGTAGCAGTAGTAGTAGTAATAGTAGAGGCAGCAGTAGTAGTATTATTGACTTATATTTAGAACGAGGGGTAATATATTAGTATATGCGTATTTATGTATATATTTGTGTTTATGATATTCACACTACATGCACATTATTAATAAGATAGTGACATTCAATTATCCTACGATAGTATCTTATGTAATAAATAATTAAATACTAGCGTGTATACATTTAATTTCTATAAATTATTAAATAAATTCATATTTATATTTCATGAAATATAATTTATTTTTTTTTCTTTTTTGAAAAAATGTTATTTATGTTGGCTGCAATCAGGGTTGGCGGTTTTTTTGGTTTTTTTAAAAAAAACCAAAAAAACCGATTTTTATGGTTTTTTTATGATTTTTTTGGTTTTTTTGTGGTTTTTTGTTTTATTTGGTTTTTTTATAATTAAATGTTAAGATTATTAATTAGAAAATATTATATATACCTAGATCGATTATTAAATGTCTGTGCAAAACATACATATATAGAGTAAGTATAAAATATACAACACTAATGAATATTATTTATATATATTAATTATATATATATATATTATTAAATTTTCAATAATATATTATTAATATTAAATGTTAAAATTATTTTATTAAAATATATTTATTATAAAGTAAAATATAATAAAAAAAATAGTTACAAATTCTAACAAAATAATAATTAAAAAAAATAACAATACAGTAATTAGAAATATAATCAAAATAATTCTCGCAATAAAATAACAAGTTACAAATTATAACATTATAATAATTTAAAAAATAATAATAATAATAATTAGATGATTTCTAATTGAAATATAATCAATTTAATTCTCGAAATAAAAAAACAAGTTTTGCAGCCTTATCATTGCCTACTAGATTCCTTATTTTTGATTGAACGCTTTTATAATGTTAAAAAAACCAAATAAACCGACCAACCCTGGCTGCAATAATCAGTATTCCTAAGTTTATAAATCAAACACATATATATATATATATATATACAATAGTAATGTAAATGAAGAGTGTTTAGAATTCGGTATTCCTTTTGAATAATTCACCTTTTCATTAATTATTTCAAAACATCCATATCACTATTCGTTATTAATATTAAATAATTATTCTAATAATGTGAAGAAAAAAAATTGTATTTCTATAATATTTTATTAACTATTATTCATGACTTTTGACAAACACTTTTGTTATCCTTCAACCTATTAGTATACAATTCATTTTAAACCAAATAGTTCAAATTTATTCAAATATTCTTTATTTAATTACATTCCTTATATATATATATATATAATATAATAATAACAATAGTTTATTTACCTTTCGTGATTGTTTCCCGATTATATAAAAAAAAAGAATAGTTTATTTAATCAACTAAATAATGATTAATTAATTGATTAACTAATAACTATTAAGTATAAACAATTCTCTAAAATGTAATCAAATAATGTGAAAAAAATTAATTAGAATATAAGATATATCTTCAGTCTTGCGGAAGATAGAAATGGAAGGAATACTTCATATTTCCCGATGTAGCTTGTTCCACAACGAAGAGCAACAATCCTGATAGACCTCTTTGTGATTTGTAGTCGACATCGACCTTCTCATTTAATAGCACCTCGAATAGCCTGTTATTTTCTCTAATAGTAACGTTGATAAATAGGAAGGTACTTCAGAAATAATTACTTTTTTAATTAAATATAAATATCTGTAATTAATTCTGGAAGATACCCATAACGATTTTAATTAATGTAAATAATAGCTTGTCGAAAATCTATTAGAATATTGGATATTAAAAATAATTTGTATATATCAACTCTTGTAATGTTTTTTTAAATATATATTGGATCTTCAATTAAGATAATATTCCCATAATCTAATCTCTATAGAACTAAAATTTAAATAATTTGAATAGTTGATATTATTGATAAATATTTACGAATGATATTTTTATTATGTAAATAATAATTAGCTGATACTTAATCCAACTGCGATAAATTACATGAAACGAATATTCCAAGGAATTTAAATTTAGATGAAAGAGTAATTACAAATTATCCAAGTTAATATAAGGAAAAACAAAATTATAAAGCTAAATATATAAGAGCATAGTTTTACTACTATTTATAAGTAAATTATTATTTAAGAGCCATTTACGAATATTATTCGAACATAACATTAATTTATCGTGACGACAATATTGAGCGTAAATTTGAATATCATCAGCATATATATGATATTTCACATTTGGTGTTTGTTCTATTATATATTTCAAGGAGAAATATAAATAGTAAAAAATAGAGGACCTAATGTAGATCCCTTTGGAACCCCGTATAATGAAATTTTCTCACATGAAATACAATCATGAATCTTAACAGAATAGGTTCTATCTAGCTTGTGTGATATATATATATATATTTAACACAGTAATATTTATTACATGATGTATACATTACGAGTATACACATACTTGATACAAACATGACAATAAGATACAAGCATGACAATATAGTGAGCACCCTGTTATGTTAAGCATGCCTCTCGCACTAACACTACACTAATCACCCTACCGCTACACTAATCACCCTACCGCAGACCTTTCCTACTGTACCTCGGCCTACATGATCCACACCGCTGCGGTCACACACATCCTCAGTACGGTCAGTTCTGCGAGAAGTTCGGACTCGACGGTTCCATAACGGACTGGAGCCCCGTTCACTACGACCTCAAAGAGGTCATGTTCTAGGACATCACTAATAACCATATCGTTGCTGCTAAAGTGGAGTTAATACCACACATGTACGGGGCCCGATTACGATGAATGTCAATATCGGGCAGTTTCAGTGTGAATTTCTATTAATAGTGGCAATAATTATCAAGCATTGAAATATTGGCCGATATTTTTAAACATATAAAATATCATGAAATGTAGCCCGATTTAGTAAACTTTGACCTCTATACCTATAAGTATGAATCATATATTTAAAATTTTAAAATATACACTATATTACATTTTTTTTTCTGTTTTAGGAAAACAACTATGGTAATAAAACTATTATAGTGGTATGTAATAATTAATACATAAATGTGAAATTTTTGCTAATTATTACTATATACATAGGATTATTTTGTATCTAACAATATTATAATGTGAATATAAGATTTAAGTCACATTATGAACACTTGAGATCATTGTAGATGTCCGATATTTATTAAATGTTTAAAAATAAATTATTTTTAATATCAATACCAAGTTACATATTTTAGCAGTGGTAGTGGAGGTTGTGGTGATGGTGTTACTGGTGGTTGTTGTGGTAGTGGATGTGGAGGTTGTGGTAGTGGTGGTGGTGGTGGTAGTAGTAGTAGTAGTAGTAGTAGTAGTAGTAGTAGTAGTGGTAGTGGTAGTGGTAGTAATAGTATTTAATGAAATAATACAATAATACAATAACAATATTCTATCAAGATTATCCAATAAAATAGTAAACGATGGAATAACTATAAAGCTAGTCTGACTTTACATTTCACTAGTCACTCTATATAGAGACCCGTGGATTCATTAACATGTTGATTTGATTGACAGGTTGAAGTGCCTTACTTCCTGCCCGATACTGAGGTCACGAGGGCAGAGATAGCTGCGCAATACACTACTATCAGTCGATTAGATCAAGGTGAGATATTGTTATTTTGGTGGAGTCTTTTCATCCCATCCAGTAACTTAAATATATTTTAACTTATAGCCATATGTTTCTAATATCCATTCGAAGCCGCTCTTATGTTAAGGGCATTAGCGCGGGTTCGCAATTGCAATGTCAATTATCATTAATTATAACTCTAGCTAGATCTCAACCTATAAATAACTACTAAAGATAATTAAATAATTTTTTTTTTATTCAATAGATATAATTCTACTTTATATTTATCTTTTATCTTTTTAAATAAATAAATTATAATTATTTAAATATAATAGTTTAAAATAGTTAGATATTTTTTTTTTGAATAATCAGTATTTTATAATCTATTTTCATAATATAAAGTTAGAATAAGAATTTATAATTGTACATGACAATTATACATAATAATTATAAATACATATGTTATACATAGATGGTAAAAATTGAAGATAAAAATATTCGTTATCAAAGGAGTTTTAGGCTTTAAAATATGCCTAAAAGTGAAAAAGTTAAAAATTGAGAAAATTAGAGTTAAAGTTTTTTTACGCTTCCAAGGGAAAATTAGTAAAATCTTTCTTTGTGAATTAGCTACAGGTACGACAATACGTTATTTATAATCATAAATTCTACTTATTTATAATCAAATAATTTTACTAATTTTCCGTTGGAAGCGTCTCTTTTCAACCAATGATATCTAGTTATATAGACACGTGATTTGTTTATTTATTATAATGCTATTTAATCTATGATCTCTGCTGAATTCAAAACAGAAATTTTTAAATAAAATACTTATTTTAATAAATTGCAATATAACATCATAAATGACAAGATTTTATAAAAAATACAAATAATATTCATTAATTTCCTGCCATTTTCGTTATTTTTGTAATTCATATGGTCTATTATAACACTGTTTATGAATAGAATTAGCTAAAAATAAGGTGCAATTTTTACAATGTGATAAAATAAGATCCCTTAAATTGGATAATATGTAATAACATTTTTTTTTAAAATTAAAATATTAATCATATTTCAACCCGCGCTAACCCCCTTAAGGCATCCATGGCTTTAACGAAAGCCGATCATTTATTTATACACAATTATTTAATATCACTTCTAAATAATATTTGAATCTTCTAATATACTTAGATATTAATATGTATAATTTCAGTTGATATATTCATAACTTCGATTTTAAATTTAAAAATGTTGTGTTCATAATATATTGTTTTTAATGATGATATATTATTTGATTTCTATTATATATCTCTTTAAATAATTCTATATATCATTATTTCATATATTTTAAACGATATAAATATATTAATAATTACACTTAAATGGTAATCGTTTGATGTGATTTATGATCAAGAGTTAAATAAATTAATTTAAATTATTTTATATTTAAGATTTACATATTACTTTCAAAATAATATTCTAGCCATTTCTAATTTTCTCTCAATAATGAATGCCAACCCATATCCCCCCATCTAGGTATAGGTCTATACCTGTCAGAGATGAAGGCATACCTTAACGATACGTTGGTGATCTACACATCTGACAACGCTATTCCTTTCCTCAATGGCAGAACTAACCTGTACGACAGTGGGGCTAGGGTTCCCCTCATAGTGGTCGACCCACACGGATCTCAAGGTCACCAGGTAAGTGCATGAGTGTGTGTTATGGGTGATACAGGTGTATAGGTGGGTAATTAGGTAGGTAGACATAGGAAATACCGGTTGCAGGTACCCTTTCATTAGTTTTGTTGCAATATATCATATTGGATTTACACAGGATCCGAAAATAATCGATGTGTCAAATATTTTGAAAATATTTAATCTATCCTTTTCATATACTAATAACATTATAATACACATATTCATTATGTGTTACGTTTGCTTTCGTTATTAACATTATTATATATAATCAATATATTACAATTAATAATTATTCAATTTATTTATGTAATATATTTTTAAATAATGTAAATTTTATTCTGCTAAATAAACTTTTATCATTTAATTTTATAACATTAAAGTAATAGATATACTATCTTTGTACATTGATATATATATATATATATATATATATATATATATTGTTATTGTTATTTTTATTTGGTGGAGTCCTTCATCCCATCCAGGAACTTAGATGAAGTTCTCACTTATAACCATATATGGCTCTAATGTCCCTTCGAAGCATATCTCATGTTAAGGCATCCATTGTATTAACAAGAGCCGATCATTTATTATACACAATTATATAAGATCAATTGTAAATAATATTTTAAGACCCATTTTATAAAATTAATTAATGGTCCGGACGAGGCTCGAACCCGTATCCTACTGCTTGTGTGTCTGACACCTTAGCCAACTGAGCCACACAGGCAGTTTAATACATGTACATTTATATTCCTACAATAGATAAATATATAAAGTTTCATACAATTTAATTCTAACAATATAAATTATATAAATTAGAATTTTTAACATGAAGATACTTAAATTTAAATCTTACTTTTGCAAAATGAATAACCAGAATACTATATGTATATTAGGTAGGATAATGTAGAAGATGTCACCTAATCCTATTATATCTAACGTTGTATAGACAAACGAAGACCTGGTAAGTTTATTGGACATAACCCCCACTATTCTCGACTGGTTTAACATCAAGTCTCCGGTGTACAAGCTAAACAATCAAATCACCCGCTTGCAAGGTATCTTCACTCATCTATTGATGTTAATTCTCTCTTGTATCTCCAATAAGTATCTAATCACTATTCATCGCTGCATTTTATTAATATATTTATTTATTACGTATACGTTATAAATAGCGGATACAGATATATTAAAACTATTTAGAAATAAATAAATAATTAATAATAATAATTATAAATACTAAACATCTAATATATTATTATTATTATTATACACACACTATCTCTATACACACTCTAACTATATAAACTCTCTCTCTATATGTATGCGTATGCTATAGTGTCACGTTATCTGAATACTGACACCCCATTCCGGTTGGTTGTCACTCAAGGTAACTCACTACTGTCACCTGCCAATGTGTCAGACTACGTGTTCACGAGTCATAACCTTCACGAGGTCACCATGTACTACCCGATGAGGGCGATACGAGACAAGCGATACAAACTGTTACATAATATCAACCACGAGTCACCCTTCGGTATCGATCAGGTAAGTGTTCACACATCTTCACTGAGGTGTAGAGATTTGATTGCCGTTATGTTTTAATTAAACGAGGCTGTTTTAAAAGGATTCATTTATTAACTACGGCGTTATAAACACAGTATTATTATAATATATTAGCAATAAATATTCTTTAATAATTTATATTTAATGATATTTATTTATTTAATTATTAAAATAATGTTATATTTAATGAAATTTCTTTTTGTAATATGATTTTAATGAAATCGTTATTTGTTGCAGGATTTCTTTATTTCAAATAGTTTTCAAGAGATTCTGAATCTTACGAGGAGTAAGAGAAGCACGGGATGGTTCAAGACTCTAAAGGAGTATTATTATAGGGAAGAATGGGAATTATACGATATCGGTTATACATTATCATATATGAATAGTTATTTAATTTTTTATATTATATAAATTACATCGTATAATTTGAATTCTTAGACAAATTATTGATAAATTTAGTTTTAATAATAATAAACTTTATGTATATATAAATTTTGTAGTTATAACTAATATAATATATTTCTAACATTACCAAATAATAATTAGAACTGTATTGCTCATAATTATCAATTGTGAGGTCCAGCATACCTAGACATCAGCACGCCTGTTGTTATACCTGTCTATAACACCGGCACATACCTCAGACAAAGATAAACTTGAGGTGAAGAACCTAGCGAAGGTGTCCAGCTATGCGGAGGTATTGCGGAGGTTGTCAGGTGATCTGTTCACACATCTGAACCGAACCCACGACCCTTGGTTGTGTTCACCACGGGGGGTGATGGAACGGGGGGGAGGGTGTATGGTATTACATGATGACCTTTAACTTGAAGGTTATAAGCGAGGAGCTTATAGCGTGGTATCACATATTTACGTGTATTTTATTTACATTAAAAATATAGGATAATAGATATTTTTAAAATGGTGATAACTTTATTATTGTTTTTTATTAAATGTTGTTATATATTCTTTATATATTATTCTAAAATGTATATTTTATAAGTTTAATTTAACAAAAAATTAAACTCAATTTAAAAATAAAATATTTGATATATTTTAATTTTACAGTAATATTTAAAAACAATTGTTAATTCTACATCTTATTAAGAGGATATACCTGTTAGTTTTATCTATGTAGTTAGATAACCTTTATTTGAAAATTCAAAATCTCATGAAATAATTATGTTTTTTATATAATTTAAATTGATTTATATTCATATTAATATTCACAATGTTAATATATAATGAATATTTTAATATTAGAATTATAGTTTTAAAAATATTGTATTTTAAAAAAGGGCATCAAATTTATAAAAAAAGATTAATATTTTTTAAATATATAACTATCTTTAAATCTAATTGCAAATATTTTCATATAAATAATAAAGACATAATAACAGACATACTCTGAAAATGTGACTAAAATTCATTGTTTTTTATTGAAAATTATCATTTTCTATACGAAAAATTATTATTCTGAGATAATCAATGTTAAAAATTGACTATATTTTGTATCTGTTTTAGGACTCTATTATGGTAATTCAAATTATTTTTAATATTTCTTATAATTCTATAATAAATTACTAAATTACTAAATTACTAAATTACTTATTTAAAACTATTTTAAATTTTTTTACAATATCAGTAATCTGTCATTTTATTTTACTCATAATTTATAAAAATAGGTAAAATTCTAAAATCACATTTTTATAGATCATTTTAAACTAAATTAATTTGAATACCCTTATATCGCCTTAAAATTAGAAAAGCAGATTATTTTATCTGTTAATATTTATTCCGCTGAAGATTATCTATGTAAATATTGACACTTATGACAAGGATCTTTACCTTATTAAGTATAATATTATTTGTATAAGATTATATTACATATATAATAACGTTATTATTGAATATTAAAATCAATTGACAATATATTGACATTTTATATATATATATATATATATATATATATATATGTATATGTATATTATTTAGAGCATGACAATTTTCTTTTGTTCATGAAAATATTTATTTTATATCTTATATATTACAGTATACTTACTATTTAAAATATACTATATTTTATTATATTGTTTTATTTGACACCGATGTTATATTTAGTAGTTATCAACCATTATATTAATTATACTTGTGTATTAATTAATATACTTGTGTATTAACAATATAAGACAATTCACCCAAATGTTAAAATTTATCATATGATTATAATCATTGTTTTAATTTTACAAATTAACCAAATGAATAATTGAATAACTTATTCTAGTTATAAATATATTAATGCAATAAATAATTATTTTCTATATACTACTACTATTATTCATGCATCTTTATAATTATTATTGTTATACTACTTAAAACACATTCGAGAATATATAGCATAAATAACCCTATTTGTGTATAATAAATCATCATCATTGGATACAATACATTTCCAAAATCTAGTATATATTATGTAATATTTATTTGTACTTTATATATTCTAGTATATATGAAATACACATTTTGTTTATGTTGTAATATATCCAATAATAATATTATATTTCTAAATATTATTTATAAAGAATATAATTTTAATAATATATATTTTTTTAAGATACACTAACTTACTGTGGAATATTTTATTATAGAGTTCATATAACATCAATAGGATTCAACTATTTACATTTATTATGAATTATGCTTAATACCAACTAAAAAGAGTTAACAAAACATCACAAATTAATAAATACCAATTAAAAAAACAACTGGAAAATCTAACATAATTAAGTCACATACCACTATAACTGAAAAGTATCGATATAGCGGTACAAAAAGTTAGCATTTCATTTGTATCATACACGAAATAAAGAGAAGATATCTGTAACGATATAGAGGTATATTAAACTAATATTATTATTTATATTTAAATATTAATTTCTACTAAATGAAATTGTTGTTCAATTTAATATCTCGCATTTGTAAAATAGTGTTTACCTTCGTATAATTTATTATTAAATATATATTATTAAAACTCATCTCTCGATATCGCTTAGCACGTGATATAATTACTTCCTATGTTTTTCATTACACAAATAATAATATAGTACTTATCTCTTTATTGATTGATAATATAATCGAGTTACTATATCCCTGCAGGCCCTATATTATATATATATATATATATATATATATATATATATATATATATATATATTCTACATTAGAATATATTTAACATGGAGTATATTATTTATACAGAATAAATTATTATATTGCTCTACATACTTAAATATATTCCTTAATATAAATAATATATTAGATCATAATTTTAAATAGTATTAATTATCATTCCGTGATCCTCAATAATTATCATTCCTCATTATATTATGTTACCAGTCGATACGACTAAAACTAAGTTCGAAATATCTTAATACTTCACATAAATATTCGCTCATTATAGTATATGTTAGAAGTTGAGAGTCTATACTTAAATCTTGATGTTAATAATGATTTTAAGTTTACATTTATAAAACTTCAGTTCGTCTGTACTACTATACCATTATAATGAAAATGTTTAAGATTTATTCAATAATTAACCTACACGATATCGTATATAAAGTTAGCGGTATACTCGAGATATATTTGAATAATAAGTTATAAAATATTCTATTTTAATGATATCTACAAATTAATTATAGGACATCTGAACTATACAATATACAATATATATGTGTTATTTATATCCCACTATACATATATTTAAAGTGAAGATGTAAATATGTACCTATGTATGGTTAATGTATATATATGTGCAATAGGATATGTTCTAGTTTAGATAGGTACTGAGGGTGGTTCCAGGTTTGATCAAAGGGGGTGCTCATAAATATTTACTTATGAAATTTATTTGATTAATATATATTTAATAATGTTAAGTAACAAAATATTCGTGTTGAAGAGGTGGTGATGCCTGGTACCCTCTAGCGGTACACCTTGTACTCCTCCTGAATAACACACCCCCTCATGATAAGCAGTGTAAACACCTATTAGTAATACATTTATTGATGAGTTTAACGAATGCGATGATAAATAGAATTGAAACACGAACGTATAATCACACATGCACCGATTCACTCATGAGGCTATGTAATGAGGCCACGTATATAATGCGCCATATATATTATTTATATAGGTAGAATACGTCCTATTTAGCATTTATGCCTATTGTAGTAGTAGTAGTAGTAGTAGTATTCCTAGTAATAATAGTAGTAGTAGTAGTGTAGTATTTAAAATAGTAGTAGTAGTACTAGTTGTAGTAGAAGTGGTAGTATTATTATTAGTAATAGTAATAGTATTATTAATAGTAGTAGTAGTATCAGGAGAACTGAATATCTAGTAGTAGTAATATTAATTAAATTGACAGTAGAGGTGTTAATAGTAATATAGCCTACATATTAATAGTATTTACCTAGCTAACTATGATATATATTATTATAAAATAACATGTGTAGATATATCAACTGGTTCTGTAGATATATAGGAATACTACTACTAATATATATATAAATATATTCGTGTCCCGTGTAAAATTATCATTGGCAACAGAAATATTGGATTATATTAGTTATTCGATAATTCGAATGAGTGAAATTTTGAAATACGTTTAATGAGTATTTGCGTTATACAGTATATGTAATATGTGTATTAATATTGTGTTTGAATTGTAAGCGTTTTCCCGCGCTACCTTACGACTAAAAGACTACGTTTTTGTTCACGAATATCGAAAAATAAACTGCAGCCGTAATCTTCAAACAATCATTCTCTCGCGATCTCTCGCTCTCTAACGTTACGACGCGTAAACAATTCGCGTTATATAATATACAATAGGGGGTGAACATCTGTGTTCGTGCGACGTGCATGTGATGCATATAGATGACGTCATCACTTGTTTACTTCCGGGATACTATTTCCTTCGCACGATGCACATGGACACTAGGGAAACGCGGTCACACATTTTCTTCCATCCTTGGCGACCTCTTTTGACCTGAGAATCGGTTACACACGTTACAATATCAAGGCTTTAAAGTGTATAGTATGGATGCATTATATACACCCAGCAAACAGTAAGAGCAGCATAATAGCAGCATAACAGCAAATGCTAGAGCCTCAAATGTTTACATTGTGCTATTATGCTGTTATTAAATGTCTATTATGCTGCTATTAATTTGTAATGATGTTATGCTGATATTATGCTGCTCTTCTAATAATAGCAGCATAACAGCAGCATAATATCATTACAAATTAATAGCAGCATAATAGCAGCATAATAGACATTTAATAGCAGCATAATAGCACAATGTAAACATTTGAGGCTCTAGCATTTGCTGTTATGCTGCTATTATGCTGCTCTTACTGTTTGCTGGGCAATATAATATACTGTGTGTATATACAGTTAACTCCCGATAACTCAGAATCGTTGGTACCGATAAAATATGGCGTCACTGAGATATAGAATTATTATTATATATACTATTATGAATATAAATAAAACTAGTTTTTACTATAGTAATCGTAAGTGTTCATAGTTTACGAGTTACCGAGATTCAGGGTTATGAGAATATTAATAAAGACTATAGTACATCAAATATCGATATTATATATAATCATTATCAAATATGTCCATGTAAGGCATGTAATAAAATAATATAATGGTATTTATTTCGTATTTATTATATTATAGTATTCTGAAATTGTTAGTTGTTATTCAAGATTGTTTAATGTATGTGTTTATTTTTTATAAAAATAAAGAAACAAAATATCGTTTCAACTGATCGAGTTCTGAATCACTTTTGATGACATCGATTGTATGTGAGTTTAATAAAGCATATTTAATTTTATTTCATCTTAGATTGTTATATCTATTTACTCAAATTTATTAAATATGTTTCTAGCTGGATATATTAATATTGGTTAGGACTCTTTGTAAATACATTTAGTAAAATATATTCTATAGAAAACAACTATAGGGGAAAGTAACCGAATATGGACACTCTCTGTGTCTCAGAAACCATAAATCCTACACAAAAATGTATAATTGATACAATATTCATAAAAATATAAATAGTCTAAAAGTATTTTTTATTTTTTAATTATTCAAAATATTTCTGATATATCAATTAAACTGATTTTTTATTACGTTTTTAAATTTATGAAAAAAATGTCAACTTAAAACCTTCTCAAGAATGTACAAATGAATCGATATAAAAATATAACACTATAATATTAAAAAATAAAGAATTCTAAAATTATATATATAATTTCTATATTTATCATCAAATATTCATTAAGTTATAAGCACATATCTAAAGGTCATATAAGTCCCTAATTAGTACTATCTAAATGTCTTAATACGGACACATTATAACCAACCAGCGCGCAGCGTATGAGATGTTCTGATTTTCATAAAAATCGCGTGCGTTATAATATTAATACCACCACCAATACCACCATTAAGCTAAATCTAAAAAATATATTATTTTGATACCTACTTAAATTGTATTATTAATTAAAAAAATAATAAATTAGAATAAATTGTTCATAAAATTAATTATAAAAAATTTAATTAATATTAGTTATTGAAATTGTAATTTGTCTGATTGAATCATCAACAATATATAGTTTATCTAGTGATATAAAGGGTGTCCGTATTAAGACATGGGTACCGAATACGGATACCACCGTTATCTATGGAATTAAAAGATTAAATAAAATTTTAAAATCATAATAATATCTATCATAACATTAATATAATGTAATTTTTGAATAAAAGTAGTGAGTCCTAAAATGTTAAGACCATTTATTGTTAAAGTGTCCGTATTAGGTTACTTTCCCCTATATTTATGATATTACTTAATTATAATATATATATATATATATATATATATATATATATATATATATATATATATATGTATATCCTATATATATACATATATAGGATATACATTTATTACATATAATTTTTCAAAAATGATAAAATGCAACATGGCTACATTTTATGTCACATAATTTTTTATAATATATTTGCTATTATTTTTAAGAATGGTTTTTATTTATTTCTTATTTTTTAATTTATTTAACAATTGTAATTGCTTTATTTCTAAAACAATATAATAATTATATATATATATTATACATTATCTAATTAGATAACAAATGTTATAGATATACATGCAAATGTAACAGTATAAAATAGGCGATCGATACATAACATTATTACATGATAATAGTGGAATAATATGAGTGAGATTAGTTGGTGTATTATGTCACCTATATATAGGAATTATTCCTATAGGAATCTCACTAATGGTATCGATGAATCATAGCGACACCTATCAGCGACAGGTACTTATGTCTGGTGGGGTGTCATGTATTATCAATATTACAATGTTCACCTACATTAATATTATAATATTTAATATATATATATATATATATATATCTAATATAGGTATTATTATTATTATATTAAATTTCTTCATTAATTTAACCGATTTTATATATTATTTACTATTTTTATTTTCATTTTCAATATTTTTAAATTGAATATAACCTATTTGTTTTTATTGTTTAATAATAAACAATTTATATAATTAATAATATTTTTTTATATCAGATTTAAGAAAAAAATCTATAATTTAAAATGTTATTGAAATAAATTATATCTATTAAAATGTTATCCTATATTTAAAATGTTAACATGTATTAACAAACTTACTTAGAGATATGTATATATCATTTCTAAGTGTAAATGTAGAATAGTTTGATTACAATTTTTTATTATCATTTTTACTGGTATTATTTATTACCTATTGAATAACATTTATACATTTTGTTGAACAATAATTTCTATATATACATTAGGTTTAACAACAACTTAGGTTTTAGTTAATTCCATGGAATATTATCATTTTTAATATACCTAATATTAAAAGAGGAGATATTATTTGAAAATTTGATTTTCAAATATTTAACATTAAAAGTCATAATATAATGTAAATCCCTTAGATCATATGAATATATCTATTTTAATATATCTATATATATATTTATTTAAAAACTTTCCGCGAGTATCAGTTGGCTAAGGAATCATATACACGGGTACCATATATGTTATGTGTTTAATATCAGTCAGGACCATTAAATGGGTCTTAACATACTATTTAGAAGTGATCTTATATAATTGTATATACATAATTGATCGGCTCTCGTTAAAACCATGGATGCCTTACTATATTATATATCATATATGAGAGCCGCTTCAAAGAGAAATTATAACCATATATTTATAAGTGAAAAATTCATTTAATTCCCGAATAGGGGAAAGTAACCTAATACGGAAACTTTAACAATAAATTATCTTAACATTTTATGACTCAATATTTTTATTCAAAAATTACAAAATATTTATATTATATGATAGATATTATTGTGATTTTACAATTTTATTTAATCTTTTTATTACATAGATAACGGGGTGTCCATATTCGGTACCCATGTCCGAATACGGACACCCTGTTTTATAATACATACATCCTATATACCACTATGGTGTATATAGGGTATCCTATATCACATATATGGGTCATATCCTATAGGATATACTATATATTATTGATTAACCAATCAGATAAATTACATTACTTATAATTAATATTATGAATGATTTAATATAATTTAATTTGTAATTAATTTATTAATTTTTAGTATTTTATTAATTAATAATTACAAGTAAAGTATCTAAATAATGACATTATTATATATATATATATATATATATATATATATATATATATATATATATTCATTGATGCTATTATAACACATGCGTTTTTATAAACATTAGAATAATTAAAACGCTGCTTAAAACAAATCAGTTTATTTATATCAGAATTATTTAAATTATTAAAAAATACTTATTTAGACTATTTATATAATTATTTTATTAAATACATTTTTGTTTGTAGAATTTATGGTTTCTGAGATACAGAGAGTGTCCGTATTCGGGCACTGTATTCGGTTACTTTCCCATATGCCACTAACGATAACAATTATAATATATGTAGGTCTATGTGTATATATTTTAGAAAACTAAAAATATATAATAGTATACTATATATACCTATAGCCTATAGGCTATAATTATGTTTATGATAACATATATTAATACACAGGATGCGTAGGATGCATAGGTATTATTACCCATATCTATGTATTCTGAAACGAGAAATACTCGCAACCTTATTGATTATTCGTTAATTCGTATATGTATACAGGATAGAGTTTCAATGTGTTATAAATATGTTATGTTATAAACACAAAAATAACATGTTTACGATACGTAATAGTATAGTATAGTATAGTATAGTATAGTATAGTATAGTATACCTTTTGACAACATAGTTTACTTTCACCATCGTTTGTGTATATTTGACAATCATCATCATTAACGCAATCAGCACCTGTGTGTGTGTTACGCAGTTGTTATATAATGATTACACTATTGCGTAATCACCAGTAATAGTATACTACCATTCTGTTGTTATCATTACATTCATATATAAATATTACATATAATATATATATATATATATATATATATATATATATATATTTAAGTATTTTCAAGCTATCAAGTATTCTATATCATGAATTTATATGAACAATGGGTAATAACAATTGAAAATATTTCATATGTTTTGAAGTCTTTTAGGAGAAGTCAACGTATATATATATATATATATATATATATATATATATATATCCATCAAAAAAGAAGTAAGACAAAATGTCCTCTAATAAATAAGTATTATTATTATCCTTATATATATTGATATATCGAAACCAAGTACATACCGATAACTAATACACACACATGTCTAACCTAATCCGCCCTTATTGACCGTCGGGTACTTAGACTTCTGGGGAGAGATACCGGTACGCATGGTCTTAGCCCGAGCCGAGTGAACCTCCTCCGGTACGGGTACACAGTACCTGGAGCCCGTACGACCTAGAAAGATGCATCGGGTCGACGAGGTACAGTCATCGTTAGTGGCGCACACTTCTAGATCTTTCTCACGGACGCAGAACCCGGGGATAGCGTAGTTAGCCGAACCTAACATGGTAGGGGTGCGTGGTTATGTATCGGCTAGCGGCTTTGAGCTGAGGTCGTACTTGCGAAGATTCTCACTAATTTGGCCGAATATTCGCGAATTATAATCGCGGTCTTATTAGATCAAACATTTTAGATTTATGCGAATATAAACAACATGCGGTTTTTAGATTAAATATGAGCAAGTGATTCGCAAGGAATCAACTTTATTTAACACATATTTATATTTAAATACACACACACACATAAATATATATATATGATTACAACCATTATAAGCCTGGGGTATATAGCCCAGTGTAATAGATACTTTCTGGAATGTAGGATGTTCCAGGTTAGAAATCAGATATTTCTTGTATTTTATCTTATTTACCTCAAAGAACATAATAAACATCTAAATACAGGAACATTTTTACTTAATTGTATTGAATTGTCCTGGGCCCCTCGGAGTTATAACA